>JBCNJP010000009.1:3781663-3886622 GCA_039602395.1 Deinandra increscens subsp. villosa | reverse complement strand
GATTCTGGGTATAAATTGGTAAGGAATATTTATCAGTATGTAAGTTTAGCTTGCAGTTAAGTGTCTTTGATAAATAGTTATTTAAATACTTTGCCTGTTTACATATTTGCAGAAAGACCTCTTTGTACAATATCTTAACGAGTGGAAACATCCTAAGGCTGGGAAATTAAAAGTGGCAAAGATTGGTAGGTTGGAATTGGAGTGTGCAAGCCGGGGGAATGTGAAGGATTGTGGGATATATACGATGAGGCATATGGAGACGTTCATGGGTTACTGTCGTGAAAAGTTTCTGTGTGGGTTGGAGAAAGATGTTAAAATGAAAAGAGGAGGCAATGCGACAAAGAAGAGGATCAATTCGCTTAGGAAAAAATATGCAGCCCGTATACTGTTGTCTGACATCAACATGAGGAAGGCAAATGTCTGCATGGTAGCGGGGATCCCAAACTAGGTTGATTGGTAGGTTGAAGATGAAGTATATTTTGTATGTAAGCATGGTTGCTTAGTAGGGGACAGTCTAAATTTATGCTGTATTTTGTATGGAAACTAATTCTGCTGGGTGTACAACTATGTGAACACTTACTATCTAATGTATGTATGGGGTTATGGGGTTATTACTATTAGCAGCACTGTATTTGGTGATAACCCCAGTGCTAGTTTGTATTACTTGTTATTTTGCTTTTAGAATTCTTGAAAAAAATGTGTCTTTTCAATCAGGCTTGTCATTAACATTATTAGGGTTCCAAAACATTAGTACTATTAACATGATCATTTCCCCCAGGTTACTGTATAATAAGGTTAAAACTAGTAGGTATAGAAATGTTAGCACTGGTGTTATTAGAAAATATAAATGTAAAAAATATTAACAGTAAGGATAAAAGTTGTTAGCACTGGTGTTAGATGAGTATATTGTAAAGGTGTCCTACAGTTATTGTTTTTTAACATTAAAGGTTGTTCCAAAAACATTAGTATTAATATTAACATGATCATTCCCCCCAGGTTACTGTATAATAACGTTTCCGACTGGTGTTATTAGGAATATAAAATGTAAAAAAAATAATAACAGTAAGGATAATAGTTGTTAGCATTGGTGTTAGATGAGTATAGTGTAAAGGTGTCCTCCGGTTATTGTCTTTAACATTAAAGGTTGTTGCAAAACATTAGTATTAATATAAAAAGGGATAAAACTAATAGGTATAAAAATGTTAGCACTGGTGTTATTAGAAATATAAAATGTAAAAAATAAATAACAGTAAGGATAAATGTTGTTAGCACTAGTGTTTAGTTGAGTATAGTGTTTTTTAATAAAGGTGCCCTTCTCCACTTATAGCACCGATGAAGGAAAAATGAGCCTTTTCAAATGTAAACTTTCCCCTAAAGGTTAAAACTAATAGGAAAAAATATGTTAGCACTGGAGTTTGAAGAAATATAAAATGTTAAAAAATAATAACAGTAAGGATAAAAGTTGTTAGCCCTGATTTAGTTAAGTATAGTGTTTTTAAACCTTTGTGCCATTCTCCACTTATAGCAGTGATGAATGAAAAATGAGCTTTTTCAAATGTAAACTTTCCCCTTACATTATTATACTATTAACATGATGATTTTCCCAAAGTAACTGTATAAAATGTTAAAACTAATAAAAGTATCAACATGTTAGAACTGGTGTTAGTTGAATATAAAGTGATGCCAAACCAACGCTAAAAGTTGTTAGCATTAGTGTTAGTTATGAGATATGTGACACTGGGCATAAAAAAATGATACGAAAATATTGATATGGATCCTAAAGCTGATATTTATATATTAATCCCATAGAATTAGATAGTCATACGGATTACATCAATAAAATAACACTAGGATACAAAACCCCCTACAAAAGAAAAATGTTGTTTTTTAGTAAACAACATCCTAGGTGGGGTGTCAAAAGAGGGTACTGTGCCCCAAAAGAAAAGGTTGTTTTTTAAGAAACAACATCCTAGTCAAAATGTGATGTAATTAATTCATGGGATTTTTAATGCAAGACGGCTACTTGGAAGATGAGGCCTCCCCATTCCCCTTTTTTTTGCAGTTGCGGGAATCGTGATGACACCATGTGTTGCAATTCCTGCACAGCCTTGGGGCCTTCTTGGACTTCTCAACAGCCTTCTCACCGGGTCCAACCAACCTCTTGTTTGTGCCACAACCTTTGTTACGGATCCCTTGAGGGGGGGGGGGGGGTAAGGGTAATCGAAACATCATCAACTTTCCCGATCAATTCATCAATTATACCAGCCCTCTTGTTTGCAGCAAATTTTGCAGGAAACTTCTCAATAACACCATTCTTGATCTCATTTATATCGGCAGCAAAAAGTTGCAGGCCCTCAAAATTGTCACTGAGACGATCAATGCAAACACTAACACACTCCATGACCTCACTCCTCAGAACAGCTATGTCACTGTTTTCAACAGAAAGTCTAGACGGGATGTCATAAAGACGGGGTGGTAAAATCTGTCGACGCCAACGGTTTTTTATATAGCGCCCAGGAATTTCTTTTACGGCGTTAACACGAAAAAACGAGAAAATGTGTCGACAGAGATAACCATTACGAGTGAATCCCAAGCAAGGGCATTCATAAGTATCCTCTAAGTTGTTCAGGCGTACCTTGTAAAAAAATATAATATCAATGTTAACAATAAAAAGAGGATTGGAAAATAATCTTAAACTGCAAGCTGTGGTGTTACCTAAGTGGGTTGGGGGCTGTTACAAATTCTAACATCCGGAGTGTAGTAAAAAATTGTTGGAAAATTAAACTGATCAGTTATTTATGAATACTATAGATACCAACAAGATCCTTATTTGAATTTTCTTTTTTCTGAAAAAATGTGATGTTTACTTATTAATAAAAAATTTGTCTATTTGTTATAAAAATAAAATTAGTAGTGTAATATATATCACCATTGTTACAGAATCATGTTTTCCAAAATATATGATATTTTCGTTTGATAACATAAATTAAAAAAAAAGAGATCTTTGACGACAAATTTAATTACCTTGAAGGTATTAATATACACAGAGAGGTGATTCATGTGTGACACATCATAAACAGTGCAGCCATCGACAACATCGACATTCATAATGTAGCATTGATTCTTCCCTCTAATGATTTCTTTCTGAACTTCAACAAACATTGAAAGTGTGTATACTTGAGAAGCATGCTTTTCAATATCTTCACCTGATAAAAAAAGTCAAATATAACAGTGTTAGTAGATGCTAGGGCAGTGTTAATGATATTAAAAGTGGTTGTTTGGAATGTTAGCACTAGTGTTATTTGGGACATCCAGTGCATTATGTTAAAATAATATGGCAAAAATGGTAATTTGGGCTAAAATAACTTGACCTGTAAGGATAACAGGGCGCTGGTTGGCGTCACGAAATTCTAGGATACGCTGATTGTAACGCTGCTGGTCCATTGAAGAATCATAACACATAAGGAATTGAACAAGTGTGTTTGCATGGCTAGAATTTACTTTGAATGCAGCATTGGAGCTCTCACAGCGGGAGGTGGTTTTCATTAAGCAACACATTGGGATTTCACGGAAATAAGCTGGAATCCACATTTCCCTAATCGCATACATGTCGCTTAACCAAGAATTCTTTGTCAATTTAAATTCCTTCATCAGGCTATCCCATCGATCTTCAAACTTTTCAGGAGTAAGGTAAATATTCCAAACCAACTTGTGGATTCGCTGTCTAAGATTATTGTTTTCAAGGACATCAGGGTGAACCTAAAAAAGGAATGGAACGAATAAAATGACGCAACCAGAATATAGTAAAAAAAATAAAAGAACCAGAATACAAAGGGTACAACTATTTGTAGCACTGGTGTTCTCCCAAATTTTTTAGCATCATGTTTAGTTATGGAAAACAGCAACTAATAATTTAAAAAAGAATGAAACAATATAAATATATTGTGAGATTAGTATGTAACTTTCAGGATAAACAAATATAATAATAAGATTCAAGACAAGTACAACCTTTGTGAGGAGTTTCTTCATTATGTGCCACATGCACAATCGGTGGATTGCAAACACAAATGTCTTGTCAATTGCAGACTTCATAGCGGGGTCTTGATCGGTTAAAACAAGAGCGGGTTCCCTTTGGTGAACTTTAAGGAACGCGCGAATTAGCCAAACGTATGCTTCGGTTGTTTCTTCACACAAAAGGCCGGCACCGAAAGTAACACACCGCTTGTGGTTGTCAACTCCAGTGAAGGGCACAAAAACCATGGTGTATCTGTCAAAGAAACATATACTTTCGAATATTATTAAACAAAAATAAAACTAATAATAAAAACAAATAGCAATAGAGGTCTGCTCATAGGGTATACTGTTAACACCAGTGTTATTAGTTATAACATAGGGGTTATTGCATATATAATTTTTAACGTTAACCAGCTGAACTTTATAATAACTTAACAAAAACTGTAAATTTTTTTAATGTTATATGTAAGTGGTATATGCACAAATTTTAAATGTAAAATGGTAAGTTCAAGGATGTAACAAACTAACTTGTTGGTGGAATATGTCGCATCGAATGCGAGAACATCACCAAAATTGTTGTAACTTGTCTTCGAGAAGTCATCAGCCCAGAAAATATACTTCACCTCGCCCTTTTCATGATAAAGTTCATAAGAGAAATTTGGAAGATTTGCAGCACGATCCTTTAGCTTCTGTGCAACAAGCATCATGTCGCGATCACCGATGAAAATCCTTATCTGTCGCGCAACAGACTTAAAGGTATTTTTGGTACCATGCATATTATGATGCCCGCCTTTTAATGATGTTTGAAAACGGTGAGCAACTTGAGGACCAACCTTGTTTAGACTCATAGAATGGACGAATTGGTAATCGTCAAAGTTTAGGTGCTTGCCTTTGCGAGTAAGGTCCATGTTATATGAAGGCACCATAGGATGGTTGTGATTCTCAGAAAAGGCATAAAGAAGAACTTTGTAGTCTCCCTTAATCAGCTTGTATCTAATCAATGCAGGGCAATCTGTACAGTGGGATGTACTTTTTCGACTGTTAAGCAAAGTTGCAGTGTCTAAAGTGTCAATGGGTTTGGCTTTTGATTTGCCACACTTGCAACATGACATAACTTTGTGAGTTATTACATCTTTCGCCTTTTTATAGGCAGTTACACGAGCAGAGAACCCAGATTGTTCAGCATAAGCCGTGAACATGTTCTCCACTTCCTGATAATCTGTGAAAACCATTCCAACAACTGGTTTGAAGCTGGGTGAGACCTGGGGTGACCAATACTTTGATCCATCAGGACTTTGATAAAGGGACGAAACATGAGTTCCTGTAAAAAGAAAACAGCCCAGATCAAAAAAGGTTGCAAGATATCTGTTTTAATAACTAGAAAATGCGTCATTTATATTATATATGAGGTCCAAAAAAATGATGGAATGAAAAAAATGATAGAACTTGTCATTAAAATATAAGGTTATGTAAAAAACAAATCAATGAAATCTATGCTGTTCATTATGTTGACAACAAAAAAGATACCAACAATATATACTAAAAAAACAAATCAATGAAATCTATACTGTTCATCTTCTATGATCCTGTGTAAACAAAAACATAACATTATAGCTTCAAAAATGTAAACGTATACATGTACTTGAAATGGGTTCCTTCCACAAAAGATTTCTGTGTAAACAAACACAGAACATTGGTTCTTTAACTTTTGAAACATAAACATGAACTACAAATGAGTTCTTACACATAAAAAACATTGTTTTATCATACAGAAAACACAACATTAGTTACTAAAATAAAAAACAAAGATACAAAATATACTTATTTTAAACAAAAAAAATTACATTGTTTGTCAATTACAACATAGTTTAGACAACATGAACTAGAAATGGGTTCTTAAACATAAAATACATTCTTTTTAGATAACAAAAAACAGAACTTTGGTAACTAAAAATGAAAAACAAAGATACCAAAAATACTTATTTAAAGAAAAAAAATACCTTGTTTGTCAATTCCAACATAGTTTAACGGATGGTTGATCATCAGAAGTTCCGGGTTTTCATCTACATCAGCGTGATAATCCTCTTCTTGAACCACTGGATTGGATATTACCATTTGCATGTCATCACAATGTGGAGGATCGTCACCGCCTCCCATTGAAATCAGTCGGAAATTGAGGGGTTTTGGGATTAGAACAAGAGCGAGAAACTAATTTGGGGAAAAGGATGGAGAAATGTTAGGGTTTCTTAGTCATAATATAGGAAAGGAAAGAAGGTGAGGCATGGTTGGTGAGAAAGATTAGACGTAAAGGTGAGGGGGAAGTACAAGGTTTTGTGAGGCTCGATTTGTGTACTATGTCTACAGTCTTCTTGCGTGTGTGCAGGTTGCCGCCGGTTATGTTGATAAGGATGTCAACGGTGGGGGGTGGGGGGGAAATACGAGGAAAAGGATGCAGAGATGTTAGGGTTTCTTAGTCATAATAGAGGAAAGGAAGAAGGTGAAGCATGGTTGGTGAAAAGATGAGACGTAAAGGTGAGGGGGGAGTACAAGGTTTGAGAGGCTCGATGTATGTCCTCTGTCTACAGTGCTCTTGCATAGGTGCAGGTTCACAGGGGATGTTGAAAAAGGATGTCAATGATGGGGGTGTGGGAAAATACGAAACTACCCTTAAAAGCTTTTTGGAAGCTTGCCACATGTAGGGATGTGATTGGCTAGATGTGGTTATTTGGTTAACACACTAAGAAGGAGTTAATAATTGCTCCCAATCCTATATATATATATATATATATATATATATATATATATATATATATAGGGTTAGGTTCAAATGAGAACTTTTTATTTTGAGAACTTTTGAGAACTAAATCTCAACCACAAATTTCGTGGGGGGGGGGGGGGGGACCACTACAATTCATGGGAGGGGGTAACATGTAAATAACTTGTGGCTCAAATTAGTTTTTTTTAGTTCTCAAATCAAATTAGTTCTCAAATGATCCTCTCCCTATATATATATATATATATATATATATATATATATATATATATATATATATATATATATATATAGGGAGAGGATCATTTGAGAACCAATTGGGTTTGAGAACTAAAAAGAACTAATTTGAGGCACAAGTTTATTACATGTATCCCCCCTCCCATGAATTGTAGTGGTCCCCCCCTGAAATTTGTGGTTGAGATTTAGTTCTCAAAAGTTCTCAAAATAAAAAGTTCTCATTTGAACCTAACCCTATATATATATATATATATATATATAGGGACAAGATCGTTTGAGAATCAATTTGCTTTAAGAACTAAAAAGAACTATATACTAGGTTAGAACCCGTGTATTACACGAGCTTAATCATTAAAAAATCTACAATTCATAATTCATGCTTAATCTTTTTATTAAATATAAATTACATGTTACATTGCATAATATAATTACAATGAAAAATACATGATGAAAAAGATTTAAGTCGTAAATCGGTACATTAGTCAAACTTATTCCAATTATTATCAACTACATTATTAGTCAAACTGATTCCAATTATCAATGGATTTCATCCCAATTTTAAAAGCCATTTTTAACATGTATAAACTTTCGTTATCTTTGATGTAACCATGACACTTCACAACACATTTTCAAATCAAAATAAAACCTATCGTTAAATTTGAAATTTAGTTTTTAAACTCAAAAGTCAAAATATTGTGGTTGAATGCATAACATAGCATCCTCCTTTTCCTTCGTTAAAATATTACCATCCTACTGCCTTTGACTATATATCCATATCGATCTGTACCTTCTTCCATATTTGTTAACATACAAAATACATTTAGAAAAGAAACAAAATAAGCTAAAAATAAAATAAAAATTTAATTTTAAAAAGAAAAAAATAAGCTAAAAATAAAGTGAAATTCTTCAAACTGAAAGCAACAAACCCTCATGTCCATTCCTCATTTACTTGTTAACTCAAAATCCTTTGTACCAAAAATCAAACATGAATTTAAATGATGATATTAGCAACCAAAACACAATAACAAATGTTATACTACACATAGGTTTAGGGGGTGTAAGAGGGTCTAACCTCATAGGCTATGGTTAAAGTATGCAAATTGACATAACTGCCATAGTCATATTATTATTCTTCATTCATTTGCAACGCAACTTGCAAAATAAGTGCTTTAGATCAGAATTTGTTTCTTTGTTAAAGCACAAAAGAGAAAATATCTAGGGGTATTTCAATCTTTTCCATTTTGGATGCAAGTATAGGCAGGATACAACTAGCAAGCAATTGCATCATCCAAGCTTTGTCTTTTTGTTCATCATATAGAAAATTACAATTGAAAATATAATCAAATTTTCTAAAACATAATCCAAAAAATAGATATTCACAAGGAATCCATATGCAGCAGGAAATGTATCCAGGTAGTTGATAGATAGATATGCACAAGGGTCTAAAATTGAATTTAGCATGAACCTGGTTAAAGTCAAAATCAACCACAAAAAGTATAAGCACCTTCAAGATTTCCCAAATTCATAAATAAAGCAACAAACTTTTCTCCAAATTTCTCAAAAATATTTATCTCATATCCAAAAGTCCCAAATTTCTCTAAAACTTCATCAAATTTAACAATAAAAATTTCAAGAATGACGAGGTACTAATGATCATACCTTTCTGATCCAATCAACTGCAAGTTGTCTTTCATCCATATTCAACTTCTCATTTTTTAATTTTTTTCAGATAATAAAAAAACCCATAATCTGTTCACATAAATTTAGTAGTGTTTAATTTTTGCAAAAGTAATTAGTATTTAAAAGCAATTAACATAAGCTTCATAGAACCCAAGTCCGAACTCCCAACTCACACACTTACTTTACCGACAGCCAACCTGACAATATGCAAGATATTAAAATATAGTTGAACTAATTGCTATAACATGACTAACATCATAAACACTAAACAGATTTTCGAATCCTAAAGATAAATCTAGTTCTTCAGGACTGCAGGCGATATTTTACAGGGCTTATACCGATGAAAAACAGTGTTAAACCCATGGAAAAAAATCAATAATTGAAGGATTGCAAAATTATTAAAATTTAAAAACAAAAAGCAATCCAATAGATTGGGAAGAAATACCTAAAGAACAACTCAAATCGGAGTGCACTTTAAGAGTCGATGAAGAAAGAAGCGATGATTTGATGAACGAACAAAGCCGCTATAGCGAAATAGGGATGATTGGTTGTTGAAGAAATCGATGAAGACGCCGCTGTAGCGAATTAGGGATGATCGGTTGTCGAAGAAATCGGTGAAGACAGTAGAGCACTTCGCCTGATCGGAACCAAGAAGAGATGGCAAATTAGGGATGATCGGTTGTCCAGAGAGTCGATGAAGAACTTCGCCTAATTAGAACCAAGAAGAGAAAGGCTGTGTAAACCCTAAATCTCTAATTAAAGTGGCTTATATACATTGGGTCATAAAAATGGGTCATACGAGATCCGCATCTATCTTTGTTGATACATAGTCCTGATCGTCATGTGAAGTATCGAATACAAGACGGATCACACAAGAATGCTGAGGTCCGAACTCAGGCCGAACCTGGAGTTTGGACATGGCCGAACCTCAGGCCGAACCACAGGTTCGGACCAGCAGGTTTAGCTTAGTATAAATATGTTTTCTTGTGTAGAATTCAGTAGCTGTTCATGTCATATCTTCTAAGTGTCTTTGTGAAAACTCTCTGTGGTTAATACAAGCTGATTTGTATTTACTCTCTGCGTTTTACTTGTTTACATTGATTTCATATCGACTAAGTATAAGATCCGTACGCTCACGTACTTTCAAGTGGTATCAGAGCATTAGGTTTACTCTACTAGTCGGAAATCAGGTTTTCCAGAGTTGTTGAGATCGAATTCACGTTTAAACTTGTTTCTCATCTTCATTTCTCAAAATCTTCATTCAAAACTTTATGTTTTACGTCCATTATGTCTGTGTTTGTTCATGTTCAGTTGATTGAGTGTTCACAGCTCGAGAGGTGTTGATTTCAGTGAGTTTTTCTGAAGTTTTCGAATTTTTGCGTTTGGCCGAACTCCAGATTCGGCGTAACCGCTCCGAACATCAGGTTCAGAGTAAGTTCGGTCTGTTATCCTGTTTCGGTGAGAGTTCGGAGTCCAATCGGAGAGAGTTCGGTGGATATCTTGTGTCGGAGGGAGTTCGGACTAAGATCGGAGATAGATCGGAGTTTCTAAGTTCGGTGATACGTTCGTTGAGAGTTCGGACTTTTGTTTTAGGTTCGGAGCAGCTTCGGAGGGTATAGTAGGTTCGGACGAAGTCCGGAGTGAACAGTGTTATGTTTTTCGAAAATGTCCGATTTTCAAGCGTTCGCAGCTATTCAAAATTCGGTTCAAGCTACGATGCAAACAATGATGAATTATGATAATGAAATTGGAACAAGTCAGAAAGTTCCCAAATTGCTAAAATTGGAAGATTATCATAGTTGGGTTAAACGGTTTGAAGCGTTTGTCGATACAAATGATATTGATATGTGGTTAGCGTTCACTGAACAATATGTTTATCCTAAAGATGAAACTGGTGAACCTATTCTTCAAAGAAAAATGTCTTCTGAACAAAAGAAAGCTTATCAAGCTGAAAAAAAAGGCGTATGGTACGTTAACGATGGCACTGCCTAAAGAGTTACTTCATCAATTTGCTGGTAACTACACTTCAAAAAGTCTATGGGATGCATTGGAAAAACGATGTGAAGGCAATGATTAATACAAGAAAAGTAGACAAAAGGTTTTGAAGAAAGAGTTTGATAGTTTTAAGCATTATCAAAATGAAACGATTCCCAATTTGATTGCAAGATTTGCTCATCTGATGAGTGAAATGCGTTTAGTGAATCTTACTAAAGAAGAGGTTGATATGAAAGAAAAGATCTTGGAAGCATTACCTGAAAAATGGGAGAATTATGTAATGATGATTACTCATGATAAGGATTTTACAGGATTGTTTTTCAATGATTTGGTTCAAAGAATTCAGGCTCGGGATATGGAATTAATGGTGAATAAATCACTTCCTACACAAATTCAGAACCCTGCAGTGTATCATGGTGAAAATGATTCTACAATGAATGCTGGGAAGTCTAATATTCTTAGTTCCGCTCCTCCTACAGCATTTCTGGCAGGTAAATCTGAAATTCCAAGTTATTCTTCTGCTGGTTGTAATGTGTCAATTCCAAGTTCTTCGACTCATAGTGCATTGTCTGTTCAAACTGTTGATGATTATAATGCATTGATGTTTGCATTAGTATCTTCATACTTTGGTGTTATCACTGGTTCTGTGTGTAATGTTGAGTTAGCAAATGAAGATTATGATCAGATTGATTATGATCATTTGGAGGAAATGGATCTGAATTGGCAATATGCTATGTTGGTTCGTAGAACAAAGAAGTTTTTCAATAGAACTGGTAAGAAGAGACTTAATCAGGAAGGAAAGATTGGTTTGGACAAATCTAAGGTAAAATGTTATAAGTGTTCAGTTTATGGTCACTTCGCTCGAGAATGTCCAAGTTCTACAGAAAGTAAATTGAAGACTGGTCAGCATGCACATTTAGTCTTTCATCCATCAAATGAAACTGAGAAGGATGAGAAGAAATCTGCTAATCTTGTTCATGATTGGACCAATACTTTTCCACATTCAAGTGAATTTGCATGGAATGCAGATACTGAAGCTAAGAAGAATCATACTCCAATTTCAATTGCTTTAACTGTTCGTCATGATGATGATGATAGTCTTCTGACTGAGTCTGATACTTCTTCAAGTATATCTTTGGTACAAGAAGAATTACCTAAAGTTTCTGTTAGTTCAAAGGTTGAAGAGTTTGAATGTTTTAACTGTAAGAAATTACTTCAGGAGATTGAAAGTTTTGAACAAAGTCATCAAATTTCAACTGAAGAAATTGTAGTGCTCAAGAAAGAGTTGGAAGATTTTCAAAAGAAGTATTATGAGTTGGTTCATGTTTATGAAGATGTTTTGAAAGAGAAAGCAAAATTGGCAGAAGAGTGTGAGAAAGCGAAAGCTGAAGCTTTAGATGCCGCTCAAGATTTTGAGAATTTATTTGAGAAAAGTTATCCGGTTCAGCAAAAATATGAAGAAGCTACGGCTCTTATTGCTAAAACTGCTGTTACCGTTGAGAAGCTTCAAAATAAGATCTCCATGATTCAAGATGAGAATGTTCAGTACCGGGACAAGAATGAAGTCTTAACTAAAGATGTTGAAATCTATAAACAAAAGAGAGAAAGTGTTCTTCAAGAACTATTTGCAGAATGTGAGATCAGAAAGTTACAGACATACGAATATGATGATCTCAATGCAAAGTTCATCAAGTCACAACAAGAGGTGTTTGATGGTCAACAGAAGATTAATGATTTGAAGTTGGAAATATTGGAGTTGAAAAGACAAGTTAAGAATTGCAATTTGTCACCGACATTGCTTAACTTCTTATACAAGCAGGATCAGAGTTCAGAAAGTTCTAAAAATAATGATGTTCATTTGGTTCCTCAACTAGTGGATTTAATTGAAGTTACTGCTGCTCAGATTGATCCAAAAGATGAATTGAATGATTATTCTCAGTTTGCCACTCCATTCAAGAAGAACAAGTCCAAATCTAAGAAGAAGGAGAAGCCTTTGGGTGAAGCTCCAAAATTTGCTTCAAAATCTGTTTTGTTAGAAAATGAAAAGATTTTTGATAAGGTTGTTTCAAGTTCTTCATCTGCAACCGAAGACGAAAAAGTTTTGATTGAAAAGAACAAGCTGAAGGATATCAAGGCAAAATTCACTAGTGAAGCTAAGTCAAAAGAAGCTTCAGGTTCTTCTTCAAGTTCGTCAAAGGTTTCAGGTTCCAAACACAAAGGTTTGGGTTTTGTTATGAAGGAAGTTTCGTCTGTTGCAAAGAAACCAGTGAAAGTTGACAAGGTTACTAAAGCTAAAGTTGCAAAGAAATCACCATTTCAGGAAGAATTTTCTCATTATTCTGGGAGATCTTCATTTTCAAGGAGTCCATCTCCTAGGTATGATTTTTTTGATGGTTTCTTTGATAACTTTCATTTTGAACATTCATCTGACTCTCAACAATCAAAACAATTTTCGAACATTTTTAGAGAGCGACTTTGTTATGTATGTCGTCAACCGGGACATCTCGCTGCTGAGTGTCCCACGACTGCATATATCCACAAAACTGCCAAATATGTGGATAACGACGACAAAATTTTTGATGAACCATGGTCCCCAAAGCTTAAGTCAACTCGTAAATCGTCTTGGTCTAAATCAAGTACGTCGGTTGAATCTGATTCCGGTTCTGATAAAAAATTTAAACTTTTACAAATATGGAAACCAAAAGTTGTTTCCAAGGCCAACGAGGACTTCGTGGAAGACACCGGATGACCCGACACTGCTGTTTCGGGTCGATCCCAATGCAACTAATGTTTTATTTGGTGTCAAGCAGGTGTTTCAGGAAGACCATTCGGTGATTGGAAAATTACTGATTGTGAAATATCTGTTTTAATTAAATTGCATTCAAAATCAATTTTGTTTTTCAAAAAGCTAAACTGCTAGTATTCGTGTTGGTTGATCAATTTTTCTTGTTTTTACTTCGTCTCATTCTGAGGGGGAGTTTGTTTTTGCAAAAATACAAAACTAGTGTGTTGTTTTTGTAAAAATGAAAATCTATAAATAGAGTTGTCATTTTTAGGGGGAGAAATTTGGAAAAGACAAAAACAATGAAAAATGCAAAAAGCCAAAAACATTGAAAAATGAGAAATTGTATCCGACATGTTTTGGGAAATGATGGTACATTGGCTGACATTGTCTGACTCATGGATAAAGTAGATGAACAAGCCATAAGATCATTTGATCGATGTGTAAGGTAGGCTCGGCAAATCAGAAAGTATACAAATGTGATATATACTAAATCTGATGCTTGACCTAGTGAACAACATCTTGATGCATGTCTCATGATATATCAAGAAAAAGATATGTGAAGATTAAAATGAGAAGTCACTGTGTATACATGTGTTTATTTTGCAAAGATTTAAACTTGTTTGATTTTCTTTATTTTGTCAAACGATCGGACTTTCTCTGCGTGTCGAAAGACCGACCTGATTGTTGTTCGTTTGACGTTCTGCTTTATTTTCTTTGGTGTTTCGTATAACTCATCGGACTTTCTCTGCGTGTACGGAAGTACCGACCTGATTGTTGTTGAGTTATACAATTTCAACTTGTTTTATTTTCTTAGTTTGTTAAATCCGAGGCCTTATCTGCGTATTGAAAGATGGACCTTAAGGTAGACGATTTAACGTTCTTATTTCTTTTTGCATGGAATACAGTTGACTATATCATGGTTACAATCATTATGTGATTAAAATCACAAATGAAATCACAAAATGTGATAAGCAAAAACATATCTGAGTATGTCTGATAGTGTGGGGTACACTGGTCAATGCAAACTTAATCAATACCTTAACATATCCAGATGTTATGAGTATGATTCTGCCAGAGTTTAAAATTGGACAAATTATATCTGCAATCGGCATAACTTATGTGCTTCAATAATTGAAATTGAAATGTAGTTCAGCATGTTATGACCAATATGATTCCAAGTTGTGATCTTTCTCACAAAAGACAAAAATAATGTCTGATTCTGTAATGTGTTTTACATTTCTTATCAGAAAATATCAAAAAGATTTTAGGTGTGTTTTGATATAAGATTTCTAAAAGCCAAAAAGATTTTGTTTCTTATTTGTTTTCGATTGATCAACATGGAATACGAATTTTAAAAAAAAAAAATCAAAATATCTTGGAGTCTCGAAGAGACGTTTTGCGCCAAGATTATTTATGTTGGCAGGTTTCTAAGTGGAAAGAGAACATCACAACTTCAAGTCTTCTGAAGGTTGTTGATAAAGAGATTACACACGGTGCAATATCAAATATTCAAGATTGGACTCTTTGTCTAGATCGAGGAAGAGTTTGATTGAAGATACAAGATACAAAATTTGTTTAGAGGAAAAGATACTGCACATGCCGAGGGGGAGTTTGTTGATACATAGTCCTGATCGTCATGTGAAGTATCGAATACAAGACGGATCACACAAGAATGCTGAGGTCCGAACTCAGGCCGAACCTGGAGTTCGGACATGGCCGAACCTCAGGCCGAACCACAGGTTCGGACCAGCAGCTTTAGCTTAGTATAAATATGTTGTCTTGTGTAGAATTCAGTAGCTGTTCATGTCATATCTTCTAAGTGTCTTTGTGAAAACTCTTTGTGGTTAATACAAGCTGATTTGTATTTACTCTCTGCGTTTTACTTGTTTACATTGATTTCATATCGACTAAGTAGAAGATCCGTACGCTCACGTACTTTCAATCTTTTATGGGAAATAGATATAGATGGTTTTGGAGGGAATTTTTTTGTGAGAATGACCATAGTGATGACAAGTGTTTCTAGATGTAAATGTTTATTAGAGTAGAAAGATAAGGTCAGGTTCAAATGAGAACTTTTGTTTTGAGAACTTTTAAAACTAAATCTCAACCACAAATTTCAAGGGGACCACTAAAATTCATGGGAGGGTGATACATGTAAATAAACTTGTGCCTCAAATTAGTTCTTTTTAGTTGATGATCATTTGAGAACCAATTTGATTTGAGAACTAAAAAGAACTAATTTGAGCCACAAGTTTATTTACATGTATCACCCTCCCATGAATTGTAGTGGTCCCACCTAAAATTTGTTAGCCTTAATTTAAAGTGGGTTAGCAACTTCAGAATAGATAAATTGGCACCAAATAGACTATATAACACCAAAAACTTAAGACTAAACAGTTACTTTATAATTTCACACAATGACTAAATAGTTAATAGAAATCGACACATACCTAAGATCCAATAGAAATCGACAAAATGGGTAGGAACAGAAAGCAGTCGGCTGCTGAGGCTTGACTCTTAAACCCCATTGAACAGAAATTGGAATCAGGGGCTTGGAAATAAGTCAATTCTACAGTGGACAATGGCTTAACAAAGAAGAACGTGAACTCAATTTGGATTATTTAGGGCAGGCGATGAACACACAAGTGTAGAAATCTCACTCATGGTCGATTTTGGTTTTCAATAACTGAAGATCAATATCGAACGATTCCGGTTGATATATGGCATTTTCTTTCGTTTGGTTTTTCAAGACAACCTTCTTTGATCTTTCAAATTTTACTTTTCCAAGACAGCCTTCTTTGATCTTCCAAAATTTTTAATCGACGTTTTTTTTTCTTTGCTTTATTCTCTTCTTACCATAACTCCATAAGTATATAATTTTTTTTTTTAACAGCACATTTATTACCAAAAAGGTAAAAGGAGAACAAGAGAAACAAAGGAAGCTACATTGCCCAAAACAAAGGCAAAACTACCCTAAACTTACCCCTTCCTCTATAATAAAATTTGATCTACTGTTTATCCAAAGCATGTAGTAACACTTAATCTCCTTGATTATGCTGGAAATGGAGTGGTTCTTCATGTTGAAGGAGGCTTCATTTCTCAATTTCCATAACACCCAACAGGTAATAAAGATAACAGCTTGCACCACGTCTTTTTTCCTCTTCTCCACTCTAGACGAGCAATGAAACTTCAGGAGGTCGTTCAAAGAGAAAGCGTAAACCGGGGGGATACCACACCAATCGGAGATGATACTCCACACCAAAGCTGCAACCTCGCATTCTATAAAAAGGTGTTCCACCGATTCAAACTCCTTTTTGCACATCGGACATAAACCCGAACCCCTTACAACGTTCCTTTTGGCCAGATTGTCAAACGTAGCTATTCTCCCCAATTGGGCCCTCTAAACAAGAATGTTGACTTTATATGGAACCATCCTATTCCAGTCCAGAATGAAGCTCGGGGGTTGGATCTGATCATGAAAAAAAGACTTCAAGATGGATATGGACATTGACCCATTAAGCCTATCGCCAACCGTGAGTAGGTTGACATTCATCCTTTCAAAAGCCCCTTTAATTCTTACTATGTTACGCCACACTCCAGTGAAAGAAGACGTCGAAGGAAAGGATTGAGGACTCGAGGGACTGCCGTGAAAACCCGTAATAATTTTACGCCAGAATCCATCCGGTTCCTCCATAAAACGCCACCACCACTTGGCGAGGAGACACAAATTGATGTTGCCCAAGGGTTCAAGCCCCAGACCTCCAGCCTCCTTCGGAGTCGTGATCTTGTCCCAACAAACCCAGTTAATTTTCGCGGAGTCTTTAGAGCCTCCCAAAAAAACGTCCTCCTTAAGCTTTCTAGTATATTAACTTAATAGCCCAACCGAAGCCCAAATAATATAGGATAACAGTTTAAAAAATGAGGCCCTTGGAATGTGAGGGCCCAAAGCAAGGGCTTCACTTGCTTATGAAACAATTTATCATGGTGTCACTAAACACTAAACAGCATACGGAACACTTGATATTACTAGAAGGATATATCAATAAACATTCGAAACTAGAAAATGACATTTTTTTTGGAAAATTGGATTTTAATAATACAAGTTTTGTATTGTTGGCGGATAATAATACGAGTTTTGAAAATTCCCTCTAATAATACAAGTTTTCAAGGTGTTGGATTCAAATGATACACCGTTAGTTGAACCCTAACACCGTTAGTTTTGGCTGATGTGGCAAGTGATGTGGATCTAATGTAGCATCCTACATGGAATTTTTAAATGAATATTTAAAGGAGGGGCTAGTTTCATAACTTCTTTAAAAATGAGGGACAAAATAATAAAAACCTATAAACACCCTTAACCCTATCTTCTTCTTCAAGCCTGTCGGCCCACCTGCTGACCACCACCCACCAAACTCACCAGGAAACTCAGCCAGCTAGCGGTTTTAAACCTGCCGGACAACAAACTCATCGGATGGTCAGCCGTGCTTTGCTGAGCGGTAACTAGATCTCCAGTCAGATTCGAGAACTGTTCAACAGATCTACCGTCTCTCCGATCTCGACCTCTCGTTGAACTAGATCTCCAGACTGATTCCGGAATCGCTCAGGAAGATGGCGGTGATTTTGGGTTGGCTAAGCTTTTAGACCTCTCGTTGAACCAAATCTCTAGACTGATTTCCAGTACTTTACCGTCGACGTTGATAAACTCCAATCTGTCACCCATCACCACCATCCATTCTCCGATCTGTGTCGCCGGCAATAACCATGGCGGAACCCTAGACGGGTTTGCGTCAGCCGCCGCTATGAATGTGTGAGGGTGGTTGCTTTGGTGGTAGTAATCGGCAGAGGCAGTGATGGCCGGAGATGGTGATTGCCGGAGTTGGTGGTGGTCGGTGCTTCAAGCTCTTAAAAGATATTCACTTTCTCTTTCTAAATATCAACGTAAGTGAGGGAGTAGCAGAAGCCCATGTGAACACCGGCTGGTCGGAGAAGGACTGGCGGCGGTTGCAGGTTCGCCGGATGGAAGAAGGATCGCCGTAATGTGTCCCTCCCTTTAAAAATTAGGTCCTCCCTTTAAAAAATTACAATACTAGTCCCATGTGTTTTAATAAATTACAATACTAGTCCCTCCCTTTAAAAATTAGTTAAAATGCCACGTATGATGCCACATCAGCCAAAACTAACGGTGTTAGGGTTCAACTAGCGGTGTATCATTGGAATCCAACACCTTGAAAACTCGTATTATTAGGGGGAATTTTCAAAACTCGTATTATTATCCACCAACAAAACAAAACTTGTATTATTAAAATCCAATTTTCCTTTTTTATATGATGTGTGAATAATGATACACGCTAATTTTATGACGCGCAAATGTATATGTCATAAAATACTGTCATAATTTTAAAAATATGAATAACAGATGACGCGGATTTGTGTGTGTCATAAAGAAAGAAAAAGAATAACACGGAGCACACTTTTTTAAAATGTGAGTCATCATCCCAGTTTGTTACTTTATATTTTCATCTCGCGGTCCTACCAAAGTCGAGTCTCGCTTCATCACTTCAAACGCAAAGCCTTAATCTCCTTCTCCTCCTCTCTACTTCTGCCCATCTCCACTTAATTTTAATTCCTAATCTCCTTATGTTTTCTCTAGTCCCCATTCACTACTCATCATCGTCTGTAACTGGTGGTATCGTATACCATTAATCTGTTAAATGCGAGCGAAAATCACTCATAGGAAACAATCTTTACTACTAAAATAGTTACAGTCGATAGTCAATAGTCATAAGCATAGTCAATATTTAACACTGTAAATACATAATCATAGAAAACCCTAGTGTCCCCCTGTATTATAAATACTTGTCAATGTTGAATGAGAAGATGATCAATTCCATAAACTCTATTATGATATTATAGCTTTTTCTCTCAAAATCATAAGCAAGGCTTTGTCGCATTCCTTCCCCTTTTTTCCTCAGCCCATGTCGAATTTAATATTATTTTTATTAAATTCTACGAACGGTTTTCCTACAAATACCAGAAATTAAATAACGGGCTTGTAGCTAATATGTAAGAACAGTGTAGATATCGATTTTGAACTGGTAATCAATGGAGTTGTGCTCGAAAGTCTTAAGATTAGAAGGATTTTTAGCGATACTTGTTGATTTGAGAAATTAATGTTTGTTTATTGATTTGGGACACAAATGGTGGTTTATTTGAGACGTATGTTGTAAATTTCTGTTTTGTTCTTGTTCAAGGCATACTAGCATACTAAGATGAATATGCTAAGTGAATAGGATTGTACATATTTTATGCCTAATTATTACTTGCAAACAAGTGATGTATTCCTTTCTTCTGGCCATAAGCCTTCTTAATTTTCAATTTTTCAAATTCCTTGCTTCTGTTTTCATGTTTATTAAAATCTTGTAATTCTTAGTTTGTGAGACAAATGAGTATACTTAAGTTCTTATTTGTTTAGGAGGTCTGATATTATTAGTATTCTAAAAGCATCATGTTTGGCAATTAAAGGTACTGTTATTTACTGAGAAAGTGATATGTAATGTATTTAGGTAGAAACTTTAATGCTAGTACATGCACCCGATAGAGATTTACTTCAAAACCTTTAAAATTTTTGACTTCTGCAAAATTCATTATGTGATTTTGATCAAACTACATAATTTAATGTACAAAGTAGACAAGAACAATTACAAATATATATTAATAAAAGATTAGTACAATGGAAAAGAAAGGATTCAAGGACTTGAAACAGTATATGTTGGATTTCTCGAAAAACAAATTAACTATCTCACAGTCAAGATGTAATACGTAATATGTTAAAAACTTGGGTTAAGCTCTGTGTTAAACAACCCTGGGTTATTCAAAATACAGTCATTTTGATTTTCTGCTCTAGTCACAATAATCCCACTAAAGAGTATAGATACCAAATCTATCCTCTGCGCCTAAGCCCAGCGCATCATGAGCCCGATAAAGTAATATTTAGTTGGGCGGGCCCACAAGTACCCTTGACTTAGTGAGAATCTCGAGGAACTCATATGCATGCAAGGAGCACATAGTCACCTCATGATACCGTTATGCATTAAATACACCACCTATGGGTGGTCCCTACTCTAACAAACTAATATTCTGCATGTGGTCCTTGACCAATAAGAAAATGACACGTATAACAGAGAACCACCTGAAATATTCCCTCACGCGCCGTGTGTGCCACGCACCTGACGTCACTAAGCCTCTGGAAACCCTCCTGGTGAGCCTATAAATAGTCACTCAGAACCAGGAATTCAGGTACATTTGTCTTCTCTAATATTCACACTCACTTTCTCTCTGGATAGATACTGATTCTCACGCCGAAGGGCTGATACAGGGGCACCTCTCCGGTCCACCCTGTAACGCCTTGACGTGTTTGTTCTAGTGTGTAAATCCTCATCGTGGAAAGCGGACTAGTCACCTCGCAGAACTATAAGAGTATGTTTTCACCTACTTTCCCGGTACCGGTGAATTTAGATCTCTTCATTGGGGCCATCCGTTTCAAACAAACTGAGCTTTTACAACATTCTCTCTAGTTTTCTGAGTACCCATGTCTGATTTACCGTTCCTTCCTCTCCTCACAAATTCTGATCAAAACCTAGACCCTTTAAACCTCCTTATTTATTCATATGCTTCACCAGAACATCCTGATAATCCCATAAACGATTCGGTAATATCACCAGTTATTCCTAGCCAAAACCTAGCCTGGCTGGTTCCGTCTTTCCTAGCCAAGCTACGGGCGGGAATGCACTACCATATGCTTTTGGGGCAGGGTCTAGCTCGGTCATTCCTAATTCGGCACCCGCGGCGCGGAGCATCTTTGCTGGGATCTGTGCTTCCAACGCTACCCCTTCGTATCACCTCTCTGTCGCGCGGCGCCCGCCACTGTTTTCCACCATAACGGCGGTTCCACCGAGATCCGTGCCGCCAATGTCGATTGTTGATACCTCACAGGGTAACCCCCGCTAGCAGTCAGTTCAGTTATGCTGGTAGAACGGGGAGATGTACAAACACCCATTTACTACATAAGCAGGGTTCTTACGGACGCATATGCAAATTATTCGATACTAGAAAAATTGGTGATTGCTGGTGCACGCCTCCCGTCGACAGAGAAGATACTTCCAGGCGCACGACATAGAAGTACTGACGAGTTACCCATTGCAACACATACTCAGAAAACCCGATCTCTCAGGACGCCTATGTAAATGGGTTAGAGCTAGGAGTGTACAATTTGTCATTCAAACCCCGTACGGCTGTCAAAGGACAAGTAATAGCAGACTTTATCTCAGAAATTACCATGGGAACACAACTTTCTTCAGAAGAATTGTGCCTTCCAAAAGCCAAAGAACTCCCAGCCAACCAAGTTTGGGAATTACACTCAGATGGCGCATCCAGCACAGAGGGCGCCGGGGTGAGGGTCACTCTTATCAGTCCAGCTGGAAAGGAATATGCGCGCATACAAGCTTAATTTTCACGCAAATAACAATGAGGCGGAGTATGAAGCGCTAATCGCGGGATTCAAACTCGCATTAAAACACAAGGCAAAACATATCCGCACGCACATTGACTCTCTTCTGGCTGCAAACCAGATCAACGCAGAATATGAGGCTAAAGATGAATCCATGGCAAAATAGCTCCGTGTATGTCGGGCGCTCATAAAGATTTTTGAAACTTGTGAAGTGATTCACGTACCTAGAAGCAAAAACAAGAAGGCTGACGCACTGAGTAAACTGGCTTCCTGCTTCGCGGAGCCCTGCAAATTGTACATGTGGAAGAATTGAAGGATCCTGCTATACAAATACACCGAGTAAACGTCGCGCAACAATCCGCGGATAGCTAGACGACTCCGATTGTGAAGTATCTGACTGATGGAAACCTCCCACCAGATAAGGCCGAAGCTTGCAAGCTGCGTAGTAAGTGTGAACATTATCAGATGGTCAACGGAATTTGTAACAGCCCAGGCCCGTCGCACCAAGATATTGTCCGATTTGGCAGCCGACATGCCCTTAGGCATCTGCCCCTCACGGATTTAAAACGCGTCTTGATAGGGGAGGTATCCACACCCTTATAAAGCGGTGCTTAGTTCTCCTCCCCACCAATGTGGGATGTTACAATCCTCCCCCTTAGGGGACCAGTGTCCTCACTGGCACACTGGCCGATAACTGGCTCTGATACCATCTGTAACAGCCCAGGCCCGTCGCACCAAGATATTGTCCGCTTTGGCAGCCGACATGCCCTCAGGCATCTGCCCCTCACGGATTTAAAACGCGTCTTGGTAGGGGAGGTATCCACACCCTTATAAAGCAGTGCTTAGTTCTCCTCCCCACAAATGTGGGATGTTACAATAACTTTTTATGAGCACACGGTATTCTTTAATAAAAGGCGAAAGAATAGTTAGCTTTGTACTCACTGCCAAAGTGGACAATATCCTGTGACCTTCAAGTGTTGTTGTTTTATTGTAACATCCCACATTGGTGGGGAGGAGAACTAAGCATCGCTTTATTAGGGTGTGGATACCTCCCCCACCAAGACACGTTTTAAATCCGTGAGGGGCGGATGCCTAGGGGCATGCCGGCTTCCAAAGCGGACAATATCTTGGTGTGACGGGCCTGGGCTGTTACAGATAGTATCAGAGCCGGTCGTCGGCCAGTGTGCCAGCGAGGACGCTGGTCCCTAAGGGGGGAGGATTGGAACATCCCACATTAGAGGGGAGGAGAACTAAGCATCGCTTTATAAGGGTGTGGATACCTCCCCCACCAAGACGCGTTTTAAATCCGTGAGGGGCGGATGCCTGAGGGCATGTCGGCTGCCAAAGCGGACAATATCTTTGTGCGACAACCCTGGGCTGTTACAAAATCCTATATAGTCGGACATTTCTGGGTCCCCCACTCAGGTGCGTTGATCCGGAATAAGCCAACTACCTTATTCGAGAGGTGCATATGGGTATTTGCGGAATACATGCGGAGCCCAAAGTCGTGGTGGCCAAGTTAAAAAGCGCAGGATTTTATTGGCCAGGGATGCATTCCATGGCAGTGGAAGAATTGCGTAAATGTCTTAGCTGTCAGAAGTACACACCAATGATCTCTAAAACCAAGAATGATTTGATCCCTGTGACGACCGCATGGCAATGTCAAAAATGGGCCGTGGACATAGTGGGCCCTTTTCCCGAAGCTGCGGGGAGGGTGGAGTTTTTAATAGTAGCGATTGACTATTTCACCAAATGGGTGGAAGCTAAGCCCCTTGCCACTATTACGGCTACTAATGTCAAGAAATTCCTATGGGAATTCATTAAATGCTGCTTCGACATCCCTTTCTTCTTAGTATCTGACAATGGCACCCAGTTCACCGACAAGGCACTCAAAAAATGGTGCGCGTATGTTGGTCCAGAAAATCTACCAAAACACGATATTGATATCACAAACGAGTGCGGAATCCTCGTAAGTGATTGATTCAAGAAGAAAGTAGAAGAAATAGATTTAACAAAGATCAAATCTTGAATGAAACACAATACTTTCTTGAGCTAGTGAAACCGATCGGAATTACAAGAGTGAAAGAAGAAATCGTAATCTCAAAAGCTCCCCAATCATAAACACTATGAGGGTTTATATACTACCCTCTACAAAACCCTAAGCCCAATCATAAACATAAAGAAATCGGTCCAAGAAGCCCAAAATCGTAAACACCTTAAGCCCAAACCAATGAAAGCCCAATCTAATGTTCATGCCTTACAATGTATAGCCCAACAATCTTCCCCTAGGCATGAACCATTAGACCGCCTATGGCAGCAGCAGATCAAATCTGAAAGTATTATGCAGATTGCTCGACCACCATTCATTTGCTACAATCCGGTTTGCTGTTCCATGAAAGATCCCCACCCGTATAGCGTTTTCCAGATCATTCTCATCACCGAGAATAGGTTGGGAGGCGAGGAGCTTGATATCTCTTTCACTAAACCTCAGCAGGTCAACCGGATCGTAGAAGCGGAACTGTCTCATCTTCTTGCAAAGCACCACCACCTCATGCGTCGTCGGATCATAAAACCAACAGTCAAAGTGTTTGACCAAGGTACCATCTTCAATTTCATCCAACATGTTTATTACTCTTGTGCGTTTGGTAGGTGGTCTCCTCGCTTCACCTATTGGATTGGGTCAGTTCCAGTTTCAACCCATCTTACCTGCTTCAGATCGAAGTTCACAAAATTTTCCGCCAAGTGGCTCATCAGATTGTTCCGAACTAGATCTCCTTCTGTGCTCCTCCATCTGTTTATGTATGGAGCTCTTAACGGACTTCTAATCTCAGGCTCAGTCCAACAGTGAAATTGGGTTCGTGTTCTGTAATATTCCACTGGACTGTAGCCATCACGGATTACAGCAAAAAGCTTCTTATCGGAGTCATAGTGCTAGCACAGAATTGCTTCACGACTCCCCTTTTTGTCGATAGAGCTTTCACCAACATTTAATTGTGTATTGAGTGGGGGCTGGTCCTTGAAAGAACTCCTTGAACCAGTTGTCGTGACCTTCTGGCGCTTTAGAGATGACTCTTCCACTTCGAGCATAGTCCGACATCTCAATAGTGCCATCTCCTTCGTCTTCATTCATAGATTCTGTACCTTGCGCACCCCGAGATGAGCTTTGACCGAGGTCACCTGAAGCATTTGACTCCACAACCCCTTTCAACTCATTATACTTCTTCTTCAGATCCATCAAGGCCTCATACAAAAACTTAAACCTATTTTTGTCAGCCATCTCCTTGTCTTTCAGTTTTCTGTTCTCAACCTTGAGTACTTTCATCTCATTCTCTCTAATTCTGTTTTGAGACATCAGAAAATTAATGTGAGGGTCAGCACTTAACCTCATCTCAATAGGGAGCTCAGCAGCTTGTTCATTTGCCCGAAAAGGCCTGAAGCTAGGAACAACAGTGGGCTGACTTGGCTCTGAAGAGACACTCACTTTCACTGGGCTGGGTACGACAAACGAGCTTTCAACCTCTAGAAATTGCCTTTCCTCATGCACTGGGCTATGTACATGGATGATAGGACTCTCAGTCTGCACAGGTGTTGGTTCTTGAACCGTAGCTTGAACATCGGCTTGAGATGAGCTTTGAACGATTGCTGGTTCAGTTGTGTTATCAGTCTGTTCATTTGCATCTGTACGATCAAACACCATTAGGCTCGAGCTGGTCTTTAAGAATTTGAACCTCACAGTTCTTGGGTCAGACTTTTTCCTCGGAGAAGGTTCACGTACTGGGATGGGTTCTTCAATCACATCCTCTTCGTTAACATTCAGAGTCAACTCTGGAGGAGTTGTATCGCTGCCTGAAGATGTGATCATGTCATCCCTTCCTCTCTTGAGACTGATGGGCCCCAAATCCCGATAGATGTCATCCTCGAATATTTCGTTCTCAGGGAAGATATCATCCATTATGTTGTCTTCATCAGACGGTATATTTTCAGGTTCCCTTTGAACATTGGCAGCCACATCATGATCTTCTGCCAGAGATGCATTGACTGGGTGCACCTCTGGTTCAGCATCAGATTATTCTTCAACTTGATCTCTTGCAACTTCAGGGAAGGCACCTCTTTTGGTCCATTCAATCCTTCCTTGAAAGCTGCTCTTTCCTTTTCTGTCTTGGGTTTGCAACCCGAACACTCCATTATCCATGAACTTGATATCCAGCTTCTCAATCCTCTCTTCTATCATGGGATATTTGTTCATGACCACCATCTGCACAAATCTTGGTGTCATCAGGAACTGTTCTCTTGCGCTCAGATCAGCATTGCCTATCCAGTCTAACAACATCATCTTTGAGAAATTGAATTTCCAGTCTAAGGCCAGAGCAACAAAAGCAGTGCCATGTAGCTTGTTCAGCTGATCAAAGCTCGTTCGCTTCCCCAAGAATGACTTCTGCATGTAGTGAGCAAGACACCTCCAGTAGTGCGGCAACAACTTCTTGAAAATTGGAGGGAACTTTCCTTCATATCCCAATGACTGAGCACCCTCTAACACAACAGTCTTTGAGTACTCAATTGGATCTTCAGCACTGTCATTGATGTTCAATCCCTGGCGGATGTCTTCTTCGAGTATCACAATTTGACGATTCTGAATTGTTGCGGTGATTCTCGTCTTGTCAGCATTTGCTCTCGCTGTTCCCCAGAATTCTCTTACAAGCTGCTCATCGATAAGCACACTTGTCCGCAGAGCATGATTAATCTTGCACACATTTAATCCCGCTACCAGAGAATAGAACAGTTGCAAATGTCTTTCTGGAGGGTCATCAAGGAAGGCTGGGATGCAATGGTCTCTTTAAAAATGATTTTTTTCATCAAGCATGTCTTCCGCCATCTGACAAACCAAGACAAATACATCAGGCTTAAATTCATTAAAAAGAAATTATGTTTGCCAATAATATCTTGAAGCTCAATTGAATAACACATTTAACTTGTTAAGTTCTGAAAATCTCAATTTAAACGTTCAAGAGAAATATTTGATTTTGAAACACAAATTGACAAACACCATTAAATTTTAACTTAAACATGATTAAGTTTGATAAGATTCTAAAACAATTATGTGTTTATGATTTTAATTCATCAATTAAGTGAGTTTACGATCCACAGATCAGGTTTACGATTAAAGAAAACGGTTCACGATCGGGTCAAACTAAGTCCAGTCGTAATCATTCAGCCCAATCGTAATCCCGCGAAATAACCCTAGGCCCGATCGTAAACAACAGTCGTAATCGGGGATCGTAAACAACGATCGTAATCAACGATCGTAAAGTCCAACAGTCGTCTTCTTCATCGCGATTATCGTAAACACCAAAAACACCATAACCGGACCTGCAACAATCTCGTAAACATGTTAAAACACCTCAAAAATGTAAACACAACACATTGCACTACCTTTTATGAGTTTCAAACACAAAAACCGACTTCAACTCTTCGAGAAATCGACTCGAACACAGCAAAAATAGTAGATGATCACGAGTTAGGGTTTAAAACACAAAATCTGAGAGCAGATCTATGAACCCTTGTGAAAAATAGTCGATTGAGGTGTGGTTTTTGGTTGAAAGTCGATTACGAAAGTGATGGAGTGCTCGGCTTACACAGTGGACGATCGGAGGTGGTCGGGATCGATTTTCCGGCGAGAAGTAGCGGAGGCTAGGGTTTGGTGTGGCGGTGGTCGTAAACGAGAGAGAAATGGGAGTGTTTGAGAATCGTAAATGGCAAATAGAATCGGAAATGAGGTTTTGTTTAAAGAAAAATTTTCATTTTGCCCCCCTCAAGATTCAATAACATTTTACAAGTCTCCCAAACCTTTTAAAAATTTTAATTCTCTTAAAAATGTTAACTTTGAGAAATTTAAGAATTTACGAGGCTTCCCCTCAGACTCAAACCCCGAGTATCTGATCATGATCATAAAAAAATGAAAAAAATATTAAACACTTAAAGACTTAAAAAAATAAACCATAAAGCAATTAAGACCTAATTACAGAAATAAAAAATTTACTTGCCTCGAAGCTGTTGTAAATTCTTGGATCAAACCAGACAAATCTTTGACTGAAGAACCCTTTTCAGCTTCCGTTACTCGACGCTCTAGACGATTGCTCAAAATTTTTGAAATCATATAGACTCACATCCAGATAAAAGGTATTTAAAGTGCTTAAATATGGTACATAATTACCGTCATGTTTAATAGTCCCCACACCCAGTCGTTCATAGCAAAACCTACCCAACCTCAGAGTTTATTAAGGATTCACAAACCCCCAACTTGAGGAACCATGCACCACAGCTATGACTACCACTTATTTTCTTAATTATCAGTTGGTGATCAGGTCGGCCGCATAAGCACGCAGAGAAGACCAAACACAATAATTTTATGAATTTTTATCAACATTTTTTTTATTTTCCTTTTTCTTTTCATTTTCCTTTTCTTTTCATTTTTCTGTGGTGTTGTCATAATTAGCAGAAACATGGCGTGTGAGAGAGTGAATACTAGGTGAGTACCACTCTCAACCCGTTTTTGCTGCGACTCAGTCTTTTAAACTATGTAAACCAGGATGGAAAACTAAACATATATAGAAGTTAAGTTTACTACACTTACATGGATGATCATAGTTTTTGATTTAGCTTACCGAAACATCATCTTTGAGTCGTCTTTCACTTCTGCCTTACACGTGTCAGTCTCCGATTGTCTTGGAAATTTATATCACTTCCTACCAACTCAAGGCAAACAAAATACATCATAAAAAAAAACCTCAAACATATATTTTTTATATTTTCTGAAACAATGATATTTCTTCCCCTGTTTTTATGAGGCTTTTGGAATAAAACACAATTTTTTTTAAAAAAAATGAAAAACAACTATTCACAAACAATTTTGATCCGATCATTCCTCGAAGGCAATCATCCTTAGGCCTTCGACACACATTTCAAAATTGGGACGAGGGAGGGGTTTTGTGAAAATAGCAGACACATTTTGGTCTGTGCTCACCTTTTGGAGCTGAATTAACTCCCGATCATAACAATCACGAATAAAATGTACCTTAATGTCTATGTGCTTTGTTTTTGAATGATGAACGGGGTTTTTCACAATTTCTAGAGCAGCAGCGTTATCACAAAAGATAGGAGTGTTAACAAATTCCATACCGTAATCAGTGAGCTGATTTTGTATCCATACTACCTGTGAGCATCCAGCTGATGCTGCCACATATTCAGCTTCTGCAGTTGACTTTGAGACGGTATGCTGCTTTTTGCTCTGCCAAGAAATGAGTCGGTCTCCCACATACTGACATCCACCAGTTGTTGATTTCCTGTCAAGATCACTACCTCCATAATCACTGTCAGTAAATGCAAACAATTGGAAATCAGTGTTCTTTGGGTACCAAAGTCCAAGCCTAGGCATGCCCTTCAGATACCTAAAGATACGTTTAACAGCAATTAAATGTGAAAGTTTAGGATTAGCCTGATAGCGGGCACACAGACACACTGCATGCATAATATCTGGCCTGCTTGCTGTCAAATACATAAGTGATCCAATCTTCGAGCGATACATGAATTCACTCACTGACTCCCTATCTGCATTTGCTGTCAGTATAGGTCGGGATGCCATGGGAGTTGAGATTGGCTTGGAATCTTGCATTTTGAATTTTTCTAGAATCTCATTCACATATTTTGCTTGGTGAATAAGAATCCCAGATTCATGCTGTTTCACTTGCAAGGCTAGGAAGAAACTCATCTCTCCTTGATCATTCATTTCAAATTTCTTTCTCATAATTTCTTCAAACTCAGTGCATAATTCTTCGTTTGTTGACCCGTAGATGATGTCATCTACATAAACCTGCACCATGATGATATCATCCTTCACCCTCTTTATAAACAAAGTCTGATCAACCACTCCTCTTGTGTATCCATTCTCCACCAGATGAGTTGATAGTGTCTCATACCACGTGCGCGGAGCTTGATGTAGTCCATACAAAGCTTTATCCAGAAGATACACATGATCTGGATGCTCCTCATCTATGAACCCTAGTGGTTGAGTCACATAAACTTCCTCATTCATTTCTGCATATAAAAAAGCCGTCTTGACATCCATCTGGTGCACTGTGAAGTTTAGAAATGATGCAACTGCAAGAAATATCCAAATAGCCTCCAATCTAGCCACGGGTGCATACACCTCATCATAGTCAATTCCATGAATTTGTCTGTGACCCTGAACAATCAACCTGCCTTGTTTCTGACAATTATACCCGTGTCATCCTTCTTGTTCTTGTATAACCAACGTGTGGGTATAACCTTCTTGTTCTCTGGCCTTTTCACTAGACGCCACACTCCCAGCTTTGAAAACTGATTTAATTCATTGTGCATTGCCTCCATCCAACTTGGATCTCTGAGAGCAACAATCACATTAGGAGGCTCAATCTGGGAGATGAAGCACGAATACATGCAGAAGTTAATGTCTCCCGTGCGGCTTCTAGTGGTAACACCTGCTGAAACTGGCCCAAGTATATTGCTAATTGGATGGTCTTTGTTGATCCTTGATACTTGAACATCTGGCACAGAAACAGACACTGGCATGTTAGAATTAACAGTATTATCATTCATACCTTGGTTTTGAGAAATTTTTGAATCATCATGAGTTCCCGAAGATCCCGGAGTATCTGCATTGATCTTGGTGGGAACTGAATCTGGTGCTTTCTCACTAACTTTGTCAACATGAGGTCTTGATTCAGATGATTGAGCAATAATGTCTTCTTCTTCACCCAAATGATGGAAAACATTTGAAAAGTTGAACCCTTCAAACAGTGACCCATAATCAAAAATCCAATCTGGTCCACTCCCTGCATCTGTAGGATTGTCTTCAAGCCAGTCAACATTATATGCTTCAATGATTACTTTGGTGGTTTTGTTATAGAAACGATAAGCACTATTTGCCGAATAACCCACAAAATAACACTCATCAGCCTTAGCTTTAAATTTCCCCACATCGGACTGAATCAGAACCGTGCATGGACACCCGAATGTCTTGAAATATCCCACCGTTGGCTTCTGTCCATAAACAATCTCATACGGAGTCTTCTCATGACGCTTGTTTAAAAGTACTCGATTCTGCACATAATAAGCCGTGTTGACCGCTTCAGCCCAGAAGAAGATTGGCAATTTAGCTTCACACATCATTGTTCTTGCTGCTTCAATGAGTGTCCTGTTTCGTCTCTCAGCGACTCCATTCTGTTGGGGTGTGTAGGGTGCACTGTACTGTCTCTCTATACCCTTCTCTCCACAGAACATATTCAATTCAGCATTTTTAAATTATGTTCTGTTGTCCGATCTAATAGCCTTGACCTTCTTGTTCAGCTGATTCTCTATAAGCGTGACAAACTGTTTCACTAAAGTCGGAGTTTCATGTTTGTTTGATAAAAAGAAGACCCAAGTGAATCGTGAGTAGTCATCCACAATCACGAGACAGTAAGAGAATTTGCTAATGCTTTGTACTTGCATTGGCCCAAATAGATCCATGTGAAGAAGTTGTAATATGGACGACACTGAATTTGTTATCTTCGGATGGTGCGGTAACTTGTGCTGCTTCCCCTTCGCACAAGCCACACATTTTTCTACAGTAGAGAAATCTTTGATAGGCAGTTTTCTGACATGTTCTCCCTTTGCCAGCTTGGTCAAATTCTTCATGTTAGCATGCCCCAGACGCCTATGCCATAATAAAGCTAAGTTCTCATTTTGTTTGGATATAAGACAGGCTACTTCTGAGGTTGGAGGTTGACCCATATTAAGCTGATAAGAATTTCCTCTTCTCGGAGTATGCATCAAGATGCACTCCTCTGGAATTTTGACACCTGGCTTGAGAATGATGCATTCCTTGCCGTTGAACAAGACTGAATATTCCCTATCACAAATTTGTGAGACACTGAGCAAGCTGTGAGATAATTCTTCCACATAGTGCACATCAGAGAACGTCAAACTTCCATTTCTCACTACTCCTTTCTTGCTTATTCTTCCACCTACACCACCTGCAAATGATACTCCTCCGCCATTGAAGTTTTGTACATCTTCCAAAAGGGATAAGTCTCCGGTCATATGTCGGGAGCAACCGCTATCAACGTACCAGAGATTGTTGATAGATATTCTTGGATGTCCCTACAAGAATCAGAGATCAGTGAGATTCAGGTACCCAGGCCATAATAGATCTGGGCACACCTTTTGAATCAATGTAATTAACTAATTGGAGGGTCATTTCTGGCTTTGATTCAGTCACACTCAATCTTTGAGTGTTGTCTTTTGGTTTCCAAACAGGGTGTTTCTGTGGTTTCATCACATTTGGTGAGTTCTTGACTAACACAGGTTTCTTTTGTGGTGATGTGGCCTTTTTACCAGCTGGCTTTTTAACAGGTGTCCACTCAAGTTTCAGTTTTGTGTAAACAAGTTGTTTTGTTTGAGTGACACCTTTTTGTTTTAAAACCTGTTGCTCAACCTTTGCTTTGCCATTAGGTTTATTAATTCTTTTGACTTTAGCCACTTGTTTCTCAAGAAATTCTGGTTTTATCTTATCATTCCTTTTGTAAACTCCTTTAGATATATAAGTTGGTTTTGGAGTTTTGGCCACATTCCATTTTTCAACAACAGGCTTTGTCACCGGTGCCTTTGTGTTTGAAACCTTAGACTGTTGAGTTTTCATTGGTTCTAAACACTGCTTCCCCTGAGACAAAGCTTGTTGCTTTTCCTTTTGCTTTTCTCCTATCATCATTTTCTCCAACATACTAGTCCGTGGGTTTTGCGGATAGTATGGTTGAAATGGTCTATTCACACAATTAGCAGCAAAGTGTCCTGGTTTTCCACATTGAAAGCAATTCATGAGTCTAGGCCCATTGACATGACTACAGAGGTATGAGCGTCTTGGGTAAGACGACTTCCATTCTGGCTTATCATCCCATTTGTGTATAACATGTTTTGTAGCTTTTTCCGGTTGTGTGATTAAACAAAATTGTTCTGATTTAGACTTGTTTGTTCTATTGAAAGTCGACACAACCTGGGGATAAGCAACAAAGTCCTTGGGCTTAGTCTCACGACCAACTTTAGTGTTAGGCACGCGAATTTTAAAACCATTAACTTTTTCATTGGAATCAGACACATGTTTTGATAACAAAGATACAACTAATTGTTTTGACTTGGACGTATTAAGTTCTGACACAGATGCCAGAACATCGTCCTTAGGTAAATCTGACATTAAACTACTAGACACATGACATTCATTGACTTTCAAACATTCAGCATCCTCCCCAGAAACATCTTCAATACCTACTTCATCTGCACATGAAACAAAGCCATCAGCAGATCCAACATTATTGTTTAATGACTCCTGGGAAGTGCTGGGTTCACAAGTGTGTGTCACAATTTTATCCTGATTATCCAAACCATAAGACATGTGTTTCTCATTTTCTATTTCTTGGTCAGTCATAGGTGTCACTCCTACCAGAACACTATCTAAGGGAGGTCCTATCTCATGTGTTCCTATTTCAGATCTGTCTACCTGATCCTCCTCAAAGATTATTCCTATTATATCTCTAGTTTTATCTTGAGGAACATCGTTCTTGTTTTTGTCTGAGAAGCTAATTTCTATTCCACCTTTGTCCTTACCCATTCTAACATCAGTTATGCAGGTGTTCAAATATTTACTAGCCTCTAGCATTCTTTTGCTTCTCATTTGATTCACATCTAGTTTCACTTGCAACTCATTGTTCTTATGTGTAAGCTCATCTACCTGCTTCCTAAGCTCAGCTATTTCTAACTTAGCATTGTCATACAGGAGAGTTTTCTTAGTTGCCAGTTTTTGATATTTCACGATGTCTAGCTTCTGAGCTTTTACCTTCTCCCCATTCTTTTGCCATCTACCCCTGAATGAACTCCTTTTGCATTTTATCTCAAACAGTTCTATCTCATAATTTTTACAAATTTGCCTAAGTCCAGGAATTAAACGAGCACAAGTGGGATTAGTACATACCTTGATGTTATCAACCTTAGCAACAAAGGCTTCCTTGTCTTCCACCAGGTTCTCTTCAGGTTTCTCATCAGTGACAACAAACGTATGCTCTTCCTCATCATCCTTTTCCATAGCAGCAATCAGTGCATGCGACAGGCTAAACTCTTTCATCTGAGGAGTCCAGTCATATCCACATCCTTCCTGTACAACCAAAGCACTTGACTCTGCCTTTCCTTTGCTATCACCTGCTTTCCGTTCTTCTGGTCTTTCTCTCCTCGGCTTGGTGCACTCTCTTGCGAAATGCCCGTACTCGTCACAGTTGTAGCACCTCAGCTTGCTCTTGTCAAACCCCATCCTTATCTTATCTTGAGCCTTCCACACATTTCTCTCAGTCTTTGCCATGAACTTCTTTGCTCTGAAAACAGCCATTGCCATTTGCCAAGAAACATCTAACATCTCCACATCTTCAGGATTTATCTGGTTCAGCTCACCGACAGCATATCAGTAGGTACTAAAGTTCCGGTCATAAGAGCATGATAACTGTTCATAAATCCCATTCCGAGGGCAAAGTTGGGATCATTTGTATCATCAGGGTTGACACCTCCACTTGAACTTGCTTGAGGTTGTGCCACAAATGCAGTTTACTTTGTGACAGAGCTCGGTCCACTCCCAGTCGACTTTCCATCTTGCTTAGACTCCACTTCTTCTGACAACAGTGCTTGGTTCAGTTTTCCCGCCAAACTAAGAGAGCTTATATGGTTCAACTCTCTCTGCTTGTCATCAATTAGTTTTGACTTCAGTTTGTTGATCAACTCATCAAGAGATAGCTCACTCAGCTTGTTGTTGTCTTTAATGATTGAGATGTTGGTATTCCAGGATTTGGGTAAGCTATTCAGCAGTTTCAGATTCTTATCTTCCTGATCTAGTTCAACATTGTAGCTTGACATTTCGGCCATCAGAGACACGAACCTTTGCACTTGTGCTTCAAAAGATTCTCCTTGAATGTGGTTGAACAGATTGAATTTCTGCTTCAGCATTTGCTTACGGCTTGCCTTTATGTCTGGATTTCCTTCATATGCCACTACCAAAGCATTCCAGAGTTGCTTTGCTGTCTTGCAGTGCTTAAATCCTTGTGCAATATTTGGTGTTAGTTCCATAGTCATGATAGCAAACACCCTCTCAGCTTTGTTACATCTTTCCCAATCATCATCATCATATTCGTCTTCCTTTTTAGCCTTCCCCGCATTAACTCCTTCTGAGTGTGTACGCGTGTATGGCCCATGAATTACTGTTCTCCAAAGTCTTAGATCAACACTCTTCAAGTGGTTTTCAAATCTATATTTCCACTCCAGAAAGTTATCCGCCGATGTAAGTCTTGGTGGACGAGTGATGGATCCAATCTCAAAATCCAACTTCTGATACATGCTCGGTTGAAAATCCATAACGCAAGCTTAGGAAAACTTAAAACTAAAGTCCAAATGTCCAAAAAGAGAGATTACGATCGTAAACACCTGATTACGATCGAGAACACCTGATTCCGATCAAGTCACACAGCGAGTCGTAAACTCCAGATCGTAAACACCGATTACGATCAAATCTAATCGTAAACGTTGATTCCGGCCGAGGAAGTCGTAAACTTCGATTACGATTGATGATTCCGGCAAAGAAAAGTCGTAAACTCACGATTCCGATAAGAAAATATCGTAAACACAAGTTTCTTGGTCGTAAACGGATAAAAATCGAAGCTTGAACTCGTAAACACGTTTCCGATGATTATCTTCAAGAACATGCAGTCGTAAACACCCAATAAAACCCAGAAAATTGTCGTAAACCTCAAGAACAGCAGCAAAACCTTCAAAAATCGAACCTTTTTCCAGAAAACACTTGAATCCAATACCGTGAGAACCTCGAATCAGTGATTCTTGGCTCTGATACCAATTGTTGGTCCAGAAAATCTACCAAAACACGATATTGATATCACAAACGAGTGCGGAATCCTCGTAAGTGATTGATTCAAGAAGAAAGTAGAAGAAATAGATTTAACAAAGATCAAATCTTGAATGAAACATAATACTTTCTTGAGCTAGTGAAACCGATCAGAATTACAAGAGTGAAAGAAGAAATCGTAATCTCAAAAGCTCCCCAATCATAAACACTATGAGGGTTTATATACTACCCTCTACAAAACCCTAAGCCCAATCATAAACATAAAGAAATCGGTCCAAGAAGCCCAAAATCGTAAACACCTTAAGCCCAAACCAATGAAAGCTCAATCTAATGTTCATGCCTTATAATGTATAGCCTAACAGCGTAGTTGCTGATACAACAAATCTTTACCTCGGTAGCCCATCCTCAGGGAAACGACCAAGTGGAAAGAATCAAAAGAAGCCTTTTAAACGACATAAAAACAAGGCTTGATTTTGAAGGCGCATCTTGGGTGGATGAAGTCCCGCACGTCCTATGGGCTCATCTTACTATGAAAAAGTCAAGCAATGGGGAAACACCTTTGAGCCTAACGTATGGTTCAGAGGCCATGATCCCAGCAGAAATCGGCATCCCCTCTCCCCACTATCTTAATAATCACTTTGTTAACAACAATGAGGAGCTCCGCCATAACCTCGATCTCCTGGAAGAACGCCACGAATTGGCCGCAGCTAGAGAACAAAAGTACAAGGAACAGTTAAAAAAGTACTACAACAGACATGTGCGCAAGCCGACGTCTAAAGAAGGAGAATATGTGTTGCGCAACAATGAAGACAGCAGAGCACTCCCAAAGGGGAAGCTCAGTCCAAAGGACCATACGTGATAAACAAAGATCTGGAAAAAGGGGCATATGAGCTTACACAGTTGGATGGGACGCCAGTACCACGCACTTGGAACGCCACTCAACTAAGAAAATGTTACATGTAATCCAAAGTTTTTTAACGACAGATCCAAGGATTTAGTAATGAGTTTGCCATTCCATCACCCTTTTTTATCTACGTTGTTATCCTTCAAATTCGGATTACGCTAACAAAGCTAAAATTTAAATTAGCCGAGTAACAAATGGTAATCTAATTAGATGCGGATAACTATAAAAAATAGTTGAAAAATGAGCAAAGAAAGACTTAGTAAAAATACACATTTACTTCGCGGTACGCCCTGAAAATAGGCGTGTAGGTCCGGGATATGCCGTCTGCAGCGGACATTCCCTTTAGCACAAAAAACTTAAAATCAACGCAAGTTTGGACCAATATTGTCATGATAAAAAAGTCGTACATATTCTCGCGAGCGCGCCCTTGAAAAAAAAGGCCCCACGCAAGTCACGGATACCTTGAAAACAATTCAAGCATTCAGTTGAAATTACCCGCCATTTGTAAAAAGAAGGCGCGAAAAGGGCCCCATGCTTATACGCCTTGGGCCCAAGTATGAGTGAAGTGATCATGACACTTCGATAACCTTAGAGAGTTACAAAGTAATGCATTGCAATGAAATAATTATGGGCGCAAATACATGACAAACTGAAAAAAGATAAGGCGTTCATTTCATTACGCAGACAGTGATATTGACAAATCTATTATAATATACGCCCCAAGGGCAATCAACAAACATGATCAACAGGAAAATAATAAAGGAATTTAGACAAGCTAATTTCCCTGCACTTTGTGGCTACCTTCTGCCTCCTCAACCATTTCTTCAACAGATTCAACCTCCGCCTCCACCGCTGTGTTGCCTGCGACCATAATAATTTGGCGAACACTGGAAATATCATCATCAAGAGCATGATCCCTTAAGGTGTGGAAGATAGGGGGATCATGCTCGCTGAGCTCTTGGTCGCGATCAGAAAATTTGCTGGCAACTTGCGTATCATACCAAGCATGGCGAGTAATGTCAGCGCGCTACTCACCCAAACCGTAAACCGCTTCTAAACCATGAAATTGCCCCAGCGCCCGAGCAGCCTCCATATAGCGATACAGGGCATCTTGATATTCGGTGCTATCCTGGCCCGCGTTATAGGCTAATACTATGCCCTCATCCAGTAGCCACCAAATATCTTCCCTTAGTCTGGCAATCAGGGCGTCGTTTTTAGATGCTTGCGCGGCGAGAAGCGCGTGGGTGGTTTGGACCAATTGGTTTTCTAGACCACTCACGCCTGCACCACTTCAACCAGCTAGGAGTCTTTTTGGACAAGTTCTACCTCAAGTTTTTTGCACCGCTCGTTTGCGCAGGCAAGATCATCGGTCAGAGTTTGGTTGATCCATTCGGCATCGTCCTTAGCAGTTTGGGCGGTGGAGAGTTGAGTTTTCAAAATTTCAACTTCTCCCGCCCGAGCAGAGTAGGAGCGATAAGCCCACCCATAAATCTTTTGGGCCTTCTCATGCTCTTTCTTCTCCTTTTCATAAGTGACCTACAACTCAGTAAGTGCAACCTTCAACTTATTGGCCTCTGCAACTGCAAGATCGGCCCTCACCTCTTCCTCTCTACGCTTGGCCTCCGCCCGCATAGCATCCTCGGCCATGTCAAGTGCTTTCTTTTTCTCCACCAGCACATCCAACCTCCATTCATCCGCAAGAGATGTCGCTTGCTCGAGATCCTTGAACCCCAGCTCCCAGCGTTGTTCGTCAATATGCTGCATGTGGAAGAATTTAGGCAGGCCCATGACGACCCTCATAATGCCCATCACCGCCTCCGCACGAAGCTCATCGTTGGTTAGCCCGTGATGACGGTTCTTCTCGGCATCGGGAAGCCATGGCGCAAAAACTCCCCTTGTCTTTCGTATGTATCAAGCAGCGTAGCGGGGAAGATATCCCAACCAGGAACATAAGGGCCAGGGTCAACATTGATCAGGTCAAGATTAGCCCGATTGGGATTTTTAAACCCGGGTGGAAAAAGAACCCGCGAAACCTAAGCCCCCTGCTAGAGTAGGGGGTTGTATGAATAATCGTGTCAAGATGAGGTGAGGTAACATCTGCGGCAGGTTTTTTGGCGTGCTCTTCCTCCAGGCGCCTGTTTTCCTCAGCCTTTTTCTTGGCTTCCCCTTGCCTCTCTTCCTCAGCCTTCTTTCGGGCTTCCTCATCAGCTTTCGTCTTCCGTTCAACCTTCTTTAAGCGGGTGATCTCCTTATTCGTCACTCTTCCCGCCTCTTCATCAGTTGCAAGGGTCTCTTGCAAGGCTTTGCTCGCCGCTTCTATCCTCTTGGCGGCGGCCTCACGCGCTTTTTGCAGTTGCGCTTCGCGTGCCGCCGAAGAAGGTTGGGCACCAACGGAATTTTTACGAAGAAGGTTGGATGCCGGGTCAATTTCGTCACCTACATCCAGCACTTGGTCAACAAAGGCATCTTCTTCCGCCTTTCAGTCGATCTCTTCCCTGATAGAACTCAGGGAAAACAGGCCTTTACCTTTGGCATGGGGCGGAGCGGTGGAGCCGGAAGATACTTTAGGAGGGTTCACTTTCGTGCCTCCTGAGACAAGTAAATAAAGGCATTTATTTTCAAAGGGAAAACGAGCGAAGAGGAAAATGCCGAAGAACAGGCCTTACCCGCGCGTGACTCAAGAATCTTCTGAGTAACATTAATGCCAGCCTTCCGACGGTTGGCAGGAGGTGCAGTCTCTTTCCCCTTCCTCTTTTTTAAGGCTTCAGCAGGGCCCGCCCCCACGGCGGAGCTGGAGGTTCCTCTGGTGGTTATATTACGCCCCACGATGGTACCTATTGATAGGGAGCCTATAAGCGGGGGGGGGGGGGGGGGACGGCGTCTGAGCCTCCCTCTTCTTCGCTAGGAAAAATCACTCTGGAAATTCCACTCTCCAGCAAATAATGTTTAGAGTATTCTAGTGGTTGGGTTCCGGAAAGATCCTAAAGAGAAGTCAAGTTATGAAATCAGCAGAAAAAAAATCAAAAGACCTGCGTGTGATAAACAATCATCGCATACCTAACAACGCACTTAAGTATGCGCTGAGGGTCACACGTACCATCCAGCTGGGGGAGAACAAAACAGCAGATGGTGCGGCCTAGCATAGTCGTTTCCTTTTCCGACCCCTCCCACGGGGAATACTTTAATCCCTTTTTGAGGGAGGGAAACAACAACTCCATCCACACGACAATGCCTAATTAAGTGAAAAAACACACAAAGTTAAAAACATACGCTAACACAGTAAGAAAAAGGAGATACCTGGCGCAAGGGAATTTGACAGGAATGAAGCCTGGTCCGGCGTCGCCATCCATCACAGGGGACAAAGATCCCCGCGAACTGAATAGATACACCGTGCCATCCAATATTCCCGCCAAATGGCTCGAACTGAACAGCGCGCGAAGAAGTTGATGTCACCTGGTAGCGCGGATCCATCACGACGTACAAAGTCGGGAATCAGAGTGTCCTCTTCCCAGATACAGCTCATACCTAATCTGTCCATGGATCCTTCACCAAATCTTTAGCAGTCAAGAGGGTTGTTCCTCAGCCACCGGTAGGTGGGAGACACCAGTGTCTCCGCGGACGCATTCATCTCAACAATGGCCTCTCCCCCATTTCTCATCACCATATATACAGGGATGACTCCCACATTTAAATAGAAGAACTTCTTCCTCCACATTCGATCACCGCTAGCGTTTGGGATGGCATCCAAAATGTTTTCTCCGGAATGTTTGTCAAAGGTATACCAGTCACCCTTCTTGACCAAGTAAAAGAAGGCTTTAAAAAGTTCGATAGTTGGAACCCTTCGAAGGCTTAGAAAAACATACTCAAAATAACTCACCTTTGCAAGACCAATGGGGTGGAACTGGGAAAGGTGAATCTGGTAGGCTTCGAATAAACATGTATAAAACCCAAAAATAGGAATGCGAAGATGTGCAAAAGCAAAAAAATCAGAATATACAACGATTTTGCCAGGAGGGCATTGGGTAACCAGACTACCAGAATGGGGTAGTTCGGTCCCATAAGAAGGATCATCCAAAGCAAAATTTTTGAGAAAACTTTTGAAGTCTCGGTCCTTCCACTCAATGGCGTAGTTAGAGATGGAAGCCATGATGAAAGTGGGAAGAAGCCTTGGATCAAGAAATGGTGCATAAAAAGCTTTAGGGTTTCGAGCGAAGAAAAAGGTAAAAGATAAAAGTGGGAGGGAGAAGGGTTTAAATACTTGAAAACCGTTCAAATTCGCGCAATCTCCATTGTTGAATTTTAATCGGCGAAACGTGAGGATCGTGACACGTAGTGAGACAGTTGTAAAAACCTGTAAAAATGATTCTTATCCACCCTAGGGTGACACGTGTCACCTACGCTACAGAAAAAATAAGACTGACGATCCCCTACTGCCGAAAAAAGGAAGTGATGGCTAGCGTTTGGTAACCAAAATTAAATGCACTTGTCCCATCTCTCCTAAAAAATCTTATTTAATTCTAATCATGAGAATTAAATAAAAGTTCCTTTGAGGAGTTAATTTTGCCCGCATTTATTAACCGTGGAAAAGTAAATGAATGGCAGAACAATAATGATAGTGTCCCACACTATATATCATCCGCCAAGGCGGTGGTCATGCAGAAATCTCCGCCACAATTGGCAAAACCTTTCGCTAAAGTAAAAAGCACGCAGAGGAAAGCTTCACCCACGAAATCGCCAGAATTGTTTCATTAAATCGACATCATGCGAAGGCTTCCCACTGCGCTCCTACCTATAGTCCCACGCTAATACTTATACACATGACTAGGGAAGACTTGAAGAGGATATATACCAAATCTATCATGTGGGCCTAAGCCCAGCGCATCATGAGCCCGATAAAGTAATATTTAGTTGGGCCGGCCCACAAGTACCCTTGACTTAATGAGAATCTCGAGGAACTCATGTGCATGCAAGGAGCACATAGTCACCTCATGATACCGTTATGCATTAAATACACCACATATGGGTGGTCCCTACTCTAACAAACTAACATTCTGCATGTGGTCCTTGACCAATGAGAAAATGACACGTATAACAGAGAACCACCTGAAATATTCCCTCACGCGCCGTGTGTGCCATGCGCTTGACGTCATTGAGCACCGAGAAACCCTACAGGTGAGCCTATAAATAGTCACTCAGAATCAGGAATTCACGTACATTTGTCTTCCCTAATATTCACACTCACTTTTCTCTCTGGATAAATACTGATTCTCACGCCGGAGGGCCGATACAGGGGCACCTCTCCGGTCCACCCTGTAACGCCTTGACGTGTTTATTCTAGTGTGCAGATCAGACCACTCACCTCGGAGAACTATAAGAGTCTGTTTTCACCTACTTTTCCGGTACCGGTGAATTTAGATCTCTTCACCCACACACATAAACTAACACAAAATAGGAGGGAAAAAAGAAAAGGAAAAGAAAGTAAGGGCACATTTATTTGTGGAAAACACCCCCTGTTTTTCAAAAATATATTCCAAGAAAACATGAAAAACATAAAACGTGATCAAATTATAAATTCCCATAAAAGTTTTCCAAGAAAATGGAAAACATTGTTGTTATACCCTGAATTTTCGGCTGATAATCCAGGGTACAGGTGTATACCAGGGGCAAGCATGACCCAGGAATCGTATGACCCGGAAGTATACAGGTAAAGTTCAAATCACCCTGAATGCGTCAGGAATAAGGTAATGTCCCAGGATGTCGCTGTAATCCAGGGAAGTCCATCTTTGCTTTATTAATTTTGGTTATACGTTATTATGACCCAGGATGAATCTAATCCAGGGTCACCCTTATTTTACGAATGACCCAGCATGTGGAAATGACCCTGCATGCTAGGACATTGTTACTAACGCGTTTTGTGCCTATATCTGATCAAGGACAGGTTGACGGAGTCCACCAACGGTCGAATAGAAGAAGCTGGAGACTTATTTCGCACGTGGTCAAAGGCTGTTAGCTGGAAACTCGGTCAACTAACTGAAAAAGACGTTGGAGAAGAGATCCCTGGAATATCGGAGAAGTTGTTGAAGATCTAGGAGTATAAATAAGACACTTAGTCGTTTATTTTCAGCTCATTCGAGCTTTACTCATTGTATTCTCGTACTTTTCCTCTGCATACTCATTGTACTCAAATTTTAAGTGATCAATAAATTGGTAGCGTGTGTTATCGCTACCCGGGGTTTTTATGCCGGCGGCGCCTTAGAGACATCTAAGGGCTAAGGGCTTTTCCCTAGTAAAATTCTCGGTGTTCTTACTTGCATTCAAGGCTTCATTTGTGTTATCACGTTCCTTAATCGATTTCGTAACTAAACTCGCATTTTTACCCAGGGTTTTGTCTTTTGCCCCTGGAATTCAACTATTGTCCCAGGATTTCTGCAAACTGTTTTCATGTATTAATCCTAGGCACCAAACCCCACAAACTTATTTGGTTAAATTCTTACTAACTCTGCTTAAGTAATTTTTAGCCAAAACAATTGTTTTCTACTTTTTACATTGAAATTAGAAAACTTTATTTATTGTTTTCAAGTTTCTATTTTCAGTTTTCCATAATATATATACCGAGCAGACCCGACCCGACCGACCGAACCTGACCGACCCGATCCAAACCCTAGATCGGTCCGACCGGATGACCCCCGTACTGGACCGACTGGACCCGACCACCGGACCAGACCGACCCGACCCGACCTCCGGACCGACCCTCCGACCGGACAGACTGGACCCGATCGACCGAGCCGACCCCCGGACCGGACCCGACCTTCGAACCGGACCGACCCCCGACCGGACCCGACCCCAAAACCCGATTGACTGGGGGGGCCCGGTCGGTGCGGTCTGGCGGTGAGGTCGGGTTCGAAGGTTGACTTTAAAAAAATGTAGACTTGAATATGTTTTCTAGTTTTCTAATATGGAAAATGGAAATTCAATCTTTCAATTTTGAACGCGCTTTCAACAATTTTTGAGTATTTTCTAGAGATGGAAAACCCTTTTATTTTCTAAAAAAATAGAAATGAAAAACTAGAAACATTTTCCACAACTAAACGCACCCTAAGGATTTCTGACCCTTTTAACCTACATGCAACTTATCTACCACCAGGATATTCCCTTTTAAGAAAAAAAACCTTCTAAAGCACTTGGCAAACACTTACAAAATTAGACACCAACTTGAACATAATCAACTATACCCTGACATAAATCAAATAAAGACCATCCACCAAGTTCATCACAAGGTTGTATTAAAATCCAAACCCTACCTGCATTTCATCATCATATAAGTCACTCCCCAAACCTCTAATCCACCTCCCTCACCCTAGTGCCACCGCCCCCACTATTGCAGCTATCAGATCATTCCTCATGGTAATAAAAGCAAGTGATGTGTTCCTTTCTTCTGGCCATAAACCATCTTAATTTGCAATTTGAAAATTCTGATATGTGCGGAAGCATGAAAGCAAACCCACAACCAAGTCCATGCATGCATGCTTCTTTTGACTTGGTCCTGCTGTCATGTTGTATTAGTTGTTGCCTTTTCCTTTTTTTTTTCTATATAACTAGGATCATCTTTACATGTTATCTCATCCTATGGTCAACGGACTTCAAGTAGATTAGTTGACTGTATTTCCTTTAAATGTTTTTCTCTAAATTGTATTTGGCTCTCTCTCTCTCTCTCTCTCTCTCTCTCTCTCTCTTTGTATTATTCTTGTCTCAGTTCTTAAAAAAACCACATCAAATTCCTTGCTTCCGTTTTCATGTTTATTAAAATCTTGTAATTGTGACACAAATGAGTACACTACTTAAGCTTCTATTTTGTTCATGATGTCTGATATTTTAGTATTCTAAAAGCATCATTTCTGGTAATTAAAGGTACTGTTATTTAGCTAAGTAAGTGATATGTATTGTATTTAGGTAGAAACTCTAAAGCTGGTACAAGCACCTGATAGAGATTTACTGTAGAAACCGGGGTCGGTGAGCCGAGCCAAACCCCGATGGCACAGCGGAAGCGGATCGGAGACTTTGTGAGCTTCGTCTTTGTAGAACAAATATGAACACCAAGAAGAACATAATGAACCGGATCTTCAACAATGGTGTTGTGAGATGTGATGATGATGATGAGGATAAAATAGAAGTAGTGAAGAACAAGATAATGTAGAGATAATCATTGATGAAGTTGAACGATTACAAGTTTACCTACACCACTCATGCTAGGTTCATGAACAAGTGTTCATGAACCCACACAACTTCAAAGTATCATGACTAAGCTCTCTCACTCATACACTCATACATGCTTGGTCTTTCACATAAGAAAGACTATATATACTAACCTAACAATGGAAAACTAGTAAATAACCAACAACTAGTAACTAGTGACAAATACATAATGTTACAATAAATAATAAAGTCACTAATGCCATGTCTTCGGTCAATGAGAGTCTCGAGTCATGAACTTCACCGTGTTGTGCGAACGGTCAAACGGTAAGTGGTACGTTGAGTTTCATCAAACCAAATCTCGAACTCGTCGAACTCGGAAATTCCCAACAATCTCCCCCTATTTGGTTGATGAACAAGCGGATAAATAACTCAACTCTTGTGACAATCGGTTCCCTTGTATTCTTGCAACTTGACTTCAAGACAATCTTCATACGGTTTCAAACCTTTCATTTAACCATTCTCCTTTGTGAAATATTACCCGAATGGTATTTCTTTCCCGTATTTCAAATACTTCGTACAGTACCCAATAAATTATTGGGTGTTCTTTTAATGGTATCAGTACCCGCGGGATTATTAACAGTACCCTTTTTAGAGAATGTTAATAAATTCCAAAATCCATTTCGTCGTCCAGTAGCGACAACCGTATTTTTGATTGGTACCGCAGTGGCCCTTTGGTTGGGTATTGGTGCAACATTACCTATTGATAAATCCCTAACATTAGGTCTTTTTTAAATTGATTCCATTGTGAAATAAAATATCACGACGTATGTATCTAGGGAACAGTCGCTTCAAAGTGAATTCTCCCTAGATACATATATTCAATTCAATTATGAATCTATGCGGATTCCGAATATATGAATTGTCCTAAAAAATCAAAACCAATTTTCGGCCCTTTTCTAAAAAAAAGATGAAAGCTCTAAGATAAAGAATTGTTCTTCTTCTAGCCCCAAACCAATAAAAAGGCCCATAGGGTGTTTACCAAAATTAACAAGCACACTACGTTTAAGGATGTCAACATCATCCTAAGTGTGGTTAAAGGTAAACAAGATAAAGGATCAAGAAGAATTAGAGAATTAATCCCATAATTCAACCGTCTTGAAAATACTTGCCAAGAATACCAAACCGATGCATCATCTCAAAGATAGTACCACTTCAAATCAATTACCTCAACAAGTCATGAGTTCCAACTTTGCCTTTGTTTTTACCATCACGGTTATGGCTCAAGGACTCTTCAAAAGCTAGAACTTAATCCAACGTTAGCAAACAAATTCTTCAATGTAGAAAAACTTTCAAACTAGCATATTTTCTTCAATTTTCATCCGACTTCTAAACACGTCTGCTTGCAACGAAGCAAGTATCAAAAAGAAGAATTAGTTTGATTTCTACAAGTGTACCTTGTTTGTACACCAATTTGTTGCAATAGATTTAACGGCTTGCAATCCGTTAGACTTGTAGTAATTTTCTTCAAATTAAACAATAGCCCACTGTTAATTTTTCTGCCCAAAACTGTCTTCAAATATATTAGCCTGGGCCAAACTGATTTAAATAAAGCAGCAGCCCAACTGAAAAGATAACCAGGCCCAAATCAAACTCAATGAAGCAGCAGCCCAGCAGACAACTATATGTGAGCAGCCCAAATCAAATTTAAAAAGCAGCGACCCAGCTGAAGAGATAACCAGGCCCAAATCGGTTTCTTTAAGACCGTTTCTCCTTTTGTGCCCTAACCACAACTCACAGAAGCAACAGCAGTACCAACCTCTATCACCGGCGGCCACCTCAGTCAATTTCCGGCAACCCCGAATACGGACAGAAGCAAATCTGGCGACCTCTGACGTTACTCCGGAAGATTCCGAGTTCCTCCGGAACGAACTCGTCTCTCTCGGGAGGACAAACAAGTTACTCCGGAAGTTTTCTTTTCCCTCGGAAGGAACAGTTTACTCTGGAACTTTTCTGGTTTCCCTCGGAGCTTCACAGGTTACTCCGGAATCGATTTTCTCGGACTGGAATGGTTACTCCGGAACTTTTAGGTTCCTCCGGAAGTATTCCGGTTACTCCGGAACTCGACAGTTAAGTCGGAGTGAGTTCTCTCGGAGAAAACGTGTTACTCCGGAACAATTTTCGTTACTCCGGAACTGTTTTGGTTACTCCGGAACTGGGTCACAACCGGAACGTAGGAGTTTTCTTCTCTCGTAACAGGTTTTTCTCCTAGACGATTTCAGTCGAAGATTGAGTTCTAACAGGAAGACGGTGGGCTGTTCTCGAAGTATACATGGACAAATTCTGAGTTTTACACTTTTCTTGATTTTAACCCAGGTCACGACAAAAACAAATAAGCAATCTTCATTTGTAACTTGAATGAACAACACCAACATGATGAACGGGCTGTAATTCCCATTCGTGTTCATAAGTTCGAACCGACTAAGCATAAAACCCAGATTCATGTCGTCCCAATATCACTGTTACCCTTGTCAAATTATTAACAAAAACCTGATTTCGAACTTGCTGATAAAACTCGAGTGCCAACCGTGAGATAAACCCCATTTTCTCTCAAATAAGAACCCGTAAAAATATGTATTACGAGCTGCAGTCTCGTGATTTTTTGTTCTTCATCACTTGTTAAAATAAATTAACATAAACACTAATAATAATCAATAAAAAATCTGCTAACTTGATTAAAGGAGGTTGAGTGTTTGGTGATGAGAGAGAAAAGTACAAAAGGTGGTTGACAAAAGATAAAATAGGGTTGCTACTTTAACCAAAGTTAGTGCAAAAAGTGTGGGCTACACTTTTTCACTATTCCACCTATGGGTTTTAATTTTTGGTTTCCAATTAATATAATCAAACAAATGACCAACTAACAATCTTCAATCTTAAAGATCTCTGGAAAACATGAACTTGGGATGAGTTTGAAGGAAACTCAAGAACTCATATTATTTTGTGTGACAATTTCTAACACAAAAACCAAAGTTCAAAAGATAAAAACATCTCTATTTGTTACAAAAACAAGCAAGATAACACAAAGTTGAAGAAACCAACCAAATTGTTGCGTTTTCTTCGACCATGGCTCTGATGCCAATTGTAGAAACCGGGGTCGGTGAGCCAAGCCAAACCCCGATGGCACAGCGGAAGCGGATTGGAGACTTTGTGAGTTTCGTCTTTGTAGAACAAATATGAACACCAAGAAGAACATAATGAACCGGATCTTCAACAATGGTGTTGTGAGATGTGATGATGATGATGAGGATAAATAGAAGTAGTGAAGAACAAGATAATGTAGAGATAATCATTGATGAAGTTGAACGATTACAAGTTTACCTACACCACTCATGCTAGGTTCATGAACAAGTGTTCATGAACCCACACAACTTCAAAGTATCATGACTAAGCTCTCTCACTCATACACTCATACATGCTTGGTCTTTCACATAAGAAAGACTATATATACTAACCTAACAATGGCAAACTAGTAAATAACCAACAACTAGTAACTAGTGACAAATACATAATGTTACAATAAATAATAAAGTCACTAATCCCATGTCTTCGGTTAATGAGAGTCTCGAGTCATGAACTTCACCGTGTTGTGCGAACGGTCAAACGGTAAGTGGTACGTTGAGTTTCATCAAACCAAATCTCGAACTCGTCAAACTCGGAAATTCCCAACATTTACTTTAAACCTTTTTAAAAATTTGACTTTTGCAAAATTCAGGCTATGATTTTAATCAAACTACATAATTTAATGTACAAAGTAGATAAGAATGGTTACAAAGATAGATTAATAAAAAATTAGTATATACAATGCAAAAGAAGGGTTTCATGGACTAGAAACACTATATGTTTGCTTGATTAAAAAAATAAATTAACTTTCTGACTGTCCATATGTAATATGCAATATGTTAAAAGCTTGGGTTTTGATATATGTTCGGGAATGAACATGGTGCAACTGTTATAGAAATTCAGAATGAGTGTTTAGAAACAAAGGCACAATTGAATGTTCAAAATAATCATGGATGACATGCACATGAAATATTCAAACCAATAGTTATTCTCAATAGCCTCTTTAATCTGCTTAACCTTTGAGTCATCAAGTTGAAGCTCACAAATTGTAGTTTTGTTCACATTCTCAACAAAATGAACACATCATGGACCATTTGGCTACATAAGTTACAAAAATACAATAAACGGTAACCAGTTTTTTTTGTTTTTTTTTCAGTGGTTCGATTTTGTTTTATAGTTAATTGTTTTGTTTGTGAAGCTTTACATATGGCATTTTCTGTTTGTTGACTATTGCTTAGATTTGATATGTTTTCAAATTAGTGAGCTTGGTTGTTAATAGTTTTGATTTAATTTCTTTTATTACAAACGGAATCCTTAGAAGTAAGAGTTGAGCTTTATTTTTAGTTATAACCTAAGTTAAATATCTCTCCACGGCTTCCATAATCTTCTGAAGAGTCGAGGTTTGGTGTTGAGCTGTTAGCCTGTTAAAATATCAGATTATCATGATGAGGTTGTATGGTTATGGGTTGTATTTGTATGTCTACACAATGATATAAATAGTGGCTGTAAAAGATGTGTAATTATGCACATCTTTTGCATAATTTGATATTGTGTTTGAGCTCTCTAGAAGTGTGCACTAGTTCATGTATATAGTATATATATGACTTTACTTATTGCTAGTCTACTAACAACCCCATTAGTGTTACTTAATTGATGGACACTTCATTTTTTTGCTGATCAGTCTCATTAAACATAAAATACTTTCCGAGATGATCGTCTATAAACAACAAATAAAGTGTATGTAAATGTCATTTACTCACAGGACATTATGATCTATGTATCGCTACTCTCGAATATGTTGTCATGAACCCGCATGAAAATAATCCACACACCGGATTATATTATTGAGAAAACATTTTTATAAGGGACTGAGACCCGTTTCCACTCATGCACCGCTCTCGCGCATGCACCGTTGGTCGTGATCAAAGCCAAGTTCACTAACGCATCACCACCGTGTCTACACAGTGATAAAATGTTACCAACCCAATCTCCCAACCAATACCTTTAAACCACTCTCGCGTGAGTCCCGTGTTTGTTTACATAGACATAAAACATACGAATATATTGCTTTGCATGGGAAACGAGTCTTCACTTTTTCTGAATCATGCATCGCTCCCTAGTCGGGTGTCACTCACCGATTACTGAGTTTTTGACTTTTTGACGTCTCAAATGATCCGCAATACACAAGACACGTTTTTTCTAAAAGGCCAATAATAAACTTTAAATATAAAAACATTACCAAAAGTCATTCATCAACACCTTAAGGTTAGTTTAAAAACTCATTTTTATAATTAATTTGTTTTTATTTTATTTGTGCACATTTGTTTTGATCAATTTTCTTTTACATTTCAACATAATAAAAATTAGTATTATTGTAATAAATTGAATTTATATATATATATATATATATATATATATATATATATATATATATAGGGGAGGGATATAACGAAAACCTCTCCGAGTTTGGAAAACCGTGAAAACCAAGCTAAAAAATTCGATTTTTGTTCCGATTTTTTATGGTGATTCTCTAAGTTAAAAACACCCCCTTTATGCAAAAAAATAAAAAAACGCCTAGTAAAATTTTTTTAAAAAAATATTTTATAACCGAGGTTACATATGTAACAGTTAAAAAAATTTGATTGCGTTTTTTTTTAATTTTTTTGCATAAAGGGGGTTTTTTTTACTTAGAGAATCACCATAAAAAAAATCGGAAAAAAAATCGAATTTTTTAGCTTGGTTTTCACGGTTTTCCAAACTCGGAGAGGTTTTCACGGTTTTCCAAACTAGGAGAAGGATAAATCGAAAACCTCTCCGAGTTGGAAAAACCGTGAAAACTAAGCTAAAAAATTCGTTTTTTGTTCCGAATTTTTTTATGGTGACTCTCTAACTTAAAAAAACACCGTTTATGAAAAAAATATAAAAAAACCGCCGAGTAAATTTTTTTTTAAAAATATTTAAGAACCGATTTTTTTGCAAAAAGAAGTTAACGGCCAAAAAAGACGTTCAAAATTTGTTATTTTTTTAGATGTATTTTTCATAGATTCTACATTCATTTTTGATGGTTTTGGTGAAAAAAAAAGAAAAAAGCGCCTAGAGATTTTTTTTAAAAAAATTATTTACAGATTTTGTTACATATGTAACAAGGCATTTTACATATGTAACAGGCAAATGTTACATATGTAACATGACGTAACGTCAGATTTCGGAAATTTAAAAAAAAAACTACTAGGCGCTTTTTTGATTTTTTTTCACCATAGGGCTTGTATTAACGCATATAATCACTACAAAAAAAAATTGAAGAAAAAAAAAATCGTTTTGTGGTAGTTTCCACGGTTTTTCCAACTCAAAGTGGTTTTCATTATATCCATCCCCTATATATATATATATATATATATATATATATATATATATATATATATATATATAGGGTTGGGGTATTTTGGAACCCACTTTGAGTTGGAGAATCTTTGGAAACCGGTCAAAAATGAGGTTTAAAAATTGTTTTTTTTCCTTAATTTTTTTATGGTGGTTCTTTATGTTATAAACTACTCTTAAATGAAAAAAAATCAAAAAACCGCCTAGTAGATTTTTTTTAAAAAAATATCAAAAATGTCTAGGTTACACATGTAACTTTTTGCGTAACTGTAAATATACGCATAAAAGTTACAAATGTAACTTTTTTTTGATATATTTTTTAAAAAAATCTACTAGGCGGTTTTTTGATTTTTTTTCATTTAAGAGTAGTTTATAACCTAAAGAACCACCATAAAAAAATTAAGAAAAAAAAACATTTTTTTAACCTCGTTTTTGACCGGTTTCCAAAGATTCTCCAACTCAAGGTGGGTTCCAATTTATCTTTTCCCTATATATATATATATATATATATATATATATATATATATATATATATATATAAAAAAATTGGGTACCTTGAATTTTATTTAAATAAATTGAAGTTTTTTTTTTCTTCTAAATTTGTACTTTTAAATTATAGTAAAAGACCTCAACATACATAAGGAAAATACGTAAAAAAGAAAAAGATAATCTTTAAATTTTAATTAATCTAGCAGTTTTTAGAATTTTTATATACAATTTTAGTTTTAATAGCAATTTTTATTTAACAAAATAATTCTTATAGTTTAATTAAATTTGAAGTTATTTTTATTAATTTCTTTTTTATTATTTTATTTAAAGTTGGGTTTTCATTGACTTTTTCAATTAGATAATATAATTAATTTTGGCTTTATTTCATTTGATTGATCTTCTTTTTACTTTTTAATTAATCACATGTCTACTTTTAGGTACTTTTAATTAGTTATATTTCAACTTTTTAGCTACGTAATTTTAATGCATCTGGACTTTTAATATTTTCATCATTACTTTATTATAATTTATTTATTTTATTGTTAATTTATTTTTTTTAACACATGTAACATGTCAATTTTTATATTTTTAGGGGGGGGGCGGTATGGAGAGGAGCTGGATCCCGATTCTAAAGGGAGCCGGGTGGCTTCTAACTGCTCACCATACCGTGTTAAACGGTTCCTTGGCCTGGCTCCCCTTTTACGGTTCTTCAAGGTTTCCACAAGCCAGCCAAAGCCGGGCTCAATTGACCGTTGAAATGTGACTGTTGGTACCAACGGCTACCCCCCCCCCCCTTTTTTTTTAAAAAAGAGCTCCGCCGGTTAACCGGGTTCTCGACCGAACATGACTCTTAAAGACGATGGCCTTGCTATATCACCGGTCCACATTCGAGATCCGCCGGTTAACCGGATTCTCGACCCGAATGTTATTTTCGAATTGCGAGATAGCGAGACTCATTTTAAACTCAGATTCGATATCACCGAGCACATCCAAAACAAAATGAAAGTGTTTTTAACCGAGGAGGAGGTGAACGCAAATCCTCAACCCTAGATTTGTATTTTTTTTAATAAAAGTTGTAAGTTTTATTATTTTTAATGAATGCTGTTTAAGTTTGCTAGTGTTTAAAATTGTTTAAGTTGTAATTTTATTTTTATTTTAATGAATATTGTTTACTTTTATTATTGTTTATTCTATTAAAAATAGTTTAAATTAAAAAAAAAATAAAAATCGGATGGCTTGGTGAAGCCACACCACCACCATACTATGTGGTGTGGCTCCACATGGCTTCCATTTCTATCTATTTGAGTTGGCAGGATATGATTGGTTGGTGAGCATGGCTTCTCCAAGCCATGCCACCACCATACCCCCTCTCCTTATGGTAATATTAATCTATCCGATATTAGTTTTACTAAAATCTATTTAACATAATAATTCTTTTAATTTAATTAAACTTGAAATTTTTTTTATTTTTGTTTTTTTCTAAAAGTTACGTATCTTGATTTTGTTTAGATAACAAGTGGGACGACCCGCGCGTTGCCACGGAGCCGACCCGTTTAAAAAGTGCGGTTAGGGAAGCTATAACATAGGTGACGTATGTTTGCTACTTCTCACCTAAATAACCTGTGATAACATCCAACATGCTAATAAACAAAGTAATATACAATTAGACGCTTCGCAACGGAGTCGGACCATTTTAAAAAGCCGTTTAGCAAAACGATTAAACATGAGTGTCATGGGAAACTAACGCCGATAACACATAAAAAAATATGTACCAACTAAAATCATGCAATGCGCTTTGCGGCGGGGTGTTTACACACCGAATATGTCAATTTTAACGAAGAAACTAAACATCATAAACCAAACATCATTGCTTCTCTAAAGTGTTAAGAATGCATATGATTGCAAAACGTTTTGTAATCCATATACGATTATGCAACAGTATAACCAAATATAATAGGCAATAAAACAAATTTAGACCCCATTTGAATATAAAGTTGTTGAATAACATGGGCTAATGGTGATTTAATACAACTACAATTAAAAAAGTCAAATTTGTTATGTCCTATCTTCGAGAGAAGTAAAAATGCTGCAACGTAACATACATTTTAAATCTTTTAAGTCGAATAAACAATTTAATAACTAACACAACATTTGATGCGGATACCTTTAATAGTCAGAGAGCAGTGATCACCATTTATCCCTCTGCCCCTATCCATCATTCTCCTTGTTTGATTTATCCCTCTACCCTTATCCACCATTCTCCTTGTTTGATTTTGTGACGCCCACTCCCAGTCTTGGCTCCAGGAGGGGTCACGTGTCGGATTTACTCATGAACACATGGTACAGCAGAGATAACTAAGCAGCGGAAATTTAAAAAAACTTTTCATTTATATATATAACAAGTTACAACAGTAAGGAAGATAACAACGTAATCTATAACTAGATCTTATCTATAGCTATGCCAGTCTACTACCGAGTCATTCCTGATAGCTTGCCCATCTAATCTGCCCTTGCTAGAGCTCTTCCCTTGCTACTTTAAACATCACCGATACCTGACATACATGCTTTTAAAGGTCAGCTTACGCTGGTGAGTTCTACATTTTTCAAAAAGCGTTACCTTTACCTCGAAAGTTTATTCCAACGCTTGGGCCTAACGACCCCCTTTTAACAATATTTATCAAGTATAAAACATAACAGAATTATACTATAACTTAAAACCATTATTCATTAACATTTATCAGGTATAAACATTATACCAAAATATAACCCTTAAACATTTATCAGGTATAAAACAGAGATATACCAGAACATTCATTCATTTAATCATTTAACAATTTCTTCATTTAACCATTTACCGGTCTAATTGTTTAACCGTTAAACCTCTTAACCATTTAACCTTTTGACAGGTATAATCATAACAGTGTTATATCAAAACATAACCTTTAAACCGTTTAGTACTCAAAGTACTCTGGGTCTCCTAGACCCTCTCTTGTGCAAATAATCATTAGGTATAAAACATAAAAGAGTTATACGTAATATTATAAGCAGTCATTTATTTACTTACTAAGCATTGTCTATTGGAACCACGTTAGTTCCTCGGGCAACCGTCGCTACCCGAATACCTTTTCTAAGTAAGCAGCCGTCGCTACCCCGGAGAACCGTCGTTCCCCGCTTCTAGTTGTACAACCACAGTCATCCTTTTCTCTAGACAATATCCGCTTAGATTAAAACCTTTTCAACCTTTTCAAAAGTCCATTTAATAACCTTTGTATTTGGACTCATAACCTTTTCAACACCGGTTCGTTACCCGTATATGGAAATAAGCGTTTCATAAATATAATGTTATGGGTCTTGTTAAATCATAGTGAAACCTACACTGGACTGGGCCTATAACATTTCCTATTGTATTACGGGTGTATATATATAGGATGTACCAGCGGCGTATCCACCACACCTTAAATACAAACAGATATGATATAGGATTGTTCCAGTATAGATTATATCTTACAATCACAACAAGGCTAATAAGATCATATTTACCCGACACTTATTCACATACGCAAGATTAGACCAAACAGTCACATTTTCCGTTTCTTAAAACTTTATATAAAAGTTCCATTCTTTACATTACCCGTTTATTATAACATTCTCAAAAACAGTTTATAACAGGTAATCATTGTCTATAACAGTCATAGGCCTTAAAACATTTTACGTATGTGTATCGGCACAAAACATGTAAAAGACATTTTAACACATTTCCTTAACATTTCTCATATATATCATTTCTAAAGCAATTTAGCAGTTTAACAGTTTAGGACATTCCATCCGTAAATACTATCAGGTGTATTTCAAATCAACAGTCATTTAACAGTTTAATACTGTAAAGCATTTTATCAATAATCATTTTCATAACATTTTCATGACCTTTCACGTATATATCAATTAAAAACCTTTTAACAAATTTTATCAGGCAATATTTCAGTTATAAACCATTTGAATATGTTTTCATAACATTTATATGTATATCAGCCCGAAAATATTTAAAACATTTTAAAACATTTAAAGAGTGGGCTCATAGAACTCAACTTGTTCTCTTAAGCCAATTAAATCAGTCAGAACCTCCTTTACGCTTTCCGATTTAAACCTAGTTGCGTATTGTATGATGTTAACGCAAGGTTTTATATAATAAACACTTCTTATGTTTATATTAACACCTTATCTACTTAATAATGTATATTATTAAGTTCATATACTTTTTAAGGGTCAAAATGACCAAAATGCCCCTGGAGGCATATTATCTGCTTTTATTGATAATTATGAAGACGTGCATTCCTATAAGTAGACACTCACTCCGGGGTCGCCCAGTGTTGGGATGCCATTGCCCAGATGGGATGGCGACACCCCCGCTATGCCAGAAACCCCAGTGTACAGGCGCCTACCCTTCCGGTCCGCACAAACTTCTAATATCCGATTAACTCGGTATTTTCAATACTTCATTATTTATTCATTTTAACTTCGTATACACTTATTATATGTATAAACATGTTACCATATCAAAATTCAAGTCCCCAAACCCTCCAGATTATTTTATATTAAATATTCTTATTTCAAAACCCTAATTTCATGAAATTCTCGTTTTATTATCAAAACTCATTTTTATTCAAAACAAACTTAGGGTATTATTCATTATAACATTTTATAATATCCTTTAAAATGGCAAAGCTTAATTCAAAACCGTTTACTCGATTTGGGCAGAACAACGACATGAAAACCCTAATTTTGACCCGTTTACAAAACCTTAACCAAACCTTTTCCAATTATGAAATAAACTTAGGGCTTTCTTAAAATACATTAAATTAGGATTACATACAAAAATTCAGACCCTAATTCCCACCCGATCACCCGATTTTGGCAAAACAAGTTCAAGAACCCTAGGTTTTATGCATTTTTAAAAATCATACTTAGAGACAATATTAGCAAAAACTGAGATAGGTTATTTTAGATCATACCAATTGAAGAGTGACTGCAGAAATTCGGATCTTGACTCCTCGTCGTTTGGTCGAATTCGATGGATGAAGTTTTGGGTTCGTATAAGGGTTTTTGAGGTGGATTTCAAGTAAATTGGTGAGGATTTAGGCCGTGGATCGAGCTCCTTTTATACCCATCAGAGGCGCCTAAGGTCCCTCCAAGTGTTCCAGTGACTAATCGCTCAAAAACGACACGTTTGGGCAGTCAATTTCGTCAAAACTTGATGAACAAGTCGAACCCGTAGCCAATCAGCGACCTGTAATGGGCCGCGTATCGCGCCAGGTTATGGGGTGTGGGTCGCGTACCGCCTGGCAGGTTTGAGGAAATGACAGTTTTGGTCCCTTAGCTTTTTATTTACATTTTAGTCCCCAGATTTCTACCAAACTGTTATTTTATGTACTAAAACATTACGGGGCATATTTATAAAGGTTTCTAAGGCTCGGGACATGCTCGATGATATACGTATACATACGTATATATATATTTCTTTATATGTATATATATTTCACAATTTTACACTTTAGCCCCTCATACTTTTATTTCTTTATCATTTTATGTGTCAAAACATTATGGGACATAATTCTAATGTCTTTAGGGCTCGGGATACCTTTGATAAGGTTTATATATACTTTCGTATATTTAAATATATATTTATATATATTTTTCATCAATTTACATTTAAGCCCTTCTACTTTCACATACTTATCATTTCATGCTCCAAATCATCTTAGGACACATTTATAATAACTCCTAAGCCTCGGGTTCATATAAATACGTATAATAATCATATACGTTATGTATTTCTTCGTTTTTAACCATTATTTCAACGTAAGGATACGTTTTTATTTATTTTTCACATGTTTAACTATTCTAACATGTATTCCTACATATATATTCATCACATGAATATTTCACATGCATTTAAGCCATTAGGATATGTATATGTATATACTTACACATATAATACAATCGTATACACGTATTTTCTTCCGGTTGTCAGCTATGCTTATCATATCAACTTCTAAATACGCATTTCATTTTGTTATCACATATATCAATTATTCTTGTTATAAAAACACGTATAGCATTGAAATTCATTTCCCTTTACCCATTTATCAATCCATAAACCATAATATATATTTTAGCTACTTACACATATAGCACACGTATAGAATTCGAGTTATGAAATTTTGGGGTGTTACAGATTTGTCATCCGGAATTACACAAATATGTGCAGATTTGGGTCAAATATACCATTAGATTTAAAAAGGGTAGCAAAGTGGAGGTCCCTATGGTAGAAAAAAACTCACTTAAAATAAGAAAAGACAAAGATAAAATTGTTGGATGAGAACATGTATCCACCTACCGATGATAACGATTGGCGACAGGGGAAGACCACCGGGGAAGTCTGAACCAATCACAAATCACGGTATTGACAATTGACTAACCTGCAAAATCGAATTAAGATTTTAAACCTAGACATGCCAAATCGATTAAGGAAAGTAAGAGAGAATAACTAAGGTCGATGAAACCTTAAAACAATAAAAACCAACAGTAGCAATCCAAACACTCCTTCAAAGCAAATCTGATGCAATTCCAAATAGAAAATATGACCACTTTAAATCCAACAGTGGCCATCGTCTTTATTAGCAATCCAAAGAGTCATTCAAACCAAATTTTCTGGAGACAACAAATAGGCGAAACAACACTAACAATCAGTAGGGAAACATAAAAAAAAGGAGTAACACATATCTCTAAATTGTAGCAGTAATAAAGAGGTCTAACAATGGAAAGCAAAGGGGCTTAACAACAGAAAGCAAGCGTAGGTAAGAAAACTGTTCTAAGAAAATAAAGAAAGAACAACCAAAAAGGCCACAAATTTACCTAAATGAACAAAGCATATAGGAAAGAAACAAACATAATGAGGCAAGGTGCAAACCGAAAAGCGTAAAAGCAGTAAGAACAACAACAAAAACAACAACCAAATATGTATTTGGAATTAATCAATGCAAACTTACAAACTTTTATGTATTCGGAATTAATGTAAATTGGTTTTTCTTTCCAACTACATATCACTTTTATGTATTTGGAATTAATGTAAATTGGTTTTTCTTTGCAACTACATATCTGCATACAGTTCTTCCTCCTAACCATCGAAAATTAAGAATATTATGTTCATATCAACTTAGAACTCTCAAAATTAAAACGTTAAATATTTTTTCAACCAACCTTCAATTCTTTCTCCTCTTGCGGCCTGATCCACCATAGTCCATAGCTTTGCCGGAGCCAATTAAGACATTCTCTATTAAATATCTAAATCTTTGTAAAAATGAAAATACAAAGATTCAGTATAAAACGATAGCATGCCTTTGATAACCAAACCATCTCTTTAATAAGATGGTCCTAATGTGTTCTAGGGTGCTGTGGTTCTTTAGGTGATAACTTTCTAAAATTAGCAGGAAATAAACATATGTAAATTAACTAAATAAAAAAATACCTAATACAGTAACCAACCAAAGCACCAATTTGTTGTTTCGAGCTCGCATCATAAGAAAAAAAACTACATGACTCCCATCATGTTTGAAGCTCGAATCATCGGGGAAGAACCGAGGCTCAAATCTTAGATCATATCTATATCAAGCTCACAGATCATCATAGCCAAAAAAAAAAAACAACCAAAGCATCAATATGCCATTTCATTTCTAAGCATGTAGCACAATCACATTTCATATCAGCAATCGAACAATGTGTATAAGGCATTGCAACCGTCAGAGGCAAACCCAATCCATTAAAGCTTCCGGATCCTTTCCAAAATCTGGTAAATACCAATGTCCAATCTAACACATTCGTATTAATAATTTGTTATGCCAAACGCTGCTTGAAGGTAACCTCTCTTTGCTGTTGCTAACTCATCTCCACCTACGCTGGGATGTGTACATTCTCACCTATATATGGGAAATTTTAGTCAGAACTCGTAATATTGCTAAAACAGAATGTGAGGCCTACACCCACCTATAATATCTATATAAAGAGCGGTCAAAAGGATTATAAATACCAGAGGAGAAGACCAGCTGCAATTTGATAATGCAAATGTAACCAACGGTTCAAACCACTCCAGGGCAACTTCGAACTGACCTCAACTCGAACCAATATTCAAATAAATTTTTGGAATCAGGTCTGATTTTATTCTAAATTCATATAACATAAAAACCAACATGATCAAGTATTGGATTGAATATTGCTTTATATAAAAGGTTTATAGACAAATGCTGGGAAAAAGTCAAAATAATTTTAGCATACCTTAATCTCAGTTGCAATGTTGAAGTCATCAAAAGTAGTTACTTCTTAAATACAAATATATCATTTGTTTGCTTTATACACAAATTCATCAACATAGGCATAGCCTACAACTGAATGCATATATCAAAGTCCATATATCTTAACAAAGATGTTAGTAGATTACTGAATATTAAATCACAAATAACAAAAAACTTACAGGCCAAACATGATGATAACCCAATCAATCTGTTTGAAACAAATGTTTAAAAGATTTTGCAAAACACGAATTCATCAACATCGGCATAACCTGCAGCTGAAGCCTTTTTGTTGTATCAATGTCTATGTAAAGAACATAATGATAATAGTAGAATGAAGAATAGTACTTGAGAAACTCAAGTAAAATAAACCCCATGTATGACTTGTGACAATTGATAAATAAATAATAAAGGTTAAATGCTTTATTTTAAGTTCCAATTTGTTCAGATGGTTTATTTTAATAGATTAAAGAGCTGTTTTGCCATGTAAATTTGTATAGGTGTGGTACAAATATTGTATAAAATTAAATTCTTTAAGCTTTTGAGATCTAACCTTAGTCAGTGTAGGATATGGCATATGAAGATCATAAAAGTGAATAAGAAGCCGCACAGACAAAATAATATGATCAATAACAGAATCACTAAATAAATTTCAAGCTAAATGAAGATCAAAATCACCTTGAAAATGTAAGAAATTGAAGAAGAACAGGTATGCAGAATGTGAATACAATAAAACCCACATCAAACTAAAAACCCTAATTTAACTATATGATATTTAATAAGAATGTAAGAAATTGAAGAAGACGAACATACAGGTCGAAAGCAATTGTGTATCACCGCTGATTGAAGACCACCATCGTTTCTCCATCCACTTTCAACAGAAAGAAAGAGAGAATCGCGATTCCAACCCTTCTGAACATCCACGAATTCTAAAAAACCAAAGAGGGGCGTTATCTGAGCAGAAATTATGAGATAAAAACATGAAATTGTTTGATGGCGACGAAAGTGAAGAACGAAAACCTTACCGGTGAGAGAAGGACACTAATCGCCCACGCCGCCACGACCACAGAAGAGCCCTAATCGCAACACTGTAGTGACGATGGTTTGGTCGACGACGACGACTCATCGGAGTCCACGACATCGTCATCTAAGTTCAATGGAACGACACTCTTCTTATGAACTGAAACGAAAGCGGAACAAAATCACAAAACGAAACTGAACAAAAACAATAGATCAATGACCTTACAAACCTCAATTAAGCAGACCCAAAATGAAGTTTGGACTTTAGAGAGACATAGAGCGGCGCAGAGAGCGAGAAGATGAAAAGGTAGTGGGTGGAGAGACTTAAGGGAGTAGATGAATGTTTGTAGCAGGTGAGAAATGTGAGAAGTTGTGATGGTGATGGTGATGGTGGCATGAATAAGGGAAAAAGAGGACTGCTTCTCCTCTTGTACCAAAGAGCTTTAGCTCTTGTACCGACTTTAATAAAAAAAGGGTGCTTCTCCTCTTCTACCAAAGAGCTTTAACAGACTTGTAGCGTGTGAGCTCAACTACTCACCTGCTTCATGACTTTTGATGAAAATAGTTAAAGGTTTTAGACTTGTACATATTGCTTCATGGGTTGCACATCAACATGCATCAGGGAAGCACTGTAGAAGGCAACTGTAGGTCATAAACCCAATGCTTTAGGGGGTTGTACATTAGGCATAAAAAGTAGTACATTGTGTGCTTTAGGGGGTTGTACATTATGTTTTATAAATTGTACCATAGGTTGAATTTTGTATATATAGGGTAATTAAAGTTTGTTTCTTTCTTTTTGAAATTGGTACTTTTTAAATTGTATTAAATGAATTTAACAATAAGAATAAAATAATTTAAAAAGAAAAAAATAATTGTTTTAATTTCTGTAGCAGTTTTAATTTTCTTATGGTAATAAAAATGAAAACTATAAGCAAAACTATGTGCTATGATGGTATTGCATGTATAGTAGTATTGTAGACATAATCTAAATGGTAAAAAACCATATGGGAGAGAAAGAAAGAACTCATGTATATCACTTTCTTTGAAATCTAAGAACATTCACAGTAGAATTCTCATAAATATGTGAGTGAAATCCTTATAAGGTGGCGTTTGGTTCACGGAATGTAATGTAATTAAAATTATAAAGTTTTCATTTTAAAGTTGTGCTTAAGTTGGGTAAGGAAGAGGTTTGAAATACAATGAATTCCTTTAATCAATGGAATTTATAAATCCTTCACTTTAATGAAGGCAAGTTACATGACTTCAAATTTCATTGATTAAAGAAATTCATTGTATTTCAAACCCATTCCTTACCCAACTTAAGCATAACTTTAAAAGGAAACTTTATAATTCCAATTACAATACATTTCGTGAACCAAACACCACAAATTTGAGATTTTGTTGTGAGTGGTTAGGAGTGGAGGAGAGATGAAAAATTTAATAAATTTACATATTTGACAAACAAATTGTTGATTTATTAAAATTTGAGGTTTGGTTATGCTTAAAGGAGAGAGAAAATGTAATGATAAAGGAATAAAAAAGTATTATTTTAATTGTGGTTGTGAGTGAAAGAGAAAGAAAAATTAATAATAAAATATAAATTATAGGGATGTAGATGGAGAATCTACTGTGAATGCTCTAAATGGTAGAAACCAATTCATCCATCACTCTACTCCCTATTTACAGACATAAATCAACAAAGAAGAAGTTAAAATAAACTTAAGACAAAAATTGATTCTAAAACATGTAACAGCTCAGACAAAATTGTCATCACAACCTCAACTCGTGACATAAGGCTCGGACCATATCCCAATCGTCATTGTAACATTTGCATTTTACCCAGTTGTAAAAACCGACCGATATTGAAATTTTGCGTTTCCCGATTTTATGAACTATTAAGCACCGAGAGAATTTTTGGCTGTTTATACCTCAAAATAATGTTTTTAAATGATTCATAATCGTTTTTTTTTCAAAACAAAATCTTTAATTAAAATTGGATCCCTCGAATAAAAAATAAAGCAATTTGCGATTTTTACATGATTTTGGTACGCGATTCGTCGTTTACCGGAAATCTCGAATTTGAGTCCCATAGGTCAAATTAAGCATAATTATGAGTCTGATAATCACAAACCATGTCACGAGTGACACAACTTATCGAGTCACGAAACATTTGTGAATTACCCAAAAGTGATATGTACGACAAAACCGACAAAAGATACGTTATGTGACCTTATGTGTTCATTGTTATGAGTTATGTGGTGTATCTATAATCGTTTGAGTGGATTATATGTGGTTAACATGATGGGATAATGTATTGGGTGATTTGGGTGAAACGAGACTCGAAAACGATGAGAAACGAGCAAGCTATCACTTGAATCAAGACCAGGGGCACCTAGTGGTGCACCGCGACATGCGACCACTAGGGTTACCCCCGTCGCGACACACGACCCCCTACCTGACGTTTTAACCTTATTTTCAGCCTATTTAATAATCTTAATCCTTATTTGGTTCATCCTCTTCAACCTTAAAACACTAAAAACGGCTCTAGCAATCTGTAAATCATCATGCACATAAAAAACTTGGTTTTGGGGCAAAATTCTTAAAGATCTAAGGCTTGGATCATCATTAATCACCATTGTGCTTCATCCTTTTTGTTTGTGAGTTCTTGCTAATCTTGTTCTTTGATCATTTTCACTTCAAGATCAGATTTTTATGGTTATTTTATGCTAGTTCTAGGTTATGCATGATGTTAGATATAGATCTAGTGATTAAAAGATTAAAGGTAAGATCTTTATGCATGGAAATTGTGTTTTCTTGATTATTGATGTTGGATCTTGATAGATCTAGGAAAAAGGCTATGTTTTCATGCATGATAAAGCTTTGATCTTTGTAATAGATCTAGGATTGGACTAAGAAGTTCTATGCTTTATGATATTAGATATTGTTAGATGATATTTGATGATGATTTGGTGATGTACCATGATGCTTGTTAAGAAAAAGTTAGATTTGTTATGCATGCATGTATAGATCCATGAAAGTTGACATTTTTATAATGTATTATGTTATATCTAGGTATGTCGTACTTGCTTGATAACTAATTCATGCATTTAAATGATTTGGTATGCTAAAGATTAGATTTTGATTAATATTTAGCTTGCTATAATTATAAAATAGGTGAACTTGGAAATAAACAATTATATATATATATATATATATATATATATTGTTAGGATAGCATGTATGTAACATCCTGAAACCTGTTTTGGATTAAAATATATGAATTATGTGGGCATACATGTAGATACTGGGTTAAGCTCGTTTAAAATGATGACCCAATACGAAATAATTAGCATCTTATTAGTTACTAAAATTACAAGTAATTAATAGAAAGATAATAAAAGTTGAGGGTGTTACGTGTAGAATATAAGTAAGAGGCTAAAGTTGATAAAATGGCCATTATAGAAGGGGGCAGTATGTAAGTAGTGAAATAAAAGAAAAAAAATGGTTTCTTCCTTAAAAGAATAGACGGACGATGGAGGAAGAGAGGGGGGGGGGGGAGCTAGGGTTCTTCCCAAATTCAATTTTCAGAGCAAGAGGAGGTGAAATTGGATGGTGATTTCAAGTCTAGTGGGGGTTCTATGAGTCTCATGTGATTTGCTTTCTCCATTCATATTTAAGTTGTCAAGTAAGTTCATCTTATATTATTACCTATGTGTGAAAATCTCCATCTTGTTGTCTAAGGTTGATAGATTAGTTATTGGTGATGGATATCATAGTTGAAGCATGAAATTAGATTTGCATGCTTGTAATTCTGGAAATTCAAGTAAGAGTTGTCATGAGGGGTTTAACACTTGTCACTTAAACAAATGTTATGATGATTACATGGGTAGATTGGTTTAATTGCACCCATGTATGCTTTCATATGTGGTAAAGATTTCTAATCTAGCATAAGTTGAGAACATGAAATACTAGTATGTAAAGAATGGTTAAATCATATGTTAAAAGTGTATGAGATAGATTAAACATTTTCATGCACACCAAGTGTTTGTGAAAATGCCTAAATGAGGTGTTGAAATTGAAAGTAGGTGGAAATAGTTGAATTGTTAAGTGGAGTAATACTTGAGTGCTATGGTTAGTTATATCATTATCTACCAATCTAAATGACCAAGTAAATTATAGGTGAAGGAGGTGGGAGCTCAAGTCATCATGGAATACCAAATGTGAAGATTTGAGGTAACACATAAGTTGTTAACTCGTTATGTTACAAAGTATGCTATTATGAAGTTTGACTATAAGGGTAGTTAAAAATTTAGTTGGATCATTATAATTGATTATAATGTGATCGATAAATAAGTTGACATAGGGTGTTTGTAGTTAGATGATGACCACAGCACCGAAAAAGAAGAGATGAATGTATGCTTTTTACATGTTTGGGTAAGGAAGAATAAAACTAATGAATGTAATACAAAGTGTGTGAAATGACCCGTTTGGGTAAGGATGAATAACACCAATGTGTGTTATACAAAGTGAGTAAAATGACCCGTTTGGGTAAGATGGAATAACACCAATGTGTGTTATACTAAGTATGTAAAATGACTCTTTTGGGTAAGGATGAATAACACCAATGTGTGTTATACAAAGCGAGTAAAATGACCCGTTTGGGTAAGATGGAATAAAACCAATGTGTGTTATACAAAATGTGTAAAATGACCCGTTTGGGTACGATGGAATAACACAAATGTGTGTTATACAAAGTGTGTAAAATGACCCGTTTGGGTAATGATGAATAACACCAATGTGTGTTATACAAAGTGTGTAAATTGATCCGTTTTGGTGAAGATGGAATAACACCAATGTGTGTTATACAAAGTGAGTAAAATGACCCATTTGGGTAAGGATGAATAACACCAATGTGTGTTATACAAAGTGAGTAACATGACCCGTTTGGGTAAAGATGAATAACACCAATGTGTGTTATACAAAGTGAGTATGATGACCCTTTTGGGTAAGGATGAATAACACCAATGTGTGTTATACAAAGTGTATAACTAGACCCGTTTGGGTAAGATGGGTAAACCAACGTATGTTTATGTAAAGTATGTTTTATGACCCGCTTGGATTAAGATGAATAACATTAGTGTTTTTGAAATTGTTAGATGAATGGAGAATATTACTATTCCATTACTAGAATCAAACTTGATAAGTAAGAACCTGGTGGATTCAAGAATGATAATGTATATTGGTTTCAACCTCAAATGAATGATAATGCTAAAGATGTGTGTGACCCGTTTGGGTAAGATGATAACATGTGAGGAATTTTAAGTGGGACATTCGGGTAAGTGGGAATTAATGAGCGTTCTTAACCTAAGAGGCACCTTCGGGTGAAAGTGTGACCTTTGACATAAGTTGTTTATGATAAGGGTAAAATGATACATGTTAGATCATATTAGTGAGTAAAGTGTTAGACAGTGGCGTATGTGGTAAATCATGTGTTTGTTTCGTGTTTACCTCAAGTATGGCGTATGGATCGTGTGAAAGGTAAAAATATGTTGATTCTAAAGATGTGGAAGATGTTAGTTAACTACTCGTCTGAATGGGTGGTTGGTTAACGGGTTGGTAAATAGGTTTGATTAACTTTTTCAATTCGTTAGTCGCTGAAGTTGTTATTGTATGTTTTAGAAAGCATGTCTCACAATCCTAAAAATTTAAATATATGTTTTGGAACTTAGTTAAATCGGATTAGAAGTGCACATCGTAGGATGCATAGCACAAAAACAAAAGAAAAGAAAGAAAAAATGTTGAATGTGCAGGTGGGGGCGTTTGGGACGCCCAAAAGGGAGTCTGGACGCCATTTCCTGGACGCCATATCTGGGGTCTTCCTACACCCCTGGACCATTTTTCATGATTTTTCATGATTTGACGTTTCATTGTTCTTAGTAAATTGGTTGAGCATAGGAATGGGATATGTAGTGCCTTGAGACTAACAAATGGTACGCGAAGGTTTGAAGATGCACGCGACAAGTGGGGACTGGACTGTCGCGGCATACGATAGTCTCCAGACTAGAGTTTTATTTACGTTTTAGAGCTACAGTGAGGTGGCTTGGGTTATTTATTTATAATGTCATGGTTACTAAATTGTTACTAGTAACGATGGCAGGTAAAGAGTAAGTTGGGAACGGGTCAAGAGCGAGGAGTAAGTTGGGAACGGGTCAAGAGCAAGCCGTCGTTTTTGGAGGAAACAAACATCACCAGGAGATGTATGTTGTTAATAGTTAATGAAAGTGAGCGGGAAGTCGGATCGTGCGTAACTCAAGTCATTTTGTAAACGAAACAATCACAAACGATTAAATACGAACTCAATCTTTTATAGATCAACAATCCAGAACATACAAAAGACTTAGAGCTCTAATACAGGAAAACACCTTAGGAAACACACACTTAAGATGCTTAGTTACAAAATTAGAACACAAACCTACTATTTATAGAAAGTCCACGATCACCCGAACTGGCAGTTCGGTTGCCAGTTTGTCCAGGTTCGGGTGGGTTTGGCTAGGCAGGTTTGAATCTTGACTTTTCCTTCTGATTTTATCAGTCTGAACCAGCATTGTCCCATTTCATGCATAAACAAACTCCCCCTTGGCAAATGCTGGTCAGTTACTTTCAGCTTTGTGCTTCAGCTTCCATCTCGATCCATGTCTTCTGGTTATTTCTTCCGGCATAGATATTGAACGCAAAACATATCCGAATTGAAAATGCATGAGCAGTAGATCGTCTACTTAGTCGTATCAAAATCTATGTAAAACGAGAATAACACGAGAGTAAATACAATGAGAATTGTATTAGACCACAGAGAAACACCACAGAGTACACATACAAGATCTGACTAGAAGTTCAAGTGTATATAACAATACACAAGACAAACTATTTATACTAGAGCCAAACCCGATGGTCCGAACCTCAGGTTCGGATAAGTTCGGACCTTTCCGAACTTGGAGTTCGCCAAGGGTTCGGCCAGCAGAAAACTTGCATATCTTTGTCTTGTATTCGATACTTCACATGACGATCAGGAACCAGGTACTAACAAACTCCCCCTCGACATGTGCAGTATCAACTCTTCCATTAAAAACTTGTATCTTGTATTTTCAATCAAACTCTTCCTCTTCTTTGACGACGAGTCCAATCTTGAATACGTGATATTACATCGTGTATAAACTCTTTATCAACAATCTTCAGAAGACTTGAAGTTGTGATGTTCTCTTGCCACTTAGAAATCTGCTAACAAAAATAATCTTGGCGCAAAACGTCTCTTCGAGACTCCAAGATATTTTGATTTTTAAAATTGATTTCGTATACCGTGTTGATCAATCGAAAACAAATAAGAAACAAAATCTTTTTGGATTTTAGGAATTTTATATCAAAACCCACCAAAAATCTTTTTGATATTTTCTGATAAAGAAAAGCAAATACAATACAAAATCTAACACTATTTTTGTCTTTTGTGAGAAAGATCACAACTTGGGATCATATTGATTATAACATGTTGAACTACACTTCAATTTCGATTATTGTAGCACATAAGCCATGTCAATTGCAGATATAATTTGTCAAACTTTAAACTCAGGCAAAATCATACTCATAACATCTGAATATGTTAAAGTACTGATTATTTTTGCATTGACCAGTGTACCCCACACTATCAGACATACTCAGATATGCTTTTGCTTATCACATTTTGTGATTTCATTTGTGAGTTAATCACACGATGATTGTATACATGAAATAATCAACTGTGTTCCATGCAAAAAATATAAGAACGTTAAATCGTCTACCTTAAGGTCGATCTTTCGATACGCAGATAAGGCCTCGGATTTAACAAAATAAGAAAATAAAACAAGTTGAAATTGTATAACTCAACAACAATTAGGTCGGTACTCCCGTACATGCAGAGAAAGTCCGATGAGTTATACGAAACACCAAAGAAAATAAAGCAAAACGTCAAACGAACAACGATCAGGTCGGCCTTGTTAGCACGCAGAGAAAGTCCGATTGTTTGACAAAATAAAGAAAAACAAACAAGTTTAAATCTTTGCAAAATGAACACATGTATACACAGTGACTTCTCATTTTATTTTTCACATATATTTTTTGATATATCATGAGATATGCATCAAGATGTTGTCCACTAGGTCAAGCATCAAATTTAGTGTATATCACATTTGAATACTTTTAGATTTGCCGAGCCTACCTTATACATCGATCAAATGGTCTTATGGCTTTTTCATATATTTTATCCATGAGTCAGACGCTGTAAGCCAATGTACCATCATTTCCCAATCATGTTGGATACAATCAGAGAAAGTCTGATGAGTTATACAAAACACTAAAGAAAATAAAACAGAACGTAAAACGAACAACGATCAGGTCGGCCTAGTGAGCACGCAGAGAAAGTCCAATCGTTTGACAAAATAAAGAAAAACAAACAAGTTTAAATCTTTGCAAAATGAACACATGTATACACAATGACTTCTCATTTTATTTTTCACATATCTTTTTCTTGTTATATCATGAGATATGCATCAAGATGTTGTCCACTAGGTCAAGCATCAGATTTAGTGTATATCACATTTGAATACTTTCAGATTTGTCGAGCCTACCTTACACATCGATCAAATGGTCTTTTGGTTTTTTCATCTATTTTATCCATGAGTCAGATGATGTAAGCCAATGTACCATCATTTCCCAATCATGTTGGATACAATTTCTCATTTTTCAATGTTTTTCGATTTTTGCATTTTTCAATGTTTTTGTCTTTTCATCTTTTCATATTTCTCCCCCTAAAAATGACAACTCTATTTATAGATTTTCATTTTTACTATTTGAAAACAACACACTATTTTTGTACTTTTGTAAAAACAATCTCCCCCTCAAGATGAGACGGAGTAAAAAATAAAACAGAAATTGATCAACCAACACGAATACTCGCCGTTTAGCATTTTGAAAACAAGATAAATTTGGAATTTCAATTTAAGTTATCACAAATATTTCACCAAAAAGGTCTTCCTGAAATACCTGCTGACACCAAATAAAACATTAGTCGCTCTGGGATCGACCCGATTCAACAGCGTCGGATCGCCCGGTGTCTTCCACATAGTTGTTGTTGGCCTTGGAAACAACCTTTGATTTCCATATTTGAAAATTTGATCAGAACCAGAATCATATTCAACCGGCGTACTTGGTTTAGACCATGACCACTTATGAGTTGATTTGACTTTTGGAGACCATGGTTCATAAAAATTTTGACCGTTGTTATTCACATATTTAGTAGTGTTGTGGATATATGCAGTCATCGGACAATCAGCAGCAAGATGTCCAGGTTGACGACATGCATAACAAAGTCGTTCTCGAAAAATATTTGAAAAATTCTTTGAATTTTGAAAACCAGATGAATGATCAGAATCAAAAGTATCAAAGATCCCATCAGAAGAATCATACCTAGGAGATGGACTCCGTAAAGATGATGACCTTCCAGAATAATAAAATTGTTCTTTCAGAGGAGGTGATTTCTTTAAAACTTTAACTTCTGAAACTTTTTCAACTTTCACTGGCGTCTTTGCTTGAACCGGTGCATCCTTCGTCACATAACCCAAGCCTTTGTGCTTGAAACCTGAAGGTTTTGATGAACCTGAAGAAGAACCAGAAGCTTCTCTCCCCTTAGCTTCTCTAGTGAATTTAGCTTTGATGTCTTTCAGTTTATTCTTCTCCACCAAAACTTTGTTTTCTTCAGTGGCAGATGAAGTACTTGCACCACTTTTGTCAAAAACTTGTTCATTCTCTAGGAAAATAGACTTAGGGCTAAACTTTGGAGCGTCACCCAAAGACTTTTCCTTCTTCTTAGATTTTGACTTATTTTTCTTCTTGGATGAAGTGGTAAATTTTGAATAGTCATGCAATTCGGCTTTAGGATCAAGTGGAGCATATGTAACCTCAGATAAATCCACTGGTTGAGGTACCAAGTGAATATCATCCTTGTTAGAACTATCCTCACTCCTATCCTGCTTGTATAAGAAATTCAGCAATGTCGGTGACAAACTGCAATTCTTTACTTGCCTTTGCAACTCCAAAATTTCCAACTTCATTTCAGATATTTGTTGAGCATCAAACACTTCTTTTTTTGACTTGATGAATTTGTCATTGAGATCATCGTATTCATACGTTTGTAGCTTCCGAATCTCACATTCAGCAAATAATTCTTCAAGAACACTTTCTCTTTTTTTTCTTGTAAATCTCAACATCTTTTATCAAAACTTCATTCTTATCACGATACAAAACATTCTCATCTTGAAGCATAGATATCTTGTTCTGAAGTTTCTCAATAATAGTCGCCGATTCAATCACAAGAGCATTAGCCTTTACAACTTTTGTTGAACCAGATAACTCTTTTCAAACAAACTCTTAAAATCTTGAGCTATATCTAAAGCTTCAGCTTTGGCCTTTTCACATTCTTCTGCCAGCTTGCCTCTTTTCTTTTAAAACATCCTCATGAACATGGACCAATTCATAATATTTCTTTTTAAAATCATCCAATTCTTTCTTGAGCACAACAATCTCTTCAGTTGATAATTGAGACTTATTCTCAAGACTTGCAATTTTCTTACTCAGCCTTATACATTCAAGACATTTTAATTCTTCGACTTTAACTTCTTTGATCATTGATATTGTCGAATTGGAATCAGAATCAGTCAGAATGCTATCATCATCATGATGAGCAGTTAAGGCAACAGTAAAAGGAGCATGTTTCATTTGTGCTGCAGAATCTGCATTCCAAGCAAATTCGTTTGGATGCCAAAACACCTCTGACAGTTTTTCATCAACAGAACCAGATTTTTCTTCAACCTTGGAAGCTTCATTTGATAAATGAAAAACCACATGAGCATGTTGACCAAATTTTAGCTTGTTGTCAATTGAACTTGGACATTCTCATGCAAAATGTCCATAAACAGAACACTTATAAAACTTAACCTTTGACTTGTCCAATCCAATTTTTCCATCCTGATTCAACCTTTTCTTGCCAGTTCTATTGAAAAATTTATTCGTTCTTCGAACTAACATAGCATATTGCCAGTTCAAATCCATCTCTTCCAAATGATTATAATCTATCTGATCGTAATCTTCATTTGTCAATTCAGCATTATTAACAGCACCAGTAATAACCCCGAAATATGAAGATACCAATCCAGACATTAAAGCATTATAATCATCGGTGGTTTAGGCAGACAAAGCATTTTGAGTCGAAGAACTAGGAACAGAAACATTACAACCAACAGAAAAACTTGAAGTTTCAGATTTACCTGTAATGAATGCTGTAGGAGGTGCAGAACTAAGAATATTAGATTTCCCGGCATTCATGGTAGAACCATTATCACCAAAATACACAGCAGGATTCTGAATTTGTGCAGGAAGTGATTTGTTCACCATCAACGCCATATCCCTCGCTTAAATTCTTTGAATCAAATCATTAAAAGATAATCCCGGATAGTCTTTATCATGAGTGATCATCATCACATAATTTTCCCACTTCCCTAGCAATGCTTCCAAAATCTTTTCTTTCATATCAGCTTCTTCCTTTGTAAGACTTACCAAATGCATTTCACTCATCAAATGAGCAAACCTTGCTATCAGATTTGGAATTGATTCGTTTTGATAATGCTTGAAGCTATCAAATTCCTTCTTCAAAACTTTCTGATGGCTTTTCTTATATTGATCATTTCCTTCACATCGTTTTTCTAACGCATCCCACAAACTCTTTGATGTATAGTTACCAGAAAATTGATGCAGTAATTCTTTAGGCAAAGCCATCGTTAAAGTACCATACGCCTCTTTCTCAGCTTGATAAGCTTTCTTTTGTTCAGATGAAATCTTTTTTTGAAGAATGGGTTCACCAATTTCATCCTTAGGATAGACATATTGCTCAGTAAACGCCAACCACATATCAATGTCATTAGTATCAATGTACGCTTCAAATCTTTTAACCCAACTATGATAATCTTCCAATTTAAGCAATTTAGGAACTTTCTGACTTGTTCCAATTTCAATATCATAACTCATCATTGTTTGCATCGTTGCTTGAACCGAATTTTGAATTGCTGCGAACGCTTGAAAATCGGACATTTTGAAAATGCAGGTTACTGTTCACCCGAACCTGTTCCGAACCTCGTCCGAACCTCTACCGAACTTGGTCCGAACCTCGTCCGAACCTCTACCGAACTTGGTCCGAACCTTATCCGTACAGAAGTTGTCCGAACTCCCTCCGAACCTCACTTTAGGATGATCAAACAGAAATCAGACCGAACTTGTTTCGAACAGTGTACGAACCCGGCCGAACTATGTCCGAATGTGACCCGAACTCTGATCGAACTAGAAACCAATCGAACACTATCCGAACCTAGAGTTCGGAGCGGTTATTTCATAGTTTTCCGGACCTCAAACGAAACCAACTACTCTCAACTCCATATTCACGATTTTCTGTAATTTTGGATGAAATTTTCGACAGGAAGACAAACAAACTCAATAGACAGAATCTAGGAGCAGATTTTTTCGTAAAGCACACTCGAAATGATCAAACGAACTCAAAAATGATACTCATTTTCGCAAAATCATGAAATTTTGACTCAAAACTCCGAAAACAATGATTTCTGACCAATAGATCAAACCAAATGCTCTGATACCACTTGAAAATGCGTGAGTGGTAGATCGTCTACTTAGTCGTATCGAAATCTATGTAAAACGAAAATAACACGAGAGTAAATACAATGGGAATTGTATTAGACCACAGAGAAACACCACAGAGTACACATACAAGATCTAACAAAAAGTTCAAATGTATATAACAATACACAAGACAAACTATTTATACTAGAGCCATACCCAATGGTCCGAACCTCAGGTTCGGATAAGTTCGGATCTATCCGAACTTGGAGTTCGCCAAGGGTTCGGCCAGCAGCAAACTTGCACATCTTTGTCTTGTATTCGATACTTCACATTACGATCAGGAACCAGGTACTAACAAAATAACCCTTTGGAACTGCAAAGCTTGTTACATAAAGTCAGGATGAAACAAAATCTGACAATGGTATAGCTCGTCTATATCAGCCTTTGACAGATTTATCAGCCACATGGGATCCAATATTTTCACAACCTTGTTCTCCTCTTCCAACACTATCACCGCTTCACCAGTCTTCTCATTGTAGTACCACCATCTCAGTTTCTTTATGAAATCTAGCTCCATCTTTATCAATGGAATCTTTTTCATCACTTTAGGCTTTTTCTTGAATGTTAACACAATCAGCTTTTTACCAGTCACCGGATGTATCTTTGTCGGATGCTCACTTCGTTTTGGTCTATGTGGTTTCAAGAATTAAAATCCCTTATCACATTCTTTTTCCACAATCGTTTTGAAGTGTAAACCCTTCAAATCATATCCATACTTACAAAATGGTTTTATGGTCATCTCACGAACATCCCATACCGGCAATGAGCTGAAATCCAGACCATGCTTGAAATATTAGATACTAAACTATCGTCTGATTCCATAACAACCAAGATCATCAGCATACATCCAGCTCACAATATCTCCTGACACCTGACCCTTGACCCTGACATGCCTTCCTTGTTTGATCGGCTTTGGAGGAGGAACATAGTTAGCATGAAAAGTCTTCATATATTCATTGAAATCCCTTCTATGTTTCTGTCCCTTAACCTCTTTAACAATCGGGTCTTTAGGAGTTTCAGCTTCTTTCCTTTTCAACTTCACCTCAGCTTCATCACCCTTTTCCTTTGGAAATACCTCAAATTCATCATCATCTTGAGCGTTGTTGTTGTTGAAATTAGAGTACTAATCAGGATACTCTTCTTTAGTTATATCTTCAACTTCAACCTCTTCATCTAAATTATCATTTTCAGATTCAGTTTCAGATGATTCATACACCTCGGGTTCAGCTTCGACAGCTTTCTTCATCTCCTCGTCATTCAAATCAAAGATCGCTTGAATTTGTGCTTTGGTGAGTTCATAGACAAACTCTCCATCTTTAAAAATCGTTCCGATCTCGTTTATGCTGTTAGCCGTGTGATTTTACGGAATAGATAATATCGGCTTCACATTCCTCGAATCAGACTCCCCCTGAGATGTTGAAGTACCAGCACCCGAACCAAAAGTTCCAGTTGGACTTGATCCTCCACCAGTAGCACCTTTAGAGTCGTCATTCTTTGGATCATCGTTTAAGTACCTTAGCACATCATCTTTGCACCCAATCTCCCCCTGAACATTAAATTTCTCAAGCAAGAATTTAATCTGCACATTCATTTGTGATATCTGTGCTGCTTGGGCATAACTGGCTATCTTTAACCTCATAATCTCTTGAGTTTTGGCCGCATTTCCACTTTTTAGTTGTAGATGATCTCTTTGCAATTCAACTATCTGTTTTAATTGAGTCTCATCTTTTGCCTTTAACTCCTCAATCAATTTTGTTTACTCCTCATCTTTAGTCTTTAAATCATCTATCTGTGATTGACAATCTTGAAGTGCACTGTTGAGTAACTCCATCTGAGAAAATGATATCGAACCTCGAGATACATTGAAATTGACATCTATCGAAGCTGGTGATGAGGTTGTGGAAGTTGTAGTGGAGAATGTTGGAGTCGAGGACGTTCCCATAGGCTGATTGACAAATTAAGCACCAACACTTGCTAAAGGTGTTGTGCTAGTAGATGTAGTCTTCGTTGTCCCCAAATACCTTCTCAAAATGCCACACTGATTCAATTCAGTAAAAATATGGCTGCTGCATCAGTTGATGAAACTGTAGCTGTTGGGACTGAAGTTAACACAGGAAATGACATTTCAGGACCACCAGATAAAGACTCACTGTCATCTTAACATCTTTGGACGACTCTTTCCACCAAAGGTAATCGACTTCTTACTTTTATATGGTGTCAATTGACACGAGGAAGTAGCCGGCTGCTTACCCTTGCCTTTTCTGTCATCAGATTCAGGGTCATAGTCTTCATCGGTATCCGATGGAGCTTTATCTTCATAAACTCGACCAAGGTATCAGTCGTTGCTCTTGTTCAGACTTGCACGGTAAGCAAGATGTTCCTTGCTACCTTTCTTGACTTGAACTTATCATGTTCCAACACGAATAAATGCCATAGAATTATTTGGATCAGAATCATCTTTGGAATTCACTGCCATATCATCAAACTCATCATTAGACTCTTCTTCATCAACCAGGGTATTTATAGCAGGTGCAGAGACTGCTGGTTCTGTGACTACGGGTTCAGATACTGCAGGTTCTGTTACAACAGGAGGTGTTGGTGCTTGTTGTCGTTTCGGTCATTTATGTTTTAATTGTTGTGGTTGTTGGTTTCTCTCTTCAATCCAGTAAAAATCCAATTCATCATTTGAACTATCTTCATCATGGCGAGGTGTACCATTGGCTGGTGCTACATAGTTAGCATTCACCAGGTGACCTATCAGCCTTTTCATCTTTGGATGTTCATTGGCTTTCTTCTTTTGATAAGTAGTCAATGTACCAACACTCGTTTCACTTATGTGCTTCAAATTCATCTTCTGAGTCTCATTCTTGACCAGAGTCCGGTACAGATCATTCAAGATCATTCGAGTGAACCTTGGGTACAACAATTCCCTCTTATGTGTCGTTGTCAAATTGTCTTTCATATAATGAAGATTAATCCAGCACAACTGTAAGAACGGTTCATAATCAGTGCATTCATCAGAGACAACATCATTGGACCTATTTCATCATGTCCAGCAATTCTGTTACCCAAGCAATGTAGAAGTACATGAATCAAACACTTGTATGGGACACAGAACTCTGACTTGTATATCCAGTCTCTGTTTGGATCGTCAGCATACCAGATTCTTTTCAGTACACCACGTTTTCTGGTTTATCAAACTCTAATGGAACTGTCGTATAATCTCCAATAAACTTCAGTACCCGTCTGACATCTGCCTCGGTAAACTCTACCATTGTATTTTGTACTGCGCCAGAAATTCTGATTGGACAATCAGTTATTGTACGAGCAGTCGTCCAAAATTCAGTTAAAATGTCAAGATATGGATCACATTCGTGTGTAATTGCGTAATGGATCCGTGATCTTCTCAGAAAATAAAAAAATTCCTGATCCGCCAAATTTGACAAGCTCTAAACGGCTGACACCAAGATGAGCACATATGTTGTGTTTATCGCCAACTTTCAACCAGATCGCCATTTCTGAAAACACATATAATGAAAAGTTCATAAAATTGAATGTGATTATAAAAGAAGTTAACCAAATTCGTCAAATATTATCCATTCGCGTAAGTAATTAACTTTTTGTTCAAAAATAAATTTTACACGAACTGGGTTCGAACTGGAAAGGTCTAAACGAACTAGTCCGAACTGGTTAAGATCAGATGAATTGGATCTGAACTGAAATTAAGTTAACATCCGAAGTTGACTAAGTCAACGTTCGAACTCACTTGGTCAACCAACCGAAGTGACATGAACTGGGATCCGAACTCCGAGTTTAGCTCAAGAACATCAGTGGCGGCTCTGTGCAGAAACTGTAGGTTTCTTTGATTCAAAATCAAATCCAGACTATTTCAAGCAAAACCTTTATATACCTAGACTCGGTTTGACAAGACGAACTCATTGGTACAACTTTTATTAACAGAAACCAATTCTAAGTGTACGGAATTTTAGATCTAGAAACCTTTAAAAACCGACAACCTTTTGGTCAAATTAGACCGATTTTCTGGACAAAAACGAATAACCAACACACCCCTGAACTCGGAATGTAACTACCTACCAGTATTTGGTCACCAAACTCGTCAAAACACAGAAATACGAATTTCGGATTTGAGGTGTAATATTCGGCTAAGGTTCGATACTTTGTGAGAAGTAAACGTGATTCCGAACTGGGGATTCGGCCATTTATAGGCTGCCCAGTTCGGTTGTCCGAACTGCCACTTTGGGTCAAACGAAGTGACTCGAACTCAGCCTTCGTTTCTATTTGGAACCTTACCGAACTCATCCGAACTGGATCTTCGGATCACCCGAACCTCTACTTCGGTTCATCCGAACTACTAGTTTGGTTCTTCAAAAATTTTCAATTTCAACCCTGATTTTTGTTAAATTTTCAAATTGAACCCAAAAGTTTCAAATTTTATAAATTTGTCTCGAACTTTTGATCAATTAATGATGAGCTTGATGATTTCAAGATGGTTTGGTTTTCCCGGCATAATTTTGATTTTTCATTATCGGTTGATCAAAAATAAAATCAGAAACAAAATCTTTTTGATTTTTATAACATTTTCAAACACACAGAAAATATTTTTGATTTTTTACAAGATTATGCTAAAGCACACCTAAAATCTTTTTGGATTTATCAGATATCAATCAATAAACCAAACAGAATTGAAATACGAATAACTTAAAATTTTTACGAGAAAGATCCAGACGCGAGATCATATCAGTCAATACGTATCAGACACACTTCGATTTCAAAGTTAATCAGCATGCAAGCTAAGTCGGCAGTAGAATACAACTTTTCAGTTTGTTTTAATTTAGGCAAATCAATTTTTATAGCTTTCTGATATGATACCGGTATGATTTAAATAGCATAGATAATGTGAAAGCCCACACAATCTGGAATACTGGCAACATGACTTTCTATTTTTGTATTTTTCATACAGAATTTGATTTTCAACAGAGATTTATCGTTCATGGTGTTTCATGAAAAAATAACGTAGAACCCTAAACAAACAACAATTAGGTCGGCCTTGTGAGCACGCAAAGAAAGTCCGATTGTTTAGGAAAATAAAAAAATAGAAAATAACACAGAATTTGTATAACCCAACAACAATCAGGTTGGTACTTTCGTACACGCAGAGAAAGTCCGATGGATTATACGAAACACCAAGGAAAATAAAGCAGAACCTCAAGTGAACACCAATCAGGTCGATCCTTCGATGCGCAGAGAAAGGTCGATCACTTGAGAAAATAAAGAAAATCAAAGAAGTTTAAATCTTTTAAAATGAAAACATTCGTACAACAGAACATCTCTTATTCTGTTTTTGTTGTTTTCAATTTTAATTGCCAACATTACACAATATCCATCATGATGTAACATCATAAATATCAAGCAAGTATTTAGGTTGATATCATACTAGCATATATCATATTTGCCTTAACGCATTTAACTAACCAAACAAGCACCTACAACCTTTATTCCTACTTTATCCATAGTTGATAACGTATGCTGATAAGTATTGATTCGGAGTGTCTGATGAGCCGGCACAATGATATTTTCATCCAAATTAGGAACATGATCTTCCTCCACCACAACATTGTCATTTGTATTGGATTTAGGTTGTGAGACAGTTTGTACAGTATCAACCTCAACCACACCAGTATTACTTGTATTCGGCACAATTTGTGGGACAGGAATATCAACCGGTTTGGAATTGGCTTCATGAAACTCATGTTCGTCATCAGAATACATATCATCAGCTTCAATTATGGAATCAAATGTGGTTTCGGTCAAGTGATCTTCAGCAACAGGCACATTCAGAGCAGACGGAGATGAACTATTCATAACCGGAACATCATCTTGTAGATTAATGTAAACATTGCAAGTTGATCATCGGTTATATCTCTACTTGACTCGAGTGAATCAAATACACGCTTGTAGTCGAACATCCAATCTGGACCGACACCTTTGGGTGGTGAAGTGTATGATTGAAAATCAACATGTAAGCATTCTTCCAGTATACCGGTCTTTTTGTTAAACACACGTTTCTTTTGATTCGAGTATCCGACAAAGAAACCTTCAAACACTTTGTCGTCAAATTTTCCAGCAGACCGTAAGACTATGCAGGGACACCAAACGGTTCCAGATGCTTGAGATTCGGCTTGTGATCTTTAACAACTCATAGCAGGTTTTACCAAGCCGTTTCATAGTAAGAACCCGATTCAGAACACATAACACGTTGTATTGGCTGTTTCCGTCCAAAAATTTACTGGAAATTAAGAATCAGCCAACATAGTTCTCGTCGTCTCATTTATCGTTCTGTTCTTCCGTTCCGCAACACCGTTTTGCTGAGGCGTGTATGGTGTACTGAATTCATGTACAATAACCTTCTCCAGACAAAACATTTTCTTTGCGGTATCTTAAACTCCGTGCCATTTTCGCTTCGAATTCTTCTGACTTTCAACTTGTAAAGAGATTCTAGCGTATTGATCAAGTTGATAAGAATTCGTGATGTTTCATCTTTCGTCATAAGAAAATCCACCCATGAGAAGCGAGAGTATTCATCAATAACGACCACACAGTACCAATGTCTGGAAATGCTTTGTTTGTTAACAGGACCAAACAAGTCCATATGAAGCAATTCAAGCGGGACAATAATTGAGTGGTACTTCTTCAAAGGATGTGATTTTTATTGTTGCTTCCCTTTCTTACAAGTGACACATACGTCATTGAAAATGAATTGATGTTTTAGAACCCCTTCAACGAGATCCTTTCGCACCAACTCGTTCATCTTTCGATAATGAATGTGACCCATGCGTCTATGCCATAGAACGGAATCTCTCTCAGAAGCTTTTGACATGAAATATTGAACTACCACATTTGCCTTGGCAGAATACATATCCAATAAATATTGATTTGACAATCTAGGTGCACGCATCACAATACAATCATTAGAAATCACAAAACTAGGCTTCAAGATTAAGCATTCAGATCCAGTGAAAGCAGTTGTGAATTGCTTATCACATATCCGAGAAACACTCAACAGGTTATACTCCAACTCTTGAACGTATGCAACCCGGTCAAATGTGATTGCACCGTTGCTTAATTTGCCAATACCCTTTATCTTTCCTCCTTTATTCCAAACGAATGTAACATTTCCTCTGTTGAATGGTTGAACATCATGGAGCAGAGAAATGTCACCGGTCATGTGTTGGAAAAGGGTGTCCTGACCCGACAAAATTAACGAACCCGACCCGATATTGACACGTAAGAGTTACACCTGGGTCAACGGACCATAAATCTAATTACCCGTTAATTAGTATTTAAACGAACAGTTGATTGATTAAATAAATAATTATTTATTTATTTAATTAATGAAATAAAAAAAACATTTACGGTTAAAACGCTCACATTTTAAAACTCTCGCATTTTAATTAAACGGACTGATCAGTTGTTACTGGATTAACAGACTGATCAGACTGGTGGAATAGAGAGGATCGCGACCGGGCCCAGTCCATCAGAGCCCCGGTCCGCGATTTTATTAATAAAATAGGGAGTTAAAGGAGTGGAGAGCAAGAAATCAATTGACAATTCTAATCTCCTCTATCTCTCTCTCTCTCTCTCTCTCTCTCTTGCGTCGATCCCCAAACCGGCGCCACCCCTCGCCGCCGCCAACCAGCACTCGACGCCACCTCCACCGTTCATCGCCCGTCCGATGGATCCCCGTTTAGCGAGTATTTGTTCCCGATTGGAGGAGGAAGCTGAAAAACCGAAAGACGGATCTTACTAGAGGTTTGCTTGATCGTAGAGTGAAAATAAGATGTAAATAAAGTTTGTTTTTATTGAAATCACAAAAGACTCAATTACAAAATGAAACTCTCTAGAGAAACACTCTAAAAAACACATAGTTAAGATCTAGTCCCTCTCTCTACTACTTGATAACAAGACAAGCTATCTATTTATACTAGTCTGGCCGAACTCCGTCCGAACTCTGAGTTCGGCTGATCCAAACCTTAGGTTCGGACCAGGTTCGGCTGGCAGCTTGAACTTGTATCTTGATCTTCACATCGTCTCGTTCAGATACTTCACATGACGCACATATTAGGTATCAACAAACTCCCCCTCGTCATGTGCAATATCTGTTCGCCAGTTAAAACATATTCTTCGAACAAACTCCCCCTCAACTTGATGGTAGCTTGATCTTGAAATCTTGACGATGGACGATTTCTTTCATCCTTAACAACAGCTTCATTTTCCTTAGCTTGAGCTTTATTGCATTCTTCAACCAACATATTCTTCTCTTTCAACCATTCTTCCTTAACATTAGCAAATTTCAAAAAATTTGCACATGATGGAGACACATCCTTTTGAATTTCGGCAGTTAAACCATCACAAACTTTATTTTTCCACTTCTCCACTTCTTTTGTCAGAAAAATATTCTCTTCAGTCAAATTTCCCACCTTATTCTCTAACTCTTCAATTTTACCTTTAAACTTCAGATCTTGATCAATTGTTTCAACTGTTTTCTGAGAAAGTTTAGACATATGTTCCTCACACTGTGTCTTAACAAAATCCCATATCAGTTTTGCTTTTCGATACTTTCTAATTTGACTTTTAAGAGTTATAGGCAAAGCTAACAGAAGAAGTGAAACAGCTTTTTCATTTTGATCATACGATTTTCTTTCTTCACTTGACCAATTATGCATCTCTTTAAAATAACCACCATAATGAGTTAGATACTGAAATTCATTCGTAACCGGTATGAGGTATCCACAAATTTTTATCCAAATTAACAACATAAGCTCTAAAATTTGTTGCCCAGCCATGATAATCTTCAAGAGTTATCAACTTTGGTACATTCTGACGATAACGCTCAATGAACACCTCAATTTCATACATTTTGGAAATTTTGAAAATCTACCCCTGTCCGAACTTCCTCCGAACTGTGTCTGAACCTTATCCGAACTTTATCCACCCGAACTCCTTCCGAACTTAAACACAATCAACAGAGTCTGAACCCTATCCGAATGTGACCCGAACTTCTACCGAACTCTACCCGTACTCCCTCCGAATTCTCTCCGAACTTAAGGTTCGGAGCGGTTATATGGACGAACTTGGGATTCGGACGCGCGTTTTTTGGCAGACTAACGAACACGACCGAACAGAAGTTTTTGGTCAAAAATCACGATTTTGAGTATATTTGAACGAAATTTACAGTAGTCAACGTAATTTTAGCAACAGGAAGATTTCAAGAATTAAATTTCACTCGGTTTTATCAAGAAAACGACCACGATCAAAGCAAACGCAATAGAGCAACCTGGATTTGCTCTTATACCAATTGAAGGAACCGAAAGACGGATCTTACTAGAGGTTTGCTTGATCGTAGAGTGATAATAAGATGTAGATAAAGTTTGTTTTTATTGAAATCACAAAAGACGCAATTACAAACTCTCAATGAAGCTCTCTAAAGAAATACTCTAAAAAACACATAGTTAAGATCTAGTCCCTCTCTCTCTCTCTACTACTTGATTACAAGACAAGATATCTATTTATACTAGTTTGGCCGAACTCCTTCCAAACTCTGAGTTCGGCAGATCCGAATCTCAGGTTCGGACCCGGTTCGGCTGGCAGCTTGAACTTGTATCTTGATCTTCACATCATCTCATTCAGATACTTCACTTGACACACAGATTAGTAGTCCCTCTCTCTCTACTACTTGTTTACAAGACAAGCTATCTATTTATACTAGTCTGGCCGAACTCCGTCCGAATTCTGAGTTCGGCTGATCCGAACCTCAGGTTCGGACCAGGTTCGGCTGGCAGCTTGAACTTGTATCTTGATCTTCACATCGTCTCGTTCAGATACTTCACATGACGCACATATTAGGTATCAACAAACTCCCCCTCGTCATGTGCAGTATCTGTTCGCCAGTTAAAACATATTCTTCGAACAAACTCCCCCTCAACTTGATGGTAGCTTGATCTTGAAATCTTGTCGATGGACGATTTCTTTCATCCTTATCAACAAATTTAGAAGACTTGAAGTTGTGATTAAGTCTTCCCTTTGAATACCTGGCCAACATAAATAATCTTGGTGCAAAACTTCTCTTTGAGAATCCAAGATATATTTTTGAAAATGTTTTTCGTATCTTGTGTTGATCAATTGAAAACAAATAAGAAGTAAAATATTTTTGGCTTTTATCAATTTTATCCTAAAACACACCAAAAATCTTTTTGATATTTTCTGAAATGAAATGTAAAGGCAATACAGAAACAAACACTATTTTTGTCTTTTGCGAGAAAGATCACGACGCAAGATCATATCAGACATAACAGATCTAGCACATTTCAATTTCGGTCTTAATCAACATGCAAGCCAAGATAATCGTAAATACAACATTTATGTTTATTTCAGCATGCACCAATCATTTTTATCGTTTTCAGATATGCTTAAGGTAATATTATCATGCACTGATAACTCGGTCTCCACTCTATCAGAAATACTAGCAAATCATTATGTTTATCACATAGAAATAACTTTTATTTGAGATTTGATCATCCTTGATGAGTCATGCAAAAATAAAATAGAACCTCAAATACCTAGCAATCAGGTCGGTCTTGTGGATACGCAGAGAAAGCCCAAGTATTTGAGAAAAAAAGAAAGCAAAACAAGTTGAAGTTGTATAATTCAACAACAATCAGGTCGGTTCTTCCGAACGCGCAGAGAAAGTCCGATGGATTATACGAAACACCAATGAAAATAAAGTAGAACGTCAAACGAACAACAATCAGGTCGATCTTTTGATATGCAGAGAAAGTCCGATCGTTTGACAAAATAAAGAAAATCAAACAAGTTTAAATCTTTCAAAATAAAAACATGCATTCATCAGGGTATCTCTTTATTCTATTTTTGTCAGAATCATTACACAGCAATCATCAAGAAGCAAATAACCAAAGATCATCAGGCAAGATTTATGTTTATATCTTACTTGCAGATATCAGATTAGTCATGCACATTCACAGATTATGCAAGTACCTACAGCCTTTAGACTTAATCTATCCATGACAGATAAACGTATATGCTGATGTACTATCATTTCTCGCTTTTGTCGGTGATCAATTTCTCAATTTTCAATTTTTTTTATATTTTCCAAATTTCTCCCTCTAAAATTCAAACAAACACTATTTTTTGAATGTTCAAATTTTCTCCCCCTAAAACTATGAATGAAAGAAAATGAAAATGATTGATCAACACTTGACACATTTTTGAAAATGAAATTTTCTGAAAATCAACTTTTCAAAGATAAGAACGATGCATTTTAACTTAAAAAACAAGTATTCCACTAGCAGTAATCTCTCGATTACTAACAGGTCTTCTTGAAATACCTGCAAATACTGGAAAACAATAAGTTCTTAAAACCCCGACCCTCATCCACATTTGTGGTAGATCATCCAGCGTCTAGAACAAAATTTGTGTTGGCCTTGGAGACAACTTTCGGTCTCCATTCCTGTTTTGGTTTTATGATTTCTAGTGAACCATTATCAACGAATGAGTGACAATCAGAACTACTACCCAACTTTTCCGAAGTAATCTTCTTTTTCCAGAAAAAGTTAGTGTTGGGTATTGGTTTACTAAAAATAATGCCATCAAGATCAACATACATTGTATGTTTGGAAATTGATGATGAATTGTTAGTTGTCGTAGGGCAATTATTTGCATAATGACCATTCTTACGACAAACATAACAAAGTCTTTTACCAGTTGGATTGATTGAAATTGGTTTTCCAAACTGATCAGTCAGACATTCATCATAAACTTTGGAAAACACAGGTTTAGGTTTCTTTGGTTTTTGACATTTTGGAAAACATTTTGGAGAATCATAAAAATCAGAATCATCTCCATAACCAAAGAATTTATCTTGACGATAAAACCTGTTAGAATTAGGAGAATAAAATGAATCTGTATTGTTACCGCCTTGTGGTGTAGCATCAGATATACAAGAAGACTATGTAGAAGAAATCTTTTCATCAGCAGATGGTGAAGATTCTTTCTTCTTCCAAGACTGAGACTTCTTATCTGAAAACACCTTCTGTTTCTTTTTCTGCTTAGCTTTGAATTCTTTCCCGCTGAAATCTTGAATTGACATTGCATTTTCTTCAAATCCCAAACCACCATTCCTCTGCTTAGGATGTTCTTTCAGAGAATGACCTTTTTATGCCAGACGAGAGGATTCATCTTTGATAGCTTGAACACCAACTTTCTTGTTTAACAAAGATTCGTCAATCACGATATCAGAAAAATCAAGAAGCTTCACATGACCTGGATTTCCTTAAAAAATCTTTTCTTTATCAAGAAATATAGATTTGGAATCAAACTTCAACCTTTTGCAATAAATAACCTCCTTTTTATTCTTCTTGAATTTGGACTTTGTTTTCTTTCCTGAACTGGTGTCTGCAAATTTTGAATAACCATGCTGTTCAAAACCAGATGGTACAGCTGGAACAGATATTTCAATATCCACAGGAGAAGGAACTTGATGAAGACTTGCATCTTTACCATTCTCCTGACTCTTTTCCAACTTATACAAATAATTCAGGAAAGTCGATGAATTGTTGCAATTTTTCAATTTCCTTTGCAGATAAAAAATCTCAATATTTTGTTCTGATATTTTCATATTAGCGTTTCGACAACTCTTTTTTCGAAGCAATGTACTTATCAGACAAGTTGTTATAATCACTTATATGACATTGTCTCAAGTGACACTCTTCCAGAACTTCTTCAGTAACTTTCTGTACCTGTTTTTTTATAGTAAATAACATCTTGTTTCAAAATGTTATTTTGACTTGAACCTCAACATTTCATCACGAAACTTTGTGAGTTCCTCCTGAAGTTGAATTATTCTATCAGCAGCTTCAACAGAAATTTTATGAATATTCTCATATTTTTGTTGAAGAGGATAACATTACGCAAATAAAGCCTCAAAATCTTAAACAGCTTCCGTTTCTTTAGCTTGAGCTTTATTGCATTCTTCAACCAACATATTCTTCTCTTTCAACCATTCTTCCTTAACACTAGCAAATTTCAAACAATTTGCGCATGATGCAGACACATCCTTTTGAATTTCGGCAGTTAAACCATCACAAACTTTATTTTTCCACTTCTCCACTTCTTTTGTCAGAAAAATATTATCTTCAGTCAACTTTCTCACCTTATTCTCTAACTCTTCAATTTTACCTTTAAACTTCAGAACTTGATCAATTGTTTCAACTGTTTTCTGAGGAAGTTTAGACAAATGTTCCTCACACTGTGTCTTAACAAAATCTCATATCAGTTTTGCTTTTCGGTACTTCCTGATTTGACTTTTAAGAGTTATAGGCAAAGCTAACATAAGAAGTGAAACAACCTTTTCATTTTGATCATACGATTTTCTTTCTTCACTTGACCAATTATGCATCTCCTTAAAATCACCACCATAATGAGTTGGATACTGAAATTCATTCGTAACCGGTATCCATAAATTTTTATCCAAATTAACCACATAAGCTCTAAAATTTGTTACCCAACAATGATAATCTTCAAGAGTTATCAACTTTGGTACATTCTGACGATGACGCTCAATGAACACCTCAATTTCATACATTTTGGAAATTTTGAAAATCTACCCCTGTCCGAACTTCCTCCGAACTATGTCCGAACCTTATCTGAACTTTATCCATCCGAACTCCTTCCGAACTTAAACACAATCAACAGTGTCCGACACTTATCCGAATGTAAGTGTGACAACCCGTAAGTTTCCCAAGTCAAATCATATAATAATACGTGTAATTAACTGTTTCTGTGTGAATAAATCTGTGTTTTAGTTTTCGACGTAAAAATATCCAATGAACGCTTGAGTTTATTTATTTATTTATCAACTACGTCAATTAATAAACCCTTTAAATGTTTAGTATTTTTATAACAAAAAACCAGGTTTTTATATAAACATTTAACGTCAACGTTTTTCACCATTCAACGCCATCTATATTCAAACAAGACTTGTATCATTTCATTTTCCTCAACTTTAATTTATTATCCTCCATGCACATCTATAACATGCATAATCAAATCCCATGTCACCTTTGATCATATTACCTTTCGTGATCAAAACCCGACACCCGACAACTTACAACTAGCGTTTGTAGTAATCTACCACTTTTATCTTAACCTAATACTAATCTCCTAGTAATTAAACCATGCACTATTCACGTGTACCATGAACCAACCTAATCATCCCCTTAGCCACCCTAGAACTTTTACACTTACAACCTACATGTACCACAAGATTCTTGTTTAACTCTCCCTCCTCTCCTCCTTGCTCCATGAAACACCCCCCCCCCCCCTTGCTCCCTCTCCACCCTCACGGTTTGAGACAAAAACTGCCACCACCACCTTACACTTGAACCAAACCCGTTCTCCTTTACTTCTTGTGTACCATATATATACCACCTTAAAATAGAAACCCTATGAATGCTTTCATTTACTCTCACACAAGAAACACACACACTTCTCCTCCCTCTCTCTCAAACCCGTCCACTCTCTCTCTCTACTTTCTCACTATATTTTCTTCTTCAACACCCATTTACTTAAAGATTCAAGCCACTTTGGAGCATCAAGGAAGCAAGATCAAGCAATCACCTTCCTCCTCTACGTTTTCTACAAGTTACTAGATATCATTTTCTTAGATTTCCTCTAGTTAATCATGTTAACTAGTTATATTTTTCATCTAGAACTCCAACCACAAGTCTTGGTAAAAATGGTGACTTTTGATATACATTTTCTTCTATGTTTTTAGTAACCTAAAACTATGTTTATGTTCATGTTAGATCTAGTATATCATGTGTAAACTATGTTTATGTTCATGTTAGATCTAGTATATCATGTGTTTATACTAGTGATTTCATGTATTTTGTGACTCTTGGAACCCTAGGTCCGAAATTTTTAACATGTTGGAAGGCTATGGATAGCACCATACCACTTATTGATATGTTTCGAAGGCCAAAACTATAAGAACTATCCACTAAAAAGTCTAGGAACATGGAGATAATTACGGGCATTTTTAGGTCAGAAAAATAAAAGTATTTTCCAGTAAATATAAAGTGTATTTTTAGCCATAAAAACCCTAGCACAAGATTCCCCTTGAAGATACCTAAATTTGGGGAAAACGGGGCTAAAATCGGACACTTTACGGACCCGGAAACCTCGTTTTTGTAAAGATAATCAAAGAAAATGTTACAACTGATCTTGAACACTTTTAGAGACTTAAAATAACCTATAAAAAGTTTACAAAGTGTTTTGGTAGTTTACAAAGCCTTAGAACGAGTCACAGGATCAAAACCGGCTAAATGGGACACATACCAGCAAAACCGACAAAACTAGGAACTTGGACTTTGGAACTTGTATTTTCTGATTTGATACGATTTTTATGATGTAAATAAATGTATATTTATTTATGTGGTCATATGCCTTAGTCATATTTAGAAATACCGTGCAATACGGCTAAAACCGGCAAAACATGCATTTTTTACTTTAACTGTCGAAACTGTCATTTGTTTCTTTGAAAGTCATTTAAACTTATGAGATAATTATTTGGAATGACAAACTATTTCTAAACTAATTATTATCATGGAAATAAATAATATTTTATTTATCGCACAATAAATATTTATTTTCAATAAATATTTACTTAAGGTCAATGATATCGTACTATATTACCGGGTTACCATAACGCGAAGACTTGACCAACCAAATTGGAGTGACTTAGATGTCAACCCAATGTCTATATTCTTAGTTGTCTTATAACATTGTATAGGACTGCTTACCTGCCTATCTTACTGAATCATTTTCATTCAGGTGAGTTTTCACGGCCCCTTTTCTTTAAGTGTTTTAATACTTGGGGGGAGAATCCATACAACCATAATCATTGCCGGACAAATAGATTACTTGTTACCTTATTGATTACATGAGCTTTTCTAGTCCAAACCTTATTGTATCATGCTTGTTCATGCTATAATGAAACCCCACTATTAGTTGAATCTGATTAATTTACAAACAGAAACGATGACTCGTGGATAGATCTATTGGGTTAACGCCCCTGCTCTGATTGGTAGCTCCAATCCTGACTCCGTTTTAATAGTCAAGAGAGTACATACAGTTATATGGCCATGCGGTACTGTTGGACATAGTATCAAGAGTGGGTAATCAATTAGTTTTGGAATTCAAGGTTCATGGTAATTTATAAAACGGTATCTAAACAAATTGTCAAACGATGGAATGATTCAATCAAACTTGTTTATCAAACTTTACATGCATGCTATCTAAACCTGTGAACTCACTAACTTTATGTTGACTCGTTTTAGTATATGAATTCTCAGGTGATTGAACGTTGCTGCATTCGGGACATCATATCATTTAGGACATGCATTTTCTTATTCTGGAGTCATGGTCAAACTGAGCTGCACTTTTGGATATTTCATTGCATAACACCTAACGGTGTCATGTTCTCAAATCTTTTGAAATGTAATTGTTTTGTAACAATTAAGACAACTATACTTTCACTACTATTTCCGCTGCAACTTTTAATGAAACTCCACATTTTGAATTAACTTAACTTTCTAAACGGCTCTAGTTGTTTAATCATCCAGAGGTCGTTCTATGTAATCTTGACTGTGATCCATCTCGCTCGCACCCGACACAATATATACCGGGGTGTGACATTAAGGTTCGGAGCGGTTATATGGACGAACCTGGGGTTCGGACGCGCGTTTTTTGGCATACTAACGAACACGACCGACATAAGTTTTTGGTCAAAAATCACGATTTTGAGTATATTTGAACGAAATTTACAGTAGTCAACGTGATTTTAGAACAGGAAGATTTCAAGAACTAAATTTCACTCGGTTTAATCAAGAAAACGACCACGATCAAAGCAATCGCAATAGAGCAACCTGGATTTGCTCTGATACCAATTGAAAAACCGAAAGATGGATCTTACTAGAAATTTGTTTGATCGTAGAGTGAAAATAAGATGTAAATAAAGTTTATTTTTATTGAAATCACAAAAGACGCAATTACAAACTCTCAATGAAGCTCTCTAGAGAAACACTCTAAAAAACACATAGTTAAGATCTAGTCCCTCTCTCTCTCTCTACTAATTGATTACAAGACAAGCTATCTATTTATACTAGTCTGGCCGAACTCCGTCCGAACTCTGAGTTCAGCTGATCCGAACCTCAGGTTCGGACCAGGTTCGGCTGGCAGCTTGAAATTGCATATTGATCTTCACATCGTCTCGTTCAGATAGTTCACATGACGCACATATTAGGTATCAATAAAGTATCTTGATCTTCACATCGTCTCGTTCAGATACTTCACATGACGCACAGAAATAGGTATCAACAGAAGCCAAGCTTGCTCCAGCCGCAGCCGCAAGCCGAGCCGCAGCCGAAGCCGAGGCTTCGGCCCAAGTCGCCGCCGTCGCCGCAACCGGATCGCCGACCGGTGGTTCTCGCTCTGCCGGCGCAGCCGAGGCCACAACGCCCGGTCCCTTCGTCGTGGCCCGCGCCCCTGTACCCGCCGGTCATCTCCACCACCGCGTCGTCGCCGCCGTCCTTCGCCCGTGACGAGATAGTTGTGGGGACGATTCCAATCACGATTCTAATCGATACGGAAGATCAAGTTTTTTCATCACCGCCGCCTGTGGTTAGTCCACCACCACCGCCGCCACTACCACCGCCGCCGCCTATGGCCGCCGCATTGATTGAAGATCTGACTCGCCGCTTCGAGTCCGATGTATCTGTCTATGCCAGCGACAATCTGTTGAATTCGGGTGTCTCGAGCGGTTGCTCGGAACCCATCAAGGTATATCTAATATATTTAGATATTAATTTTAAATTATTTATTTTAAATAATTGTTTTCTGTGTTTGTTGCGATCGGTGATTGATCCTGTTTACGGTTCGTATTCGCGATGTTTTAAATCGTTTTCACTGCTAAATTAATCTTGTATTAATTATTATTATTAAATCGGTTTTAATCGGATAAAAATTAAAATCGGTACCTGGATACCCACTGTAAAACCCAACAGTGGTATCAAAGCCATTGTCACCGTGCGCAAACCAGAACTGGTCCCTTTATAACCGGTAATTCGCAATTTTGAAAGAAATATCCAAATTGCGAATTAGAATTAACTTTACTGGTTTAATTTTAATTCTACATTATATTATATTGTGTGTTAAGGCCGACCCTTATTTTAATTACATTCTTGAATGTGATGTGGCGTGTTTGTTTTTCTCTGGTTGGCCCAAGTGTTTTGGCCCATTTTATCTTTTCGTTTTGCTTTTGATGGACCCGTGTTTAGGGTTTCAAAGTTGTATAAAATTTAGAGCTAGATTACTAATAGTTTAGTAATAGTAAATTTTGTAAAACCAAGACTTGAAGACTGGACACACGCTAAAAGGGATGTCGAAGCAAGTGGGAGCTGAACCGGATCCAAGAACGCACTATTTTGCCTCCTTGGTTGTTCACCGTGTATTTTATTTAATTTTATTTAAATAAGTCCTTTATGATCTCGCTTATATGGCTCAAGCGAGGTTATGACCAAAAGCCGTTTAACACACAATATGCCATTCGCGACAACTTAGTAATTTTAATTAGGTTAAATTTATTTACTAGTACCGAGTGGTGATAGGGTTTATCGTTCATGTCTGATGATAATTAAATATTAAAAGTATTTAATATCCCTATATGGTAATTATTAAAACTAATAGTCCGTGCCATCCTATCTCAAGTCGAACTTGGAACTTATAAACCGAAGCATCAGTGTTGGAGTATTTAAACACCGCACTAGGTGCCGAGGGTACCTTCTAAGGTGAGGACATTGGAGTATTTCAACACCGTGTCCGTCACATCGACCATTTAGGATTACTATCGCTTTAATCATATATGTTCGTAGTGTTGGAGTATTTCAACACCGCGCTACGGGTGTGTATTGCTGAAGTGGGCACAGATGAGGCTAAATGTATCACAAAATACACTAGTATGTATATAGCGGCCTCATACCGAGAGTTATGACTTGAGTCTCACAATTGAGAACCGTTGTCGGTTTGTTTACACGAGCCTTGCTCCTGAGGCTCCATTTGGCGGTCTCAAGCAATGTCGCCTAAAGAATTTCTCAATTTCTTAAAAATAAACTTTACCAACTTATTTTTAAAGAAAAATAAGACATCGAAAATACTAATTTAAATCTATTTTGCTTATTTCTGAAGGCTAATGAAAACTCACCTTCATTAAGTTCAATGGTACAACTCGACCCCTTCACTGAGACTGGCTTTCTCGCATGGCAGACTACCCTGAGAAACCTTTTAAGGCTTTTCGGGAAACTCTATGTTATTGACCGACCTATCGGGAGTATTCCATCTTACTTGTTAAATGGGAACTCGTGATTTGAGCTCCAAAAGCACACTGGCGATGATAACGACGTCACTGACTTGATGTTATCTAGCATGACTCAGGATTATCGGTATAATTTCATAGGGATGAGTGCTTATGACATCATGCGTAAACTCAAAGATTTATTTGAGTTGGGTCAAAGGATTGAGCGAGCCGAGGCACTTTCACAATTCGTGAACTGCTCTATGGCTAGCGAGTCCTCACCATTATCGCATTCTTGATGTATCGGGACAGACTGATTGACCTCGGCTACTTCATCTCTGACAGGATGGCTCTTGATGTAGTGCTCAGATCTCTGCCAGAACATTATCGCATTCTTGCGATTAATTGTTCGACTGAATCGATCGAGGAGGTTATTCCATTGATACCCAACGTGAAGATCGGGACCACGCCGAACGTGCTCAAAGTTACTAATACAAAGATCTCCAAGGCCAAGAAGGTTAAAGAAGGCAAAGGCAAAAACCACAGGTGCCGCCTCCCGAGGAACGCCTGTGCTATGAGTGCAACAAGACGGGACACTAGCGTCGTAATTATCCCATTTATCTTGCGAAGCTGAAGATGACCAAGAACCCTAATAAGGGTTGCTCATCAGGTATGTCAATACATGTTATTGAACTTTTCACTGTTTCCTCCAATTCATGGGTATTTGATACTGGATGTTGTTATCACATCGTTAATGTTTTGCAGGAACCTGAGAAGTGGAAGAAGACAGATCAAGGCGTCATGGACCTCATCGTTGGTGACGGGAAAAGAGTCCCAGTACTTGCTACTGGCACATATTCTTTTTCATGCCAGACTGGCCTTGTAGTTACACTAGTTAACTGTTTATATGCACCTGGTTTATCCAGAAACATTATATTTGTCTCTTCGTTGTTTGAACAAGGTTTTCGGTATAAATTCAATGGAAATTCAATTCATACTTACCTTAATGATATCTTTTATTTCGAGGCTAAACCTCGACATGGCATATATGAGATAGAAGTTCAAACAAATGATAAACTCTATCATGTTTCTAAAAGAAGCAAAGCTGATAGTAACGAGTCCTCGTTATGGCACCATAGACTTGGTCACCTAAGAAAGGCTCGCATTAAGAAGCTACAAACTGCCGGGATTCTCGAGTCCCAAGATGCAGATTCATTCGATCAATGCGAAGCATACTTATCTGGTAAATTAACCAAGTCACCATTCACCCATACAGGTGAACGGACCCAAGGATTGTTAGGCATTATTCACACCGACGTGTGTGGCCCCTTTCGAACCGAAACGAGAAATCGTGAACAACACTTTGTGACTTTTATCGATGACTACAACAGATATGCTTATGTTTATCTGATGAAACACAAATATGAAACATTTGAAAAGTTCAAAGAGTTTCAAAACGAAGTACAAAATCGGCTTAGTCGAACTATTAAAATACTTTGATCTGATAGAGGTGGTGAATACCTAAGCGCTGAGTTCCTGAATCATCTGAAGGAATGTGGAATTTTTTTACAACCTACTCCTCCTGGCATACCCTAGTTAAATGGCGTAAGTGAAAGGAGAAATCGAACTCTGCTTAACATGGTTCAATCAATGATGTGCAGGACCACCTTGCCACACTCCTTTTGGGGGTATGACATCTTAACCGCCGCTCGCCTAATAAATCTGGCACCGACCAAGAAAGTAAAGAAGACCCATATGAGATATGGCATGGATCTTCTCCTAAACTATCATACCTCAGGGTATGGGGATGTGAAGCTTATGTCACCAGCGAATCTGACATTTAGCTCGATCCCCGAGGCGAAAAGGTAACATTCGTTGGATACTATGATAATACCAGTTATTACTTTTACCATCCTGGTGCAAATACTATTTCCATCAAAAGGAAAGGTAAGTTCCTTGAGAAAGAATTTCTTACTCGAGGAACAAATAGTGATCCAGTGGATCTTGAAGAGATTCGAGATACACCTAACCCTAAAACGGTAGCTACATCTGACCGACAAATGATTTTCGCACCATCAGATCCAAGCACAAGCACAAGCACAAGCGTTCGTAGGAGCGAAAGGACGCGCAAAGAGCCTGAAAGATACATTGGTTATCATGAAGCCTTTGACGTTCTTTTAGCAACCGATTCTAATGATGAGCCTACTAACTATAAAGTTGCTATGTCAGATCCAAAATCTGACAAATGGCTTGAAGCCATGAACGTAGAGATGCAGTCCATGCATGACAATCATGTCTGGGACTTGATTGAGCTACCCCCGGTTCACGGGCAGTAGGGAGCAAGTGGATCTTTAAAAGAAAAACTGACATGCATGGAAATGTGCAAACCTACAAGGCATGGCTTGTAGCGAAAGGTTTCACTCAAGCCCAATGGATAGACTATGATGAGACATTTTCGCCCGTTATCATGATCAAATCGATCAGGATTCTCCTTCCATAGCTGCATACTATGATTATGAGATATGGAAAATGGACATTGAAGCCGCTTTCCTGAACGGACAACTCGAAGAGGATGTCTACATAGTTCAGCCTGATGGTTTTGTCGATCCGAGAATCCAAATAAGGTTTGCAAGCTTAGCAAGTCCATTTATGGGCTCAAACAAGCATCTCGAAGCTGGAATCTTCATTTTGATTAAAAGGTCAAAGAGTTTGGTTTTGATCAAAATAAAGATGAACCTTGTGTTTACAGAAAGGCAAGTGGACTATATCGTTTCTCGTACTGTACATAGACGATATACTAATCATAGGAAACAACATACCCATGCTTAATGAAGTTAAAAAATGGCTTTCATCTTGTTTCGCTATGAAAGATCTTGGAGAAGCCGCTTACATTCTGGGAATCAAAATTCACAGAGATCGATCTAAGCACCTTTTGGGTCTCAGTCATAGCACATACGTTGATAAGATCATAGCACGGTTCGACATGAGCAACTCCAAGAAAGGAGCCGTTCCCATGACTAAGGGAAAAATCTTCGACAAATCTCAAGCACCTAAAACAGAGCAAGAGATAAGCCAAATGGAATCGATCCCATTTGCCTCTGCTATTGGATCTATCATGTATGCCATGCTCTGCACACGACCTGATGTCTCGTATGCACTGAGTGTGACCACTCGGTACCAACAAACGCCAGGACTAGCTCACTGGACGGCTGTAAAGAACATATTGAAATACTTGAGAAACACCACTGATATGTTTCTCGTATACGGAGGTGTTGATGAAGAGCTCACTGTAAGGTGTTACACTGATGCTAGTTTTCAGACTGACCGAGATGATTCTTGCTCGCAGTCGGGATTCGTATTCACTCTTAATGGAGGGGCTGTTTCCTGGAGAATCTCCAAAACGCCAGTAGTAGGAGATTCTACTACTGAATCCGAATACATAGCCGCCTTAGAAGCTGCTAAGGAAACTGTATGGATGAAGAAGTTCATATCCGATCTCGATGTCGTGCCAAGCATTAGGTAGCCAATCGAGATGTTGTACGATAACACATGTGCTATAGCTCAAGCCAAAGAGCAAGGGTCTCACAAGAAGGCCAAGCACATCCTGAGGAAATTCCACTACATAAGAGAAGTAGTCGATAGAAATGAAATTAAAATAAGCAAAGTACACACATATCAAAACTTAGCTGATCCCTTCACTAAGCCTATGACTCAGGAGACTCATATACGCCACAGAGAAGCGATAGGGCTTAGATTAGCTAAAGACATGTTTTGATTTAGTATTTGGATGTACGAACATTACCAGTTATCTATATTATTCTTATTCCATCTGTTTTTATGCAATAATGAATTACATAACTGTGTTCAATATTAATAGGTTTAATCCTTGAACAACAAGTCTTTGTTCTAAATGTCCGTAGTTGATTAGTTTAGTGGGAGCTATACTAAAGTAAGACTATTGTGACCACTTGAACCTTAAAGCCGTTTAACGTTCAAACTCACGGACCTCATTGGTGAATGACATTGGACGTAACTCACATCATGCAACGCAAATATGGAAATCTTTCTTGCTTGATTAATGCATGCTCTAATGTATCCTTAGACCTGAGACGCATACTCGAACTCCCTTCTACCAAAGTACATTCTTTGATTGTAGCCTAACGTTATCGCGTAACTACCAACCATAACGGTTACTTTTGGGAATGGATCTGAAGTTTAGTGGGATTTGTATGCCTCAACAAGGAAATCTATACTCTTGCTTCGGCAACAGTTAGGCATAATGGCGCCCTCGTTGATTCCAAGTGATAAGTATGAGGCCTCACCCAAACTTACTGTCTGTTTGTTGGATCACTTCGAATTGTATCGAGAACGAAAATCAATGAATCATATATGAGAGTCCATGTCTCATAATTCATCAGTGTCTTATACAGAAAGGAACATATGACAATGAATGCACAAGTCATCACTCTACTTGATTTACATTCAGATATACTTTGGCTGACGACTTAAAGTGTCGATATTGGTTGGAGTAGCCATGCATAGTTAGAGTGCATGTGACTGCCATCGTTATACTATCGCGTTCAGTCCAAGTGGAAGACCATTGGGAAAGGGTGTCCTGACCCGAAAAAATTAACGAACCCGACCCGATATTGACCCCTCAGAGTTACACCCGGGTTAACGGAACATAAATCTAATTACACGTTATTTGGTATTTAAACGAACAATTGATTGATTAAATAAACTTTTATTTAATTAATTAAACGACAAAAACATTTACAGTTAAAACACTCGCATTTTAACAACCCTAATCTCCTCTCTCTCTCTCTTGCATCGATCCCCAAACCGGCGCCACCCCTCATCGCCGCCAACCACCACTCGACGCTACCTCCATTGTTCATCGCTCGTCCGATGGATCCCCGTTTAGCGAGTATTTGTTCCCGATTGGAGGAGTAAGCCAAGATTGCCCGAGCCGCAGCCGCAAGCCGAGCCACAGCCGAAGCTAAGGCTTCGGCCTCGATCGCCGCAACCGGATCGCTGGCCGGTGGTCCTCGCGCTGCTGGCACAGCCGAGGCCACAACGCCCAGTCCCTTCGTCGTGGCCCGCGCCCCTGTACCCGCCAGTCACCTCCACCACCGCGTCGCCCTCGCCGTCCTTCGCCAGTGACGAGCTAGTTGTGGGGAAGATTCTAGTCGCGATTACGATCGATAAGTGAGATCAAGTTTTGTCGTCACCGCCGCCTGTGGTCAGTCTACCACCGTCGCCATGATGTTAGTCCAATGTGTCGTTGTTATTGTTATTAATTTGTCATTTTTATTTATAATAACGATTGGATTACATTGCATTTATACGGTTTTTGTGTTCTGAGGTACCAGGAGCTAAACAGGTGAAATCTGAGCTTTTATGAAGAAATCTGAAGCTGATCGGTACAGGGTTGAAAGATGATCGAGAAACGAGTGAAGACTTAGAAGAAATTGAAGAAAAGTTTCTGAGTTCCAATCTGGGGCGGTACGCCCAGAAGTGAAGAAAACAGGGCGGTACGCCTTGACTTATAGAAGCCAGCCGAATTTAGAATCTCGGGCGGTACGCCCAGAATTCCAGATTTTGGGGCGGTACGCCCCGAATTGGTCGACAGAAAGATAAAATTTGGGTTTATGTATTTAAGCTTGTTTATTAAGTTTTTGTGATTACAACTCGTCGTTTACGAACTAGAAACCTCTGGAGGCGATTTTCTGGAGTTCTTGTGACAGATTTGAAGATTTCGGATTGTTCGATTCAGTAGGTATTCATTGTTTAATGCAATTTTTATTTATAATTATGTTTGTTTCATTAGCCATGTCCGACTAATCACCTCTAACTGCTTTTGGTGATTGGTTGGTAAAATCGTTCTATTCCTAACCGATTAGTTATTAGTTTTTCCGAAATCCTTGCAACCGTTGAGCACCCGCATGCTAAACTTGTTTAACCTAACTAGTAACTTAGGGTTTTAGGGGTCCACTGTCATGATCTAGCACTTTCTTGCGGCAGGAACTAAGCATCCCTTTAGAACCTTAAGGTATTAGGTCAATTAGGCAATTGGGGGGCATGTCTATGTGCACTAGTAATTAATTAGGTTTTGCCTAGATCGGTAGTTTTCTCACATTTGATAGTTTAAGTAACTTCTTAGTTTTCAAGTTAGTTAATTTTTAATTAATTCACCCCAACTCAATCCAAACAGCCAAGAGGCAAATTAGTTTAATTTTAGGTTAATTGGTAATTTTAGTTAATAGTTAAAAGTCGTTAATCAATTAGTCAATTTCCACATATTCCCTAGATTCGATAACCCTAACTTACCAATACTACGAATCAATATAGTTGGGGATTTGTGACGGTCTGACGAACCGTTATCAAATTGGCGCTGTTACCAAGGAATTAGTGCGCCTATTGATTAGTTGGTTTTAATTAATTTTAGTTCATTTGCATTTTTAGTTAATTTTTCAAAAATTCCAAAAAAAACCCAAAAATAGTGTCTTTTATTCCAGTTTTTACTTTCTGCATATAAAAAAATAAAAAAATAAAAAAAAATAATAATAATTTTTGCCGAATTTCACTTTTGGGCGGTACGCCTAAGAATCCAAATTCCTGGGCGGTACGCCTTGGCCTGTTTTTCACAGAAAGTTTTTCAGTTTTTGACCATCCAAGTTTCGATTTTTTCTATTCTATTGCATTATTTATACCCCCTAGAACAGTGCTACGTAATTGGTTTGCTCTTTTGTGACCGATTTTGCAGGTTTTAAGTAATTTTGCATGTATACGCGGCATTCCTGCAAGACATCGCCGTTGATATACAATCCGGAGATAGAGAGAACAGCTCGGGAGAACCGAGCAGAACAGAGAAACCGAAGAGCAATGGAGGGTCAAATCCCGAACCCAAATCCGAACCCCAACATCAACCAAGACCCAAATCCCAACCAAAACCCACACCCAAATCAAAACCTCAATCAGGACCAACACAATCCACAAAACCATCCCCAGAATGAACCAGTGAACCCCGCCATGCCACAAAACATTCCTCCGGTACATATCCCACCATTTCGGGTGCATGGGCACAATTCCCTCCCATCATTGTCTCCCAAATCCTCACAACATGATGAGGAAGGCTACCACTACCGGCCAAGGCAACCATTTCAACCACGACAACCCATTTTCCGCGAAGCCCCACGACAACCCATTTTCCGAAATGCCAACCCACCCCAATTCCGACAAAACCCAGTGTTTGAGGAGCAAGATTGGCAGAGACAGGCAGAGCAGTGGGGACAAGATCGGTATGACCAAGATGAGGAGGAAGATGGATATGGGTATGGAGCTGAGCCACATAATGAAGCTCCAAGGAACCGTGCACGAACTCCACAACCAAATGTTGCACCACATGTGCCGCGCGATCCGCCCTCAAGAGGAGTTCCACAGTTCAATCAACAAAACAATGGGGGAGCACGCATTCAAGTGGAAGGAGGAGTTTCAAGATTGGTAGCAAACCCACCGGTTCAGGGAGTGACTAGTCACTTTAAACCGGTTGTTGTCCCGAGCGCATCCACGGTAGTCACCCCTATTGGAGCTAATAGAAGAGCATTCGAGGTCCGACCTCAATATTTGAATCATTTGCCCGAATTCTACGGGAAGAGAACCCAGGAACCATACCATCATATTCACACTTTTGAGTCGATCTGCATTCCTATTGGGGCAACGGGTTTCACAACAGAAGAGGTCAAATTAATGCTCTTCCTGTATACCCTCAAAGATCGGGCAAGAAGATGGTTCGAAAGTTTACCCGCTGCTAGCATTTACACTTGGGGACAAATGCAAGAGGCATTTCTTGAAGAATATTACCCCATGAGCAAGATGAGCGAGGTCAAAGAAGAGATTCGGTCATTTCAGCAACACACCAGGTAACCATTTCACGAAGCATTTAACCGGTTCAACGAATTGTTGCGTAAGTGTCCACATCATGGGATACACACATGGGACCTCATTAAATCGTTCTATGATGGCCTCCGTCCCGAAGATATCCGAGACTTGAACTCCATCAGCAATGGTACCTTCCTAACTAATACGGAAGAGGTAGATTGGGGGCACATGGAGCGATTGAGTGCCACATCCAAGAGACTTGCCCAAACCAGAAGACGCTCGAGATCCGCCACAGTTAAATCTATTGACTATGAGGCGGAGGAAAGGATAGAGAAGCTCCGCCAACAGACACTCCTCTTGGAGAAACAGGTAGCACAAATGAAGTTGGGGGGAGCATCCGAAGAGGTAAAAGCAAGTGCACAATTTCCCCTGTGCACTAGTTGTGGCGAGTTGGGCCATCTCGTTGATTCATGTTCCACCGTGGTGCAGCAGATTGAAGATGTCAACTATATGCAAGGAGCCATGAACTCCAACACTTACCACCCTAACCTTCGCAATCATCCAAATTTCAGGTATGGTAATGCTAGTAATCAACTTATTCCCGAATTTCAAGGTTCTAATGTGCAGGGTGGAGCTTCCGCGCAATATCAAGGCCGGACATCCGGGTACCATCAAGGGAGCTACCAACGGAACACCTACACTCAAGGTGGAAATCCGACCCAATGGACTAACCAACCAAGCCAGCCAAAGCAGGAGGATCCTATGCACGTTATGCAGACCCAAATGGCCATGATGCTTGAGAAGATGAACTCGTTAACCGATAAAGTTCAAGGATTTGATCGGAAGTTCGAGCTCCAAGAAAAGACAATGGGAGCGTTTCAGAAGCAGTTGGGCCAGTTGGCGGCCGAGTCATCAAAGCGGGATCCCGGAAAGTTGCCAAGCGACACCACCATCAACCCACAACACCAGCAAAGTCAACCTTCCAGCTCGAAGCACACGCGGCATGTACCAATCAATAAGATCACCACTTTATGATCAGGTAAGTCCGTAGATAATAAGGTGGGGACACCTCCACCGCAAGTTGATGGGGTGGTGGAGGATTGGGTAAGTGACAATGAAAGTGAGCCGGAAACCGACCAAACAACCACAAAGTCAGTTGCAATCGAGTCTAGTAACCCTAGGAACATAAAAAGGGTAACTTTAATGAATCTGATAATAGGGTGATAGATAGTGAAGTGGTTGAACAGAAAAAGTCGGTACCTTTTCCAAAAGCTTTAATTGAACCTAATCAGAAAACAACATCTAAACGGGGCCCACAACAAGATGAGATGTGGGATATTTTTAAACAAGTTAAAATCAATCTTCCCCTTTTAGATGCAATTAAGCAAATTCCGGCTTACGCAAAGTACCTGAAAGATATGTGCACTCAAAAGCGAAATTACAAAATTTCAAAACAGCTTGATGCAAATGCAGATGTGAGTGCCATAATTTCAGAAATTTTGCCCAAGAAACTCCAAGATCTGGGGGCGCCAATTATTTTAATTCAAGTTGGTGACTTTCAAATGACCCGTGCCCTTTTGGATCTTGGAGCGAGTGTGAGTATATTACCGGGGAGCTTGTACGATCAGTACGATTTTGGACCTTTTAAAAAAGCCGACACTACGGTGATTTTGTCCGATTTGACCCCAAAGCTTCCCCGAGGAATTTTATCGGATGTAATTGTCAAAGTTAATGAATTTTTCTATCCGGTTGACTTTTTGGTTCTCGATTATGTGTCAGTTGAAAAAACCGCTCAACCAACGGTAATTTTGGGTGGACCTTTTCTAGCTACTAGTCATTCACAAATAGATTGTAGGTCGGGTACCATTGATATGACTTTTGGGAACCGTAAAATGCGGTTAAGTATTTTTGGGAATGTGACTAACCCTCGGGATGACGATGAATGCTTTCGGGCTGAAATTGTTGATGGTCTTATGCCTCCATTTTTTCCTTTTAATGAGGAGAATGGGACCCCCGAGGAGTTTGCTTTTTTTGGCAGGGGATATGCAGATATGGTCAATGAGATAGAAGCAGAAGACGAGAGCCAAGATTTGATGGCTGTCAGAGATCAAAGACCACCATGGTCTATTCAAGTGGAGAGCTTACCGGAGCATATCGATTCGCAATTGAAGCTTTCACTTGAATCACCACCTTCTCTAGAACTCAAAGAACTTCCTAAACATTTGAAATATGGTTTTGTTGGAGAAAATAACACTCTTCCTGTCATTATTTCTGCAGGGTTTGACAAAGGAACAGGAGGAAGAGTTGATGAAGGTGTTGGTGAAGCATCGGGCGGCTATTGGATGGACCATTGCAGATTTGAAGGGAATAAGTCCATCCATAGTCATGCACAAGATCATTACGGACGAAGGAGCCAAGCCCGCAAGAGATGCACAAAGGAGGCTTAACCCGAACATGCGAGAGGTAGTCAAGAAGGAGGTACTTAAATGGCTCGATGCAGGTATTATCTATCCTATCTCCGATAGCACATGGGTAAGTCCAACTCAAATCATTCCTAAGAAAGCGGGAATTCAAATTGTTAGGAACGAGAAAGGTGAGGAAATAGCCACCCGACCGGTAACCGGGTAGCGAATTTGCATTGATTATAGGAAATTGAATTCCGCAACTTCCAAGGACCATTTTCCTCTACCTTTCATTGACCAAATAATTGAAAAGTTGTCCGGTCAAAAGTTTTATTGTTTTCTAGACGGTTATTCGGGGTATAACCAAATTGCCATTCACCCCGATGACCAACAAAAGACCACTTTTACCTGTCCTTATGGCACCTTTGCTTTCCGGTGGATGCCATTCGGTTTGTGTAATGCCCCGGTCACTTTTCAAAGATGCATGATGGCTATTTTTTTTTATATGATCGGGGATTCACTTGAAATTTTTATGGACGACTTTTCGATTTTTGGTACATCGTTTGAGTCATGTTTGAACCAATTAACACGAGTTTTAGAGCGTTGCATAGAAACTAATCTAGTGTTAAGTTGGAAAAAGAGCCATTTTATGGTTCAAGAGGGTATCATGTTGGGACACGTGGTGTCAAGTCGTGGGATTGAGGTTGATAGGGCAAAAATCAAAGTAATTTCAACTTTGCCTCGTCCCACGAATGTTAAGGGTGTAAGGGCGTTTTTGGGACATGCCGGTTTCTATAGGAGGTTCATATAAGATTTTAGCAAAATAACTAAACCTCTTTGCAAACTGTTGTTAAAAGATGAAATTTTTGATTTTAATGATGAGTGTTTAAATTCTTTTATCACTTTGAAAAACAAATTAATTGAGGCACCAGTGTTGCAAGCACCCAATTGGTCCACGCCTTTTGAAATTATGTGTGATGCATCTGATTTTGCTGTTGGGGCGGTTTTGGGTCAACGGGTAGATAAGAAACCGGTTGTGATCTATTATGCGAGTAAGACCTTAGTTGG
>JBCNJP010000009.1:3670167-3781163 GCA_039602395.1 Deinandra increscens subsp. villosa | reverse complement strand
TCTGGCTGAAGACCTTTAAAATTTAGCGCTAACTGGGAGGCAACCCAGCGGTTTGTTTCTTTTGAATTTGGTGTGTTTTCATAGTTTTTGTTAGATTTTACGTTTTTTGGTGTGTTTTCAGGAAATCGGGAAGCTCGGGAGTGAAATTGTACGAAGTACTGCATTCCTGTATAGAAAATTAGGGTTCGCTGTATAGAAAATTGGGCGGCATACCGCCCTAATTTCACCATTTCTGGGCGGTACGCCCTGGGACGTTATTGACAGATTTTTCAAAAATTTTCTAAAAACCCAATTTTGTTTCGTTTTTGATTTTCACTTTTATTTTAGTTTTCTTTTAATTTTAATTTTTGTTTTTCTTTATAAAACTTTGGAAAAAAAATTAAAAAATCGTAAAATTCAAAAATAGTTTGTGAAAGTGGAAGTCAGTTGCAGGAAGGCCCGATTATTATCATTGTTGTTGTTCTTTTGCTAACTTGTGTGAATCAGGATGTCGAACCAACAAGGGTCTAGTTTCAGGACGCGAGGTCCCAAGAGGAGGAGACGGGGAGAACCGGATGCTGCTGTTCCAGTCCCTCCATTCAGGAGGAGGATTATCGGCTACTGAGGACCGGAGATTTTACCGGAGGCGGATATTCCAGCACCGCCGGTCGCGAGGAGGAACCATCAGCACCACTCGTTGCTGAAGTTCGAACACGGGTCTCATGGGAGGCAGATGAGTTGTAGTGATGCCGTTGTTCATCACCGTACGATTAACTGGGGTTTACTTGCACATATTGGGCAGCTGGAGAGGATTAGAGGGTTAGTGAGTGATAAATGGAGGAGGGCGTTGACTCCGGACGACCACCAGTACATGGAGCTGACTGTGGAGTTCTTATCGACCTTTCAGGTGGGTCCGGGAGGTTTGGAGACGGGAACGCCCTATCTTTTGCTTTAGGCCGTCGGACTCATCACATGAGTATTCCGGAGTTCGCGGTCTTGTCTCGTTTGTACACTCAGGAGGAGGTTGAGGCACCGGCGTTTGCTGATCTGCCGCGTGGGATTTTTAGCTGAGCACACCCCTAGGGGGTTACTGATGTGCAGCTTGCGGCGTTTTGGGATACGATTGGGGTGGTTCCGTATTTTGATAGTGTGATAGAGTCGCAGATTAGGGATCCAGTGATCAGATATTTACACAGGATTATCGCGTGTACTATTCTCGGCCGTCGTTCTGGCGTCAAGAAGTGCACGAAGTTAGATCTAGCTGTTCTGCGTTCTATTGTTGAGGGACATGACCTCAACATTGCTGGTGTTTTGATCTCGTCGTTTGCTAGGAGGAGGACGTCGGGGAAGGGCGTTCATTTGAGCATGGGGCCGTATGTTACTAGGTTAGCGAGGAGATTGGGAGTGTTTGAGCCGGGTAGGTATTTGGAGACTCATTTGACGATCGGGGCTGAGACTTCTCATTATGAGCTAGGGGATATGAGGTTGGCGTCGATGGTTACTATGACTGATCCCCCGCAGTGGGAGGCTGTTAGAGATGTGGTTGTGTAGGGTGATGAGGCCGCGAGGGTCGCGAGGCGGCGTAGGATTTTACATCAGGTGGAGAGGCCTTTGAGGCAGAGGCCGGAGAGGCAGCCGAGGGCTGACCAGGTGACACTAGAGATGGTACAGGAGACCGTCCTGGATTATGTTGATGTGCGTTTTGAGAGGGTCGAGCGGGCTATGCGTTATATGATGTCACAGCAGGGTATGACTATCCCTGGTTTCTTTCAGGAGCCTGAGGATGATGAGGGTGCTGGTGATGATGATGGTATGGATGCTGAGGGGGATCCAGATGCAGGTGCTAGTGGAGCTGGTGGAGATGATGCTGGAGATGACGAGGAGTAGGATGCTATGATGCTGATTTCACTGCCGTTGCTGATCGGTTTTGTTTCTTTTACCCTGTAGTTTTTGGTTATTTTGTTTTTAGCTGATCATAGTCTGTATGATATGATATTATCCTATACCTGGGGGTACTGTATGGGGTAACCGGTTGGGTGGTTGTGATTTCCTTTTGTTATGTATATATTTGGTATGATGGTTATGTTTGCTGTTAGCACCGTGATTGAGATGTGAGATTCCCGAATTACTTCTTCCATCTGATTTCTGGAATTCACGATCTAGCATGAGAAGGCGTTGGCACGACTTCTGAGGAGCTTTCACGATGTTATCAGAGGAGGCTGTTCCAACTTGTTTCTTTTTTATTTATTTATTTTTCTTTTTATTTACTGTCGCATTTTATTTTATTTTTAGTTTTATTTTATTTTTCCCGTTCGTGTCTGTATATTCGTCATGTGCGTGTTTCGTATCACATTAAGGGCAATGTCGATCTTAAGTGTGGGGAGGGGGACAGGACGGCAGTTTAATTTTCAATTTAATTTTTAAGTTTTAGGTAGTGTGTTTATTTTGAAAAAAAAAATTTAAAAGAAACAAAAATCCAAAAAGATTTTTCATTTTTTTGAGTCATTTTTAGTTTCGTGTTTTGAGTCAAATCTGTTTTTGGATTAATTATCGGTAAATGGAAGATGATAGTACAATTGGGAGTCAATTTTCAGAATAAAAATAAAGAAAGAAAGGGATAAGTGGTAGGAAAGGAAAGTATGGAAAATATATCTAATTTGTGATGTGTCGGTAGGCCCAGCTGATTTAGTAAAGCTTAATTATCCCTTGGTGTTTATTTGTGTATAAATATGTAATTAATTCAGTTTGCCAGTGGGTTCCCATTTTAGGAGTTAGAGTGAGGTTGAAACTGATAATTAGGGGGAAAGAGACCTTTTTGAATTAGAGACTTATATATCCTAAGAATACCTGGCACGTTATGATCTTTTTGCGAAAGCAAATCCGAGAAATAGCGGCGCCCCATCTTTCCATCTTTTGAGCATGTTAGGTAATAAATTGGTTAATAAATTAGAGTGAAGGGACAAAATACTCATGTACAAACTAATGATAGTATCCAATGGTGAGTGCCTCTGATGATGCCCTGGATCTCGCGGGCAAAATACTCATGTATGATTTGGAGATAGCATCTTGCAAAAAGTACCTCTGATGATGTCCGTTGGTAAGTTTAGTTAAAATTAACCAATTATAAAAAAGAGAGAGAGAAAAATAAAAGAAAATGAAAAAAAAAATAGAAAGCAATAGTCGAAGAATAAATGCTCAACGCTTCATTCATCCATTAAAATCCATCATTCTTGGGGTATATAAGTATCTGGTTTAAGGAGGGTGGGGAAACTTTAAATATTTCATCTTTATTACCCTTTGCTTTGACCGAATTTAAGTCGGGATTAGATTGAGCTAGGACTTTCTGAATGTGGGACACATAGGCAGGTTGATACAAATGATTGGTAATTTATATAAACACTTTGGGGGCTCAAAGATCAGTGGTTGGGTTTAGTCGGATAGAAATATCGGCAATTACAACTAGTATATATGAATACATTTTGGAGTGTGGAATGCAAAAGGTTGATAATTAAAAATGTTGAATGATTTTGAGTTGATTTTCCCAGTTATGATTCCATGGCAGTTTTTCTGAGACGGAAAAGTCAAGTGTGGGGATGTGATGTTAGTCCAATGTGTCGTTGTTATTGTTATAAATTTGTCATTTTTATTTATAATAACGATTGGATTACTTTGCATTTATACGGTTTTTGTGTTTTGAGGTACCAGGAGCTAAACAGGTGAAATCTGAGCTTTTATGAAGAAATCTGAAGTTGATCGGTACAGGGCTGAAAGATGATCGAGAAATGAGTGAAGACTTAGAAGAAATTGAAGAAAAGTTTCTGAGTTCCAATCTGGGGCGGTACGCCCAGAAGTGAAGAAAACAGGGCGGTACGCCCTGACTTGTAGAAGCCAGCCGAATTTAGAATCTCGGGCGGTACGCCCAGAATTCCAGATTTTGGGGCGGTACGCCCCGAATTGGTCGACAGAAAGATAAAATTAGGGTTTAGGTATTTAAGCTCGTTTATTAAGTTTTTGTGATTACAACTCGTCTTTTACGAACTAGAAACCTTTGGAGGCGATTTTCAGGAGTTCTTGTGACAGATGTGAAGATTTCGGATTGTTCGATTCAGTAGGTATTCATTGTTTAATGCAATTTTCATTTATAATTATGTTTCTTTCATTAGCCATGTCCGACTAATCACCTCTAACTGCTTTTGGTGATTGGTTGGTAAAATCGTTCTATTCCTAACCGATTAGTTATTAGTTTTTCCGGAATCCTTGCAACCGTTGAGCACCCGCATGCTAAACTTGTTTAACCTAACTAGTAACTTAGGGTTTTAGGGGTCCACTGTCATGATCTAGCACTTTCTTGCAGCAGGAACTAAGCATCACTTTAGAACCTTAAGGTATTAGGTCAATTAGGCAATTGGGGGGCATGTCTATGTGCACTAGTAATTAATTAGGTTTTGCCTAGATCGGTAGTTTTCTCACATTTGATAGTTTAAGTAACTTCTTAGTTTTCAAGTTAGTTAATTTTTAATTAATTCACCCCAACTCAATCCAAACAGCCAAGAGGCAAATTAGTTTAATTTTAGGTTAAATGGTAATTTTAGTTAAGTTAGTTAAAAGTCGTTAATCAATTAGTCAATTTCCACATATTCCCTAGGTTCGATAACCCTAACTTACCAATACTACGAATCAATATAGATGGGGATTTGTGACGGTCTGACAAACCGTTATCACGCCGCCACTACCACCGCCGCCGCCTATGGCCGCTGCATCGGTCGAAGATCTGACTCGCCACTTTGAGTCCGATGTATCTGTTCGTGCTAGCAACGTTGAATCTAGGTGTCTCAAGCGGTTGCTCGGAACCCGTCAAGGTATATCTAATTTATTTAGATATTAATTTTAAATTATTTATTTTAAATAATTGTTTTATGTGTTTGTTGCGATCGGTGACTGATCCTATTTACGGTTCGTATTCGCGATGTTTTAAATTGTTTCCGCTGCTAAATTAATCTTGAACTAATTATTATTATTAAATCGGTTTTAATCGGATAAAAAATTAAAATCGGTACCCGACTACCCACTGTAAAACCCAACATCATGTGATTGGATGCTTCGCTATCAAAGACCCATAGATTATTCACGGGCTGTCGCGAAGCTCATCAGAAAATTTAGTTAGTTCGGGAAGAACCCAAGCTTGAAGCTTTGGGTCGTCCGTCATCTTCAACAAAATCTTGGCCTGCAGTGGAAGCACCTTTTGGTTTCCACTTTTCATTCTGCTAAGTTGTTGACCCTTTAGAATGTCTTATCATGTTTTTCATTTTTATAACATTACAGATTTACCATCAAATGTCTTATCATGTTTTTCATTTTTATAACTTGACACAGACGGCTTTAGATCCCTCAGATCATTATGAATGAATCCTTTGGGGTCAACAAATTTAACATGTTTCTTAGAATCAGCAGATGTAGGTGTTTTTGTCTGATAACCATCTGAAACATTACCAGACATTTCAGACTTTCCTTTCTTCAAAGGACAACTTTTAAAAGTATGACCTCGTTTTTTTGCATTTAAAACATCTACGACGATCGGTAAGAACTTCCTCGCTCATGTCATCCTCATGAATGATTTCGATTACAGGCTTTGGTTTCTTTCATTTTATAATTTTCTTTTGTGACCAAGAAACCTGATGATCAATAAAGTCATCATAAAATCCAGAATCATAACCATTTCCATTCTCAGGACAAAAATAATCACAAAAATATTCATTTTGTGAATAAAATCCATCATGACCATTGTGATAACCACCTCTAAGATCACCATACCCGGATGGACAGGACCCTATCTCGATCCATTTCCAAACCAATTTGGCCTACATCGGTGGATTCGGCTCATAGCCAAAATAATCATAGAAGCCATCATCATGAAATTGTGTTCTTTGAAAACTTCTATTTGGCTTTTTGAAATTTGGTTTAACCTTTTTAGCAAAAATTGTTTTGATATTTTTCGGTGAAGGAAAAACAAACGGCTTTTTAACATGTTGTTGCACAGACTTAGCAACCAACTCAGAATGATCAGAACCCGACTGATCAGAATCAAGTGAGCCATTTGGAATTATTATTTTTCCATTCTTCCCCCTAAATGGCACACTTGGGGCATCAGGATCATAGTTTGGACCATACCCTCCCCGAAAAACGTTATCAATCAAGTCAGGGTTAACCATCTTTAAAGGAAATTCCGAGTCAGAATACATCATCTTGTCAGATCCCTTTAACCGGTAAGTGGTCCACTTCACAATTTTATCAAACTTCTTAGTTTGAGCTTGATCACCAGTGTTTCCTTTTTCATGACATGGTCTCTTGGAACTTGAACCCTTTTTAAAAACTTTTAGTTTTGATTTAATAGACTCTGGTTTGTATCCAATCCCACCATTTTTTGGTTTCTTTCCCTTAACCGATTTTGATCTAGCAATCTTTTTCTGCTTATACTCACTCAGTTTTGTGAGTTCAGACTTAATTACACCAAATTTGTATTTTGAAATGATTTCATCCTGAGTGTTGTTTGAAACATTTTTGGACATCTCAGGTTCGGGATCAGAAATTAAGTCATCATTTGTAAAACAACTCGTCAACTTCCGAGTCTAAAGCAGATTTCTCAGTTGTTTTCTTATCAGAATTCTGTCAATGTGATTGATCAGACACTTCTTTCTTGTCGTAAGAAGTGTAATCACATTTCTCATCGGTTTGAACAGAAGATGGGCTATTGGTTATAGCCACGGGGGCAGGAACCTGGTTAAGCTTTTCAGACACACTACCTTTATCACTATTGTATAGAAAATTGGTAAATGACAATGGTATTTGAAAAGTATCAGTTTTGTTGGTTAATTCAATAATTTCAATCTTTAAATCTGAAACAATCTTTTGATTATTAACCAGGTCCTATTGTGCTGACACGAGCATTTCAGATTGCTTGCTAAATTCATATTTCTGAATACGCAACTGCTCGTGTAAGGACATCAAATATTTTGTGGTTCCTTCCCATCTCTTTTTATAAATTTCCATGTCTGCTTTTGCTACAGACAATTGATCAGTCAATTTGGTATTCTCATCTAAGAGATCACTCTTAGACTTAGCAAACTGATTACATGTATCACATTGAAGAGAAGAAGATACCTTTGGAGTATTAGCTCATTAAGGCCACAACTGATTCTTTGAGATTGTTCCTTTTCAAAGATCCATTCTCTAATTTGAGACTGTTATTCTCATCGGCTAATTTCTGCATCTCCTCTTGCACTGCGATTATCTTGTCACTTGCTTCCACATCATTCTTATAAGCCTTTTCATACTTTTGCTGTAATGGATAGCTTCTTTGAAATAATGTTTCAAAGTCATTTGCTGCATCCTGAGCCTCAGCTTTAGCAGCTTCACAGTCTTTCATCAAGGCTTCCTTCTCCTGAACTAATACTTCCAACTCCTTTTTCAGCAGTAAAATTTCATCCGAATCCGCAGAATCAGTCATTTTATTTGCCATAAAAGCAGCTTGAACTTCAGAAAATGTCTGAACTTTTTCAACTGATTCTGTGCAATCATTTGTTTCATCACCTTCAGAAGTGGATTCAGTCATTGTATCATCATCCTGCACATGTGTCACAATTAAGGCAGAAGAATCAGTAAACTGATTACCCCAGTTATAAGTCATATCTTCTTGAGATAGAAGAGCTTTTGTGGGATCAGTTTTAGGGTTAGAAGTACTCCTTGTATTTGTTGTGTTAAACTTAGAATTGTTATTTGACGATTCAGTTTTTGGTGTATACTTCTGACATTCCTGCTTCTTCGGTTGTGAGCATTCCGTCGCGAAATGATCAAAGTTGGAGCAAATGTAGCATCTAACCTTTAATTTGTCAAAACCAATTCGTCCACCAGAATTCAAATCTTTCCTTCCGGTTTTCTTCAGGAATCTCTTCACCCTTCTAGCCAACATTGCAAACTCCCAGTTAATGTCCATCAATTCCAGATCATCAGGGTCCACCTGGTCATAATCTTCTTCTGTTAGCTCAGCATTGCTAACTTTTCCAGTGATAACCCCATAATACGATTATACTAGAGCTGATACTAGTGCCATGTAATCTTCGATAGTATTGACAGACAAGGCAAGTTTACTTGCATTCATGGTATTGCTAGCAGGAACTGAAACAAGACATCCTCTTGATTCATAACTTGATTCATAACCTTCAGAAGTAGACATATTTCCAGCATTCGACACATTTCCATCTACGAATGTTGTTGCTGGTGCAGAATTAGCATGTTTACCCGATTTTCCAGAAATTGTCGCTGCATTCTGACCATAATACACTTCAGGATTTTGCACTTCTGCAGGAGTGGTATTCACATTTTTCATCTCGAGATCTCTTGCTTGTAATTTTCCCAACAATTGTAAGAAAGTTAATGTTGAATATTCTGTGTCGTTTGTGAGCATCAAAACATAAGGTTCCCATTTTGCTGGCAGTGCTTCAAGTAATGTTTCTTTCAACTCCTCATCTTCCTTCTTAAATGGAACATTATCCATTTCCGATTAAAGATGACAAAATCTAGAAATCAATTCTGGAACACCTTCACCATCAAAATATTTGAAATTATCGAATTCCTTCCACATAACCTTTTTCTTGCTCTTTTTGTATTCTTCATTTCCTTCACATCTTTCCTTCAGAGCATAACACAATGCATGGGAAATTTTACACATTTTGAATTGATGTAACAACTCCTTTGGCAAAGCTTGAGTAATTGCTCCATAAGCTTTTTGTTCACGTGTATAATCAGCTTTTTGAGTAGTATTCAGATTCCTTTGCAAAATTGGAACATTGTTGTTGTCGACTGGATAGGTGTATCCGTCATCTATTACAATCCTCGAAGTACCGATATACACCTCAAACCTCTTTTTCCAATTATGAAAAAGCATATACGGATCGATTCTATGGTAGATAACAATGGGACAGAAGTTTTGCCATATATTGTGTTGAATGATTACATAAACCGAAGGAGTATACAAGCGTTTAAGGTCCGGGGGAGGTTGGACAGAACCTCTCCTCTCAACACATTGATCTGGAAAGACACTGGACAGAAACTTACAAAGAAGTACAAAGATGAAACTATTTATACTATTCATTCTGTCCAAACTGGGCACCTCCGAACCTTGTCCGAACTTCATCCGAACCTGAAGTTCGGACCACCTTCCGGACACAGCCGAACACAGAGTTCGGCTGGAGTTCGGACCACAATTCATGTTCAAGTCAACTCAGTCTGTTTGAAAATTCGAACAGTAACGGCCACACAAGATTCATGTATCAACAAATTCCCCCTTAGACGTTACTATCGAATCCAGACTTTGATCTTCTAGCAATCTTCAGTCAGCTTGCAGCAGACGCCTCTATCTTTAGCAAACTCCCCTTGACCGAATCATCAGGAATGCAGGAAACAGCTTGCAATCTTGTACAATCACAAGAATCAACAAAATTCCCCCTTTCTTCAAGCACATCCACGGTGAGAACTTATCAGTCACATAGAGGGATACTTCAAACCACCGGATATGACATCAAGATGCAGGATCACTTCATTTAATCGTCGTGAATAAAAAGCAAAATCCACAAACATCACTGCATTTGACAGAAATTTCCAATCTTCACCGAATTGTAATACATTCTGATCTTTATGAAAATAGACACAATCAGCATCTTCAATCATAGAAATTCTCCCTCAGCATGAAATCGATCCCAATATATTACTCTGGTAAACGTATATCTCGTTGCAGACTGGAATCTGACCAAGTCTTCACAACTCAAGAAAGTATCGGGCATATGACAGAGAGTTCCAAACCATAACAGAAAACTTTGACATATCGGTTCGCACGAACATCAGAAAACACCACATTTCCATGAAGATCAAAAATTACCATCATCCCTGAATTGATTGCTTTTGAATATTCACTTTTTCAGTTATGAAACTTTGAAAGTTTTAGGGTCCCCAATTCCCCCCTAAATAAGTGACATATTCAAATCTTCACTTTCTTATGATTCCAACCCTGCATTCTTGTAGTGGAATGATAAACTCAAGTGGCCCACAACGGAATCTTTAATATCATTTATTCTTCAGTTTGTGTAGAAAGATAATATCCAACAAACATTCCCAAGTAATCATAACCATGTCTCTGAATCTCTGTCCATCATCAGAAACACGTGTTCTTGAATCTCTGTCCATCATCAAGAAAAATGACTACCCCCAAACTCATTTCTTGAAGTTCGATCACTAACTCGTAACAAGTATCGGAATCTGGATTTTCTTCAAACATAACACCCCACAACTACCAAATCAAGGGTAAATTCGATAGCTGGTCCGCTTCTTTGAAATTCCCACCTAACGGGGGTTCGGGGGCAGCTCCCCTGAGAAGCGGGGTCCAAGGGGCAGAGCTCGTCCGAACCTTGTCCGAACTACCTCCGAACCTGATCTTCCAAACCTCTTCCGAACCTGACCTTCGGACGTCCGAACTTGGCCGAACTCTGTCCGAACCTGGAGTTCGGAGCGGTTACTTTTCAGATCTGTTCTTCGAGCCGAACTCTATCCGAACTTCAATGGAAATTTTTTGAAATCGCACCAGATTCTGAATTTGATCGAATTTTGACATCCAGATACTTCTGTTAGGTAGAAACATGACTCGGGAAGACTCGGTTGATTAAAAATCAAACAGAACAGCTCTAATCACACCTAACTGAAGGTTTAACGCCTCGAAATTAAGAAAAATGATGAAATTAGACCATAGAAAGAGCCAACAGCTCTGATACCACTTGAAAAACCGTAAGACGGATCTTACTAAAGGTTTGCTTGATCGTAGAGTGAACACGAGATGTAAATAAAGGTTTGTTTTATTGAAATTAACAAAGACTCAATTACAAACACTCAATGAAGCTCTCTGGAGAAACACTCTCAAACACACATAGTTATGAACTGGTCTCTCTCTAGTCTATCTCACTCACTTGTTACAATATTCAAGGAAAGCTAACTCTTTATACATGTCTGGTCCAAACCTCGTCCGAACTCCAAGTTCGGCCGGTCCGAACTCCAGGTTCGGACCTGGTTCGGCCTGCAGCTTGAACTCGTCTTGAATCTTCACATCGTCTCGTTCATATACTTCACATGACGCACAGATTAGGTATCAACATTATAAACTTCTTTACCCCTCGTACCAACATTGCAAATTGCCAATTCAGATCCATTTGTTCTAGATTATTAGGGTCAATCTGGTCATAGTCTTCATCGATTAGATATGCTATTGGCACGCTTCGAATCACAACACCAAAGTAAGATGTGATTAGTGCTGAAATCAATGCCATATAGTCTTCAGATGTCTTTACTGAAAAAACACTTTGATTTTTCTGTATCGGAATGGTACCATTACAACCTTCAGATGAACCAGCTTTATTATTTCCAAACAAATTTCCAGCCATAAAAGTTGTTGGTGGAGAAGAACTCTGATTCGCTCTAGCTTTAGCATTTGCACTAGCAGCATTCTGACCATAATAAGTTTAAGGATTCTGCACAATAGCTAATGATTTGTTTGTGTCAACATCTCTAACTCCCGAGCTTGTAACTTTCCCGTTAGTTCGTGAAATGTTAAAGCATAAAACTCTTTATCATGAGTCAACACAAGAACATAATTTTCCCACTTGCTAGGCAAAGCCTCCAAAATCTTTTCTTTTAACTCTTCTTCCTTTTTCTTTATGTCAACTATTTCCATTTCACTAACCAAATGACCAAATCTTGAAATAAGAGTTGTAATGTCCTCATCATGATAATGTCTGAAATTATCATATTCTTTCTCCAACACCTTGTTCTTGCTTTTCTTGTATTGATCATTACCTTCGCACCTTAACTTCAATGCATCCCATAATTGTTTTGATCTGGTGCATGTCTTAAATTTATGCAAAACTTCTTTAGGTAGTGCCATAGTTAGAATTTTGTAAGCCTTCTTTTCATGCTGATACAACTTCATCTCTTCCGATGTAAGATCCTAACGCATCTTTGGCTCTCCATTTTCTTGAGGATACGTATAGCCTTCCTCAATTGGAAACCACAAGTTTACATCGTTAGTTTCAACATAAGCCTTAAATATCTTTTTCCAATCATGATAATCTTCTAACTTCATAAGCTTGGGTACTTTCTGACTTGTATCAATTTCATTATCATAATTCAACATTGCTTGCATTGTCGATTAAACTGCTGCAAACGCTTGAAAATCATTCATCTTGAGATATTGGATTTTATAAAAAAAAAATTGTATCACCGAATAAAGAAACAAATGACCGAATGAAAAGAACTTCCGAATGAATCAGAAATGAAAAAGACAACCGAATGAAGAATAAACACTGCCGAATGCGACTAGCTTAGCGAATGAAATTTCGTCGAATGAAAATTCAGAAAAAGAAAAATTATAACAGCCGGATGAAAGATAATTGCCGAATGAAGTGATTCGGTGAATGAGAATCAGACAATGAACTATGAATGAAGTTGATTCGGCGAATTAAACTCATTATGGACTTGAACTAAGCGAATGATCGGAAAATGAAAATTTTGAACTGGCGAATGAGCAGAAATTATGAGCGAATGAAATCGAAAAATCATTCGGTGAGAGGTTTTTTATCAATAGCTTTCTGAATTTTACGAATTTAAAGAAAAGACTTTTATCAAAAAATGAACTAAAGCTGATTTAGAACAGTTTTATCGGATCAAAATTGAAAAGTGACTATTGCAAAACTGACTTTTGAAAAATCTCCAAAACTTAATGTTTTTCACTGAACTGAACAGCCAAATGCTCTGATACCACTTGAAATTGGTCCGGACGGATCTTATTCAGTGTTTCAAGCTTAGAAGGTGACAGAATCAGTAAATACAAGTTGCGTTGTATTATCACCGAATGAACTGGGACAGATACGGAATCACCGAATGAAAACTCAACTGGCAAAAGTTGAAAAGGCGTGAGCATCGGATCGTCTACTTGATCTAGCTATTCGAACATCGAAACGTAATTAATCGATTGTTTTATTGATCACATTGAACAATTACAATCAGTATAACACTCAGAATACAGACACAGAGAACACTCTCAGAAACACACACTTTAAGAAATCTTACACGCTCAGAACTAACTCATTACAATGTCCAAACTCCTATATATATACCCATCTGGCCGAGCCTAGTCCGAACCTCAGGTTCGGCCAGTCCAAACTCCAGGTTCGGACCTGGTTCGGCCAAGCATACTTTGTCTTGAACTTGAACATTGCTTGATACTTCACACGACGCACATATCAGGTATCAACAAACTCCCCCTCGTCGTGTGCAGTATCTCTTCAACATCATCAAATTTGTATCTTCAATCAAACTCCCCATCAAGTATAGAATCCGTTCGTTCAATGAAATGAATCTTCAAACAAACTCCTCCTCAACTCGATCGTAGCTTGATCTTGAATACTTGATGACATTTTAGTGTATCTCTGGTCTTTCATCAACATCTTCAGAAGACTTGAAGTCGTGATATCTTGCACATAGCAACCTGCTCAAACATTTAAATAATCTTGGCACAAAACGTCTCTTCGAGACTCCAAGATATGATTTTGAAATTTGAATTTGTATCACGTGTTGATCAGATAAAAAATAAAACCGAAACAAAATCTTTTTGACTTTTAGAAAATTTATACCAAAACAAACCTAAAATCTTTTTGATTTTTCAAAGTTTATGTTAAAATACACCGAAAATCTTTTTGGGCTTATCTTGATATGAAATGAACTTGCAATACAGAATCAAACATGTAACACCCCTTCCCTTTATAAACACTGATTTAGTTGTTTAAAAATACGGGTCAGAAAATTTCGCTTGCATTCCTTCTTAAAACTGGGTTATAACCAAGTAATTACAAACCATGGTTTCATTAATAATCCTATGTTCATCAGAGTCACAACGGAATTTAATAATTTAAGACATTCACGAAATACCCACAACTTCCAGAAGATTGGTGTTTGATGTGCTCGGAACGACACTAAAAACACTAATAAAATAGACCTAAACCTAGACCTAATACACACCTAATTTTGCCGACCTAAACCGAACCGAACCCTAAGGCAGTGAACCTGTCGGATTGTAGTAAAGCTAAGGTAAGACCGGAATATCGAACCTAGGACACTCTAATAACAAAACTTAACCTAGACCTAGAAAATTGAAATACTGAGAAATTTGGGTTTTTGATTTGAGATTTGATTAACTAAAATTAACTAGGTAACGAGCAAACAGACTAAAGCAGGAAACTTTGGAGAAATTCAGATGAGAAAGAGGCACCACCTAGACCTAGACTCTTATTCAACACTAACAACTCAACTCGGTTATAGAAATCCTGATGGCGGTTAGTTCACCTTTTAAGTCCTTCCTAACAGATAATCCTACGCTCGGACAAGAGTTCACTTTGTGGGTACTTCCTACTTCAGCTAAACCTAACCACCCTCGAATCTAATCTAAGGCACCTTAGGCTAACCGGAGCTACCATTAACAAACTATAATGACTCGGAATAGCAAGCTAGACAATTAACCTAGGGAATTTCCTTTTGGGACAACTCGATCCTAAGCAATTAACCAACCCGACTACCCAATAGCTATCACCCTTTTAAGTCTATTTAGCTAGCAACACACAAGACCCAAATCATCAACTATCAACTAAACCTATGACTACAATTAAGCAATCATGTTAAAGTGCAAGAATAACCTACAATCTAACTACTTTACCCAAACCGGAAGACATCCGCAAGCAAGGCAAGGTCCAATCAATAACTAACAACCTGACTCAAGTACATAGATGCATCATCACAGCAAATTAATGGACTTGAAAAGACTATCAACATCAATCAGATACTAAAACCGAATTAAAGTTGCAAATATCAAACAATTGTCATAATGGTCCAGGTGGTGGCAAATTACTTAGCCAGCCACCATGAGATAATCACAAACACAGAAAAGTTCCAGAATTTGTAAACAAAATATGGTCTTGATTAAGCAATTACACTATTATCGAAAGTAAAGTAAAAACCGGGTTAATGACTTGATGAAGATATTGATCCCCGATTGATCTCCCTTGATTCTAGCTCTTCTCTGCTCCGAAAATCACCTCTAGTCGCTCTGGAATTCGTCTGTAAGTCGAAGAATGCCATCACAAACCCTAAAACTCAAATTTATATCGATTAAGCAATCTTTCCGGATTCTGGGCTTCTACGCGTATCGCCTACAGAGATGAATTCCCCAGGCGATACGCCTGGGGCTTATTACACGACAAAATAGTCGGGCGAAACCGCCTTTGACTTTTGTTGACTGCCAGCTTCGCGCGTATCGTGTACCACTCATCAAATCCCAAGCGATACGCCTGGGAACTCTATTTCAGCACTTTTCCTTCTTGACTTCTAACTTTCTCTCGTGGCCTCAGGAATTAACCAAGTACCTACAAAATTTGTGAAAACATAAATAAAATACTCAAGGACCAAACTTTACTAAAAACAATTAAAACTAAAGACAAACCAACTCAGATAGACTTAAATAACTATATAAAAGACCCCGGAAATGAGATGTGTTTGCAACACATCAGTGTTCGGTTCCCAAAAGTCCTCCTGCTCGATCATGACCCGTCAACCCTGCTTAGTTCCTGCCATAAACACCAGTAACACATTAGTATTTATGACCTATAAGTGTGTACCCAACCTAACCCACCTCAATCTGCTCAAAAACATTGTTCCACAAATTTGAGTTCTAGGCGTATCGCCTAGAACATCACAACAATCAGGCGATAAGCCTGATATAGCAAGCGTATCGCTTGCTGGATCTTATACTCCAAGCGGTACGCTTGGAGCAGAATTTCCCGCGGCCAAACTCATTTTCTGTTGCTTTGGGAATTAGTCAATTTCTTGCTATTTCCCAGTTTTCCTCCATGCTTCTACCATTCATCCTCAATCACCCAACCTTTGTTTTGCTGCATTCTAAGAACAATTATAAGCTCAAAAACACAACTTTGTTCATACATGAATTCACACTTTGAAATTTACATCATATAGACGTAAAAGCCAACCCGTGACCCATTAAGCCCAATTCTTGCTAATTATCATTTCCAGCCATCTGATGATTCAATTTGAACATCCTCGCATATAAACAATACCTCATGCATCAAAACATAAGTTATTTCACTACCCAAACTTGCACATATACACATTCTACAATTCTACCATTTAAGCATTCACATAACTATATTCAACTTCTCTTGACACAAGTTTCATGTGTCAAGTATATACACACTCACCCGAAGGTGCATTCTTGGTTTCTTGGTTATTTCTAACCATCCTCTAATCCAAGATATATCACTTGGATATCTCAATATCACTCTTAACCCATACGGATACCGTATTGACTAACCCAATTGGGTCATTCACTTTCTATCTTCATTCTTTCGTCAATCAAGAACATGAACCCAAGCATTTCACTTTCATGGCGCTAATCATTTCATACTATATTCTACTAAAACATGTAGCACATATCACATTTCTACATATTCAATTTACACCCTATGTTATTCATCTTAACCCCAAGCGGGTCATACAATCATGCTTTATGTCTTACATATTAGCTTCCCCTCATTACCCTATCGGGTCATATTTACACATTTGTTGTAACACCATATGGTATTACCATTCTTACCTTAACGGGTCATTCCCTACATTCGTACCCAAACGGATCATTCATTACCATCCTACCCAAAGAGGGTCAATTGTTACAATCCTACCGAAACGGGTCATTTAATACACTCTTAGCCCAAACGGGTCATTCATTTCAATCTTTACCCAAACGGGTCATTCAACACACTCTTAACCCAAACAGGTCATTCATTTCAATCTTTACCCAAACGGATCATTCAACACACTCTTAACCCCAAACAGGTCATTCATTTCAATCTTTACCCAAACGGGTCATTTAACACACTTTTACCCCAAACGGGTCATTCTTTTCAATCTTTATCCAAACGGGTCATTCAACACACTCATACCCCAAACGGGGCATTCGTTTCAATCTTTTACCCATACGGGTCATTCAACACACTCTTACCCCAAACGGGTCATTCATTTAAATCTTTTACCCAAATGGGCCATTCAACACATTCTTAACCCAAACGGGTCATTCAATTCAATATTTACCCAAACGGGCCATTCAACACATTCTTAACCCAAACGGGTCATTCAATTCAATCTTTACCCAAACGGGTCATTCAACACACTCTTAACCTAAACGGGTCATATTGTACACAGTCACATAACATACTACGTATATACACTCTTAACCCAAACGGGTCATATTTCACACATTCACATAACATACTTCATATATACAGTCTTACCCAAACGGGTTATATTGCATACATTCACATAACATACTTCATATATACTCTCCTAAACCAAACGGGTCATGTTGCACACCTTTACATAACATACTTCATATATTTATAATTTTAACCCAAAGGGGTCATATTGCACACATTCACATAACATATTACATATATATGAAGTATATATATATATGAAGTATGTTATGTAATATCTATATATATATATATATATATATATACACACTCTTAACCCAGATGGGTCATATTACACACTTTTACACTCAACATACTTCAATCATACACTCTTAATCCAAACGGGTCATTTTGCACACTTTTCTACGTTTCTTTACGATGTTGTAGTCTTCATCTAGCTACAAACATCCTACTTCATTTTACGCACTGAACGCCATATAGTCAATTATAACATTTAACTAACTCATAACTCCGTTCATAGTCAAACCACATAATAATAAATATATTGTAACATACTACTTTAACCACTCTTGTGTTACCTCGAGTCTTCGATTTTTGCATTCTTGATGGCTTGAGCTTCCACCACCTTTACCTATAATTAATTAAGCACTTAGCTTAATAATCTACAACATAATCATACTTGATTATCAAGTACCTTACTAACTATTATTTGTCAAAACTAGACACTTCTAAGTTCAAAATCTCTTTTAGGCATTTTCACAAACACTTGGTGTGCATGAAAATGCCTAATTTAACACATACATTTTTAACATACCAATTTACCCATTCTTCGCATACTTGCATCTCAATTCACAATTCTATGTAAACTTTACAACTATCAAGCATACTTGGGGTTTAATTTAGTAATTCTAACCCATCCCCATGATCATGTTCCAACATGAAGAGGTGGCTTAAACCCATTTTCATCATCCACTAAAATCATAAAAATTTACAAATGCAACCTAAGAATCAGGCTTCATTTACATCTAGGATGCTACTACAACTGGTTTCATACTTCAATTTAACCAATTAAGAAGTATCATACATGAACAACTTGGAGAAGAGAACATACCTAGCACTCATATCACGAATTTAAGGAAGAAAAACGTGGAGAAGGTGTGTTAGAGCTCCAATTCGCCAACCCCCCCCCCCCCCCATCAATTGCACATGTGATGAGCTTGATTCATGGATTTAGCTCAACCCTAGGCTCCCTCCTTCTTCATACGCATTCTGACTTCTCTTTTAATCTCATATTTACATACTGCCCCCTCTATAATACTCTTTTGTTCTAAATTTAACCACTAACTTTTATCTTACATAGAACACCCTCATCTTCCATGACTTTTTCTATTAGTTACTTATAACTTTTTGCAACTAACAAAATGCCAACTAGTTCTTATTGGTTTATGATTTTAAAACATCCTTACCCAAACTCCATGGAACTATTTTATATCGATTCTAAAATAAAACGGGTTTCGGGATGTTACAAAACACTATTTTTGGTATGAGAAAGATCACTATATGGGATCATAATGGTCATAATGCACTGAACTACACTTCAATTTCAATTAGTTGAAGCACACAAGTCATGCTGATTGCTGGTATAATTTGTCCTTTTTAAACTCAGACAGAATCATACTCATAACATCTAGATATGTTAAGGTATTGATTACATTTGCTTTGACCAGTGTATCCCACACTATCAGACATAATCAGACATTTTCAGTTTTTCTTTCTTTTTCCTTTTGTGTGACAGCACTTGTGATTTTTCACAACGCATAATATTTTCATGATATCGTCAACTGTGTTCCATGCAAAAAGAAATAAGAACGTTAAAGCGTCTACCTTAAGGTCGATCTTTCGATACGCAGATAAGGCCTCGGATTTAACAAAATAAGAAAATAAAACAAGTTGAAATTGTATAACTCAACAACAATCAGGTCGGTACTCCCGTACACGCAGAGAAAGTCCGGTGAGTTATTCGAAATACCAAAGAAAATAAAGCAAAACGTCAAACGAACAACGATCAAGTCGATCTTTCGATACGCAGAGAAAGTCCAATCATTTGACAAAATAAAGAAAATCAAACAAGTTTAAATCTTTGCAAAAAGAACACATGTATACACAGTGACTTCTCATTTTGAATTTCACACTTATTTTTCTTTTTGTGTCATGAAATATGCATCAAGATCTTATCCACATGGTCAAGCATTAGTATTTAGTGTATATCACATCTGAATACTTTCTGATTTGCCGAGCCTACCAAGCATATCACACAATGATCTTATGGCTCTTTCATCTACTCTATCCATGAGTCAGATACGTAAGCCAATGTACCATCATTTCCCAATGATCAAGTTCTCACAATTTTATATATTGTGCATGTATACACTTTCCTTCATTATATATTTGGCATGTATTCACCTTCTCCCCATAACATACATTTTCTCAATTACTCCCCCTTACTTACAATTCCCCCCCTTAAAATGAAAACTCTATTTTTGGATTTTTATTTTACACAAAAACAAAACTCTATTTTTGACTTTTTGAGAAAAACTTGTAAGCAAAGAAAAAAACGATCAATCAACACGGATAGTTTGCAGATTTAGAATTTCCGAAAAATTTGCATGTTAGAAAGATTTATCATGAAATTTAAATTAAACTTAATACTCATCCATCAACAACTTTGCAATCGTCGATAGGTCTTCTAGAAGTACCTGCACACTGGTCAAACTGATTAGTTTACAAATGACCCGAAGCGAATTGCTTCTGGTCGACCAGTGTCCTGATTTTGCTTAGAAACCACCTTAGCTTTCCATTGCTGTTGTTTTGGTAATTCAGCTTTTGATGAAACAATCACAGGTGACTGTGATGATGAACCTACATTTTGAGTTTTTTGACACATTGGAACAAAACGTTTTTGTTTATGAAAGAATGTAGGCTCAACTTCATCAAAAACTCTGCCTTGTTCATCAAATAACTTTGTGTTGGCAGGTTTACCAAAAACTGATTTCTTATGAAATCTTTGAGGTGAATCAGCAGGTAGTGGACAATCTTTTGCCATATGCCCTGTTCGACGGCAAATATAACAGATTTGTTTCGTTTTGTCCCACCTTCGATGTACCTGCAAAGAACACACCTGAACATCTCGAACATGATCAGAATGAGAATCATATACCTGATGCCTGTGATCATGTACCCATTTGGATGTAGGGCTTCGAGATTGAGAACTTTCAGAAGAAATTTGAGCTTTCACAAAAACTTCAGAAATCTTCCGAGCATCAACACAATGAAGAGGAAACTCTTTGTCTGAGAAAAGCTGATCAGAACCTTTGAGCTTGTAGAATCTCTCAGGTAGAACTTTATCTGCTTTGAACACTTCCTTCTTCACTTGCTTCATCTTAAGCTTCTTCAAGTTTTGTGGTACAGATGCTGAAACCTCCTCCATTTTATCTTTCTTCTCATGAAAACCCAAACCAACTTTCTTTCCAGAAATCTTCTCCTCAGATGTAAAATGCCCATGCTTTGCCAATCGAGAAAATTCAGCTTTGACTTCAGTCACATTCTTATGGTCGTAGAAAATTTTCTCATCAAACTCCATCTTGTCACTTGAAGTCGCTGATTTCTCATTGTCAGCAGACGATGAACCAGAAACAAATTTTGGTGCTGGAGGAAACTCAGATTTCTTTTCCTTCTTCTTTGTATTCTTCTTGTTCTTCCTTTTATTCACGACCTTTTCTTCCTTATCAGTAGATGATGAAAATTTTGAATAATCAAACTCATCAACTTGTTCCTTCACGTCTTTGAAGGCTTCCTTGATCTGAGCAGGAGGTGAAGCTGTTTTATCAAACATCTATTCAAAATTCTCATCCTTAGTAAGAAAACTTGTAAACACTTGAGAATTAGAGACATTGTTCAGCAAGCGATTTGCATTGATGACTTGAATTTTGAGATCAGAAATTTTCTGTTGAGCATCAGCTAACTCCTTCTCAGTAGCAATTAAACGCTTTGCAACTTTATGAGTTTCATATTTTTGCATCCGAAGATTGTCAAGTCCTTCATGTAACTCCTTCTTCAATTTATCCTCGTTGCGTTTTTGAATTTCCAAATTGGCCTTTTGAACTTTATTAACACTAATCAACTCTCGCTTCTCATCCAACAATTTTTCCATGTCAACTTGATATGCTTCAATCTTAGCAGCAGATTCTTCAGCATTCTGTGTAAGCAAATCAAGTTTAATTTTGGATTTATCAAACTTATTCGTGAAATCAGAAGCAGTATCCTCCGCTTCATCCTTCCATTTCTTGACTTCTTTCACCAACTCATCCCTTTCTTCACAGATCTTAGCTTTTACAGGCTTTAACATCCCTTTTATCTTGTTTAGAAATTTCTAAAACTCCATTCAGCAATTTGATCTCTTTAAGCAGACATTCATTTGTCAAGACCAACTCCTTTTCGTGTTCTTTAGAAGTCTTCAACTCTGAATTAACCAAAGTAACGTCCTCAGAAAATTTTTGAATTTTGCTCAACAGTGAAGCATTTTCTTTCATTAATTTTCCAAATTCTCAGCAGATTCATAGGAACTTGGATTTGAACTAGTATCGGAACTAGTGTCTGAACATAAATCCTCTTGTTGATCATGAGTAACTATCAAGGTAGATGAAATATACCCAAACTGTTGACCCCAATCATAAACACCATCATGTTGAGCTGTCAAAGTTGTTGTCTTGCTTGTGTTACTAGTAGATGGTTGAGTAAAACCAGACTTAGGTGATTAAGTAAAACCAGGCTTGCTTGCATGTGCCTGTTGACAGTCTTTGGTAAAATGTCCAAGCTGCGAACATTTATAACATTTTAACTTTGAATTGTCAAAACCCAATTTATCACCTGAAATATTTCTTCCATGTTTCTTGAAGAACCTCTTCGATCTTTGACATAACATAGCATATTGCCAAGATATATCCAATTCAATTAATTGATCATCATCAAGTGCATCAAGATCATCGCTGGTTAACTTTGCATCAGCAACGTTCTTGATAACCAAACCAAAAGATGATGAAATCAATGCAGAAATCATTTTAGCACAATCATCTGTTGATTCAGCAGAAAAAGCATTCTGACTTGAAAATTTTGGAATTGTAAAGCTACAACCCCGTGAAGACTTGTTATCAGAATTATCAGAAATTCCAGTCAAGAAAGCTGTACTTGGTGCAGAACTCAGGCTTGGTTTAACTTTAGCATTCATGCTTGTAGTATTCTCATCATGGTACAACTCAGGATTTTGTAATGTAGCAGTAGCCTTGTTTGAAGTCATCATCTCCATCTCTCTAGCATGAAGCTTTCCGGTTAAATCATGAAATGATAATGCAGGATAATCTTTGTCATGAGTAAGCAACAAAACATAATTTTCCCACTTTTCTGGTAATGCTTCCATTAATTTGTCTTTCAATTCCTCCTCAGTCTTTTCAATGTTCACCACATTCATTTCACTAATCAGATGTGAAAATCTGGATATAAGTGCAGGAATAGTTTCTTTATCATAATGTTGAAAATTCTCAAATTCTTTGTTCATCACTTTTCTTCTACTCTTTTTGTATTGATCATTGTCTTCGCATCTAGCAGACAATGCATCCCACAATTGTTTTGACTTTTTGCAAGTACTAAACTGATGCAACAACTCAGTGGACAGAGCTATTGTTAGATAACCATAGGCTTTTTCTTCAAGCTCGTAGAGTTTTCTTTCATCACCATCAAAATCTTGATTTCTTTTAAAATTTCCATCTTCTTGTGGATGCATGTAAAGTTTGCGAATCGGAATCCATAAATCCACATTATTTATGCTGATGTAAGTTGAAAAACGTTGTTTCCAATTGTGATAATCTTCCAACTTCAATAATTTAGGAACTTTTTGACTTGTTCCGATTTCATTATCAAAATTTGAACATGGTTTGCATCGCACTTTGCATCACAGCAAACGCTTGAAATTCCGACATCGTTTGAAAACTTTTAGATTCTGCCGGCCGAACTTGCTCCGAACCTATCACTGACCTTCGAACCCCGTCCGAACCTAAATCCAATGTCCGAACTTTGTCCGAACTAGCTCCGAATCAAAAAACAACTGTCCGAACTTTGAAGTAACTCCGATCTAGCTCCGAACCTTTGATCACACCGAACCTCGACCGAGACAACTCCGAACACGGACCGAACTTCGACCGAACTGGAGCCTCGGAGCGGTTACTCCGAACCTGAACAGATAGCTTCGAACTTCGAACTCATTTTTCAAAATCATGCGAAAACGGACTGCTTTTGACAAAACTCGCAATAGTGATTTAGAAAAACTGACCAGAAATGAATTAGAAGCAAATTCAACACCATAAACACGACAGAATTGATCAAAATACGTAAACAAACTTGAGAAAACTCCAAAAACGCTCCAAAAATCCGAAAATAGCAACCACAGATTAGTAGAATGAACCAGAAAGCTCTGATACCACTTGAAAATGCGTGAGCATCGGATCGTCTACTTGATCTAGCTATTCGAACATCGAAACGTAATTAACCGATTGTTTTATTGATCACAATGAACAATTACAATCATTAGAACACTCAGAATACAGACACAAAGAACACTCTCAGAAACACACACTTTAAGAAATCTTACACGCTCAGAACTAACTCATTACAATGTCCAAACTCCTATATATATACCCATCTGGCCGAGCCTAGTCCGAACCTCAGGTTCGGCCAGTCCGAACTCCAGGTTCGGACCTGGTTCGGCCAAGCATACTTTGGCTTGAACTTGAACATTGCTTGATACTTCACACGACGCACATATCAGGTATCAACAAAAGTTATAAATGAGCCGAATGAGGTTGTTATTTAGAGACAACCCAGCCACCGAATAAGATGCTCACCGAATGACTCAGTCGATGGTCATTTGTCACTTATTCGGTGGCTCTTATTCTCCCATACAAAGTACAATGACTCAAACTAACTACTTTAGCAACTCTTACAAATATGACATGATACATCATTTAACACATATGCAGTATGCATTAACAGAATATCAACCGGTGAGGAAGAGAGTGTCAGGTCTATAGAGAGAAGATATGTCCAAAAGAAAGAACTTTACATATTTAAATTAATAATGTAATTTTTTATAGATAAAAGATAATGTCAATTTAAATTAATAATGTAATTTTTTAGAGAACAATCCTATCAAAGATGAGAAAATATGTTATTTTTTCTTTTTCTTTGATGTTTAATTTTTATGTTTCTCATTTGGCAACGTATTTTTTTAACGTTTTATAGTTATGTTAATGTTTATGTTAACGTATTTTTTCTTTTCATATAGCAGCCCATAAGATAAAGATAATGTCAATTTAAATTAATAACGAATATAATGTAGTTTCAAAAGCAAAGCGTACTAGTAACGCATCATAAGACCATGCGATATGCTCCACGTGAAACACCTACATGGTCTAGGTGGCATAAAACCATGTCGTGCACACCACCCCCATCATGCATAAAAGCCTTGCGTTGTTTTGGTACATGAAAAACTCCACGGACAACTTGTTGCGTGGTTTTGGTGCATAAGTCGGTTCGTATTCTGACACAACACATCACTAACTTTATTCAATATATTAAATCTAGATTATTTATTTACGTTGAAATGTTGTTTTTCTCAAATAACTATTGCATGATAACTTTAAAAAAATCGAAGTCTTCTTTATTTTTATTTTCTGAACCTAGCGGTATAAGTTTGAACGAAAACACACTAGTTTTCTTTTAAAAGTACTTTTTTTTTGTTCCAGGATTGCTAATTTTTAACACGTTTTTATTGTTGTAGAAGGTTATTTTTTAAATTTGTTTTCTTAATTTAACATTATTAGTGGTGTAATATTTTATTTATGTTTAATAAAAATATTATCTTTGAATTTTATTAAAAAATTATCTAAGAAAAAAAATAACAATATAATAATACAACTACACACTAAAATCACACAAGTACTCTCCTTCCGAATGGAATTGGTATGTCTGTTTTCATGACAAAACCACACACTGCTCTTAAATAACGAGTTAACGACACGGTAACATTAATGATAAATATAAATCTTATCTTCTAACACAAACAATACTCATATATTTAAGGCTTTATGATCAACACAAAATATTTTGTGACAGCAATTTCTAGATTAAAAAAAAGATACATCACTATTAGCATTTTGACAGGATAACATTAACTATAATACGATTTCTATTATAGAGACAATCAAGACAAGAACAATATTAATATATCATATTTGAATCTAAAATTGTTTGTTTAAGATAATAAAATAAGTACATGAAAACTCAATATAAAATGTTAATTTACCATGATAATCACGATATGATATTATAAGATCTATAATTTGGTTTATATTATAGAGACGATCAAGACAAGTATTTGTCAGAATCTGTAAATGAACACATGAACAATTCAATATCACTGATTAACTTGAACAAAACACAGATCTCTGAAATACAAACGAACTAGATCATATAAACCAGATAAACGATCTTTCCAACCCATAAATGTCAAACCCTAGATTAGTGTTTACAACAAGATAGATTCACACTCCAAACCTATAGATCAACTATACGAAGATCTAACCTAATCTCACAAATGAATACAGACTCATACGCTCGATCAACTGATTACAACGAACATGAACCCTAATCGATTTGCACGCGACGAAGATGAGAGGTAAACGGAGGTAAAACAAAGGTGTACGAGTGAAGATACGTGTAAACCCTAATCTTCACACACATACACAATCTTTTAAACCAGTAGCTGACTCGAATGATACGGGACACCCACGAGACCTGAACTTAAGATCCGAAAGCATCTCCAATTCACTGCTGCTCCAATCCACTCTTTATTTTAGCCCAACTCCTTTAGCCCAGCAACCCATTATCCAATCCAATAGCTCAAGGCATCCAATCCAGTTGAACACAAGCCCACCAAGGATCAAATCCAAGACTCACATGAAACAAAAAAAATATAAAACAATTAAGCAATATAAGAAGTTAGAATTAAAGAGTAAGACATAAGTTTAACAATATTAATCAAGACAAAAACAATATTAATATGTCATATTTGAATTTAAAATTGTTTGTTTATGATAATTGTGTAAGAATATGAAAAGTCAATTATAGAATGTTAACTTACCTTCGACAATGATGTAGTTGCAAAAGTAATAGCATTTTTCAATAGCTTGTTTATATAACTAGCAGGTATCTTTTGCGCTCAGAGTCGTATCATTCAATATTTTTTAAAGCATTAATCTGATTTGTAGGGATTGTACGGACATATGATCATAAAACTATGTTCGGGGAGGAACCAATTTTAAAAAAAACATATGTGAAAACTCAAATTTATACGGGTACACAGACGCAACGAAAAAAACATCAATAAGTAGAAAACAATCTCCTTGATGAATGACGGGTGACAAAAAATAAAAAAGGAAAAAATATGAAGACGTAAAAAAGAGTAAAAAACCTAAACATCGTCAAAAGAGAGATTCAAATTTAAACATTAGAAAGGCAAAAAGTTTGAGATGGTTGTGTACAAAATAAACTATTTATCCACAAAAGTGAAACCTTAACAAAATTCATACACTAAAACTTTCGTATCATCTACTCTGTTCTTTAAAAAATAAGACGAAAAATATAAAGGTATTTGTAACGCTAGCTCCCACCACTTAGTGCGGTGGAGGCGTGGAGCTGACCTGGTGAAAAAAAAAACCATGGTCACATCATAGTATTTGGTGGAGCCCCGCAACAAATTAAAACATATCCCTCCCTCTTTCATCCTTTCATCATTTCTCTCTTTTTCTCTCTTAACCCCACCTCTCTCTTTTTTTTTTTTTTTTGAATAATAAAAAGAGTAAAAAATAGTGTGATATAGATATTAAGGAGATAAAGTATGAAAGTGTGAGATAATAATGTAATAGAAAAAAAATGTTTAAAGTGTTCGATTAAAATAGCGAGTGCTGATCCTAACCCATCACAAAGCAAGGGAGGTTTTTGAGGGGTTTTGAAAGAAACGAAAAAAGCATGACCAATTACATGATGTCACTGTTAAGTCAGCAAGAATAAAATACCTTAAAATCATTAGGGCACACGGTATACTTGCGGCATGGGATACTGAAATGCACTTTAACGGCACTATGGGGAGCTAACACTGCCCCCTAGCGCGCCATGTCACGCCGCCAAGCTCCTCCGCCATATCTTTGGCGCTCACGATTTGAAGTTTATGACCGTTAAACGGTCGAAAAATGACCGCTGGCCTTTATTAAAAAAATAGTTTTTTTTCTACCTCTATTTAAACCAAAGTTTTATCCATTTCCCACACTTCTACATTTTTTTATAAAACAAAACTCTCTCAACTCTCTACTCAAAAAATTTATTACGGATTTCCTCTCGTCCAACGATTCATCCGGCTCGTCGTCCGACGAAGCCGTGGATATGTTCTTTCAAATGATGGTGCATTATCAGCAACGTCTGCTAAATAGACGAGCGCAACAAAGTCTTACCCGAAGAGCTCGTCTCAATTGAAACCGTGAAATGGGGCAGACGAGTCTTCTTAGAGATTATTTCAACGACCCTTGCGTCTACCCGGCATAAGCTTTCGAACAACGTTTTCGAATGCGACGTTCACTTTTTTAAGAATTGTGAACGGTTTAGAACGAGAGGATCCATGGTTCCCGCAAAGAAGCAACGCGAGAGGAAGGATTGGTTTCACTCCATTGCAAAAGTGCACGACAACAATTCGAGTGATGGCGTACGGTGTTACGGGTGATTCATTCGACGAGTATCTAAGGATGTTCGATCAGACTATTAGGATGTGCATTCAAAAGTTTTGTAAAGTAATACTTCTCGTACAACATTTGTTTCATAAATAAATTTAAATACCATGTATGTTTAATTCTCATACGTAGTTTTTTAATTTAGGTCTTTACAACTTGTACGGAAGAAAACATTTACGCCGACCCACAGCTAGCGATAATAGACAGTTGTACGAGTTTCACGAGCAGAAGTGAGGTTTTCGTGGGATGCTTGGTAGCATCGACTGCACACATTGAGAGTGGAAGAATTGTCCCAACGCTTGGCGATATCAGTTTATGCGTGGTGATCATGGGCATCCAACCATAATGCTTGAAGCCATTGTTTCATATGACATGTGGATTTGTCATCAATATTTTGGTGTCGCTGGTTCGAACAACGATATCAATGTGTTGGATCGGTCACCAATTTAGGATGATATCATCGAGGGATGTGAGCCTGATTCCTCGTTTGAGGTACGAGGCAACACATACAAGCGGGGTTATTATTTGGGAGATGGTATTTATCCCGATTACTCTACGATTGTCAAAGGGTTTACGACTCCCATTGGCAAAAGGTGCAAGGTCTACACAAAAGCTCACAGCGCCGCTCGAAAAGATATTGAACGTATCTTTGGTGATTTAAAGGATAAGTGGCATATCATAGCTCACCTCGCACGTATGTGGCATCAAAACATAATAGCTAACGTTATGCGTGGTTGTATTATTTTACACAATATGATCCTCGAGGATAAGGGTGCTGCAATCTGCCAATTCCACGAGGAGGAGTTGGATGCGACGTATGAGGAAATCGACGAGGATCAAAAACGGGCTATTCGTCAAGAAATAAGGAATCACGATATCCATAATCAACTAAAGGCCGACTTGATCGAGGTTATTTATGATCGGTCACATTGATTTATTCAATGTTTTATGTAATTTTTTCATAATTTTATCAAGTATTGGTAGTTTTTTTTATAGAAATGCATTTGTAGTGTCTTTTTTTTTTTAATAAAATTGTAAGATTAATGTTTTTTATTATTTATATCAAAATAAAAAAAATAAAGTTTAACACCACACCACATAACATGGAGTATACCCCATGTGTGTTATGTGGTGTTAAAGTCGAGTCATCACTGACGTGACGGTGTTAAACTTTAACATTACATGGGTATACCGCATGTCCTTAGTCCACATCCCTTGTATTTTCATATAGATATTATGCATCTTTAAATTAGATAAGAAATATTTATTTTTCTTATATATTAATATATTTATATTTAAATTTTATTCTAAAATATTAATTTTAAGAGATAAAAATAAGAAATTAGTAAATATAGAAATTAGAGTGAGGTTATAATGAGAAGTTAGGTGAAAATAAGAAGGGTAAGAAGCTTTCTCATCCGTTAGATCTGATGATCAATGGCCCAGATTTAATCCCTTAATTAAAACTCAAAAATAAATGGTCAGGTACACGAAGGGATAATTTGGTCAAATTGCCCCCTTTTTCTCTTCCCCCCAATTATTAAAACCTTCATAACTTTTTCATACGATATTATCTTTTTATAAAAATTACACCATAAAAACAAGCGTTTTTTTATCTTTAAAACTCATACCATATTGCTATATAAAAAAATAAAATAAAAAAATTATGTCAATGACATGAACATATGACACAACGACCTGAACATATGACACAATTGACCTGAACATATAACACAATGACACAATGACCTGAACATATGACACAATGACACAATGATCTGAATAAATGTTCAGGTCATTGTGTCATATGTTCAAGTCGTTGTGTTATTGTGTCATATGTTCAGGTTGTTGTGTTATATATTCAGCTCATTCACAATTTTTTTTATATATATAGCAATATTGTATGGGTTTTAAAGATAAAAAAACGCTTGTTTTTATGGTGAAATTTTTATAAAAAAATAATATCGTATGTATAAGTTATAAACGTTTTAATAATTGGGGGGAAAGTGAAAAATATGCATGTTTCCAGATTTGTCCTCCTTCTTATCCTTCTTATTTTGCATAAACTTCTTACGTGAACTTCTCTCATAGAAATTATATGTTATTTTAAAGACAAAAAATTAGATGTGAAATGTTTTTTTAAATCTTTAACAATATGTTAAGTGAATAGCGTGTCTCAATAATTAAAAAATTTCCATAACTTTTTCACCGGATGAATAGTGAAAATAATATTTTTGTAAACTTAATATTTAAGGGCGAGAATATAAAAGTACGAGAATGCTCTAACTTTATAATTACAAAACGATATTGATATTTGGTTATACTAATAACAAATGCATAGTAACTTTTATTTCTTATAAATAATATAAACTTAATATATGTTTTTAGGTCCAACCCGAGATTTTGACATCATGTGTGAAACTTGAAAATAAGCTCTTATAATAAAATAGTAGTAAATTGATAATTACGAGAAAAAGACCCGCGCGTTGCGGCGGGTTGTCTTTTTTTTAGTGTATTTGTACAGTTTTACATAGAGGTTACTGATATTATATGCCGTTATATAAGTTTCACTGAAAATCCCGACTGTACATTGCGTTGGTCGTGTATAGTTGCTATTATCACTTCGTGCCAACCAAAAAAAGCCAAATATTAAAATCACCAACATGATACGGGTAACGACCTCCCGCGTTGCGGTATACATTATATTATCCAACAAAGTAATATACGACCCAAACTGAAAACGAAATTAGCATCATAAATCAAGAACACATACTACGTACAATTATTTGTTCATAATGATCGGCCGAGTCGAAGCTCCAGATCCAAACCCATTTCAATCTTTTCATCTAAATAGATATAATAAAAGAAACATCATTCCCAGATTGAAAACAAATTTCATATAATTGACAAAAAAAAAATGAACATACCTCCTCACACGCTATATACTCCTCAACGAAATCACTCTTCTTTCAATATGCAAACCAAATTGATAAACTACATTAACTTAAGTTGAGAAATATGAATCAGATATGAATTAGTTTTACATACCTTTCTTCACTTTTTGCATTAGGAGCTTCAATGAAAATGTCTCTTATGTGATCCATACCAAAATCTGACCTTAACATATCTATTTTGTTCATGTTTTATCATATGACATATTCAAAGTTAAAACGTAGGACATTAAGCATATAGTAAAGATAAAGATAAAAACTTAAGACAACTTTAGTAACAAAAGATACAATATACACCTCAAGAATTTTATAATGGCTCAGATGGGAAAGATGTTGGTTGCAAGATCTTTGCCTTCCTAAACATTTATTCCCAAAACATCATAGCCCAAAGATTCAGTCTACAATGCGATAAAATCATCATCGTCATATCTCGGTTTCCAAAGGGACAAAAAAAGCAACACCCATAGTGACAATCGCAGTAGCTCAGGAAGAAAACTTCATATCCATTTAAGAAAACTTAAATTGTAATATATCTGAGACGAAAACCAACAGACATGATAGCAACCGCAATAGCTCGGGAAATCCTTCATAGCCATTTAACACAACGAAATCGATTGTTAATCAGATCTGGGAAGGACAAAAATGTAACCGATTCAGATTTGGGTTCTTCAAAAACCCAGAAGCAAGAACAACAAAAAAAACAAAATTGTTCCCAAAGGCCATGGTTAAGAAATGCCAAACCAATCAGGAGCAAGCAACCAAAAAAGTTTCAAATCTGAGTTATTGGGAGCTAAAAAGCAATCCCAACATCGTTCAACAGCCATTGTATAAAGCAAAAAATCATATCAGAAGTCAGAACTTCACAACCATCAAATGACAACTCTACCACTTACAAACCCAAGAAAGCTTAAACCAGACAGAAAATCAATCCAACAACAATACCATAAGACCCAAAACGTCATCATCCGGGTAATTAAGAACCAAAACCAAACAGAATATCGATCCTGTAACAATATCATAAAACCCAAAGTCTCTTCGTAACCAAATCGCAAATCCGCTGGTCCAAAACCTAAAAACCATTCAGATCTGAAAAATCCCAAAAGCAACAAACAAAAAACGGTCCAACAGAACATCAAGCATAAATCTGTACCTTCAACGGACCGACGACATTGCCGCTTCAACATCACCGGATATAGAAGTCGTTGCGTCAACGGGAACGGAGCAACGAAGCCGTCGCTTCTACGTTACCGGAGCATCGACGATGGAGAACATAGAGAGAGATCGATGTAAAGAACTTTCAGCCATGGATCTGGGTTTGAGATGGAGAGAGAACATTTGAAGAGAGTCTTCATAATAGCAGCGGTTGGAGTTGCAAAGATGGAAGGACAGAGAGAAGCCACTAAGAGGAGTTAGGTGATGACTCATGGGCCACCGCCCATTTGAACAAATGAGAGAGAGTGTGTGAGTTGAGACAGATAAGTGTATGTGTATGTTTAAGAAAGACAGAGCCACGTCGTCCGACCAATAGAAAAAAATCATATGGCAAAAAATCATATGGCAAAAATAGTGCTTTCCTAGTCTACACGTAAGCTTTGCCTTTTGATATATAAGGTAATTATAATAATAAATTAAACAAGATTACATTACAGTAACAAATTAACTTATTTTATGATATTAAATTAATTATGAGGCGTGATATATTTTTATAATGTATATTTGTTTGTCTATTTAAATGTATTTTTAGTATAAGTATTTTATATTAGTTTCTTAAAAAACTATCATGTTTAATGTATTTCAGTTATATATTTAAACTTATTCTAATTAAATATATTCTTAACTATATATATATTTCTTAGATTTCAATTTTTTTATATATACAATTATTCTCTAATAGTATATTTCAACATTAAAAATTAGTTAATGAAAATAAAATATTGGGCCCCCTATAAGCCATCGGTTCTGTGCTGTCGTTCACTTCGCACTTTTCTTAAAACCGACCATGTCAAATTTATACATGTTTGAATATTTCACACAATAGTAACTAAGTTTTTGAAGTGTTCCACTCTAGTCACTAAAAGTTCTTTTTTTCTCTAAAAATCACTCAATTTTTATTAGATGTTCCAAAGTTGTATAAATTTTTTTATAAATGTTAAAAATTTATAAAATTAATTTAGATAAATGAAAAGTATATGAATGTTGGTTAATATTTGATGATTAATTTCTTTAAATTTGACTAATTAAACAATTAGTAAAACTGATTATTATTTAATAATTTTCGTTTTATTACAATTACCTCATATTTCAATTTAAAAGTTAATTACCAAGCATTAACCAGGATTCAGATATGATTTATTTTCCTAGGCTAATTTTATAAAATCTAACCATTTATAAAAAAATATATAACAATGAAACACTTGGTGAAAATTAGAGGACTTTAGAGAGGAAAAAAAACCTTTGAGTGACTTTAACGAATCACTTGAAAATTTTGATTACTATTCTATAAAGTTACTCTTGTCTAAAAGCATAAAAAGTGAATTATTGCTATAGCAGAATCAATTTCTTTGTTTTGCATGAAGTGCGTGTCGGATAGAAGAATCTGATGCGAATCTAATATGATTGGAAAATAAAAGCGCTTTAACCGGTCTATACCGAATACCCTAATCTAGAGTGACAAATCTAACTAACAAACAAACATATCCAGTAAAAATTCTAGACAGTTAGGTACGAAACGGGTGAGATGAGGATAAACCTTACCCCTACTTAATAATAGAGATATCGTTTTCAGGAAGACCTCGGAGGCTCGGATTAGAAAAACGTAAAACTAGAGTGGCAAATTTGAAATATCTAAAAAAGTTTGAGGGCATCTCATGCAATTAACTCTTTTTTCCCCTGGGACACAGCCAATTTCTATGGCAATAAAATCACAACCCCAATCACCACTTCCTTCTCCACCTCACTCTGTAAAAATCTGCCACAAAATGGCGGAAACCCCAATCCGATTCGGTATACTCGGCTGCGCTGAAATAGCTCGTAAGGTTTCCCGCGCAATCTCTCTTGCACCTAACGCCGTCATATACGCAATCGGCAGCCGATCTATCGAAAAAGCCACAAAATACGCTGCCGCCAATGGCTTCCCTGAATCCGCCAAAATCTACGGCAGTTACGACGCCGTTTTGGACGATCCGAACGTTGACGCCGTCTACGTTCCGTTGCCTACGAGTCTTCACATCAAGTGGGCCGTGCTTGCGGCCGAGAAGAAGAAGCACATCTTGCTCGAGAAACCGGTGGCGCTAAACGTCGGTGAGTTTGATAGAATTGTCGAGGCGTGTGAATCGAACGGCGTGCAATTGATGGATTCTACTATGTGGATGCATAATCCGAGGACGGTTAAGATGAAGGAGTTTCTCTCCGATCCTGCGAAATTCGGCGAATTACGTTCGGTAATCTGTTAATTGCAGTTTTTGACTTCACATTCGTTCTCTAGTTTGAGTATTTTGACCTCTAATTGGGGATTTTGACCACCGGGATGTTTTCCACCTTGCTTTACTTGTTAATTACGAAATTTGGTGTTGATCTTTTAGTTTTGGGTTCATGAAGTGCACAATTGCTTGCTAATATCTATCATTATGGTGATTATATTGTTTTATATCTATTTTTGTTGTATTATTTGTTATATAAACCTAACAGAACCACCGGTCAAAAGATTGTAAACGAGTGAAGCCGGCTTGTGTTGTGACAGGTAAAAAAAAAACTCGGACTAGTCGAACTTCACATTTCAAGCTCTAGCTTGCTCGCGCGCTTAAACGAGCTTTTTTGTTTTTATTTAATATATTATATATATTTAGATAAATTATAATTATATAATATATTAAATTATAAAAAAGATAAAATAATATGTATATTGTTGTATATAAAAAATATAATTATAAATATATAGAAAATTTTAATTGTAAAATAATATAAAAATAATAATTAAATATTAAACGAGCCGAACCAAGCTGAACTCAAATAATTTTTCATGAGCTAAGCTCAGCCTATATAAGTGCACAATGCTTTCTAATATTCTATTCATTATGGTCATTATAATGTTTTAGCTATTGTTGTTGTACACTTTGTTTTGAAAACCAGGTAGAACGGGTCATATGGGTAATCGAGTCAAGCCGGCTAGTGTTTGAGATTGGATCGGTAAAAGTTGAACTAGCCCAGCCTAAACGAGCTCGAGCCTGAAAAATAAGCTCAAACCCGAACTTTACATTTCGACCTCAAGCCGGCTTCGAGCCTAAATAGTTTGTATTAAAATCTATTATATATGTTTATATAAATAATATAATATATAAAATTGTAAAAGAAAGATAAAATAATATGTACTTTCTTGTATATAAAAATATATAATTATACATGTATACAAATTTGATAATAAAATAATATAAAAAATAATAATTAAATATTAAACGAGCTCAACCGAGCCGAACTCGAGCTTTAATAATTTCTCACGAACCGAACCTAGATAAGCTCAGGGTCAGCTCGTTTACACCCTTAGATCGGATATGGTTGTATCGGTTGGATCCGGTCCAAGAGAGTGATAGGAGGTGGTTTATTTTATAGTGAAGTGAGGGGTAGTGTTTCTTAGAGTTAGAGCTGATTATTGTGGGGATTCAAATTTCTTGAAAATTAAAACCTTAGCCAAAAATATAAGTGATAACAAATATAAGTGGTAACAAGGTTTAAACACATGACCTTGGAAAGAGATATAAAGAATAAAGAATATAACTAACTATATAAGAGTTTACAACTCAACTGGGTTGAAGTTGGTGTTAGATTGTGATTGTACAATATTTAGATAGTTTTAATCTGGATGAGAAAAAAAATCAGTAAAAGCATTTCCTATATTTTATTATGAATTTGGTGTTAAATTTGTAGTGTTATATAGTCAAGTCAGACTATATATTTTTATGAAGATTATCAACATTTTTAAAGGTTTTATATTCATTATGTCGTTAGCGGGATATGTGTGGGTGATTTGGGATAGCCTAGAGAGTAGAGGGATTCTTAGTAAGTATATCGAGTTAATTAGGAATATCTATAAGAGTGCAAAGACAAACATGCGGATACCGGCAGGAGAAACTGACCTTTTCCTCCCTGTGTGCAAGTTGGGTGTAGTAAGTGAAGGGACAGCTCACGGAAGTTTACTAGACATTTTACTGGAGACTCCTCGAGAGACTAAAAGGGAAATTTTATAGGGTCGCTATTGGACTAACTATGTTATATGGAACCGATTGTTAGCTGATTAAGAAGACAAGACTTAAGCATGAAAGTTGGAGACAACAAAGATGAGATGAGGTGGATCTGTGGGCACACTAGGTTGGATCGGATATGGAACGAGGTTTTAAGGAATAGGTTAAGGGTAGCATGTATATCTAATAAAATAAGGAAGGAGACATTGTGATGATTTGGGCGTGTATGGAGAAGGCAGATGGCGACACCTGTAAGGAACGTGGAACCGAAACTGACACGGGAGGAGAAGATTAGGCTGGATTTATTAGATTTGCACCTCTCAAAGGACATGGTCAGTGATAGAAGTTTGTGGAGATGGTGAATACATGTTAGGGATTCATAGGGAATTGTTATCTTGTATGTTTATTGTTTTCGTGGATGCTTTCTATATGTTTAAAAAAAAAACGGTTTTTTGGACCGGGGTCTCTTCGGAGCAGCCTCTCTATCCCTTCTGATAGAGGCAAGGTGTGCTCTCATCTGACCCTCCGCAGACCCTACTTTCGAGTGGGGTTTTGCTGCGTGTGTTTTTTTGTTTATTTGACCCATTTAAGATGAATCTATGTACTCCATGTTAAACTGAAAGTTGTGTACATCATTATAGGTACAATCAATCTTTACCTTCACTGCTGATCAAGACTTTCTTGAAAACGATATCCGTGTGAAGCCCGATCTTGATGCTCTTGGTTCACTCGGAGACACCGGATGGTATTGCATTCGCGCCATATTATGGGCAAACGATTTCAACCTCCCCAAATCCGTAACCGCTCTACCAGGCACCATATTTAACAAAGCAGGAGTTATCATATCATGCGGGGCTGCTTTACAATGGGAAGGCGGGAAAGTTGCAACTTTCCATTGCTCGTTTCTCGCTAATCTAACAATGTCCATAACAGCTTCCGGAACAAAAGGTAGCTTGCATGTAAACGACTTTGTTATCCCTTTCGAAGAGAACCAATCTTCGTTCTCGACTGCAACTGAATCTGGGTTCAATGAGTTGGTGACCGGGTGGGTCCCTATACCGAGTCAACACACTGTCATGACTGATCTTCCACAGGAAGTTCGTATGGTTACTGAGTTCTCGAGGCTGGTTAAAGCTGTTAAGAATGATGGGGCTGTGGCTGAGAAAATGTGGCCGACACTGAGTCGGAAAACACAGCTCGTGATAGATGCTGTGAAGGCGTCGATTGATAAAGGTGGCGAGGCTGTGAGTTTGAGTTGACTCGGTTAAGGTCGGTTTATAATCAACCTTTGATTCCATGGTTGAGTGTGATTTTAATAATTAAGCGTGCAATAATGTTGGTGCCTGTAATGGATGATAATATGCGTAATGTGTAAGTTATTAAGTTAATGCAATGGCTGTCTTTCTTATTTATTTGGTGGGTTTTATTTGCTTGTAGAAATGTGATCTTTCCAACTCGATCTTTATCTTGTGGTTTGGAACTAACCTATGACAAAGATGTAAACTTGTGTTTTTCATATTTGTCATTGTGGTTGAATTCGTGTATCTTTGTCTTTTGTTGCATTGGTTCATTGATGTATCAACCCCAATTTCAAGTTGACTGAGATTTACATCAACATTTTTTTAGGAAGACAATACTTTTAAATCATCTGCGACAACCACCATACCCAGTAATATCCTACTAAAAACACAGAGTATTGGTAGGGTCTAGGAGCAATGAGCACCGTAAATGATAGAGAGACTGATTCTAAGGAGACCGACCCCCAGCTCCGAACCACTAAGAGAAAGCAACATCGAAAAGAAAGAAATGAGAAGCAACCACGAAAGGACAGAAACGAAAATGAAAACCACATGGCCTCAACGGATTCAATCGCTAAAGCTAGTTCCAACACGAAACTAGCAAAACACACGAAAACCCTGATTAGGTACTATTACAGTATCTAGACTTATAATATGACTCTGGGGAGACAAAGTAAACTAAGATAAGAGGTATAGGTGCCAGCCAGGATAGTTATGCCCGAAAGAATGAGGTTGCATTGGAAACATAATAAGTAGGACTTAGGGTATAGGAGTATGGAAGGTACCGAATTGCAATTAGCTACTGCAATTTGATATTGACTTTATGAATATATCCTAAGTACTATCTATTGTGTGGCCGAATGTGGAGTAAGTCATTTGACGGTAAGATACTTGGTCAATGACCTGAGAGAACTCTTTAAAAGAGGATTTAGAAACCGGTTTTGATTTAGAGTAGAAAAGAAAAGTGTGGACACTAGGAAGGAGTGTGTGGAAAGTAATTGGGTTTTTGAACGCATCATAACTATATAATTGTATGACGTCTGCACTTATCTAATTGTTATGCCTTCAAAAATTCAGATACTCGACTCACACGAATTCTGACTTGTCTGTAGGAGTATGGTAAGAAACGGACAAGGAGGTAGGAGGGTCGGTAGACCACTGGGTTCTGGAAGACGAGCGCGTGCGAATCCTGAACCCGAGAATAATGCGGAAGCTAATGCATTCACTGATGAGCAAAGAGCGGCTATGGCCGCAGAGGTAACTCAAGTATTTCAAGCAGCATTACCTAACCTGATAGCTCAACTCCAAGGAGCTGCCGGTGGAGCTGTCGGTGGAGGTGCCGGAGGTGCCGGAGGAGCTGCAGGGGGAGAAGGTGATGCTAACGCAAATGAAGGGAATGTAGTTCTAGGAGGCCGAGGATGTTCTTTTAAATCTTTTAGTGGATGTAGGCCTCCATCCTTTGAAGGAAAAAGGGATGCAAGTTTGACTGTTCGATGGATTCGAGAAATGGAAGCCGTCATTGGCATTAGTGAATGTCGTGCGGATCAAGCTGTGAAGTATGCAACTCATTTCTTTGTTGGCGAAGCGTTGTTTTGGTGGGACTCAATCTTGCAGGCTCGAACTGAGGAAGCCATTGCAGCTATGCGATGGAATGATTTAAAGGATCTAGTGATGAGTAAGTTTTGCCCAAAAAGTGAGCTAGAGAAGATGGAAATCAACTTTTTGAAGTTGGAAGCGAGAAACTTGACTCACCAGGAATTCACTAGTAAGTTTGACGAGATGTCAAGATTGGTGCCAAGGTTGGTAACACCTGAGGAGGAAAAGGTGAAAAGGTACGTGCAGGCTCTTCCTACAGAAGTGAGAAAGATAGTGAAGTCTCATGCTCCTAAGACGTACCAAGAAGCGATTGACCTTAGCGCCACACTTTATGAAGAAGAATATGGTGATGAAGGCAGACCAGGCGAATCAAAGAGGAAGTGGTTAGAAATGGAAGGAAGTTCGAAGAAGGGTGGCAGATATCACCGTAAGAAACCTAAGTACAATTCTAAAGGCAGGCGATCTAACTGTCCTAAGTGTGGTAAGAATCATTCGGGAGAGTGTAGGCTGGGAGAAAATAAGTGTTATTCCTGTGGACAGGAAGGTCACTTTGCTAGCCGTTGCCCAAGTCAGAAGAAGTGCTATGAATGTGGAGAAATAGGGCACATTAGACCTGATTGTCCTAAGTTGGTGCAAAACCCGAAACCCTTAAAGATAATTGAAGCTCCAAAGGCCAGGGGTAGAGCATATACCCTGACTGCTGCTGAGGCCAAGTCAACGCCAGATGTCGTATCAGGTACGTTTCTCGTTAATGATGTACCTGCTTCTGTGTTATTTGACTCTGGTGCTAGTAGGAGCTTTGTATCACATAGTTTTTGTGTGTTACTTGATAGACCAACTGTTAGGGCTAAGATACCTTTTGAGGTTGAGACTGCCTTAGGAAAACACGTTATGATTACTGAGGTAATGGAAAATTGCCTGATAGAGTTAGAAGGAATCAAACTACCTGTAAGGTTATTTCCTATGACTTTAGGTGGTTTCGATATTGTACTAGGAATGGATTGGCTCGCAGAAAATGACGCTCAGATTATTTGTAATCAGAAGAAGGTGCAACTTCGTGTGCCAACTGGAGAAGTCATATCCGTATACGGGGATCGTGACCGCTCTGCAGTAAAAATTATTTCCATGATTAAGGCACGGAAGTTTATGAGTCAAGGATGTAAGTCGTACCTAGCTTATGCTATCGACTCGAGAATGAAGCCGAAGGAACTAAAGGATGTGCCGGTGGTGTGCCAGTTCCCGGATGTATTTCCGGAAGACTTGCCAGGCATTCCTCCTGATAGAGAAATAACATTCAGGATTGATTTGGTGCCGGGGGCAAAACCCGTAGCAAAAACACCTTATCGATTAGCTCCTTCGGAAATGAAAGAATTAATGTCACAACTACAAGAGTTACTTGACAAAGGCTTCATAAGGCCGAGTATCTCGCCATGGGGTGCTCCAGTGCTATTCGTGAAGAAGAAGGACGGAAGCTTAAGAATGTGTATTGACTATAGGGAATTAAATAAGCTGACAATAAAGAACAAGTACCCGTTGCCTAGGATAGACGATTTATTCGATCAGCTGCAAGGAGCGAGTTGGTTCTCTAAGATCGATCTACGATCAGGTTATCATCAGCTTAAGGTTAGAGATGAGGATATTCCGAAGACAGCTTTTCGGACACGCTATGGTCACTATGAGTTTTTAGTGATGTCGTTTGGGTTGACTAATGCCCCCGCAGCATTCATGGATCTCATGAATAGAGTGTGTCGACCTATGTTGGACCGATTCGTGATCGTGTTCATAGACGATATTCTAATTTACTCCAGAACTGAGACAGACCATGCAATGCACTTAAAAGAAGTGTTGGAGACTTTAAGGAAGGAAAAGCTGTATGCGAAGTTTTCAAAATGTGCGTTCTGGCTAAGGGAAGTCCAGTTCCTTGGTCACGTAATTAATGCAGATGGTATCCTAGTGGATCCATCTAAGATAGAAACGGTAATGAGTTGGAAACCTCCAAAGACACCCTCAGAGATTCGTAGCTTCTTGGGTTTAGCAGGTTATTACCGTAGGTTCATACAAAATTTCTCGAAGATCGCAACGCCACTGACTAAGTTGACAAAGAAAGATGTCAAGTTTTTGTGGGGTCCTAGTCAGCAGAGTGCGTTCGATGAATTAAAAACCAGGTTGACGCAGGCTCCGGTGTTGTCCTTACCAGATGGGCCTGATGACTTGGTAGTGTACTCAGATGCTTCTTATCAAGGGTTGGGTTGTGTGTTGATGCAGCGGGGCAAGGTAATTGCCTATGCATCTCGACAGCTAAAACCCCATGAGACAAACTATCCAACTCATGATTTAGAGTTAGCCGCGGTAGTGTTTGCACTCAAGATATGGAGGCACTATTTGTACGGAGTTAAGTGCACTATCTACACTGACCATAAGAGCCTAAAATATTTTTTTGAGCAAAAAGATCTTAACATGAGGCAGCGTAGGTGGTTAGAGTTGATTAAAGACTATGATTGTGAGATTATGTATCACCCTGGTAAAGCCAATGTAGTGGCTGATGCTCTAAGCAGAAAGGAGAATCATCCTTCTTTTCGGGTGAAATCATATAAGTTAGTAATCACTCCTGACTTTCTCATCCAACTTCGTAAAGACCAGTATGAAGCTCTTAAGGATGAGAATATCAAGAAAGAGAGAATGGTCGGCCAAGCAGGAAGCTTAGAGGAAAATGAGTATGGTGTTAAGACCAGGTATGGTCGAATGTGGATACCACTTACTGGTGGGATTCGCGATAAGATATTGGATGAGGCACATAAGTCACGCTACTCGATTCATCCCGGTACGACCAAGATGTACCAAGACCTAAAAAGAGACTATTGGTGGCCAGGCATGAAGTTTAATGTTATGCAATACGTGAGCAAGTGCTTAACTTGTGCAAAAGTCAAGGCGGAACATCAGAAGCCTTACGGGAGACTTCAACCTTTAGAAATTCCTGAGTGGAAGTGGGAACACATCACGATGGACTTCATAACTAAGCTACCTCGCACAGCTAAAGGTTATGACACCATCTGGGTGATTGTGGACAGGTTAACCAAGAGTGCTCATTTCTTACCTATTTGTGAGGCGATTTCTTCTGAAGAGTTAGCTAGTTTGTTCATTAATGAGATCATCTCTAAACACGGGGTGCCAGTGTCTATTGTCTCCGACAGGGACACTCGGTTCACTTCGCGATTTTGGAGGAAATTCCATAAGAATATGGGATCGAGATTGCACATTAGTACGGCATATCATCCTCAGACGGATGGACAAAGTGAGAGAACGATACAAACTCTGGAAGATATGTTGCGTGCTTGCATAATAGACTTTGGAGGAAGTTGGGATAGTCACCTACCACTAGCAGAATTCTCCTACAACAACAGTTATCATGCTAGTATTGGCATGCCTCCTTATGAGATGTTGTATGGTAGAAAGTGTCGAACTCCAGTGTGTTGGGGTGAAGTTGGCCAACGAGAATTAGGAAGTAAAGAAGTAGTCCAAAATATGGCTCGAGATCTTGATGTGGTCAAGGCACGATTAAAGGCGGCACAAGATCGACAAAAGTCATATGCGGATAAGAGGAGAAGGCCAATTGAATTCCAAGTTGGAGACTTTGTGTTACTAAAAGTTTCTCCTTGGAAAGGTATCATTCGGTTTCGTAAAAGGGGCAAGTTAGGCCCAAGGTATGTAGGACCTTTTAAGATTGTAGAACGTGTAGGTGAGGTTGCCTATCGGTTAGATCTACCTAAGGAATTGTCTGGGATTCACCCAACATTCCATGTTTCTTATCTAAGAAAGTGTGTATATGATGAATCAGAACTAGTGCCTTTAGATGAAATTGAGGTAGACGAAAAGTTATCATATGTGGAAAGGCCAGTTGCGATTTTAGATCGCAGTGAAAAGAAGCTCCGAAACAAGACCATTCCGATGGTCAGGGTGCAGTGGATGCACAGAAAAGGTTCTGAATCTACATGGGAACGAGAAGATGAAATGAGAGAATCTCACCCTGAACTGTTTACGCTTTGAGCAAGTTTCGAGGACGAAACTTATTTAAGGGGGAGAGAGTTGTAACATCCCAAGATTCAGATAAACTCGTAAGTGGTAGTTAATATAATAACTATGCTTATCATATGTATTTGGAATCTTAGTGAATGCATATTTATATGATATATGTGCTAGATATAAGTAATATGTGTATATGCATGATAATATAAGTAAATACGTAGTTGCAAAGATAAGAAATTGATAAATAGGTGATAATATATGTGATTAGGATAGTATAAATGCATGAGAAATATTTATTTGATGAATAAATATGTGATAGTACATGTTTGAGTAGCTAGCATAAAGAGAATGCTTAATGGTAAGTAAAAATAAAAGTAAAAGGGTCAAAAGTGTAATTTATGTAAAGTTAAGAATACTTATGGATATTATACGTATCTATAACTATTATAAACATTTTAAGGCTTAGAATATAGTAAAAATATATCCTTATATGATCCATTACATGAAATAATAAGTGTTGTAAAGTTTGAGGGGCTAGAACGCAAAATAGCAAAAGATATATATAAATATAATATATATATATATATACGTATGTATATGTATATTATCGTACGTGTCCCGAGCATTAGAAACATTAGAAATATATCCTATAATGTTTTAGTACATAAAATAACAATTTAATAGAAGTTCAGGGGGTTAAAATGCATAAAACCGAATTTGGGGGACTGAAAATGAAAATAGTGGGGCTGGGAAAGCATGCGGGCCGCATGCATGCACGCCACGAACCCTATGCGGTCCGCATAGCGCTGCTGATCGTGACAGCTTGCTTATTCACGGTTTGGAAGCCACGTTTCACTCATATTAGTGTCCCTAACGTGTCATTTTCGATTCATGAGTCACTATAACACGTGTCTAAGGTCTGGGGCGGTCCTAACATGTATAAATAGCTCCCATAAGACCACAAACAAGCTGCCAATTTCGAAATCCAAACCGAAAAACCCTAAATTCGGACCAGAAACTTCACGGGTCGATTTCTCTCAAACCGTAAAGAGTTAGCAGCCGAAATTCAGCAGTCAAGCTTCTATAGGTAAGATCTAAAATAACCTCTTTCAGTTTTGGCTAAATCGATTCCTAAGTATGATTTCTAAAACTATGCTCAAATTAGGGTTCTTGAGCTTGTTTGGGTAAAATTGGATGATCAGATGGGAATTAGGGCCTGAATTTTGGTAGGTAATCCTAAAATGATGTGTTTTAAGAAAGCCCTAAACTTTTTTCACAAAAAGAAAGGGTTTGGTATGATTTTTAGAAGCGGGTCAAAATTAGGGTTTTCTAGACATGGTTTTGATAAAATTGAATGATCGGGCTTGAATTAAGGTTCCATCTTTTGAGGTATATCATAAAATGATGTTATAACAGAAGCCCTAAGTTGGTTTGATGATAAAAGGAGTTTTGATGTTAATTTGGGAATGACGTCAAAATTAGGGTTTTGGAGGATAATTGTCAAGTATTGGGATGACCATAAAGTATTGGATGTTGATTTTTGGTATTAGAGCATGTTTACATATATATTAAATATATATGAGTTCAAATTTTGATAATTAATAATTAAGCTACTCGGTGCAACGATTGTAGTAATTCCGCCTCATGGTCGTCAATGACGCCTACACGGCCGGTAACGATCGTCACCAAATTCCAAACCCCGTGACTATTCCTCATAGTAATTCCGCCAAAATGATCGGTCATGAGGAAACACGAGCGGTAAACATTAAGGAACAAAGACTTGAAAAAGATATAACAAAATATGTAAAGGGGGCAAAATGGTCATTTTGACTATTAAAGGTATTAACCAATAAAGAATTGGGTTTTGGATAATGGGGTAAGTCTTAAATATGATGTGTAACCTTTAGGATGTCTTGATAGGGACATTACGTTAAAGTCATTAAGAAACTGATTCACGAGGACTTAACTCAAGAATAATAGCTTCGCAAAGCTAAGGTGAGTTCTATGAGCCCACTTTTAAATGTTTTAAATGTCTTAAACGTTTTTGGGCTGGCATACATACTGTGTTATGAAAAGTGTTTCCAAATGCTTATAAGTGTTGTTAAGTGTTATTGTTCATTTGGATTGACTATGTGATATTATGCATGTAAATTAAGTATGAAGTGTTATGTGCTATACTCTGCTTTGATATTAAATGTCCAAGTGATGAGGGAATTGTTAATAGACGTATAGTGAGTATGTAGGTATATACGAGAACTAATGATACATTTGCTTTATATATTATGTGGTGGATACGCCGCTGGTACTTCCTATATATAAACATAATAATATAAAATTGGGAAATGATCATTAGTTGCAATATATGAATACATTATCACTGTCTACTAATAAACCTAAGGCTATTGGATATTTGATTAAAGACAGGTAATGGTATTGTGGGGGTTGGGGATTGCTAGTAAGATACTCGTTATTGAATGAGTTGAACAGGTTAAGTAAAGCAATCCGTAAGGTCATGGAGTGGATAGTACAGATGGGGCTCATGAAATAGGGAGACAAAAAGGGTAGTATTTCTCTAGCCGGTGTACGGAAGGGCCTACGTAAGGTAGTGAGACTGGCCATATCGGGATGCCTGGATGGGAAGGATCTGTTTGACAGTCGACAATACTATCCTACCCTAAGGTGTACTTGACAACCACAAGTGACCAGAGATTCTTTAGGCTGCTCCGGGGTAGCAGATAAAGAATAAGGCATAGCAAGACGTTGCTAGTGCAAGGAATATTGAATTTAATTAACTAGGAAGGTTTATGGGATTGATGTTCCTGTTTGAATAGATTCCTGGTTATGTGTAAATTCTGATGTGTTGTATAATTCTGTTATGTTTTATACTTGTTAAAAGTTTACTAATGGGGTCAAGAAGACCCGGGAGAACTTGATTTGTCTTGCAGATCAAGAAAGAGTTTTTAGAAATTTAGAACTCACCAGCGTAAGCTGACTTTTTAAGTATGTATGTCAGGTGATGGTGAGACTTCTGGAAGTAAGGATAGGACTTTGGTGATAAGGAAATGAATGGGCAAACTATCCAGAAGAAGCTTGTTGGACCGCTGGCATAGATCTAGATTGTTAAAGTTTATGTAATATCTAGTTTACTGTTGTAACTTGGCAATACGAATAAAGTTTTTAATATTTCCGCTGCATTAGTATCTCTGTTATACCATGTGTTCTTGTGTAAATCCGACACGTGACCCCTCCTGGAGCCAAGTCTGGAGGGGCTTCGTGCGTTTACAACGGTTGCCCATGATAGCGACGACAATGGCTAGGGTTCTGCCAATGATCAACAGTGATTGTAAGCGGCGCATGACAGCCACGGCGGGAGGTTTCTCTATTTTTTGGTGCTTTCCGAAATGAGAACCCTAATACCCATATTTATAGGTTTTTGAAATTTTAGTTGGAGGGTTAAAGACCTCTCTCTAATATTTGGCTCTTGATGCCCACTTATTCTCTCTTAAATCCCATCTTCCAATATTTCTTCATCCTTGGGTATTTATAGTGCAAATTAGGATTTTTCTAAATTAATACGTAATGGGCCGTCATATGGATAATGGGGTGTTACCCGTTGACATTTAATGGCCGAAAATCATTAGTTTATTTCTTCTGGTGACGTCAATATAACATGATGTTACCTAGTAACTATAAAATGTATCAAAAATATTTGCACAAAATGCAATCTAAGTAACTATATGAATTTGGATCGTGTATATCTCATGATGAACTGTTATAATAGAAAGAATAAACAGATTATCAACACAATATTTATTACTTAGCTTTCATTATCTTCTTACACAACTAATTAAATACACAAACTTATTAAAATTGAAAAGGTAAATATATAGGTAATTAAAGTAGTGATAAGATTGAACTAAAAAAACAATAACAAATACAATGAATTGAAAAGAAATTTAAATAAAGTATTGATATAATATATATCTCTTGAGAAATAATTAAATGAATAAATCTTTGAATTAACACTTTGGCATATCTTTTGGTGGAGGCAAGATTCTTTCGTTGGTACGTTTCCCGTTTCTTACGATGAATACCATCTCCATCCCTCAACGGACATGACGTTCAAAATGACAATGTAAAATTTAATTAATTAAAATGTACATAGTTAACAAATTAAGTTGATTAGATAATTAAATAACAATAAAAACAGATAGAAATGGACTTACCGGGGTTATTGGCTCCGAATTTGATAGCTGTCCAACCGTTTTGAGGAACCACGATGGTCTGTTAAAGTGGTGAGTCAACAAGATTGTAATTCAAAGGATCTCATTGTTGGTCGAAGTTCCCAAATCCCGATCCAACAACATAGAAACTATGTCCATGCAAATGCAAAACGATCTATGTTATAGTTAAACGAATTGTGATACTCTCCTAATATTCTCAATGTTGGTGTTTGGTGTTCTCTAGATTGATAAAAGATATAATAAAATCATTTGAATGTTAACTATTCTTTGACGTGATTAGTGAGTAATGCTTACAATCTTATTTCTATCATGTAGCCCCTAACTTAAAATAAAAGTGCCCCATTTGGGCCCAACATCAAATGAGATCCTAACAATGTTGCTATTGGACTAAACCCACATTAAAAAAATAAAAGTGCCCTCGCTACTAAAAAAATTGCATTTTATGACGCGCAATGCGCGTCATAAAAGAGGTCAGATGACGCGCAAATGCATGTCAAGGAAATCCCGTCATAAAGAAAGATGACGCGCAAAATGCGCGTTGTTGGCTTATGGCGCAATTTATGACGCGTAAAAATGCATGTCATAAATGTGTGTCATAAAATGAGTGTGAATGAGCTCACATCATATAGGGAGATGACACGCATTTTTACTAATTTCAAAAATAATATTTTCTTAGAATCACTAATTTCTACATTAAATGACAATTAACCTGATAATGCAAAATAAAAATACACTTATAGCAAAATAATGCATTTCATATATATAGAAAACATTACAAAGCTAACATGAGTTTACAAATGGATATGGTATGCTAACAATAAACCTATATAAGTAGAAACATCAATTTCAGCAATAAGCCAATGGAATCAGACAATGTTTCCAAGAGATTGGAAGAAACATAAAGCTCTTCAAGATTCTGAAGTCCAATAATTAAATCAGGAATGACCTGTTTCAATACACAAAGAGTGGTCCTTCAAAATATAGAAATTGTTTCACTTTTGATAGTTAGCACACAGGTACTAATAATAAATATTGAAGGAAATTGAATATAATAAGCTGTGTGAACCTGCAAACAAAAACAATATCACTAGGAGGTTGTACGCGTTTCAACTTTCCCTTGTTAGTTAATCATATTCCCGCGGCCTGTTTGATACCAAAAGGGATAAGAACAATCCAAATGGACCCATTAGTAAGAAAATTTGTTACAATTTACAGGCGGGTCAACAGGACATAAAACATAGGAGGGCACAACTTGCCTGATCTGATGTGGCGAACGGGCTGTTGATGAAGATTCCTAAACCACACAATAATGAAGCCATATCATGACATTTCATTTCCAGCTTTTTAAGGTCTTGTTCGACTATGGTACATTTCTTTTTTATTCATGTTTTCCTCATCTTGGGAAAATTAAGACATAAAAATAAGGGTTATTGGCTTCTAATAATCTCAACTATTACTTTTTGGTCGGGAACACTCCCAACTAAGAAAATAGCCAATGCCACTCCCAACTATCGACCAATTTTCTTCCCCCTCCCCCCCGGTTAATTTTTTTTAACGACGTTAGTTGAGAGCCTACGTGGCAGTTCTACGTGGCTTATTTTAAGGGTTATTGACTTCAAATAATCCCAACTATTACATATTACTTGCTGTAGTAATCTGCACAACAAGTCAACAAGCTTTCTATTAGGAATGTTATATGTGATTCTACCTTCCATATTTTGGTGATTATAATTATATTTCTAGTGCTAATAGTTAGGCTTAAATTAAGGAGTAGATTTGCTTAAATGGCTCGTAGACTTCTGTATATATTCTTTGCATTATGATTGTTGTAGACACTCAATCCTTGAAAAATACAATCTGTTATAATTCTCTCTATTTTTTTAACATGGTATCAGAGCATTGATCACCATCGTGCTCTCATCAATCTCTTTGCTATTCTTTTCATTTTCTGTTTTCATCATCATTAAATCATGGCTGAAAAAAAATCAAGATAGCAAATCCACAGAAGTGGATACTTCTAGCCCGTACTACGTGCATCATTCAGATCAACCGGGACACATGCTTGTTCCAATAAAAGTGAATGGGGCTAATTATCAGTCCTGGAGCAAATCAATGATCCATGCCCTCACCGCCAAGAACAAGATTGGCTTTGTTGACGGAACACTAGTGGCGCCTTCACAAATTGACAAGCGAACAGAGTTTGCTATGTGGAATCAATGCAATAGCATGATTCTGTCATGGCTAACACACTCAGTCGAATTAGATCTTGCACAGGGAGTTATTCACGCCAAAACCGCTCAACAGGTATGGAATGATCTTCGTGATCAATTTTCACAAAAGAATGCACCATCAATTTTTCAAATCCAGAAGTCTATAGCAACCATCTCATAAGGTAACATGTTTGTTGCCTCTTACTTCATTAAAATTAAGAATCTTTGGGACGAACTAGAAGCATGCCGTACTCCCTTGACCTGCAATAAGATAAAAGAACACCTTGATCAGATAGAGGAAGATAGGCTAATGCAGTTTCTCATGGGTCTCAATGAATCTTATAAAGCGATCAGATCCAACATACTTATGATGTCTCCGTTACCTACTGTACGCAAAGCTTATTCCCTAATAATTCAAGAGGAAACTCAACGTTAAATGATATCTGAACCGATTGAGAACTTTTCCATCGGAGCAGCAGTTCAAAACCGTGCAGGTCATTCGAAGTCCAAAGAAAAAATTTGTGAACACTGCAACAGGCCAGGGCATACAATTAATGAGTGTCGCACTCTAAAGTTTTATTGTAAGTTTTGTGATAAGAGGGGTCACACAGAAGATCGGTGCAGAATTAAAAGTGGAGAAAATCACAATGCTCGACCATCTCAGACCCAACAACAATTCCGTGGACAACGAAGTGGTGGACGAGGAAGCCTTTCCAAAATAAACGCAATAGAGGCATCACAAGTAGAGAGCCAATCACCAGACTTATTAAATAATCTTACTTCTGAGCAACTTCAACAATTGGCCCAAGTTTTATCTGCCCTGAATCAAAATGGGTCATCTGGTACTAAAGATGTTTTTGCCAATGCCGCAGGTTTGTCAACAACACCAAAAGTTTTTATCAATTCCACCCTTATCAAACCATGGATTTTGGACAATGGTTCCACTGATCATATTACATCCGATCCATCACTTTTGTCTCAAACCAAACCTTCATCCATTCCCATGATCAATTTGCCAACTGGTGCTACAACACCTATTACACAAACAGGAACTATTTTCTTTAATTCTCAACTCAAACTTGACAATGTTTTGTGTGCACCTTCCTTCAATATAAATTTGATGTCTACGAGCAAATTGACTAATGATCTAAATTGTTGTGCTATTTTTTTTTCCAAACTTTTGTGTCTTGCAGGACTTGGCTACGGGGAAGATGATTGGCTCGGGTAAACAACACGGTGGTCTCTACTACATGTCTCCACCATGCACGACACCTACTTCCTTCCAAGTGTCTCATCCATCTCATTTATGGCATTTGCGTCTCGGTCATCCTTCGGCATCCCGTTTTAAATTAGTCTCTTCATTATTACCTGAGAATAATTGTAATATTCCATTTCATGATAATTGCAATGTATGTCCTATGGCAAAACAAACTAGACTGCCATTTCCTACGAGTTCAATTTCAACCCATCTTCCATTCGATCTATTACATTGCGATGTTTGGGGACCTCACAAAACTCCTACGCATTCGGGGGCTCGTTTTTTTCTTACTATAGTAGATGATTTTACTCGATGTATGTGGGTCTTTCTTATGCAACACAAATCCGACACACAACAAATTTTCAAATGTTTTGTAAATTTTGTTCAAACCCAATTTCACACTTCCATAAAGACCATCCGAGCTGACAATGGCACGGAATTCATACCCTTGGAACCATTATTTTACAATCATGGGATTGAGTTTCAACGTACATGTGTTTACACTCCGCAACAAAACGACGTCGTTGAACGTAAGCACCGTCACATACTCAATACCGCACGGTCTCTCCTTTTTCAATCTAGTGTCCCTCTGACTTTTTGGGGAGAATGCGTTCTCACAGCTGTTTATCTCATCAACCGTCTCCCGTCACCTTTATTAAAAAACAAAACACCCTTTGAAGCATTATATCACTGTCCTCCATCTTTTCGTCATCTACGAGTTTTTGGTTGCCAATGTTATGCCACAGTTGTCCATCCCAAACAAAAATTTGATCCTCGTGCCACAAAATGCATATTCGTTGGTTACCCCATGGACAAAAAGGTTACAAACTATATGACTTAAATTCCAAACAATTCTTTGTTAGCCGTGATGTCAAATTTTGTAAAGATATTTTCCCTTTCTCTTCTCTTTCTTCACACCCTACTACTTCTTCACTTCTGCCCAACCTTGCCATTAATATTCCTCATGTATCTACACCATCACAAGATACTCACCCAGCTCCTTCATTTCCACAACCTGATTCCGACTCCTCTTTACCTCAAGAACCTGATTCCGACTCTCCTGCCTCCACAGGTCCTGCAAATACATCCACTACTGAACCCGAACCGGCTTCCTCTCTAGAACAAACTACACACCCTCAACCATCTTGTCCACGTCGTTCTAATCGTGACAAGCACCCTCCTTCATGGCACAATGACTACTTCATGTCTTCTCAAGCCAATCAATCATCCTCTGGCTCAAGTCCTTGCAAAGGGACCCGGTACCCTCTCTCTTCATATATTTCACTGTCTCGTTTCTCATCTACTCACCGTGCTTTCTTAGCTAACATTACAGCCCAAACAGAACCACGATCATATGATCAGGCTGTTTGCCATCCTCACTGGCAGAAAACCATGGCTGAAGAACTTCGAGCACTAGAACATAACAACACATGGACTCTTGTCCCACTTCCTCATGGTCACAAACCTATCGGTTGTCGGTGGGTCTACAAAATAAAGTACAACTTGAATGGCACCATTGAGCGTTACAAAGCTTGTTTGGTTGCTAAAGGTTACACCCAAGTGGAAGGCATAGATTACAAAGATACCTTCTCCCCCACGGCGAAGCTCACTACCCTTTGATGCCTCCTTACCGTTGCCGCAGCAAGAAATTGGTTTACACATCAACTAGACGTTCAAAATGCATTCCTTCATGGTGACCTACATGAAGTTGTTTACATGACGCCACCTCCTGGTCTTCACCGACAAGGGGAGAACACTGTTTGTCGGCTCAATAAGTCCCTATACGGGTTAAAACAAGCGTCTCGATTGGTTTTCCTCATTTTCAAGTACCATTAGGGAGGCTGGTTACACCCAATCCAAGGCTAATTACTCCCTTTTCACAAAGGTATGTGGTACCTCTTTTGTTGCAATACTTATCTATGTGGATGATATTCTATTAACAGGCAACGATCTTCAAGAAATGAAACGATTGAAAGAATGTTTACTCAAGCGATTTCTTATCAAATATTTGGGAGATTTGAAGTACTTCTCCGGCATTGAATTTTCTCGTTAAAAAAACGGTATATTTATGTCACAAAGGAAATATGCCTTAGACCTCTTACAAGATTGCGGGCTCACTGGTGCACGAACTGGAAAAATTCCCAATGGAGCAAAATATAAAGCTAACTCTCACAGATGGAGAAAAATTGCATGACCCAACAAAATACAGAAAATTAATTGGTAGATTAATATATTTAATTGTCACCAGGCCGAACATAATGTATTATGTTCGCACACTAAGTCAATTTATGCATGAGCCTCATTAGCCACATTGGGATGCTGCAATGCGGATCCTCCGATACATCAAAGGAACTCCGGGGCAAGGCTTATTGTTGCCTTCTAATAATCTTAGTCTCAAGGCCTTTTGTGATTCAGATTAGGGAGGTTGTCGGACAACACGACGATCGGTTTCAGGATATTGTATTTTCCTTGGAACTTCACTCGTATCATGGAAATCCAAGAAGCAAACGAATGTTTCAAGATCATCAGCTGAGGCCGAATACAGAGCAATGGCCAACACCTGCCTAGAATTAACTTGGTTGCGGTACATTCTTCAGGATTTGAAAGTTCCATTGGTTGCTCCTTCTCCATTCTACTATGACAATCAGGCGGCTTTACACATAGCAGCGAATCCTGTTTTTCATGAACGTACAAAGCACATTGAAATCGGTTGCCATATAGTTAGAGAAAAGTTACAAGCAGGAATGATTAAACCCTCCCATATTCCAACACGACTACAACTGGCCGACATTTTTACAAAGGCTTTAGGGAGAGTTCAATTGGAGACTTTACGAAACAATTTGGGAGTTTGTGACCTCCACTCTACCACTTGAAGGGGATTATTTAAGAAAATTTGCTTTGATTATCCAAGTTGGGAGCTATTAATACAGACTCTCCAACTTGAAGGGGATTATTAGGAATGTTATACGTGATTCTACCTTCCATATTTTGGTGATTATAATTATACTTAACATTGACACCGTAACAGTCAAAGGTAGTTAAATGACGGTTTTTCCCATGTACTTTTAATCTGGACCGTATGAAAGTACCCAACTTTTAATCTGGACCGTATGAGAGAAGGTGGTTTTAAAACCATATTACGGTTATTTTGACCAAATTTCGTCATCAATGACGTCATTGTAAACCGTATTGCACTTCGTCCTCGAGAATCGCTCCACGTCGCCGATAATTCCTCTCCATAACTCCTCCCCCTGATATCCAGTTCGCTTAATCGAATTACAAAGGTATGTATCTCAATTGCCGCCGCTTAATCGATTTGTCTCCACCGCTCAATCCATTCTTCAATTGAAGCCCTAAAATTGAAGCCTTACGCCATTGTTCAATCGAGTATATTGACCAGGTTCGTCCTTCGACATAATCGATTGAAAATTGCTCTGAACATATTTTGGAGATATATCACATCTTCATTATGTTATCAGTATTCGGTTAATCTCGGATTTGCTTTTGGACCAGAGGAATATCGACTGATTCGATTTTGTGTTTTGCATTTACTGAGATCGGAAAACCAGAAAGAAGAACAATCGTCTTCATCAGGTTTGTGTGTTCAGGTCGTCGTGAATCCAATCTATGGTTCCTTTCGGTATGCCCTAACTTATTTTGTTCCCAGGTTGAAGATTAGATGTGGTTGATTGTTCACTGATTTTTCTTGATCCCCAGAGCTGTCGTCTTTTGCAATCAGTTTATTCCGTGTCAAATCGAAGTAAGGAGATGGAAGAAGAAGAGTGAGCAAGGTAGTACACATCCTTTCACGTGAAAGTTAATCGAGAATATTGAGGCTGCTATCATACAAATCACTAGAATTGAGTTGCTTTGGATGGGTAGGTAACTTCATTTTGATAATGATTTACGGTAAGTTTTTTTAAAAAAAAAAACAAAACAAAGAAAGTGAGGTTCTTGAATCCAGTGTAGCAGATGTAAGTTTTCAGGGCACTTTAGATGAATCCCACTAGAAAAGATTGAATAGAAGTTTGCATCGTACTTCTCAACTGTAGATGGGAAGTATGACTTAATGAAGGAGATCATGGTATATTTCTTTATCAATTTTTGGAACTCATTATGTGCCCATGAAACGAACATGTAATGCTTTCATCTTTCAAATCCATACCTTCATTCCTAAACCCATATAACTGAACACCATGAGTTCCTCACATTGCTAAAAATTTATAATAAAATACCATATTATAGGGATATGATATAGCACCATGGATAAGAGAAAGATTATTAAATTATTACCTGAAAGAATGGAACATGTGACATTAGTTGGTTGTGAGGTATATGGACATAAAACTTTGAGAATTCTTATTGAATCATGATATATTTGTGCTTATGTCCAAACAATGGAAACATAATTATAAAGTAAGGGGCCAGGAAGGTTGAAAATGAAATTCCAAACAATAAAAGACAACCACCAGCTTACGCTTTCGCTTCCAGCCATTGTTTTGACCCAAACCCGGTATGACATGTAAGCTCACCCAACCAACCAGGCTGTTTTGCAATGCAGGGATGCTGGTCAAACTGGTGGAGTAGCAGGTATCTCATTGACGCATTGTCGTTATTCCATGTCTTTAAAATTGCTTGATTTATAGTTAATAATTAGAATGCCTGAAAAATATTTTGTAATATATGTGTACGTTCATATTGGCGAGTTTGAACCAGTAATCGTGTGTGCTTTTTAACCCTGGTAAACGGGTCTTTATGTGTTTTCTTTTTGCTGCAACATCAGGTGCTCCCAATAATATGAAAATGGATATGCTTATGAACATGTTTCGCAACCTTGGATCTGGTGGCTTTGCAACACCAAACAATTCGAATGGTAACACATCTGCTAGAGGTGGCAAAAATGGGCGGGTTAGATGGGTTGGGTTATATTTTGAAAAGGGTTTTCGCCCAAAGTTGCCAAAAAGAACTATAAATAATCAGTTTGTTTGATGATTACAAAACTTGTATAATTCCTATAATCATCTAGCTTTTGATATGTTTTCTTTTAATCTATTTTTTTCCTAATTTACCCACTTAACCCGTTACAGATATCAAATAACCAATTTGTCACCTCAAATGCCCACCAGAAGAAATGGGATTTTTGGATACCCGAGAGAATCTTCAAACACTGACTGCTACCCGAGGTAGTTCCCTTCTCTATTAATTGAGGACCTAAAAGATAAGGAAGTAGAACATGATAGCAATGAAACATGATAACACAGAAAAATGTGAACTTTAGGCCAATTTCAAATAAAAATGTGAATGTGAAATATAAAAGCATGAAGCATGTATAACAGGTTTGCAGGATGATCTCTGTCATCATTTACTACAATCATAGGTAGTTAATATAATATTATAGTTAGATATGCTTTGAGTTAGGTCTTAATTTCCTAGCAATCTAAAAGCTAATTACTTTCCGTTATTATTGATTCTACAGGTATACAATTATGCTTATGTGCTCTTTTATTTCTCTCATTGATGATTTGTTAATTGTTTTTTTTTTATCCAATGGTGGAGATATTTTATATCTATGATTCAATCTAAACTAACATGTCTAAACGAAAATTTTGAAATATATCATTTCTATTGATCTTTAAACTTAAAGTGGCCATATGGTTGACTTTTTCTAAAATATGGTTTATGACAAATCTTAAATTGCTTCAAGTCTTGTATGCTAAAGTATTGAAATTAAAAGATAAATAAGTACCATATCTTATATTTTAAATGTAATTATTTTGAGCATTTTCAGGTAACCAGGTGGAGATAAAATATAACGTTGAAAAAGCTTCCATTGGATTGGCGCATGTTGTTGGTAAAGTCAGAATAAATGTTGTTGAGTTGATAGTTATCATCTATTGGGTATTTCAAGGGGGCAGCTGGAGCTTATGTTGATGCGGTAGGTAAATATTATTCTTTGAACCTAGTCCATTAAGCGTATACAATATATCCTCTTTGGCTATCATGATGGGAACTTTCACAAAATCATTTGGATCATGTGGTGGTTATATAGCAGGATCCAAGGTTTGTTTGATTATGAATATGATTACCATATTGTTCAACTTCTTTGAAAGACAGCAAAAATGATTTAACTTATATCTGGAAAAATGGCGGGTCGGGTCGCAGGTCATAGTGCGGGTCAGAACAGGTCATAATGGGTGGCAGGTCAAGACGGGTGCGGGTCAGGACGGGTAAGTTATAAACTATGTTTACATTTGTTGTTGTAAACAACAAATGTTGATATGAATCACGTTCCATCGATTTGTTGTAAACACTTAGATTATCATGATAGTATCATGATATAATATCACACATTAAATTCTTAATTTTTTTCATGTCATTTATACTTTATTGCAACTTATGTTGATATGAATCACGTTGTTATGTGTAGGTGAGACTTCATATTTATGGTTGTAACATGAACCAGAAGTGTATTGATGTTTCATAAAAACGACAATGCGTGTGTTGTGGATTTCTTATGAAACTTTTTTTCACTATCATACCATACCATGTTTTCAGATTATTTGTAGTAATTTAGGAATTTTTTGTTGTTAATGTTTTGTGTTCAAAATGATTGTTTTCAAATTGTAAGGTTGTGTATCCCCGTTAAGATCACTGAGTTGTTAATTAATATTCTTTTTGTTTGTCAAATGCAATCACAAGTTACTTGTGTTGGAAGATTCTTGAGAAAATGTAGTTATTTGTAGTGATTGGTGTACATTGGATTGTGATTGTGCTCGAAGCCTCTTGCTAAGACCCATTCCGCATTCACTTGTGGGTAGATTTGATTAGGGTGATTGATGTTCTAAACAATAAGTTTGTATAGTACGGGGGAGCAATGCTATTGGTTTGTAGAGTAGCTTTATGCATTTTATTGAGTATTTTAAAGTGACCATTGTAGTACTATTCTAGACGAGTTCTTGAGGTTAAGGTGCTATCAAAAGTGTTAGAAAGATGGTCAAGGTCTTAATCATTGTCTAAAATTGTTACAAGATTCTATTCTAAAACCAACTGAAATTTGTTGGGTTTCAATACCTCAATGACTGATTGACTTCTGCTCATCTAATGACCTTTGCTTCCAATACATTTTGAATTGTAGATTGATTTGATACAAAATATCAAAATAGTAGAAGTTTAGCATGAAGATCAATATAACTAACTTCAATGTACAATAATATATTGATCATTAGAGAATGTCATACAATACAACTTGTCTAAAGATATACAAGTTTTAGTTATCGTTGAAGTCATCTTGATTGTGACTTGGAGCATTCTCTAAGCGGCTTGATAAGCGAATTCAATGACATCTTAGATTATCAACAACTTGATAAAGTCATATGCATTATACTTAAATTGTAACAACCAACAATATCAATATTAAACTATAACTGTAATTGACAACTTTAATGATTAGTTGTTATAAATAGCATTTCTAATCAGTAGTAACAAATCTTTAGTGATAATATCTGTTACTTCAGTTGAAGCTTTGTCTAAACATTTCTTTCGTTTAACCGTATTATATATTTTTGTTTGATGAGATAGTACCTCTTACTCTATCCCTTTGAAAAAAAAAAGTTTATTTATTTGATTGTGTATTGTCATATTTGTTCTGGGTTAACTGCACCAAAATGTAACATACTTAGTTTCAACATCTTCTCTTTTAGTAACAAGTTTTACAAGGATTAAATCTAAACCTTATCATGTGTATTTGCAGTCTACGAAGACTATATGTCGTTTCTTTGTGGCATAAACGAGTCAGAACTTGTAGTCCTAAATTACATGGGCATAAACTGTGGACTAACAAAGGTTAATGAGGTTTATAATGCTGACCTGAACCTGCCTTCCATCATATTTGTGAACGTGAACCAAACTCGAACCATCCAATTAAGAGCAACAATGGTGGGAACGAGTCCTATAGTGTGAGTTGGAGTCACCATGGTTCGGGTAAAAGTCAACCCCTTTTCATTTAGAATTCTAAACAACTAGCATCAAAAAGTGATAATTTTTTTTCTATTTTGCGTTACCCGTACTGGTACGGGTATAACACTAGTTATATTTGTAGTGCTAATAGTTAGGCTTAAATTAAGGAGTAGATTTTCTTAAATGGCTCGTAGACTTCTGTATATATTCTTTGCATTATGATTGCTGTAGACACTCAATCCTTGAAAAATACAATGTGTTATAATTCTCTCTATTTCTTAACACTTTCACCTAGGTATGGATCAAGGAAAAAGTTTAAAAAGTGAGTGGTGTTAAAGTTTAGCAATCCAATTAGAATAAATTATCATCTTAGGGTTTCTATACTAATTGAACAGGACCATCTGTGCAGGATTTTAGGTGATTGGGTTCACATAAGTGTTGCAGATTCTCCTTATTGTTACTAGGGGTGATCATAGTGAAGGACAGGAGCAGTTCGAATCAAACAGACCTAGAACCAAAATCAAATAAGTTGAAAACAAATCAATAACTAAGCAATTTTGTGCGTCTCGTATTGATCTAGGATCTATCCAGGCCGTTTTATCAATTTTTCGGCTTGACGGAGAATAGTGACCAACCATCTTTGAAATTACGATGTCTTATGAGACTACTAAAAAAACCCTTAAATGTTACCTTGAGCTTTAGATGCTTTCCAGTTTAGTGTGCATCATTTGATTTAGTCCATATGTCAGCTTTATTACCAAATAAACATAACTAAAAGTAGCACTGTAAAATGGTAAGAAACTTGTAAGAACAAGTTTCTTCAATTATTAGACGATAACAGAAGACAGTGTTGTATCTGTTGTCTGAAATCATCAGTCTGGTGTGTTGTTGTCTATAACTCCAAGCTTTGTCAATTAGGTACTAAACAAAAAGCATGGAACTCACCATCATTTATAAATCTTCTTATATTTCTCCATGCATGGGTAATTACAGTGCAAATTTAGGATTTCCCTGAATTAGCACTTCATGGGGCGTCATGTGGTTAACGGGGCGTTACCCGTTGACATATAATGGCCGAAATCATTAGGTTATTTTTTCTGTTGACGTCTAACATAACATGATGTTACCTAGTAAGTATAAAATGCATCAAAAATATTTGCACAAAATGCAACATAAGTAACTCTATGAATTTGGATCCTGAATATCTCATGATGAAGTGTTTTAATAGAAAGAACAAACAAATTATCAACACAATATTTATTACTTAGCTTTCTTTATTCATGTTCATATAAAACTAATTAAATACACAACTTATTACAATTGAAAAGATAAATATATAGGTAATGAAAGCAGTGATATGCACGCGAGACTGAACTAAACAACAATAACAAATACAAAAAATAAAAAAGAAATAAAAAATAAAGTATTGATATAATATATATTTTCGAGAAATAATTATACGAGTAAATCTTCAAATTAACACTTTGGCATATCTTTTGGTGGAGGCAAGATTCTTTCGTTGGCACGTTTCCCGTTCCTTACAATGAATACCATCTCCATCCCCCAACTGACATGACGTTCGAAATGACAATGCATGAACCATACTCCTGAAACATGTGAAAGTACCCCCAGATTAAATTAATTAAAAAGTACGTTAGTTAACAAATTATGTTGATTAGATAATTGAAATAACAATAAAAAACACATAGAAACGGACTTACCAGGGTTATTGGCTCTGAATCTGATGGCTGTCCAACCGTTTTGAGGAACCGCGATGGTCTGTTGAAGTGGTGGGTCAATAAGATTGTAACTCAAAGGATCTCGTTGTCGGTCGAAGTTCCCAAATCCAGATCCAACAACATAGAAACTGTATCCATGCAAATGCATGGGATGATCCACCCCTGAAACTACGTTTGTTCCTTGGAAAACAAGCTCCACCGTGTCATTATACTTTAGGACTTTAACCTCCGTCCCGTTCATCGGAGTTTGTAGCGAAGTACTCAAGTTAGCTGACGTGTAGTTGAAGACGAAAGGAGGATTATCCGGAAAGTCATCGCCATAAACACCATTCATTCCACGGTAGTAAGCTCCAAGAATCGAAGTCCTTGGAGCGTCAAAGGTGATGTTGTTTATGCTTGCAGCGAACCTGTTACCCCTTGGCCCCCCACATGTAGTGTTACTAGCACATGGCAGCGTGTTAATAGAGAGCGTGTATAGTAACTTCCTTGTAATTGTCATTGGCACGTCGATAGGGTGTTCCTTGCTTGCTAAACTCCGTAAGCTGTTGGTGAAGTTAGCTGACGCATTTCGGTCGTTAAAAGCAGGAAGAAGAGGAAAAACAGGCGAAGGAGACGCGGTGTAATTTCCGTTGTATTGGACGACGGCTGTGGTGGTGGAATTATCAAAGACACTACGTGGGTTGCTATTATAGAATTTTCCGGCCATATAGTAGTGATTGCGGGGTTGGTTTGCTACTATCAAGGCGTCTATGGTTTGTCCGGGTGATATCGCGACGTAGCTGGTTTTGAGTGGCTTTGTGTAGGCCCCGTCGGTTCCTACGACGATGAGGTCGTGGTCCGCGATCGCAAAGAACATGATGTTGTTCATGGCCGCGTTCACCATTCTGAGCATGTAAGTCTTTCCTCTATCCACGTTGACTCTGGTTGTTTGCGGACGTGAGCAGTTGTAGAGATCGCCTGGCTGACCGTTGATTGTTAGAGCATCAGAGGGAGCCGGATCGCCTCCTCTACGCATGAAATCTTCCATCACCGTCTGTATATCGTTCTTCCACCAGTCACCTAAGATGACGGGAACCTCCGCATGGGGTTTAGGGAACGGGAAAGCAGTCCCAGTCTTGGGAGAGACGACGAGTAGACCATGTACGGTGGCTCGAGACCAGTCGCTGTGTGCATGCCACCATAACGTGCCTTCCTCATCGGAGAGGATAATCTTCTGGGTGAAACGGGAGCCGGGCTGAATCGGGCATTGAGTTATGAACTCGGGCCCGTCGGACCATGGATATCTAGGTAGTTTCACTCCATGCCTGTAATGCATGTAGTTGAATGTCATTACATTTTTTTTTTTTGCAAATTAATCCATGATCAGTTAGATACAATGAATGAATGAATGAATTAACTAAGTAGGTACCAATGAATTGTGATGTTCTGGGTTGCTTGGTTGACAACATGGACAATAACGGTGTCGCCTCTACGAGCAGAAATAGTTGGACCGGGATATTGTCCGTTAACTGTCAAGATGTTCTTGCTGCTGCATAGCCTTGTGTAGTTTGTTTCTTGAACCTGAAAGTTAGTTATATATGTATATATGTTAATTAGCAGCTAGTTAACAATGAAATCAAATATATATGCATATATGCATGCATGTTTGCAGCTGATGGATGCGTACGTACCACAAAGTTATAGCGAACCACAGCTGCTTCTGATTGCATCATCAAACCAAGAAGCACTACTACAACAAGTAGAGCCAGCTGCTGCTGATGATGATGTATATTCATGACCGACCGGCTATATATATATATATATATCTTCAATTCAATGTATATATATATGCTAGCTAGAAGCTGATGAAACTTAAATAATATTATGGATGATCAGATAATATGTATGTTGTCTTGCTAATGATCAGTAGTTATATGTATGTTTGTTTTTTTTTTTATCATGAATCGATGGGTTATGTTGCAGATGGATGGAGATTGTTAATTTATAGAAGTGGCTGCTGGTGGGCTGGTCGTCTAAATCAGCCTTGAAATTTCTCTACTCGCGCGTTAATACCTAATATGGAAGTTGGACCCATTCATTACCATGTTTTGAATATAGTATATATTCTCATTTTTCCCTTTTGACTTTCTGTTTTTTGCTATTATCTTGTTTGACTTTTTTTTTTTTTTTTAAAGGGCTTTTTTCCACTTTGAATCCAGAGAACATTAATTCGCTAAAATGGTTTTTGACTATTAGATTTAGTTAACGTACAATATATCAACTGCTTAATTACTAGATTTAATCAACACAATTGTATTTTATTTTTTTAAATTAACGTAGAATATTTTATGTCACCACTAAGTACATGATGTTACCGCTAATACCGATGACATGTCGCCCCTAAAGATTCGCCTTCGCTAATAACCACGTGCTGCTGCTAATGGGTGTCTTCGCTATTGATCGAGCTACATGTTACCGCTAATATTCCATGTCCCGTGTAACGTAACTTTCTTTGTATTTTGTATGTTTTCGGTATTCTCGAAACATATACAATTATAAAAACACAAGATTTTCCAAATAAATACATACGTAGGTAGTTACATTTATAAACATAATAAGTACATACACGTTTGATTTTTTAAAATATTTGTTCAAAGTTAAAAGTCAAACAAAATACATATGGAGTTTTTATTTTTCCAGTTTTTTCTTAATATTATGTGTATTTATTCATGCTGAAGATGAAGCCTTAGATAAATTTAAAATATATAAGTAACATGTAGAATTGCCTAAATCTGATTTGATCATAACTCTTGGAACTCACAGAGGAGGAGAGTATTATGATCCGGTTTATTTTTAATTAACTGGAATAATACATCAAGTCACGGCTCCTTATACACCACAACAAAATGGTGTAGCAGAAAGAAAAGAAAAAAACAGGACATTGAAAGAAATGGTCAATTCCATGTTGTCCTACTCTGGTTTGAGTGATGGATTTTGGGGAAAGGCTATGTTAACAGCCCGCTATCTTTTAAATAGAATTCCTAACAAAAGAAATTAACAGACCCAATATGAACTTTGGTATAAAAGGTCACCAAACTTGAGTTTTCTTTAAAGTTTGGGGATGTCGAGCGGTTGTAAGACTGAATGATCCAATAATAAAAAAATTGGGTGAAAGAGGTATTGATTGTATATTCATCGAGTATGCTGAGAATACGTAAGTATACAGGTTCTATGTAATAGAACAAAATGATTCAGTGGCAATTAATTATGTCACAGAGTCAAGAGATGCAATATTTAATGAAAATAGTACTGATACTGGAAATGTTTCAACTGGTACTAGTAATGAACCAAGTCTATCTCATCCAAGGAAAAGCTCACAAGTACGTAAAGCTAAGGACTTTGGATCGAATTTTCAACTATAAGGAACAAGAAATGAGATAGAATCTCAATATCAATATTGTTTAAATGTTGAGGAAGATCCTAAGACATATAGTGAAGCTATCGCTTCAAGACATTTGACTTTCTGAAAAGAGGCAATCGAAGATGAAATTGATTCAATTATGCATAATCAAACTTAAAAATTGACTGGTTTACCTCCCAGTTATAAACCTTTAAGTAGTAAATGGATCTTCAAAAGGAAATTGAAATGGATGGAAGCATAGATAAATATAATGCCAGATTGGTTATCCAAGGCTTTATGCAAAAGGAAGTGTAGGGCTATTATTATTAAGGCATGAACATTAGTGGGCTTTTGTGTTTGGGCTTATTAGATATTGGGCTAGTTAGTGATTATGATTGGGCCATGTGGGCTTCTAACTAGGTTTGCGATTTTGTAAGGGCTATATAAGCCTCTCTTGTAAGTGTTTATGATTAAGCTTTTCAATACATCTTTCAAGTTTACGATTTCTTCATTGTTTCTATTTACGATCAGCTTCCAAGTTAGAGGGTTTTCATTCAAGATTCAATCTTTTTCTTAGATTGAATCTATTTCTTCTACTTGTTTCTTGGATCAATCGTGTTTGAGGATTCCGCACTCATTCACGATCAAATATCGTGTGTTTGGTTTGATTTCGGACCTACAATTGGTATCAGAGCAAAGAATCTTAGATTCGAGGCTCTCACGATATTGATTCAAGAGTATTTCTGGGTTTTAGTTCGAGTTTTTGAAGATTCAAGGGTGTTTCAGGAGATTACGACTGGTGCTGCTGCTGATCTTCGCGTTTTCTGAGTTTTCTGTGTGTTTACGATTGTTGTGTGTTTGAAGATTGCTTGTTTACGATTGGAAGATTCGGTGTTTACGATTGTACTTGCATTTACGACTTTGCATAATCGTAAAAGGGTGTTTACGACTTGCTCGAATCGGAAACAGTGTTTACGACTACGGAGTCGTAATCGGAGGTCGTAATCGGTGGTTTACGATTTTTAAAGGCGGTGTGTGTTTACGACTGACACGTGTTATCGCAAACGGTGTTCTCGATCGTAATCAATTGTTGTGGATCGTAATCAGTTGTTGTGAATCGTAATCAGGTGTTATTGGATCGTAATCAGTGATTTTTTGGACTTTTGGACTTTAGGTTAAGTTACCCAAGCTATTGAAATGGATTTTGAGCCGAGCATGTACCAGAAACTGGATTTCGAGATCGGATCTATAACTCGTCCGCCAAGACTAACTTCAGCGGATAATTTCTTAGAGTGGAAGTACAGATTCGAAAATCATTTGAAGAGTGTGGATCTGAGACTATGGAGGGCAGTTCTCAATGGACCGTACACGCCTACTCACACAACGGGAACAAATGCTGGGAAAGAGAAGAAAGAGGATGAATATGATGATGATGACTGGGAGAGGTGCAACAAGGCTGAGAGGGCTTTTGCAATAATGACTATGGCCCTAACTCCAGACATCGCTCAAGGGTTCAAGCACTGCAAAACAGCAAAGCAACTGTGGAACGCTTTGATTGTTGCTTATGAAGGAAATCCGGATATCAAGGCTAGTAGGAAGCAGATGTTGAAGCAGAAGTTTAACTTGTTCAACCATATCCAGGGTGAATCTTTTGAGGCTCAAGTTCAGAGGTATGTGTCCTTGATGGCAGAGATGTCCAGTTATGGTGTGGAGCCGGACACTGAAGACAAGAATTTGAAGTTGCTAAACAGTCTGCCTAAATCTTGGAACACCAACATATCCATCATCAAAGACAACAATAGACTGACTGAAGTGACTTTGGATGAACTAATTAACAAACAGAAGTCAAAGATGATAGATGATAAGCAGAGAGAGCTAAACCACATAAGCTCATTAAGTTTGGTAGGGAAGTTGAATCAGGCTCTGTTATCTGAAGAAGTTGAAGGTAAGCATGAAGGAAAGGCTTCGGGAAGTGGATCAAGCTCAGTTTCAATGGGTAATGCATTTGTGGCACAGCCTCAAGGAAGTTCAAGCGGAGGTGTCAACTCTGGAGATATCAATGATCCTAACTTTGCCCTTGGAATGGGTTTCATGAACAGCTATCATGCCCTTGTGGCCGGGAATCTTGTACCTTCTGATATGGTGGCCGGTGATCTTAATCAGATAAATCCTGAGGACGTGGAGATGCTAGATGTGTCTTGGCAAATGGCCATGGCTGTTTTCAGAGCCAAGAAATTTATGGCCAAAACTGGAAGGAACGTCTGGAAGGATCAGGATAAAATCAGAATGGGGTTTGACAAGTCGAAGTTGAGGTGCTACAATTGTGATGAGTATGGTCACTTTGCCAGGGAATGCACGAAGCCAAAGAAAGAGAGGGTTGAAGAGAAGAAGGCAGCTGAGGTAAAAGGTAAAGGAGAAGACAAGGCATTGGTGGTTCAGGGAGGTGGTGGTTATGACTGGACCCCCCAGCTGAGGGAACTGACCCCCCAGATGAAGGATCTCAGTTTGTCACATGCTTTGATTGCTACTGCTGAAGAGGGTGATGAAGAACATCATGCTTTTGTGGTCACTGATAAGGAAAAGCCTGAGGAGACTGAGATAGAAGACAAGGAAGCGTACGTTGCTGCTGCTGAGAACCTCAAGGTATGTTCTGATCCCACTTGTGCTCGTATTATACCTGGTCTTAGACAAGTCTGTAAGAATTATCAACTAGAATTGTTTGAGATCAAGTGTGAGAGGAGTTCATTTAAGGGTAGATGGATAAAAGGTGAGGAAAAGATTAAGGCACAAAAGCTAGATATTGTTAAGTACCAACAGATAGCAACTGAACAATCTATCCTGTATGATAATGCTAAATTAGAAATAGCTGACCTTAGAAAGCAGGTAGATGAATTGACACATAAGAACAATGAGATGCAGGTTCAGTTAGATGTGAATAAATTAAGAAACAAAAGAATGCTTCAGGCAGGTAAAGAACTATCTCAGGCTATCACTTGTGGTCAAGTAGGGAAACATACGCCAGGATTTGGGTCGGAAAAGTCTGACAAGTCCGTGGCCGCAAATGTTGTAATTCCCCCACCTATCCCTAGAGATATTATAGGAGTGCTTTATGAGGAGGATCAGGTAGACATAACTAAGTCAGGTTATCATGAAGCAGGTCCTCCTATAGATAGTATGTTGGTAGGTGTGACCCCTATGACAGAAGAGGAGTTAGAAAGAGAGAGACTTGGAATATATGGGATGAGTAGTCAGAACAAGGTAGATGAACACAGGAATGAACCAGGTCCTTCCCAGGAATCATTAAACAATAATGTTAGTTCTACTAATGTTTTTGTTACATGTGCAGATGGTGTAGGGATTGAAGATGTATCTGGGGAGGATGCTGAATGCTTGAGAGTCAATGAGTGTCATGAGTCTAGCTGTTCTGTTTTTAGTTTACCTAAGGATGACGTTCTGGCATCTGTGTCAGAACTTGAAACATCCAAGTCCAATCAAATTGTCTTGTTAAAACATGTTTCTAATCCTAATGAAATCGTTAGTTCTTTTAAAATACGTGTTCCTAACACAAAGATTGGCCGTCAGTCTAAGCCCAATGATTTTGTTCCTTATCCTCAGGTTGTGTCAACTTATAATAGAACTGATAAATCAAAATCTGAACAATTTTGTTTAATAACACAACCTGAAAAACATTCAAAACGTGTGATACACAAATGGGATGATCAACCGGAATGGAAGTCGTCTTACCCAAGACGCTCATACTTGTGTAGCAACGTCAATGGGCCTAGACAAATGAATTGTTTTCAATGTGGTCAACCAGGTCATTTTGCTGCTAATTGTATGAACAGACCCTATGAGCCATATTATCCGCAGAACAAGCGGACAAATATGCTTGAGAAAATGATGAGGGGTGAGAACAGAACTCAAAAGCAGCAAGCTTCGTCACAGGGGAAGCAGAGTTCTGAACCAATGAAGACTCAAAAGTCTAAGGTTCTAAACACAAAAGCCCCAGTGACAAAGCCTGTCAATGAAAGGAGAGATGTGGGCCAAACTTCAAAACCTGCTCATGCAGCTAAAGAAGTCTACAACAGACCTAACAAAGTTAAAACAAAGCCTTTTGAGAAACAAGTGCAAAAAGTTAATCAGACTGCTGAACCTAAGGGTAAAGCAGTTATGGAACAACCAAAAACTGTCACTCAACCAAAACAAATGGTTTATACCAAATTAAAACTTGAGTGGACACCGGTTGTTAAAACAAAAGGTAAAAAGGCTGCATCTCCTCCAAGAAAAACATCACCCACAAAGAACTCTGCTAGTAGTTCAAACTCACAAAAGCAACCAAATTGGAAGCCAAAAGTTAATGCTAAAACTGTAAATCAACCTGAATCAAAAGCAGGAATGTCTTTCAAAATGGTTAACTACATTGACTCCAAGGGAGTGCCCAGATCTGTTATGACCTGGGTACCTGACTCTAACTGATCTCTGATTTGTGTAGGGACAGCCTAGAAGATCTGTCAACAATCTCTGGTATGTTGATAGTGGTTGCTCCCGACACATGACCGGAGATCTGTCTCTTTTGGAAGATGTAGAGGATTTCAATGGAGGTGGAGTTTCATTTGCAGGGGGAGTGGGTGGTCGAATCAGTAAGAAAGGTGTGGTGCGGAGCGGTAATCTGTCATTTTCTGACGTTCATTATGTGGAGGAACTGTCGCACAGTTTGCTGAGTGTTTCTCAGATCTGTGACAGAGACTTTTCTGTGATGTTCAATAAGAAGGAGTGTATTATTCTGAAGCCAGGTGTGAAGATACCCGAGGAGTGTGTACTTATGCGCACTCCAAGACGTTCAAACTCATATCTTCTCAACTTGAGCAATCCTCCTTCGTCAGAAGAAGCTTGCCTTATATCAAAACAGAATGAAAATCTTGCATTGTTGTGGCATCGTCGTCTGGGACATGCAAACATGAAGAATTTATCCAAGCTGGCTAAAGGAGAGCATGTCAGAAACCTTCCGATCACAGATTTCACTTCAGTGGAGAAGTGTGTGGCATGTGCTAAGGGGAAGCAGCACAAACTGCCACATCGTCCAAAGGTTGCAAATTCTGTCTCTTCTGTGCTTCAACTCTTACATATGGATTTGTTTGGTCCTATGCAGGTACAAAGTGTCAGCAAGTTCTCATACTGCCTCGTGATAGTGGACGACTACTCGCGATTTACATGGGTCTTTTTCTTGTCAAACAAGTACGAAACTCCGGCCCTAGTAAAGCAGTTTGTGACTCTTATTGAGAATCAGCTGGATAAAAGAGTGAAGGCAATCAGATCTGACAATGGGACAGAATTCAAGAATGCTGAGCTGAATATGTTTTGTGGTGAAAAGGGGATTGAAAGGCAGTTCAGTGCTCCTTATACTCCTCAGCAGAATGGAGTTGCCGAAAGAAGAAATAGGACACTCATCGAAGCAGCTAGAACGATGATGTGTGAAGCAAAATTACCAATCTTCTTTTGGGCAGAAGCTGTGAATACTGCTTGTTATGTACAAAACAGAGTTCTTCTGAACAAGCGTCACGAGCAAACTCCATATCAGATCATTTATGGAGAGAAACCGAAGGTGGGTTACTTCAAGACGTTTGGATGTCCATGCACGGTGCTGATCCAGTCCGATGTAGGGAAATTCGAAGCGAAGGCCGATGAGTGCTATTTTGTTGGTTATTCAGCAAATAGTGCTTATCGTGTGTACAACAAGACCACGGGGGTGATCATTGAGGCATTCAATGTAGATTGGATGGAGGACAATCCTACTGATGCGGGAACTGGACCTGATTGGATCTTCGACTATGGATCATTGTTTGAGGGATTTAATTTCTCGAATGTTTTCCACAATTTGGGCGAAGAAGAAGACATTCTAGCTCCCAGTGCTGATGTAAGACCTCATGTGGATAGAGCATCAGCTGAATCTTCTCGGAATGCAACTGCCGATATTCCAGAATGTTCAGGAACACGTGATACTCCAGTGGATTCTCAAGGCTCAGGTATGTCTGAAAATGTTGTTAATACTAATCTGCCTGTTAATGTTTCAGTGCCTGAAGTCCAAGAGAGCAGAATCAACAAGGATCATCCACTGAGTAATGTTGTTGGGCCAGTGACAGCGGGTGTCACCACAAGGAGCCGGACAGGACACATCAACTTTTGTATGTTTTCCTGCTTCATCTCCCAGATAGAACCTCCCAATGTGATGGTTGCTCTTAAAGATCCAAACTGGATGGAGGCCATGCACAATGAACTCAATCAATTTTCAAAGCTGGGAGTGTGGCGTCTTGTGAAGCGGCCAGAAGACAAGAAGGTGATTCCCACGAGATGGTTGTACAAGAACAAAAAGGATGACTCGGGGATCATTGTGAGAAACAAAGCAAGGCTGATAGTACAAGGGCACAGGCAAGTCCAGGGTATAGACTATGATGAGGTTTACGCTCCGGTGGCAAGATTGGAAGCAATTCGGATCTTTCTAGCTGTAGCTTCGTATCTCAACTTTACCGTACATCAGATGGATGTGAAGACTGCCTTCCTGTATGCAGAGATGAACGAGGAAGTCTATGTTGCTCAACCACCAGGGTTCATAGATGAAGAAAATCCAGATCACGTTTATCTGCTGGATAAGGCTTTGTACGGTTTGCATCAAGCTCCTAGAACATGGTATGAAACGTTGTCCAATCACCTGGTGGAGAATGGATATACAAGAGGAGTCGTTGATCAAACACTGTTCAGGAAAAGGGTGGGAGAAGACATAATTATGGTGCAAGTGTATGTAGATGATATTATCTACGGATCGACAAACGAAGAATTGTGCACCGAGTTTGAGGAGATCATGAAGAAAAAGTTTGAGATGAGTGACCAAGGCGAGATGAGTTTCTTTCTTGCACTTCAAGTCAAGCAGAATGATTCCGGGATTCTTATTCATCAGGAGAAGTATGTGAATGAGATTCTGGACAAATTCAAGATGCAGGATTGCAAGCCCATCGCCACTCCCATGGCATCCAGACCACTCCTGTCAGCGGATCTTAACGGGGAGTCAGTGAGTGAATTCCAGTATCGGTCGATGATTGGATCACTAATGTACTTGACAGCAAGCAGGCCAGACATCATGTATGCAGTTTGCGTGTGTGCTCGATATCAGGCTAACCCTAAACTCTCTCATTTAGCTGCTGTTAAGCGTATCTTCAGGTATCTGAAGGGCAGGCCTAGGCTTGGTCTTTGGTACCCGAAGAACACTGATTTTCAATTATATGCTTTTACTGACAGTGATTATGGAGGTAGTGACCTTGACAGGAAATCTACTACTGGAGGATGTCAGTACTTGGGAGATAGGCTCATCTCATGGCAGAGCAAGAAGCAGCATACCGTATCCAAATCAACTGCAGAAGCTGAGTACGTGGCCGCATCTGCCGGTACTTCACAGGTAGTGTGGATCCAAAACCAGCTCACGGATTACGGTATGGAATTCGTTAACACTCCAATATTTTGTGATAATGCTGCTGCTCTTGAGATTGTGAAAAACCCTGTCCAACATTCCAAAACCAAGCACATTGACATTAAGGTACATTTTATTCGTGATTGCTTTGATCGTGAGCTGATTCAGCTACAAAAGGTAAGCTCCGATCAGAATGTTTCGGACATCTTTACAAAACCCCTTCCTCGTCCTAATTTTGAATCTTGTGTTGAAGGCCTGAAGATGATTGCCTTCGAGGAATGATCTGATCATCTATGTTTTTGTACAAAGTCTTTGGTTTTTTTTCAATTTATTCTTAAAACAAAAATTTAAAAAAAAAAATAGAAAATGACTGAAAAATTGAGTCTTGTTTCAAAAGCCTCACAAAAACAGGGGAAGAAATGGTGCTGGTTAAACTGAAAGGTTTTTATGATGTCTTTTGATAGGACTTAAATGCTTAATGACGGTTGGAGACTGACACGTGTAAGGCTGATGTGAAAGACTGCTCGAAGATGATATGTCGGTAAGCTCAACCAAAACAATGATCATCTATGTAAGTGCAGTAATCTTAAACTCTATACATGTTTAGTTTCCCATCCTAGTATACATGGTTTAAAAAACTGAGTCCCGACAAAAATGGGTTGAGAGTGGTATTACCTAGTATTCACTCTCTCACACGCCATGTTAATACTGTATAAGACAACACCACAAGAAAAAGAAAAAGAAAAAGAAAAAGAATTCAAAGAATTCAAAATTGAAAATTCTGAAAAAGAAAAAGAAAAGAAAATAAAATTATTCAGTTGGTCTTCTCTGCGTGCTTATGCGGCCGACCTGATCATCAACTGATAATATATGAATATCAGAAATAAGTGGTAGTCAAAAACAGTGTTGCATGGTTTCTCAAGTTGGGGGTTTGTGAATCCTCAATAAACTCTGAGGTTGGGTAGGTTTTGCTATGGAAAATTGGGTGTGGGGACGGTTAAACATAACGGTAAATCTGTAATATATTTAAGCACTTTACTGGATGTGAGTTTATGTGTTCAAACCACCTGACAATTGTCTAGAGTGTCTAGTAACAGAAGCTGAAAAGGGTTCCTCAGTCAAAGACTTGTCTGAAATTATCTGTGAAATTTACCAGCACCAGGTATGTAAATATTTTAAATTTCTGAGGCAAGTTTGTGAATATTTAAATTTGGTTTTGATTTTATCTGTTTTATCCTTTAAAATATTTCATGATCATGATCGGATACTCGGGTATAAGTCTGAGGGGAAGTTTTGTAAAATTCTCAAAGTTTTTCAAAAATTTCAAATTTTATGAGGATTATCAAGTTTGGGGTGTTCTTGAAAGTTTTTCAAAAGTTTAAGGGGGTTGTTTGAAACATTTTTGTATTTACGATTATAGGAGGGGGTTAAGTGTAAATTGGCAACTTAAATATCCGGTTTAAACCATTCACGATTCATCTTTCTCTCTCCTTCCGATCACGACTCCGCCGCTGCAACCCTATACCGCCGCTCCTCTTCGCCGGAAAAGCACAGCCAACCCATTTCTGTTCACCATTCTTCACACAAACCCTTCCATCGTCTTCATCATCCTTTCTCAAACAAAAACCCCTTGTTTATTGACTGTTTCACCATCGATTCAGGGTTTTCTTGTTCCAAGCCCTAAAAATCTCAATCGATAGAGATTTTCCTGTTTTCAAGTCGATTTCGCATTCATTATAGTCGAAACTGTGCTTAAATCTCGTTTAAGGTAGTCTTAATGAACTTTGTTGAGTTTTTGATGTGTTTAATCGAGTTTATGAGAAAGTTGCAGGTTCATCCATGGAGAATCTGGTGTTTACGATGTCCTGACGAAGAAGATGAAGATGTGGTGTTTACGACCGGTGTTTACGAGTCAATGTTTACGATTGACGCGTTTACGACTCACGCAAACGACAAAAGCTCTGTTGGGCGTTTACGATTGGGCCCAGTTGAACCGACGTTGTTTACGATTGGCTTAACTGATTACGATTGGGCCAAATCTAATCCAATCGTGAACCCATTTAAAGGACCGTAAACCCGAAAAATGGATCGTGAACACCTTTATAAGTCGTAAACACACATTAAAATGAAAAATTTAATCTTAAACACTTAATAAAATTTTAAAATCTCATTAAAATTGAACAGTTTTGAGATAAATTTGACGGTGTTTGTGAGCAAGTTCTAAATTTAATTATTTTCCCGAAAAATGTTCAAATTGAAATTTTGTGAAGTTAAAAAGTAAAAAGTTATTGTCAATTGAACATGTTTAGGGTTGATAATCATAATTGCTTACTCATGATCAAATCTGATGCATATGTCTTGTTTGTCTCAGATGGCAGGAAATGTTATTGACGAACCAATCAAATTTGATCATGATCACTGTATACCAGCTTTCCTGGAAGATCCACCAGAGCATCACATGGATCTATTTTACTCACTGGTGGCGGGCATGAACGTCTGCAAGATAAATCATGCACTAAGAACGAGTGTATTGATTGATGAGATGCTGGTAAGAGAATTTTGGGGGACTGCACGGGCGAGTGCTGATAAGACGAGAATCACTGCTACAATCCAGAATCGTCAAGTTGTCATTCTGGAAGATGATATTAGAAGAGGCTTGAATATCAACGATCGTGCTACCGATCCGGTTGATTACCCTAGAGAAGCCGTTCTGGCAGGTGCACAACTACTGGGATATGAAGGCAGATTCCCACCTATCATGAAAAAGCAGCTGCCGCACTACTGGAGGTGCCTTGCCCATTTCATGCAGAAATCATTTCTGGGCAAGAGAACGAGCTTTGACCAGCTAAACAAGGTCCACGGCACTGCTTTCGTCGCGTTGGCCCTTGACTGGAACTACAATTTCTCAAAGATGATGCTGCTGGATTGGATCGGTAATGCTAACTTGGGTGCTCGTGAGCAGTTTCTGATGACACCACGATTCGTGCAGATGGTGGTCATGCTGAAATATCCAATGATTGAGGAAAGGATACAGAAACTGGATGTAAAGGTGATGGATGCTGGTGTTTTTGGTCTTCAGACTCAGGATAGAAGTGGCAAATACATGTATGAAGGTAGGCTGGAATGGGTTAAACGTGGTGCCTTTCCAGAGGTAGCCCGTGAACAAGTGATGGAGGAAGATGAGCCAGTGGCTGATGAGCCAGCTGTGAATGCCATTGTCGCAGAAGATCAAGATGCTGAAGCCACTCAAGCTGTCAATGTTCAAGAAGATGATGTCATTCCATCCGATGAAGAAAATATAATGGATGACATCCTCACTGGCCAGGGCTTAGCTGAAGATGATATTTATGGGGACTTGGAGCCACTAACCCATAAAAGATCAAGAGAAGATATGATTGGGTCATCTGGCAGTGATGATACACCTCCTGAGCTGGAGTTAAACACTGATGAAGCTTTCGTGGAAGAACCCGTCCCTGCTCGTGAACCATCTCCAAGAAAGAAAACTGATCCTAGGAGCATACGGTTCAGATTCACCAAGACCAGCTCGAGCCTAATGATTGTAGAACCAACTGGACCCAGTTCTGCGGGTGCCAGTGGTCAAGAAGAATCTGTTAATGAAGCACTCCAGGAGCAACCGTCTCTTACACAGACTGAAGGTGGCAATGATCAACCTGCCCCTGTGCAGCACGATAGTCCAATTCTGAACGTGCAAAGCCCTGTACGTGAAGATAGGCAATTTCTGGAGGTTGATAGCACCTTCGTTGTTCCAAGTCCGGTTAGAGTGAGCCTCTCTACCGCGACAAGCCAACCTCTCGCAGCTCCAGGTTTCCGCCCTTTGTTGGCTGCTGAGCTTCCAGTTGATCTGAGGATTAGTGCTGATCCTCAGATTAACTTCCTGATCTCTCAGAATAGGATGAGACAAAATGAGATCAAGGCTCTCATGGAAGAAAATCAGCGTTTGAGAGAGAAGGAGGAGGCAAACAGCAAGTATATGAGAGGATATGAGGTAGCTGACAAGGAAAGAATGGAATATCTCTACAATATGATAAAGGGACTGAGAAAGAAGATTAATGAACTGACAGATGGTGCAGGGCCTAGCAACACAGGTGCCTCAGGTCAGAGTTCATCTCAAGCTGCAGGAGCTATGGAGGCGGATGATGGTGATGAGAATATGGAGATGCCAGATTACGCCCGAAGTGGCAGAGTTATCTCCAAAGCCCCTGAAGGACACGAGAACTGGTTCAGAGAGTTCTTCCAAGGACCAGCTCCCATTCTTTACACCATCGACGTTGGCAAAAGCTCAATTGATAAGCGTGGGAGTTGTGAGGAAATCCTATGTTGGCACTACGACATGGAGAAGAAGATCTTTGCTGTTATCCGTGACGGCTACAGTCCAGTGGAGTACTATCAATCACGTGCTCAATTCCACTCCTGGACTGAGCCTGAGATAAGGAAACTTCTGAGAGCTCCATTTATCAACAGATGGAATGGACCAGAGGGAAATCAGATCAGAGATAACCTGCTGGGCCACATGCAAAATGATTTCAGGGATTTTGAGCTGAAAGAAGTGAGATGGAGAGAGACAGGATCTGACCCTGTGACAGGGGAGCCAATTGGAGAAGTACGGAGGCCACCGACCAAGCGCACAAGGGTCATCAACATGTTGGATGAGATCGAGGATGGAACACTGGTACGAAACTTTGACTGCTGGTACTACGATCCAACAACACATGAGGTGGTGGTTCTCTGTAAGCCGATGCGTCAATTCCGATTTTATGACCCGGTGGATCTTCTTCGATTTGGTGAAAGAGATATAAAGCTTCTGGCCACCCAACCCATTCTTGCAGACGAGACTGATATGGTAAATGCTGTAAGGGTTGGCATCTTCGATGGAGCAGCTAAGAAGATTGTAGAAAAGGGATGGTGGTTTAACAACGTTCAAACCTCATTCAGATTTGACTTGCTGCTGCCGTGAAGTAGTCTAATGGTTCATGCCTAGGGGAAGATTGTAGGGCTATTATTATTAAGGCATGAACATTAGTGGGCTTTTGTGTTTGGGCTTATTAGATATTGGGCTAGTTAGTGATTATGATTGGGCCATGTGGGCTTCTAATGTAACATCCCGATTCTTATATGGTTAAATTCCCGTTAACGTCAAGTTAAATAAAGTTGTAGTTAAAATTTAGCCCCAAATATTAGTAGATATTTCTTTAATGTGAAAGTATGGGGTATATTGTGTAATATGATATTATGGTTAAAAATTAAACAAAGGTTGAATTTAAAGGGGCCATAATTATAATTATGCAAAAATTAAATAAAGAAAAGAGATGGAGAGGGATGGTGGTCGTGGGTTACGACCTGGAACAAATCCCAGGCCCCTCTCCTTCTTCTTCTTCATCGAAATTCAGCAATCATGGGCATAGGGGCTGCGATTTTGGCTAATAACTTGGAGTTAGAAGTGGTTTTCATTCCCTAGACTACTCTTGGTGTCAAGTAAGCAAAACCCCAACTCCTTGCATGTGATAATCTCGAAAATTAAGACCTCAAAACTGCAATTGATGCTTAAATTGTGTGTTATATGATGTTAGGAACATTATTTGTAGCATAACTTATTATCTTGATAAGTAATTGGTGTAGTAGGCATCACTTTCTTACACTTGAACATCCATGGTAGATGACTACTTATGATGGTCATGAAATTGGTTCCAATGATGGATTTCTAGCTTGTAATTGATGTCACTTGTATAATTGATGATGGGTTGGAAGGGATTCCACCCAATTTGTGTTAAATGGTAGATAGAAAGGTTCAAAAGATTGAATTTCATGTATGTATGGAATTATGCACACTAGGTGTTTGTTGAAATGCCTCACTTAGATGGAATGCTTGAATTCATGACTAAATGTAGGTATGTACACTACTAAAGATCATGAAGTAGGAATGTGCATGAAATGTGAAATCCATGCTTGTTAGATGTGTTAAATGGAATAATGTAAAACCATAAAAAAATGATAAAAATCTTGTTGTGGGGCTGTTTTGTAAGGGTTGTGTAAGATCACTCGTATGTCCGTTTGGGATGTATGATATACGGTCGAAAAGCTTGTTGTGAGTACTATGTTTCGTGTTTGATTACTAGAAGCTGAATCTGATGTATAATGGGTCACAATGACCCGTTAATATGGTCACTCAATTTTCCAGCATGCTGTTTGGTTAAAAATATAGTTGCTGTTCTGTTTTTATAAAAATTGTATAAAATCATAGAAAAATCGTTAGAAGGTGTACCATATACGCTTAGAAAGGTCCTTCAGTATACTACCTTTCATCTTTGATCATGGAATGTTAGAAAAATTCGTAGATGGGTCAAAAATGACCATTACTGCAGCACTGCTGAAAATGTGCACACGAGTTCATGTTTTAAAAAGCTAGTAAGAGTAAACAAGTTGAATTGCTTGTATATTGATAATTTGTGATATACACCTAACATGGGTGATAACCTTAGTAGGTAACAAAGTGGAAGGAGCAAACGGAAAGCGGGTAGTAATGGTTAAAGCTCTCGAGGTAACCTTTATGTTATGTTACACATTTAGTTTATTGCCCATTATGGTTATAATGTTATGTAATGCAACTTGACGAGTAAAGTGTTAAACTTGTTCAAATCGGAAAGGTATGAATATGCTAAGAAGAGTCAAAATCTAGCTAATTGATGATGTGCCTAAACAAGGTTACATTATGACATCATAGATGTATAATGTTGAATCTTGTACGGTATGGATACATGGGGGCTAAATAGCATGTAGAAAACCACAATCATGGTATAACTTGTTATTTGGAGGTTAAGCGGATTTAGAAACCTCTATGATACACTAATGGTAGGAAATATGAATAATAGGATTCATGTTAACGGGTCAAGCGGGTTAATGTGTAAAAACTCAAATGAATCAAGGTGATGAACCAAGTTTTAGTTGTCAACTAAATGAATTATGTGAACCACATTAATTGTGAAATTTTAGGAATGGTCTTGTAACGTATTCCTACATGTTATATTCATATGAATTATGTTGGACAAGTGGTCGTTGAATTGACTAGGTACCCGTTATTAAGTGCATACTCGAGATGGTAAAATGACTTGTAGTAGTCATGCCTAGAAAAGGGATTGCATATGGTAAAACGTTGATGCACCTAAAGGATGATGGTTTAACAAGTTGGTCCATAAGGACGATTGTTAAACCTATAGTTGTCTAATTAGAACACCAAGCGATGTTGAGGCCTTAAGGATTATTGAATCCTCATGCGTTGGCCCAAAGCATCGATGGTGACCAATGGGTCGATAAAAAGAATTTTGGTAACTAAACCGTATGTAGAAATATGTATATAATGTAGTTGAGTTAGACCCGTTGGGTGGTTTAATGAGTTATATGTTTTGACATTGGTGATTGCCGTAAAAGTCGTGTTATTAGACTCGCGTTACATTGCAGGTTCGAAAGGAATGCTTGGGGGTTACCCCGGATAGATTTCGGATGCAAAGGGGCAAGAAAAAGGGGGCGTTCCACCAGGTGCCACCGTAGCTTACGGTACCACCGTAGCTACGGTGGCCCCTGATGAGAAAACCCCACCGTACCACAGCACCTGGCCACCGTAGCCTAGCCAGGACCACCGTAGCTTACGGTGGCTGGCGTAAGCTACGGTGGAGGTGGTTCAAAATGTTGAAAATCGTCCTCGTTTGTTAGTTCAATGTCGTTTCTTGCATCCAATATGTTTATTACTAATGGGTTCAAGCTGAATGCAGGTAGGGGATGTGCGGATCTGGATTCCACAAGCAAGTCCAAGGACCGAACACTCGAAGACCATTGACATCGGCGTTGTTTTGTAAATTGTAATGGTGCTAAAACACTAGTTACTTGTATTAAAAACAAATTATCATGTCTTTTGGGTGAATCGTACGTTTTAACGACGTTAATTAACGAAAATTTTCTGGGACCTAAATTCTAAGCTAACGTTTTAACGTTATTTTCCTCAATTGAAACTCGGGTGTTACAAGTTGGTATCAGAGCCGTGGTTTGAGGGATTCAAGTACGCGAAAGGTGCTTGAACTCAAACTCCGAGCTCGAGGTACGGGAAAAGTGTTCGGTTCAAGCTTGATCGGGAATCCAGGTGAGTAAAAGTTTGTATATTGTGGCATAGTTGTTAGTAGCTAGTGTATGAACAAATGGTTAAACATATGTAGTTATCACATGGTAAAATATTTAGTATAATGCTTAAAACTGTGAATAGCACGGAAGATTGTAAGCTCTAGAACCGTGAATTTTGTAAATGTTAGGGACAGATAGAAATGGGTTAATGCTAAGGCAAAAGACCTCGTATAAATCCGTGGGATTATTTGATAATATGATGACATTGTAACGAGGTAACATTGTGAAAAGTAATTGTGCAATGTTGTATCTCGAATAGTATCTGTAAACGTAACAAGATAGCATTGTGACAAGTCCATTGTGCAATGTTGTATCTTGAATAAAAAAAAATGGAAAATGTAACGAGGTAACATTGCGACAAGTAATGGTGCAATGTTGTATCTCGAATAGTATCTGTAAAGGTAACAAGATAGCGTGGTGATATTTAATTTGGCAATGTTGTATCTTGAAACGTGTAATGATGATGTTAATGAGGAGTAACCTTGATTGAGGTAAGGAAAGCTCTAAATGTGGTCTATTTTGAAACCTTGATTTTTGTAGGAAAATTTCCTCCGAGCAAGTGGAAGGATAGTGAATGATCCGTATGCTTCCAAATGCATAAATGGGCAAGCTCCAAGGTACAACCAGGTGGGACTACCCAACCTGGATTACACTTTGATAGATGGTAATGCATTCACATGTGTCTAAATAGAATCAAAATAAGAGTTTGGACCCATGAGGTCATAATTCGAAAATTGAAATATAAAGAAAATGGAAATTGGCGAAGAACGACTCTTTAGGAGCCGTGAAACCAATACAAAGAAAATGGAAATTGGCGAAGAACGACTCTTTAGGAGCCGTGAAACCAATACAAAGAAAATGGAAATTGGCGAAGAACGACTCTTTAGGAGCCGTGAAACCAATATAAAGAAAATGGAAACTGGTGAAGAACGACTCATTAATAGCCGTGAAACCAATTTAATGGAAGTGGCAATTGATAAAGCCATTAATTCGAAACAAGGTTGCATTCGGGATATCACTAGATGTACAAAGGATGAACCTTATGTGAAGTTGTTATAAGTGAAAGATTAATGAGTAACCATGGAACTAACAAGTTGAAACGGTCCCATGTCTTTAATTAATAAAGCCGTTGGGACGGTTTATTTACGTTGGTATGTGATATCGTAAAATTGTTAAAGGATGCCAAGTTATATAATGTGATTGATTTTCATGTGATTTGGGTTAAAACCCAAGTCGAGAATTAAGTAAAATTTCGAAATGGAAAAATAAGAATAAGGAGAAACGGGTTATTGCATATGCTAGAAAATCCGTAACCCTAGGAAATGACTAGACGTTTAACAAAAGGTGAGAAGTAACCTTGTTTAAACATAGTAAAAATTAATGATGTTGAGTCATGTTGATTCCCATGTAAGTTTCGTATAACTAATATGGAATTAAAGCTGTTAGGCGGGTGACCGACCTAACTTCATGGGTGAGACCCACACGCATAGATGATGGCGAAAGTAGGGAGGACGCTGGAAGCGACCGTTCCCGAAGACGCACAGAGGATTGCTATGCAAGTAAGTATCCTTAAAAAAAAAATTCCAAATAAATGTTGGAATGTAATATGAACAAGTAATGGTTCGTAAGAACCATAACTACGTGCTCAAAAGTGTTGAGTGATTGATTAATGATTATTAAGAACCATATCATAATGTTAAATTATTTAGAAATGATCCTTAGGGATCCTAATGCTGATTATTTCTGATTGCTAGCTAAATGGTTCAAGGGAACCATGGCAACGCTGAAAATACATAAATAAGCCAACATGTCAACTGAATAATAACCACGGATTAAGGTGTATTTCAATGATAAACAATTCATAGGAATTGTGCCAATAATAATGAGGCAGGGACGGAAAGGTCTTGCTAAACGTCATACTGACATGAAATAGCTAAATGGCTCTTAGGAGCCATGGCTTGACTAATACATGTATGTTGATGTGTAAATGAATCATAATTAATGTGATAAATGCTAAAGGCTAGTATATGAGCCAAGAATAGATCAATGTGTGACACGTTGAATTGTAATAGATGGAACAGTGTAACCCTAAAAAGGGTTATGGGATGGGATAAATGGCTTTTAGAGTCATAGGAGCTGTCCAATAAAAATGTACTACATTATCGAATGTGAAATGTAAACGGCAAGTGACATGCTAAACACTTGCAAATATTGTTATACTGCTTAAAATGTGTAGGTACAGTTACACTGTGCGAGGACACAACTAGCAGGAGAGTTGCGGGACGAAAATTCCGACTAGGATTATCGTCAAGGTAAAGATGAGCAGGAAAGATACATATGCAGACTGCAATGACGCTAAGGTATGGATGATATTACATTAATGTTTGAACCTCTTATGGAGAGGGCAATTATTTGAAATTTTGATTTCGATCAATGAGGTTATGACACTGGTCACCAGAACCTCAACCCTAAATGACGCGTGGAGTTATAGATTGTGAACTCCTAAACTGGTAAAACGGGGTGGATAATGGATAACAAAAGGTTATCATGCTAGTACTATCCTACGGGGCGAGTAAAAAGCAGGAAATGAAATTGTTGTATGATGACTAATTTATAGTTGATCAATGTAACAACTCAGATTGTTTGGTCAAGTCCCGGGATTACAAGGGACATAGAGAATGACCATAAGTGGCTATAAAATGCGGGCATTAAGTGGTCCGTAACGAGGTTAAATAGAAAAGGTGACATAGCAGATACATATTATATGTGGGCCTAAATATATGCATAGTGATTTATAAGGGTAACCATTGAATATAAGGTTACTGGTTCAACCGCAATCGTTATAAAGGCTCGGGTAATGTCTTTAAGTGACTAAGACCTGGAATAGGTTTCGGGGACGAAACCTTCTTTAAGGGGGGTAGATTTGTAACATCCCGATTCTTATATGGTTAAATTCCCGTTAACGTCAAGTTAAATAAAGTTGTAGTTAAAATTTAGCCCCAAATATTAGTAGATATTTCTTTAATGTGAAAGTATGGGGTATATTGTGTAATATGATATTATGGTTAAAAATTAAACAAAGGTTGAATTTAAAGGGGCCATAATTATAATTATGCAAAAATTAAATAAAGAAAAGAGATGGAGAGGGATGGTGGTCGTGGGTTACGACCTGGAACAAATCCCAGGCCCCTCTCCTTCTTCTTCTTCATCGAAATTCAGCAATCATGGGCATAGGGGCTGCGATTTTGGCTAATAACTTGGAGTTAGAAGTGGTTTTCATTCCCTAGACTACTCTTGGTGTCAAGTAAGCAAAACCCCAACTCCTTGCATGTGATAATCTCGAAAATTAAGACCTCAAAACTGCAATTGATGCTTAAATTGTGTGTTATATGATGTTAGGAACATTATTTGTAGCATAACTTATTATCTTGATAAGTAATTGGTGTAGTAGGCATCACTTTCTTACACTTGAACATCCATGGTAGATGACTACTTATGATGGTCATGAAATTGGTTCCAATGATGGATTTCTAGCTTGTAATTGATGTCACTTGTATAATTGATGATGGGTTGGAAGGGATTCCACCCAATTTGTGTTAAATGGTAGATAGAAAGGTTCAAAAGATTGAATTTCATGTATGTATGGAATTATGCACACTAGGTGTTTGTTGAAATGCCTCACTTAGATGGAATGCTTGAATTCATGACTAAATGTAGGTATGTACACTACTAAAGATCATGAAGTAGGAATGTGCATGAAATGTGAAATCCATGCTTGTTAGATGTGTTAAATGGAATAATGTAAAACCATAAAAAAATGATAAAAATCTTGTTGTGGGGCTGTTTTGTAAGGGTTGTGTAAGATCACTCGTATGTCCGTTTGGGATGTATGATATACGGTCGAAAAGCTTGTTGTGAGTACTATGTTTCGTGTTTGATTACTAGAAGCTGAATCTGATGTATAATGGGTCACAATGACCCGTTAATATGGTCACTCAATTTTCCAGCATGCTGTTTGGTTAAAAATATAGTTGCTGTTCTGTTTTTATAAAAATTGTATAAAATCATAGAAAAATCGTTAGAAGGTGTACCATATACGCTTAGAAAGGTCCTTCAGTATACTACCTTTCATCTTTGATCATGGAATGTTAGAAAAATTCGTAGATGGGTCAAAAATGACCATTACTGCAGCACTGCTGAAAATGTGCACACGAGTTCATGTTTTAAAAAGCTAGTAAGAGTAAACAAGTTGAATTGCTTGTATATTGATAATTTGTGATATACACCTAACATGGGTGATAACCTTAGTAGGTAACAAAGTGGAAGGAGCAAACGGAAAGCGGGTAGTAATGGTTAAAGCTCTCGAGGTAACCTTTATGTTATGTTACACATTTAGTTTATTGCCCATTATGGTTATAATGTTATGTAATGCAACTTGACGAGTAAAGTGTTAAACTTGTTCAAATCGGAAAGGTATGAATATGCTAAGAAGAGTCAAAATCTAGCTAATTGATGATGTGCCTAAACAAGGTTACATTATGACATCATAGATGTATAATGTTGAATCTTGTACGGTATGGATACATGGGGGCTAAATAGCATGTAGAAAACCACAATCATGGTATAACTTGTTATTTGGAGGTTAAGCGGATTTAGAAACCTCTATGATACACTAATGGTAGGAAATATGAATAATAGGATTCATGTTAACGGGTCAAGCGGGTTAATGTGTAAAAACTCAAATGAATCAAGGTGATGAACCAAGTTTTAGTTGTCAACTAAATGAATTATGTGAACCACATTAATTGTGAAATTTTAGGAATGGTCTTGTAACGTATTCCTACATGTTATATTCATATGAATTATGTTGGACAAGTGGTCGTTGAATTGACTAGGTACCCGTTATTAAGTGCATACTCGAGATGGTAAAATGACTTGTAGTAGTCATGCCTAGAAAAGGGATTGCATATGGTAAAACGTTGATGCACCTAAAGGATGATGGTTTAACAAGTTGGTCCATAAGGACGATTGTTAAACCTATAGTTGTCTAATTAGAACACCAAGCGATGTTGAGGCCTTAAGGATTATTGAATCCTCATGCGTTGGCCCAAAGCATCGATGGTGACCAATGGGTCGATAAAAAGAATTTTGGTAACTAAACCGTATGTAGAAATATGTATATAATGTAGTTGAGTTAGACCCGTTGGGTGGTTTAATGAGTTATATGTTTTGACATTGGTGATTGCCGTAAAAGTCGTGTTATTAGACTCGCGTTACATTGCAGGTTCGAAAGGAATGCTTGGGGGTTACCCCGGATAGATTTCGGATGCAAAGGGGCAAGAAAAAGGGGGCGTTCCACCAGGTGCCACCGTAGCTTACGGTACCACCGTAGCTACGGTGGCCCCTGATGAGAAAACCCCACCGTACCACAGCACCTGGCCACCGTAGCCTAGCCAGGACCACCGTAGCTTACGGTGGCTGGCGTAAGCTACGGTGGAGGTGGTTCAAAATGTTGAAAATCGTCCTCGTTTGTTAGTTCAATGTCGTTTCTTGCATCCAATATGTTTATTACTAATGGGTTCAAGCTGAATGCAGGTAGGGGATGTGCGGATCTGGATTCCACAAGCAAGTCCAAGGACCGAACACTCGAAGACCATTGACATCGGCGTTGTTTTGTAAATTGTAATGGTGCTAAAACACTAGTTACTTGTATTAAAAACAAATTATCATGTCTTTTGGGTGAATCGTACGTTTTAACGACGTTAATTAACGAAAATTTTCTGGGACCTAAATTCTAAGCTAACGTTTTAACGTTATTTTCCTCAATTGAAACTCGGGTGTTACATCTAACTAGGTTTGCGATTTTGTAAGGGCTATATAAGCCTCTCTTGTAAGTGTTTATGATTAAGCTTTTCAATACATCTTTCAAGTTTACGATTTCTTCATTGTTTCTATTTACGATCAGCTTCCAAGTTAAAGGGTTTTCATTCAAGATTCAATCTTTTTCTTAGATTGAATCTATTTCTTCTACTTGTTTCTTGGATCAATCGTGTTTGAGGATTCCGCACTCATTCACGATCAAATATCGTGTGTTTGGTTTGATTTCGGACCTACAGGAAGGTATTGCTTTCTTTGATAAATATGCTCCTGTTGCAAGAATACCCACTATTAGATTGTTAATTGCATTAGATGCTATCAACAATTATAATTCATCAAATGGGTGTTAAAACGATACTCCTAAATGGTGAATTAGGTGAGGAGGTCTATATGAAACAACCAAAGGGTTTTCTTATGCCTGGTAATGAACAAAAGGTATGTAAATTGGCCAAATCATTATATGGGCTTAAACAAGCCCCAAAGCAATGGCATAACAAATTTGATGATGAGGTGTTATCAAATGGATATGTTCTTAACCAAGCTGATAAATGTGTTGTGTTTATAGCAAATTTGGTGATCCTGAAAAAGGAGCCATAATTTGTTTTATGTTGGCAACATGTTGATATTTGGAACTAGTCAAGAACTAGTTGATCAAACAAATAAATTTATGTCTTCAAATTTTGATATGAAAGGCATGGGGGAGTCATAAGTGATTCTTGGAATAAGAATCAAGAGAGAGAAAAATGGTTTGTCAATCTCTAAATCTTATTACATTGAGAAAATTCTAATAAAGTTTCATGTTGATGATTGTTCCCCTGTTAACACACCTATTGATCCAAATTTGAAACTATTACCAAACAAAGGTGTGGTTGTTTCTCAACTTGAATACACAAGAGCTATAGGTTCACTCATGTACGCAATGATTAGTACAAGGCCTGATATAGCCTTTGCTGTTGGAAAGCTTAGTAGGTATACTAGCAATCCAAATACACATCATTAGAAAGCTTTAAATCGAGTATTTAAGTATTTGAAAGGAACCAAGGACTATTGTTTGCATTATTCTGGATTTCCTTCGGTTCTGGAAGGTTATTCTGATGCTAGTTGGATTACAAATTTGGGAGATCATTCTTCCACAAGTGGATGGGTATTTATGCTTAGAAATGGTGCTATATCGTGGTTATCAAAGAAACAAACTTGCATCAGAAGTTCAACATTGGAATCTGAATTTGTAGCATTAGTTGCTGCTGGTAAAGAAGTCGAATGGCTTAGGAACTTGATAAATGAAATTCCACTATGGCCTAAACCGATATCACCTTTATCCATTAGATGTGATAGTGCTGCTACGTTGGCTAAGGCTTATAGTAAAACGTATAATGGAAAGTCTATAAACTTAGGTGTTAGACATAACATGATTCGTGACCTTATTACAAATGGTGTCATATCAGTTGAGTTTGTGAGAACTCAACAAAATTTAGCCGATCATTTAACCAAAGGGTTATGTAAAGATCTTGTACACAAGGTGACTAAGGGGATGGGATTAAAGTCCATCTAAAATCTTATATATTGAGATACCCAATTCCCACCTAACAAAATTTAGGTGTTGAATTCAATGTGGAAAGCTTAATATATTTAGATTGAACACATAAAAGATGCATCCTAAGGTATGTGTTCAGTTCTGCAAGTTAAAAGAGGTTGAAGTTTATCTTCTTAATGGTTCTTTTGAAAAATTGCATTGCAGGTGCAAGAATAAAAAAACTACCTATGTGAGCATGAAGTTTACCTGCTTCAAAAAGCTTTTGGACTCGGCTTAATTTGATATGCTTATGAAAGGATTAGGACACAAGCTAGTCAAATAAGTGTCAAGTTTGGATTTTGAGAATATAAACTAATGTGTACTTTATCTTCGGGTATTCATTAACTCATTGTAATAGTAAGGGTTCAATCCGTTAGTGACACCCTTAATATTCGAATTTCTGGAATGTGTAAACTACTAAGATGGAATTCACTCGTCACGACATTCTCATTTATGAATTAGTTTTGTTTGTTTGTGATAGTTGTTTTAGTTAATCTAAGATTACACTAAAATGGTGGGAAGTTTATTGGTATTTTAGTGTAAATAGGATTGGCTATTGATTGATCGTACTTATAACTTATATCGGTCGGGTTTGATGGTGCGAGGCAATGCATGTCGGTATTGATAAAGTTGTAAGTCGGGAACCTCAAAAGGGGTTCCAAGGGGGCAACACCCCTTTGGCAAGGGTTCGGGGGCAGCACCCCCGATAAAGCGGGGTCCAAGGGACAGAGCCCCTTGCTCTGAAAATTTATTTGTCCGGAAATTTACTTATAAATTTTGCAGGGACCAATTGTGTAATTTTTGGAAGTTTAATTCAAATTCGTAATTGCAGTTATCTATGACATTCCTTCCCTATAATCACGATAATCTTCAATTGTCTGGTATGGTTCAAATCTACCGGTCACAAAATTCTCAATCCAATCGTTCGTCTAGATCGTATCTTGTCAATTTTCTCGAGTGAACAATACGAGAATATTCGATTTGAAAGTGTTTTTACGCTTTCTAGATTATCCAGGATTCTCAAAATACCAACATGGCCCTCCAAATCGAGTAAGCCGTCCATGTGGGTGTGAGTTATAGAATTAGTTCATAGCATCTTAAAAAACCGGTTGTTGGTTGCTGGTCGTCAAAATCATCCTTGAAATTTCCCTACTCGTTGTCTTTAGTGTATATGTGTGTTAATACCTAATTTTTCCCTTTTGACTTCATCTCGAGTTATATACGCATCTAAACATCTGAAAATTCTGCCACCTTTTCCTCTGTCAATCAAGGGAATATTAATTCGATACCATGGTCTTTGACTACTTCAATTAACATACATTTCAACTACTAGATGTAATTAACATACTTAATAGCTTTTTTATTAGGAAATCTTTTATACTTTATTAATCAAGTGGCAAAGAGATCATTAAGGATATTGCTTCACATTTGAAGACAAATACTATTGACGTAAATAACTCATGCATATGAATTTTCGCATGGTTTCAGTGACAATTTATTTACTAGTTTATTGCTACAATCTGGATTAAGTGAATCCCAAAATAGCTACTCAAATCTTTACAAATGGATTGTTGCTTTGATTAGTTTAATCTTTAATTATACTGAAGGATTGTTTATATTGTTATTTTATTAGTTTAAATCATTACAGTGTCACTTAATGATTTAAATTACATATATTATAAACCCTAAACAAAAGACAACTTCTAAATCAAATAGAATGTAATATTATATTCCTTAGTGTAATATAAACCATTATTATATTGTTTGTTGTATTATAAGTTATTATTAAAATTTGGGTCCTCTTTATACAAGAAGAGCACGGTTTCTTCCCAATGGATTAAAATATTTGATTTGTAATATAAAATTGTAGTTGGAACATCCTCAACATGAACTACCAACGCCGGTCTTCACCATCGTGGCCCCTGCTTTACGTGCTTTTCTTCTTAACAGTGACAGTCCTCTTTCACTGTTTGTGATGGGTTGGTTGTCCTTAGGTATGGCCTTGGTTGAAAGAACTTGCTTTCTACACCTTATGTCCTGGTCTCTTTCTTTTCTGCCTATCTTCAATTGCTGCGAAATTGGGTAAGCGTTCGGTGATGAGATCTTCAACAAAACCCTAATCAACCGCTAGAAGATCGGCAATATCTCAGGTTATGATCTATCTACGATTTCGTTTTCTAGGGTTTTTTTATTCAAGAAACACACAGTTCTTCAATTTCTTTCTCTCTTTATGCAGGTTGCTCCTTTGTTACAATGTTAGGATGACATACTGACAGAGATTTTTCATCCTAAAGTCGATGTTTTTGGTTTCTTGCTCACCCCAGCCGCTCACCGCCTCCTCCCTATTTACTCTATACACCCTCTTCTTTTCTTATTCTTATGTTATTTGGTATTGGTTTACCCCTTTTCATTTTTTTAGATTTTTCGATTGAGAGGATGATCGTTTTTTTTAATTGTTCCATTAATATTGCTCTCCCTTTTTATTTGTTTTCAGGATACTGATTGTGTTGGCTGTGTACATGTGCTCAACCACCGAATCAACGACCAAAGTGGACGTCCATTTTTAGGATGGTATAAATCTTTCATTTACAGCCTTTTCTAACATGTTTTTGCTTAGTAAGTTCTAAAATCTTTGTGTCTTTCATTCTTAAGTAGAAATATTATTTTCATATGAAAATATATGGTAATGTTATGGGTTTTGTCATAACCATAACAAAATAGTTGCTGATGGTCTGCATTTTGTACACCTGTACTAGATTTCATGTCATCATCCTTCAGATAACCACTGATGCACAAATTCGTCTTTGAAAAAGTAAATGAAATGTTGTTTTTGAAGTAGTTAATGCTAAAATAGGATGGTAGAAAGCTTTACTTTAGGCTTTTGCTCAAAATCTTTCTGCCTTCCATATTAAACTAGGAATGTTCATTTGATTATTAATAACTGGGAGATAATATATATAGCTTTTCATGTAATCATATAATTGTAGGGTTTGTTGTTTTGGTTTTCTATTTTGTTTCATGGGATTTTGGAGAATTGATATATAAAGATTATTGAGGGTTGTGGTATGAGAGTTATATAAATTTAGTTAATTGTCATAGGTAATTAGTAAAAACTATACTACAACTTTTGTCCAGAACATGGTGTACTTAAAGGCAGATGATAAAACCGGTCCTGCAGTAGCACGCTACCTGCCATTTTGTTAATGATATGTACTGATATGTAACTCCCATGGATTTTGTGTATAGGTAGGCTTGCTGTAACAAAAACTTAATTTAGTAGGCCCAAGAAATGGTACCTTAAAGAAACATAAACATACACCAATTTTTGTGTTAGCTACAACCAGATTAAGAAGAGTAGATAAAGAAATTGGATTAGTTTAAGATGTTCATACATAAAATTGGTAGTGGTTCCCTTTCACCGTCCTTCATTCACTGTGTAAGTATGTCTTGACCAACATAAAATTGGATTAGTTTAAGATGCCACTTTTGGCGTGGATACCATGTGAGAAAATAGAAATGCATGTATGTAAAACAAAGGGATTTACTGATTTCAAGATGCTTTAAAAAAATAACTTTATTAAAATTTAACATATTAAGGGATTTAAATGTGTAGGTTTGTAAATTATTTTGTTAGATAGTTGATGCTCAAGGCTTAAATACAGGTGCGGAAAATGATTTGCATCAGGCTGCGGCTGAGACTCATGTGCCAGAGAACAAAAAAGGGAATAATCAAACGGTGGTTCAACAAAGGCATCTCTGCTTTGCGTATACATAGGTAAAGTTTCTCTTTCTATGTACAATGGTTCAGCTTGCACTTCTATCTCGACTGGATGTTCTGTTGAAAGTAAGCTTATCTGTTTTTTGTTTTTTTTTTTTTTTTTTTTTTTTGTCTATGACAGCTTCAGAAGATCATATTTTTTTTTTGGTTTTTTGATGGATAGGATGTCATTGTTATTCTTTTTTTGTAGTGGTGTGGTGTCTTTAAAGTATTCAAATATCTTAAGTACATCACATAATACATTTATGTTAATAATTAGTAGCATGTTAATAGCAATATATGTCTGCACATAAATTTATTTTGAAATTCAAGTATCCATATATCCAACTTTAATGTTTTTTTTTGTCATCTTAACCTTATATGCAAATAAAATTTTTGAAAGAAGATGATTATACTTTTGATATGAGTCGGATTTGTTGTTGACTTCTTCTTAATTTTTAGACATGTTTTTTTTTTTTGATTGTTGTTGGATGCTGTTTTAAGGTAAGTTTCATGTCTGCGAGCTGGAATTCTTATAAGTTTTTCTTTATGTATGTATGAGGTCTTACAAAAAAGCATGCAAAAGAACATGTACTTTGATGGTTGCAGTCTTCATTTTTAAGTTTGTATGAAGCCTTAGCAAAAGAGAATGCAAAAGAACATATAGTTTGATGGTTTAAATTGTAACAACATGCATACATCTGCAGTCTTGCTTTTTAAGTTGTTATAGCACAGAGAGTTTAAGTAATTTAAAAATCGTATTGGTATTTAAGGTGATGGTAGTATCAACTACCAGCATGGTTGTTATGTGCAATGTTGTTGTTTGTTGAAATTCGTATTTACCACTATACTAATATGGACTGCCGGGAAATTTGATCGGTGTGTTAATGTTGTATGTAAGAGCATGGCGTCATAAGAATATAGGTTTTAGGGTGAACCGCTTCGAAGTTTATGGAATGCTCATTTTCTGTGGACATTTTTTTAGTGTGATTGAATGATGTATTTTCGTAGGAGTTGTGGTTCTCTCTGGTGGTTGTATAAGTGCATAATTTTTTTTATACTTTGTGCTTGCAGGTGTTCTGCTAATTTTGTCTCCTCCAATTTGGGCTCTTGCTGCTTCTGCAGGTATATATGTTTGTTTTTTTGTGTTGCTCTACAAGATAAGTAGCAACAAATACTTTTGGTTGTGCTGGTAAAGGCGGCATGTATATATAAAGAGGTATAAATATTGTCTTTGTTACATAATTATGTGGAGTATGAATAATGGAACTGCAGGGCTTATGTACTGAGCAAATTCATTTTAAATACAATGTGGGATTAAAGGCAAGAAATATATATATATATATATATATATATATATATATATATATATATACGGGTTTAAATGATGTTGGTTTATTGAGTGTTTTCTTTTCTTTATTAAATTTGGTATATTGTGCCTCCAAATGATGTTGGTTTTCTAGGATTCTTTAAATATTTATTCAAGTTAAGATGTAAAATAAGAAGTTAATACCAACTGTAGGTTAGCAAGTGTAAGAATTTATCTAGGTTGATTACATATAGTTTGTTCTATTTTAAATGGAGAATTGGTAAGAGCATATAGCATTGCGAAATATTCCAGGATCTATGTTGCGTTAACACGCCTGCTTAAAATGGGACTCCTATAAAACAACGTCAAAAAAGGTCCGCCGTGAAGGGCGGATCGCAACATCTAGTTCTCAACATTTGGTTACATATAATTTGAATGTGTGGTGGACATTATTATTTCGACATTGATAAAAAAAATCATATTCACTTTTATATATTTAAAGTTTATGGGTCAGTTTAAAGTCAAACTTTATTTAGTGTGTCATTATAAATTCAGTTTCGGGATTATATGGCCCTGTTTGATTCCCAGAATGTTTATAAAGGATTTGGAATGTTTTAAAGAAATTGGAATTAGTGAGAATTAAAATTAATTGCATAAAAAATAGTAGACATTGTGTTTGGTTGGTATATTTATTTAAAGGAATGGAATTGAATATACAAAGCTAAAATGACCATATTACCCATAATAAACCCTCATCTTCAATAACCTCCTAACCCTAGTTTGCTATCCGTCCAAACAACTTGTAGTTGTCGACCTTGAACAGCTTACATGAATAGCAGCGAAATTCACTTTAATCCATAGTTCCCTGGTTCAGTTCATTACTGATTTTGCTTTCTTTCGGATATCGTTCCACCTTGAGCTGATGATTATTCTAATTTCGTTTTCTGATTTCAGATCATCTTCTTTTATATTTGACTTTTTGTTTCTTTTTTTTTTCTCCAATTGGGTTCTTGTTAGATCCTTTTTTAAATCCAGTGAATGACTGCAACGATGTTCAGTGATTAATCTTTGGTATTCATCTTCTTTTACATATACCTCGTATGATTAATCTTTGGTATCCCCTGATTTAGTGATTTCAATTCATCTTCTTTTACATATACCTCGTATGATTAATCGTTGGTATCCCCAGTACCGATTCATTTTGGGTCATCATCTTGATCAACTCGGAATTGAGATGTCCTAACTCCTAATCTCGCATGATATAACCATGCCTTATCTTCCAGATTGGAAAGTAGAAAGGTTGGTGAACCCATCTTAAGGTTGATGTTATAAATTCGGTTTCTATATCGCTTGACCTTTAGCAGGAGTTCCCTACTTAGGTCTTAGAGAGACAACTTGTCATCCTCCATGATGATTTTGCACCCGCTCTCAATCAACTGTCCTAAACTTAGGATATTTCTCCTTAGGCTAGGGTTGAAATAACTTGAGATATCACTCGTGTTCTTGGTTTTTGCATTCCAGGATTATTGATCCTTTGTCTCTGATAGTTACACGTAAGTTGTCTCCAATACGAACATTTCCAGGGACCTTCTCGTCTAGTTCTGAGAAATGTGTTCGTATACCAGTCATATGGTTACTAGCACCGTTATCTAAGTACCACAGACTCTTATTGGTAAACATGTAGTTCTTAGGATGAACTTCAATTCCTTCTCGTTAAGGAAGACTTTCTCATCTTCTAATTCCTCGTCAAAGGCCATTAAGCGCATTGGGTCTAAATCTTCTTAGACAAGATAGGAATGCTCGGTTGTCTGGCCCTTTAGACGAAAATCTCACATACTTTGGTTATTCTCTCATGGCTTTTGGGAGGTACATTCTTCCTTGTCACTAACTTAAACTTCTTGTTCTTCCACCGAATGCGTGATGACTTAAATTTTCCCACTCCACTGTTCCCAACTTGCTTCCCATGATTTGAATTAATGTCTTGACGCGTGAATGGAAGTTTCTCCTGGTTCTCCCTAGTTCCTCCCGTCTTCGACCTTATCCTCTTTTCAAAGCCTTTAAGCTTCTGATTGGTTAGTCTAGAGTCATCATGTCTAGATCGAGACATTGTTCGATAGTTGCAACGATTTGAGTGAATACGTATGGCAAGAAACCTCGAAATTTCTGAGTCCATTCAGATTGTTCAAATGTTGATCCCAAACCGCTCACCTTCATGACGATTCGATTTAACTTAGCGGTGTAGGAATTGTTTCTTCTTCCCTCATCCGTAATAACTCAAATTCTATCTGGACTGTTTGCAGACGTGCTTTCTTCACCCGATCTACTCTAACATGACACGTCTTAAGTATGTCCCATATCACCTTAGCGTTGTTGGAGTTCGCAACTTGTAACACCATATCTTCTGGAAGTGCTTGGAATAAATACGAGCATGTGGTTTTCTCTTTCTTAACATCCGCCTGTGTGTTTTCACTCGGTTCTATCCCGTCCCATAATTCGTTAGCCTGTAATATAGTTTTCATTTGATTTAACTATACGGTATAGTTAAGTGATTTCAAAATTGGGCATTGAAAATTAGGTGAGGACATTGTTTCTTTATGTAATACGATTTCATTATTGTTATCTGCTTTCGTCAGGGTTTTCAAAATTGTCATTTTGTATGGATTGGAAAACAAGAGTATACTTTACAATTCTATTTCTTCGTTAAACAACTCCATTTTGTTCAGGTGAGTATGGAGCAGTTAATTGCCTTGCTATTCCATTGTCTTTACAAAACTTCATGGGGAATTCATGAGATGTGAATTCTCCTCATCTATCTATCCTTAGCATCTTTAGTTTCTTTCCAACTTCATTTTCCATCTTAAGTCTGAATTTCTTAATAGTCTCAAATGCTTGGTCTTTGGTCTTTAGAAAATATACCCACATATACCTCATGTAGTCTTCTACTAACAGGAATATGTATCTCTTCTTTGAGGAATATGTACCTCTTCTTTGAAAGTATACCACATCTCGAGAAAAGTTTTGAGGTGCATGTGTGGGCACTCATCGACGAGGCTATGGAATTGCACGACGTTCTAGAATATGTGGATTACTCCCAGTTTGATTTCAAATCGCCTCGCCACCGGCGGCTAGGTGATAGGTGATACAAGATTGGGTTCCATTGAGTGTCAGATTTGCATAATCTGCAATTGTTCTAGGCGGTGGTTCTGCGTCTCCCATCTTCCATAGAAATTAATAAAAAGTACGTTCGAGTTCAAGGAAAGTGGAACAATGAGAGTGATGATGAAGACACGTAGGACAAGAAAGTGTTGTTTTTGGATTTTTTTTTTGGGTTTTTTGAAATATTAAAAAACGTACAGAAAAAAATACTAATCTAAAGAACCTGATCTACAAAATTGACGACGTGCTCCCCGGAAAGCGACGCCAGAAAAAGCTTTGATGCGTGTCAGATATATATCTTGTGACCTGCAAAAATAAATTTAAATTAACGTACAATAATCTACCGAACGCACATGCAACAGGAAAGCGCACAACACAATAACATTCATAAGATAACCTAGCGTCAACCAACGGAGCAGTGGTATCGTTAATTCACTAAGTCTAGAAATTTATTTAATTATCACTTAACTAATGAATGATAACTAACAATAATGAGAAAGAATATCATCTAAGACTACTCCACCATGAATCTATATATTCCTTCCTGACAACTGAATTGGCTTAACTGTTCTAATATGCTAGGCACACTATAGATATCTAATCAAGTGAATATCCTATCCCCTGTAACCACCAACGTACCAGGTTCATATTCAAACACTCTAATGATGAATCAATAGCCATGATGAAGTACTCACCTTACTCATGCCTAATGAAATGCACAAATACTTGATCCAAGAAATATGGACCAGACTAGTCCAATTCTGACTAACCAAGAATGTAAGCTAATACACCCGAACCACACGACTTAGAATCGCAACATACCAATTGTTAATCCTTAATCCTAGACTAGGAGGAAAATACAAGACATGTTAGCAAATAGACAACTCAAAAGATATGCACACTTGTTACCGATATCATTAAGAATTACTAGACTCGCTAGAGATCTAGACACATGTTGAGACCGTTAAGTCAATAACTCAGAAATAACGCAAAACCAATACTTAGTATACGTCTACCCTAAGCACGAAATCTATGCAGTGAACTCTCAGATCTAACATGAACAAGATAACAATATCACTCACGGATAAGAAGGTAATCAATTTAGTAAAATCTTCATGTGATATTTAAAATTAGCCATCAATTAGGAATACACTGATGGATATTGTATGTCCAGAGCCGATCGATCGCATACCTGACCTGATTACGACCGATAAGAGTTACACCGAGTGTAATAAACATTAATTCCGCATAAACAGTTATCCACTAAAGGACATAAATGAATTTAATTATATTTGTTATTTATAATTGATTATACTTAATTAATAATTAATAAACATTATTAATAATGTTAATAATGATTAGCATACACAATACTATTAATATGATTAATAATATTTATCGGTTTAATAATAATAAAATATAAACATGAATTTATCTAATATTATTATTTAGTGGACAAATGATGTATAAGATAAATATGGTTTATTTAAATATACATTTATCTAGACCCAAGGGTGGATAAACATACCATCAACTATATACATAACTAATTTGGTTTACCTAAAACCCTAATCTCATTCACTCCAATTTTTTATCCTCTCTGGTTCCCTCTCTCTCCTGATCGATGACCAACCACAGCCGCCGCCACCACCGTATGCAACCGTAGCCCACTGTCGTTCCGGCCTTCACCGCTCGTAGCCTGGTCAACACGGCAAGGTGAAATCGAAGCCAAGTCTATCCTGATAACGGCTGACGTGACCACTACAAATACCTAAAACTAACCTATAGATAGGGTAAGCTAGGGTTCCAATCCACGGGAGTAGTGGTTACCGGTGATTTTAGAGTTTTAACTAATTAACTAATCTAAATAATAACCTAAAGCTGTAACTACTCTAAGTTATGCTAATGATCTAAATTTAACCTAAGTTGATTGTTGATTATAAATGTTTAACCTAAAGTGGTGCTATCATCCTATTGTTGACAGTTTAATATCCCCATTAACTCCTAAGGTGGGAACCTGTAACACCCGTATACTATTTGATGCCAAACATGACAATTTACCCCATTAAAATCGGCCCAGAATTTTTTTTGTACAAATCGTGTTGTTTGATAATCTTATACTACCATCATCGTGGTATACATTTACAAAATATACCCTTAATAAGTTTGACATCTAAGTGTGCTCATCAACTTATATAAGAGTTCATTAAACCCAAATGCAAAATGGTTTGTTCATTCTCCACGTGATCGGTTCATCTCTGCATTTGACGAGCACCCCCTCAAGCTTTCCCTTTACCTGTAATTTACTCACTTCCAATAGTGAGTTTCTATTGCATAACAATGGATAAGAACATTAAACAATGAAGAAGATCAATAAAATCAAATCAGAACCTCCAAGCGTATTGCTTAGAATGCCATTACTTTCAAGCGATACGCTTGGTTTACCATGCGTATCGCCTACTGAGGCATGGGCTCCAAACGATACGCTTGGAGCCACTTTTCTAGGGACCCTGGCCGAATTTGCCCTGTTCCATACTTGGAAAATTTTTGACAGTTTTACCATGTTTTTACAAACTTCACTTGAGATCTTTGGGGACTTACATTAGGCACCTTAGACCTTCAAAAAGACGTTTGGAACATATTTTTATAGAATTCACATACCTTAGTCATGATCATAATACATTAACCATCCCCGGGTTCACCCAACCCGTTTGAACCATTAAGGGATTCATTGAGGCAACCTCATACACTATGATCCAGAAATGATCTACAACACTTACAGCACAACTATATTCATGTCTACAAGCAATTAGCATGTATATGACTCTATGCACTCTTCGACATTAGTTTTAAACCCCTATTATGCTATATTGCATTTCATATTACATTTTACTTGAGTTCCTTGGACACAAGTCATATGATTATAAGCACATAATTCAGATTGCCATTTGGATTGCATTACCATTGTAATTCGTATCCATATGACCTTTCAACCCGTTTGACCGGCCGTTAGGAGGGGTCCATGCCCTTGTTGCCACATAATTCACTCTTTGGCAATTTCACCCCCTTGATGATCATGGTTCTATAACCATTTATGATCACCAAGTCTCTGTTGCATGGTGATGGTTCCTTCACACCATTTACACCCATTGCAACTTACTAGTTCCTATATTGATTTCTTTGAATCATATCCATGTCAAGTACTAAATTGGTGGACCTTCCGGCCTTTAGGCTTCATGGTTCCTAGAACCATTCGTCACCCAATTGAGTTTAGCCAAAACTTAGATATTCATAAGTTAAGTAAGGTTTCACATTATAATATCTAACTTCCTTGTAATAAACAATGTTACCTCGTGAAGTTGAGCTTCCACTTCCACCAACTTCTTGGTTCTTACCTTGGTCAACTGATCACCTAATGGGTCACTAACAATATTAGGACCTCTATCATCATAGCATTTATACCAGATTTCCATTAACATGATTTTAATGCTACACATACACAATTACACATAGATGGCAATCAAGCATATTCATCAAGTTTATTTCCACCTACTTGGTTTCATCAACCACACAATATCGATTAAAAGCATCCATCAATCAAGATAACAATTAATCACAATTTAATCAATGATGGGTCATCCTTTTGAGCCTATTGTTTCCTTTAAACATTCAAGCTCAAATCTAACAATTTAATTGCTTTACCAACATTTTGGTCTCTCTTAGGCATTTTATCAAGCACCTTATGTGCATATATGTATGCATACACATAACCCAATCCCTTGAACCTCCCAATTTTCCATTTAAGCTAGAATTGGTGGAATTTACTTCCACCCCATCATCAATTAACCAATTTCATCATGGATATACAAGATATTTTAAGTTATGCTACCAATTTCACACATTTTCTAGGTAGCTAACTAACACAAGAATCTATCAAGTGAACTAGGTGGTTTAACCCCTAATTTCTCATCAATCTAAGTTCCTACAAGTAGGAATAAGCACTAAACAACATCAAACACAATCATCATACATCAAATGCAGATTTCTAGTCCCTAATTTATGAGACCTAACATGCATAGATTAAGGAATGTACTTACTTGTCACAAGAATGAGTTTGAGGAAAATGATTAGACTTCTAATTAACACTTGGGAACCAAAAATCGAAGCCCTAAGCCACTTAATTGTAGAATTTCGAGTTTGGGGGAAGGAGAGGGGCTGGGGTCGTTCTCCAGGTCGCTAACTGCGACCTCCCTCCCCTCCTTCTCAATTTTGTTAAACACACTATTAGATAATTACATATTTGGCCCTTCTATTTTTAGCATTTTAATTCTAATTAACCAAAATATTAATCTACACAATTAACCCCATTGTATCAAAAATAGGTAACTCTAGCAATATGAGGTTATTTTGGCTACGGAAGTTTATTTTAGCTAGACGTTAATAGGAAATTTAGTTATTTGGGATGTTATAGAACCCACTAAGTATCATGACTTAATTAGTTAACTTATTATTTCTATTAAAGTTTCAACACAACTGGGATAATTAAGCCTTCAAACCAACTGGGTCTACCACCACATCACAATTAACGTGTTTTCCAGGAAGCACTAAGTTTAAGGTCTTCATCCAGACCTAACCTCCTTGCTTCATGGTGGTTTAAGTCCATATTTACGTACCGAATTCCAAATGTAGGCAGGTATTTGGCATGCCGCTTCACTTTTCTTTTCTTTATACTCGGCGTGTTGGAATTTGTGTGGGAACCAGAATGTCACACCCCCAAATAACCACTAATGGAGTTTATACCGTTAAGGGGTGCGAGCAAACTAGGACCACAACCATTAGTTACAAATACTAAACGAATCATAGTTAGTCCCAAATATATATCATAAATTAAAGTCTCATCATACGCAGCGGAAAAATAACATCTTAGCACTAACCACGTGCTTTACAAAATCATTGTTTTAAATTCCCAAATTTGATTTAAACAAAAGTAAAAGGTCTTCATGTGCCATGCCAACCCGCTCCGGATACTCCTCAGCGATCTGCAAAAGTTTAAACCACGCAAGTGTCAACCTAACGGTTGGTGAGTTCACAGTGGGCTTGACATGCATTGGCCCGGTCTCATAATCATAATCGTGACAACATATACTTATGTAATATTGTTTGTGGAAAAACAATGCTTAGTGACATCAATAATCATGGTGTTGTGGTTTAGTAAAAGTAATGTCCGTAACCTACGTTATCGGGTATGTACTAGTTTTGTATAGTTAAAGTGCTCAACCGATATCGCGGGTAGCTAATCCGTTGTTCCATGCACTAAGGAAGTTCGTACCAAAGCTGACGTAACAGAGTTCGGCATTTGCCGATGGTTTGTGCCTCCAGTTGTGTTCCTCATGGGACCCACAACTAAAATAGGCTGATATTGAACTCCGTTCGGCCTCCAACCGGTTGGCTACACATTTGTGTACCGCGGAGCAGGGTTGTCAACCCTCAGTAGATCTACCCAACATCCCCTCGCTTCACGAATTAATGGTACTAAATTGTTGAGGACTTTTAAGTTTCAAGGCATCCTTAGAAATCATGTGATATCATTTGGTTTAGACTTTAACCTACACTAGTCATATTAAAAATCGTTTATCCTGGATTTCCTTTGAAATCCTAAAAAAGAGTTTAAGTGTCAAAATAGTTGTTCCGGATTTCATTTGAAATCCAAATTGAGTTTAAGCATTAAATAGTTGGTTGCGGATTTCATTTGAAACCCCAAGGATGGACAGTTGCAAGTGCTTCCCATAAAACACTCCAACTTCCATAACAGATATCCCATTTGGCGATACCTCGAAATGTCAGCGTTATCTTTCGTTTAGTAAATTCGTTGTGACCCAAACGGGCTCACAATTAAAGGGTTTGTGAAACTCACCTTAGATTGCTCAGCTACACTTGTTAAATAGCCCAAGTGTTTGTTTGCTTAATGAAGACCTAGAAACACGTTTAGGTCTTAAGTATTAGTTTTGTGTCTAATCTTTAACTACGTCACTATGGCCCATAACATAGCACGTTGGAACTACGACTCGACATACCGACACACGACACCGATGGTTGATCATAAACAAGGGTTCACATAACTCAGAAATCAAAGCAGGTTTTATCATAACATAATCATGCAAGTCATGGCATAACATTTAAATAAGTTGCACAAGTTTGGGTTTTGGTCAGATCATAGTTTCGCTAAGCAGTTTCGCTACAGTTTCGCTATGCAGTTTCGCTGCACAGTTTCGCTGTGTGCACGGGCAGCACTTTCGCTAGGCAGTACCCGATGACACAGTTTCGCTAGCTAGTTTCGCTCGAAACTGATGACACAGTTTCGCTAGCCTAGCTTCGCTCGAAACTGGTTTGAACTTTCGTTCGGGGACAAGGTCTATGGTTGTTTCGCTCGGTAGTTTCGTTCAAGCAATACACAGGCGACACTATAGTTTCGCTACATACTTTCGCTGGATGAATATTCAAAGGGATCTGCGAAACTACAGTTTCGCCTAAAGAAGGCCCAGTTTCGCTAGTCGCTAAAAACCCATAAATTTGACTGAAAATCTTTCTACCAGTTTCCATACTTCATGTAATTCATTATCTAGCATGTATAAACATTTACCAACATTAAACAGTAAGATTTAGCACCTTAAACATGGATTTTCATCATCAAGTCATCAAGAACACATTTTAAGCATAAATTGACCTAACTAGCATAAATCTTCATTATGGCATGATTTTACACGTAAAGTTGCAGACTTTAAGATAGATCTAGCATTCCTAAGCATTATACTAGAAGATCAGGTCATTACATGGAGGTTTAGGCATGCTTTTTAAGAAAACACATAAGATATGCATAAAAAGATGGTTTTGAGACTCACGGTTCGATCTAGGATCCGAATGGATGATGTCTCGAGGCTGAGATCACGTCGGCTCGTGGTGCTTCTCGACTGACCAGAAATTCCAGGAGAGTGTGTGTGTGTGTTTAGTGTGGAGTATGCAAAATGATGAAGATTAGGGTTTTATGGTCTTTATATCAGGAGCTAGTTTCGCTGGCAGTTTCGCTGGCCAAGCGAAACTGGCTCTGAACTCATGCAAGTCAAATAGTCTAGCCGACTACCGAGCGAATCTATAGTTTCGCCCGGTAGTTTCGCTGGCAACCAGAAGGGGCAAATTTACATTCTATTATCAATACTAAATCATGCGTTTAAATCACATTGCACATAATGACAATAAATAAATAAACACATAACACATATGGACGGGTTCGGTGATCAACCAAAGGTCGTGGACGTATTCGGCCTAGTTAAGCATTAGTTACTAAGTTAACACTTATAACGTAACTAACGGAGACTGTCTAACGGAAGTTAACCTTGGAATTCTCGGATGTCACATCATCCCCTTGTAAATGGAATTTTCGTCCCAAAAATTATTCTTGCGTCGTAGCGTTCGCAGCCTCGGCTGTCGTCGTTGCTGTGGTTGCTGGGGAAAGAAAGCAAAAGTTTTAGGGTCGCCACATCCTCCTCCTGTTAAAGGAATTTTGGTCCCCAAAATTAAATCATACCTTGAGTTTCCGTGGACGTTTGCTCGAACAAGTGAGGATACTTTTTCTTCATTTGATCCTCTCGTTCCCAAGTATATTCAGGTCCACGCTTTGAGTTCCATCGAACCTTGACGATCGGAATCTTGCTACGTTTGAGGGCTTTCTCCTCGCGTCCCATGATTTCTACCGGTTGCTCGATAAATCTCAAATGTTCGTCAATTTCCAATTCCTCCAAAGGAATTATTTCGGTGTCTTCAGCCAGACATTTCTTTAGATTCGAGACGTGAAACACGTTGTGAACTCCATCGAGTTCTGCAGGGAGTCGTAATCGATTAGGCCACCGGGCCTACTTCCCCGATGATTTCAAATGGACCGATATAGCGAGGATTCAGCTTTCCACGCTTTCCGAAGCGTATCACTCCTTTCCAGGGAGATACCTTCAATAGTACCTTGTCGCCTACCTCGAACTTCAAAGGTTTACGGCGTTTGTCGGCATAGCTCTTTTGTCTGTCACGTGCTGCGGCTATCCGTTTTCTGATTTGAATAATGCGTTCAGTTGTATCATGAATGATTTCCGGTCCGGTGAGTCCCTTCTCACCCGTTTCGGCCCAACACACGGGCGATCTACATTTTCTGCCATAAAGAGCTTCAAAAGGTGCTGCACCAATGCTCGTATGGTAACTGTTGTTGTAGGAGAACTCCACCAACGGAAGGTGAGCCTCCCAGTCTTTACCGAAGTCGAGAACGCAAGCTCGGAGCATGTCTTCCAAAGTCTGAATAGTTCGTTCCGTCTGACCATCGGTCTGTGGGTGATAAGCTGTACTCATATCCAGTCTGGTTCCCAGTGCTTCTTGCATAGATTGCCATAGTCGGGAAGTAAATCGAGGATCTCTGATCGGAGATAATGGTCTTAGGCACTCCATGACGTGCCACAATTCGGTCAATGTACAACTTTGTTAACTTATCCATATTGTCGTTTTCCCTCATTGGAATAAAGTGTGCAGATTTGGTTAGTCGATCAATGATAACCCAAATCGCATCCGGTCGATTTGATCGATGAGGTAATCCTGTTACGAAATCCATGGAGATATCCTCCCATTTCCATTCTGGGATCTTTGGTTGCTGCAATAACCCAGAAGGCTTTTGGTACTCGATCTTAACTCTTGAGCACGTTAAACACTTAGCCACATATCGCGCAATGTCGGCTTTCATATTCGGCCACCAATACAAGTTCTTCAAATCTTGGTACATTTTGTCCGATCCAGGGTGCACCGAATACCTTGACTTGTGGGCCTCGTCCATCACGAGCTCACGGAGATTTCCAAGTAAGGGAACCCAAATTCTGTCATTGTAATATCTGAGTCCATCGGACTTAATTTCGGAGTTACCATCCACCCCTCGCAGTGCTTCAGCTGCGAAATTTTCTTCTTTCAAAGCTTCTCGTTGGGCATCGCGGATCCGATCCGGCAATCCCGTGTGAATGGTAAGTTGGAGCGCTCGTACTCGTCGAGGCTTTTCATACTCTTTTCGGCTTAATGCATCTGCCACAACATTGGCTTTTCCCGGGTGATACTTAATCGCTAAGTCATAATCATTCAGTAGCTCGACCCACCTTCGTTGTCGCATGTTGAGGTCCTTTTGTTCAAAGATATGTTGCAAGCTTTTGTGGTCGGTAAATATTGTGCACTTTGTTCCGTAGAGGTAATGTCTCCAAATTTTGAGTGCAAAAACAACGGCTCCTAATTCCAAATCATGTGTCGTATAATTCTTCTCAGTATCCTTCAGTTGCCTGGACCCATAGGCAATCACTTTGTCTCGTTGCATCAACACGCAACCGAGTCCTTGAATGGATGCATCGCAATAGACCACGAAGTCGTCCACCCCTTCGGGTAACGCGAGAATCGGAGCTGAACATAACATGTCCTTAAGAGTTTGAAACGCGTGTTCTTCTTTTTCACCCCATCTATATTGCACTCCTTTATGCGTTAAGGCTGTTAAGGGTTGAGCCAATTGCGAGAAACCCTTGATGAATCTTCGGTAATATCCGGCAAGTCCCAAAAATTGTCGGATTTCGGTCGGCGCTCTCGGAGTAGACCAATTCTTGATAGCTTCCACTTTAGCTGGGTCGACATGAATTCCATCCTGATTAACAATGTGTCCAAGAAACTGGACTTCGCGAATCCAAAAATCGCACTTTGAGAACTTAGCATAAAGTTGTTCCTTGCGGAGTAATTCCAAGATAAGTCGTAGGTGTCTCTCGTGTTCTTCCTTTGTCTTGGAGTAGATCAAAATATCATCAATGAAAACTATCACAAACTGATCGAGGTACGGCTTGCACACTCGATTCATCAGATCCATAAACACAGCAGGCGCATTAGTCAGCCCAAACGGCATAACTAAAAACTCGTAATGTCCATACCGAGTTCTGAAAGCAGTCTTGGGGACATCCTCATCGCGAACACGAAGTTGGTGATATCCAGACCGTAGATCAATCTTTGAAAAGTAGCTCGAACCTTGCAGTTGGTCGAAAAGATCGTCGATTCGAGGAAGTGGATACCGATTCTTGATCGTAACCTTGTTAAGCTCTCGGTAGTCGATACACATTCGGAACGTTCCATCTTTCTTCTTAACAAACAATACCGGTGCTCCCCACGGAGACGAACTTGGACGAATAAATCCTTTGTCGAGTAACTCTTGAAGTTGTGCGGAGAGTTCGTTGAGTTCGCTTACCGCCAAACGGTAAGGTGCGCGTGCAATCGGAGCGGCTCCAGGAGCTAAATCGATTCCAAACTCGACTTGTCGAAATGGAGGCAAACCAGGCAGATCATCAGGAAATACATCTTGGAAGTCGCGGACTATCGGGTAGTCGTCGATTTTACGCTCGGGAAGTGTCGTGTCGGTGACATTTGCAAGGATCGCGAAGTGACCTTTACGAAGGCACTTTTGAGCCTTAAGAAACGAGATAATACCGGTGACTGTCCCACCTTTTTCACCTTGAACTGTTAACACTTCACCGTCCTTTGAGTGGGATACGAACCACTTTTTCTTGACATAAAATTTCAGCTCGGTTTTCGGATAACCAATCCATTCCTACTATGACATCAAAACTACCAATCGGGAAAGGCATAAGATCGATTCCTAACGTATGGCCAGCTAGTTCTAACTTACAGTCCTTAACTATCTGAGTCGTATCATGAAGTTTACCATTGGCTAGCTCTACCACATACTTAGCATCTAAGTCAATCGGTTTAGCATTAATTAATCTAGCAAATTTAGTGGAAATGAAACTTCTTTCAGCACCAGAATCAAACAATACAGTAGCAAAGAAACCATTCAGGATGAATTTACCGTTAATTACGTTGGCATCGTTGCGAGCTTCACCTTGACCCATGACAAAAGCTCTTCCTCTGCCATTTCCGCCATTCCCGTTTCCACCATTACCATTCCCACCATTACCATTCCCGTTGCCCGGGTTTCCACCGTTGCCATTGTTACCATTCCCTTGTCTGCGCAATTGCGGGCAATCTTTCCTCATGTGGCCTTGAGCACCACATTCATAACAGCCACGGGCTCCACCATTGTTGTTGTTCTGATTGTTTCCTTGCCCGTTGCGGTTGTTTCCGTTTCCCCTGTTGTTGTTATTTCCCCCTTGGTTCTGACCGTTGTTGTTTAACTTTTGTAGGTTGGTCCAGCAGTTGTTGGCTTCATGCCCCAGTTTCCCACATCTTCCACACTCCAGGCCTTTGCTACACATACCATTGTGGTGTTTCCCGCACTTGTTACAAAACGGAGCTTTACCCTTGTAGTTTCCATTCCCGCCTTGGCGGTTGTTACTCCCACTGTTGCTGCCACTGTTGAAATTGGACCTTGTGTTGTCAGATCGCTTGTTCTGATATTGGGAGTTAGAGGATCTCCCAGTTTGATTTCCAACAGATTGATTGTTCACAGATGTTGCTGGAGCTTCTTCTTCAGCCTTACGCTTGCCACTTAAGGCAGTCTTCACAGTGGTCTTTGCGGGTAGAGTACCCCTCTCGATTTCCTGATCAGTTAACTTGTGAGCCAAGCGGATGGCTTGCTGCACGGTTGTTGGATTGCTTGCGGTCACCAAGCTCTTGATTTGGGGTGCGAGACCCTCCAGATAACGCTCAATGCGCTTAAATTCAGCATCAACCATTGTCGGACATAGCACCGCGTACTCGTGGTAACGCGCAGTGTACTCCTCAACTTCTGACCCAGACATCTTGGAGTTCAAAAATTCTCCCTCCAGCTTCTTGACTTGGTCCCGAGGGCAATACTCCTCCATAATCAGTTCTTTAAACGCTTCCCATTCCATGTCATTAGCCGCATTTACCCCAATCATCTGGATTTCGGCGTTCCACCAGGAGAGAGCAGCTCCCTCGAAAGTACCAGTCGCAAATTTCACTTTGTTCTCAGCAGGGCAGTTGCACATAGAGAAGACCTTCTCAGACTTCTCGATCCATCTGAGGAGTCCTACCGCTCCTTCTTCGCCGGAAAACGTTATCGGCTTGCAGTCCATGAAGGACTTAAACGTGCAGTGATGGTGGTTTCCTGATGCAATAATAGTTCGGGTTTTAAGTTTAAACAAGTCAAAATATAATTCGCTTCGTGCCTTAACCGGCATAATAATTACCCTGCGCGGCGTATGCAGCTTGGACGGCTGCCACTGCGGCTTGCACGTGCTCGTTAATCATAGCTTGCAGTTGTGCAGGCGTCATGCTAATGTTGCTCCTTCCGTGTCCTCTCCCAGACATTTTGCTGGACAGTTAAAGTAGCCAGTGTTCAGTCACAGTTATATTCTATACATATCCCATAATATGTATATTAACCATTTCCCGTTATCCCACTTATTAGTCCAAAAATTTTCGTGCAAAATTGAGGCGTCGTCGAAGAACGTCGTAAGTCGTAAGTAGCTATCGTCGAAAGTCGGCTTTCCCATAAAAGTCACCGTCGGCGTAGTCATCGTAGTAGAAATCAGGACGTAGAGTGTAGCATCGTTTCGTTGTCGCTTTCCCCCGGAATAGTGCACGTATTAGCGTTCGCATTCTCGTAATCGTGTGTGAAAATTTTCCCTAAGGTTTTCCGTTAGACTACCTAGACACGGTCTATATATATATATTCATACATATATATATACATACATACGTACTAAGCTTTTACTTACACAGCAGAGCGAGTATCCCAGGTTGGCACGTAAATATTTTGTTTTGGGAATTTGCTTGTTCGTTTGTAACTAAGGTTTCAAGTTGCAGTTTCCAAATCGTTTTCAAAATGATTCCAGTTCTCTGCAACTTATGGCTCTGATACCAATCTGTCACACCCCCAAATAACCACTAACGGAGTTTATACCGTTAAGGGGTGCGAGCAAACCAGGACCACAACCATTAGTTACAAATACTAAACGAATCAGAGTTAGTCCAAATATAAATCATAAATTAAAGTCTCATCATACGCAGCGGAAAAATAACATCTTAGCACTAACCACGTGCTTTACAAAATCATTGTTTTAAATTCCCAAATTTGATTTAAACAAAAGTAAAAGGTCTTCATGTGCCATGCCAACCCGCTCCGGATACTCCTCAGCGATCTGCAAAAGTTTAAACCACGCAAGTGTCAACCTAACGGTTGGTGAGTTCACAGTGGGCTTGACATGCATTGGCCCGGTCTCATAATCATAATCGTGACAACATATACTTATGTAATATTGTTTGTGGAAAAACAATGCTTAGTGACATCAATAATCATGGTGTTGTGGTTTAGTAAAAGTAATGTCCGTAACCTACGTTATCGGGTATGTACTAGTTTTGTATAGTTAAAGTGCTCAACCGATATCGCGGGTAGCTAATCCGTTGTTCCATGCACTAAGGAAGTTCGTACCAAAGCTGACGTAACAGAGTTCGGCATTTGCCGATGGTTTGTGCCTCCAGTTGTGTTCCTCATGGGACCCACAACTAAAATAGGCTGATATTGAACTCCGTTCGGCCTCCAACCGGTTGGCTACACATTTGTGTACCGCGGAGCAGGGTTGTCAACCCTCAGTAGATCTACCCAACATCCCCTCGCTTCACGAATTAATGGTACTAAATTGTTGAGGACTTTTAAGTTTCAAGGCATCCTTAGAAATCATGTGATATCATTTGGTTTAGACTTTAACCTACACTAGTCATATTAAAAATCGTTTATCCTGGATTTCCTTTGAAATCCTAAAAAAGAGTTTAAGTGTCAAAATAGTTGTTCCGGATTTCATTTGAAATCCAAATTGAGTTTAAGCATTAAATAGTTGGTTGCGGATTTCATTTGAAACCCCAAGGATGGACAGTTGCAAGTGCTTCCCATAAAACACTCCAACTTCCATAACAGATATCCCATTTGGCGATACCTCGAAATGTCAGCGTTATCTTTCGTTTAGTAAATTCGTTGTGACCCAAACGGGCTCACAATTAAAGGGTTTGTGAAACTCACCTTAGATTGCTCAGCTACACTTGTTAAATAGCCCAAGTGTTTGTTTGCTTAATGAAGACCTAGAAACACGTTTAGGTCTTAAGTATTAGTTTTGTGTCTAATTTTTAACTACGTCACTATGGCCCATAACATAGCACGTTGGAACTACGACTCGACATACCGACACACGACACCGATGGTTGATCATAAACAAGGGTTCACATAACTCAGAAATCAAAGCAGGTTTTATCATAACATAATCATGCAAGTCATGGCATAACATTTAAATAAGTTGCACAAGTTTGGGTTTTGGTCAGATCATAGTTTCGCTAAGCAGTTTCGCTACAGTTTCGCTATGCAGTTTCGCTGCACAGTTTCGCTGTGTGCACGGGCAGCACTTTCGCTAGGCAGTACCCGATGACACAGTTTCGCTAGCTAGTTTCGCTCGAAACTGATGACACAGTTTCGCTAGCCTAGCTTCGCTCGAAACTGGTTTAAACTTTCGTTCAGGGACAAGGTCTATGGTTGTTTCGCTCGGTAGTTTCGTTCAAGCAATACACAGGCGACACTATAGTTTCGCTACATACTTTCGCTGGATGAATATTCAAAGGGATCTGCGAAACTACAGTTTCGCCTAAAGAAGGCCCAGTTTCGCTAGTCGCTAAAAACCCATAAATTTGACTGAAAATCTTTCTACCAGTTTCCATACTTCATGTAATTCATTATCTAGCATGTATAAACATTTACCAACATTAAACAGTAAGATTTAGCACCTTAAACATGGATTTTCATCATCAAGTCATCAAGAACACATTTTAAGCATAAATTGACCTAACTAGCATAAATCTTCATTATGGCATGATTTTACACGTAAAGTTGCAGACTTTAAGATAGATCTAGCATTCCTAAGCATTATACTAGAAGATCAGGTCATTACATGGAGGTTTAGGCATGCTTTTTAAGAAAACACATAAGATATGCATAAAAAGGATGGTTTTGAGACTCACGGTTCGATCTAGGATCCGAATGGATGATGTCTCGAGGCTGAGATCACGTCGGCTCGTGGTGCTTCTCGACTGACCAGAAATTCCAGGAGAGTGTGTGTGTGTGTTTAGTGTGGAGTATGCAAAATGGTGAAGATTAGGGTTTTATGGTCTTTATATCAGGAGCTAGTTTCGCTGGCAGTTTCGCTGGCCAAGCGAAACTGGCTCTGAACTCATGCAAGTCAAATAGTCTAGCCGACTACCGAGCGAATCTATAGTTTCGCCCGGTAGTTTCGCTGGCAACCAGAAGGGGCAAATTTACATTCTATTATCAATACTAAATCATGCGTTTAAATCACATTGCACATAATGACAATAAATAAATAAACACATAACACATATGGACGGGTTCGGTGATCAACCAAAGGTCGTGGACGTATTCGGCCTAGTTAAGCATTAGTTACTAAGTTAACACTTATAACGTAACTAACGGAGACTGTCTAACGGAAGTTAACCTTGGAATTCTCGGATGTCACACAGAACATACTTT
>JBCNJP010000009.1:3644241-3669667 GCA_039602395.1 Deinandra increscens subsp. villosa | reverse complement strand
CAGCAATGCTCCTCTGGAAATCGTAAACTCCCACTCAAATGAGGAGGTCTTGAGGGGTTTATATAGGCACCCCAATGGGTTTACTATTGGGCCCCTTGTGGATCATAAACCCAATAGTAAACCCAAACCCAATCATAAACTAGCCTAAATACAATAGCAAACTAGCCTATGATTCTAATGAAACCCTCTAAGCCCAGCCCAACTTATTTAATATTACAAGCCTCATAATCTAGCCTCTACAAGTACTAATTCAGGAAAATCATAAATTTACACTGTAATTACCCATGCATAGAGAAATATTAGAAGATTCATATTTAAGAGAGAATAAGAGGCAACTAGAGCCGAATTTTAGAGAGAGAGTAGTCTCCAACCCTCCAACTAAGGTGGCGTTTGGTTCACGGAATGTAATGTAATTGGAATTGTAAAGTTTTTCTTTTAAAGTTGTGCATAAGTTGGGTAAGGAATGGGTTTGAAATACAATGAATTCCTTTAATCAATGGAATTTAGAAATCCTTCACTTTAACGAAGGAAAGTTACACGACCCCAAATTCCATTGATTAAAGGAATTCATTGTATTTCAAACCTCCTCCTTACCCAACTTAAGCACAACTTTAAAAGGAAAACATTACAATTCCAATTACATTACATTCCGTGAACCAAACGCCACCTAAAAGTTTCAAAAACCTATTAGGGTTCTCATTTCGGAGAGCAGCAAAAATAGAGAACCCCCCATTCTTGTCATATCTCTCTCTCTCTCTTTCTCCCTCTCTTTCTTTCTCTCTCCCTTTCTCTCTCTCTCTGCGCAATACATGTGCTACCTCCCTCATGATCGTCAGCCGCCGCCACCACCGCCCGCATCCACCGCAAATTGTCGTCGCTTGTTTTCCAAGGAACAAACGTAGTTTTAGGGGTGGATCATCCCATGCATTTGCATGGATACGGTTTCTATGTTGTTGGATCTGGATTTGGGAACTTCAACCGTCATCGAGATCCTCTGGATTACAATCTTGTTGATCCACCACTTCAACAGACCATCGTGGATCCTCAAAACAAATGGACAACCATCAGATTCAGAGCCAAATAACCATGGTAAGTCCAATCTATCTGTTTTTCATTTTTATTTTAATTATCTAATCAACTTAATTTGTTAATTGATGTACACTGTAATTAATTTAATCTAGGGTACTTTAACATGTTTCAGTAGTATGGTTTATGCATAATCTGGGGGTACTTTAACATGTTTCAGTAGTATGGTTCATGCATTGTCATTTTGAACATCATGTCAGTTAGGGGATGGCGATGGTATTCATCGTAGGAACGAGAAACGTGCCAACGAAAGAATTTTGCCTCCACCAAAAGATATACCAAAGTGTTAATTTGAAGATTTTTTCGTTTAATTAATTTTGAACAGATATATATTATATCAATACTTTATTTTTTATTTCTTTTCAAAATTTTTAATTTTTATTGTTTTTTCAGTTCAGTATTGCGTGTATATCACTGCTTTATTTACCTATATATTTATCTTTTCAATTTTAATAAGTTGTGTATTTAATTAGTTCTGTAAGAACATGAATAAAAGAAACTAAGTAATAAATATTATGTTGATAATGTGTTTGTTCTACATCATGAGATATTTTCAACAATTTTCACGAGAACGGGGTTATTGGAAAAGGATGCGGAGCGGCTTTTTTACATCTCATTGCCAAGAAACAAGATCCCACGTCCCTTTCGGATTACCGGCCCATAAGCCTAGTGGGGGTTATTCCAAAGGTTATTTCTAAGGTGCTTGCGAATAGACTAAAAAACCCTCTTTCGAAGATTATTTCGGAATCCCAAATGGCCTTTCTCCCGGGTAGAAACATCTTGGATGGGGTTCTCATCGTTAATGAGATTATTTCATGGGCTAAGAAAAGACATAATCCCACTCTCCTTTTTAAAATAGATTCTGAGAAGGCCTATGACTCGGTCGAGTGGGGATTTTTAGATTCCATCATGGCCCAAATGAACTTCCCGGAACAATGGAGAGGATGGATTCTTGGGTGCTTAAAGGCTTCAAGAACTTCGGTGTTGGTGAATGGATCCCCTACTTGGGAGTTCCAATGTGAAAGAGGAGTCCGGCAAGGAGACCCACTCTCTCCTTTCCTCTTCCTTATTGTTATGGAGGCCTTCCATTGGATGATGAGTAAGGCGGTGAACATAGGCCTTTTTCACGGTTTCCCGATTCCTAACGGAGGTCCTTGTATTTCTCATCTTCTTTTCGCCGATGATGCTATTGTGGTGGGACATTGGTCCACTCACAATGTGGCGAATCTTGTCCGTATTCTTAGAGTGTTTGGGATGGCTTCCGGGTTAAAAATTAACATTAATAAATGTGCTTTATATGGTATTCATGTTCCTATGGCGGAAATTAAAGACAAGGCCGAAGACTTCAATTGCTCGAGTGGGGAGTTCCCATTTAAATACCTTGGTCTTGTGGTGGGAGCCAACATGAGCTTGATAAAGAATTGGGAGGAGGTCTTTAAAATCTTTGAAAGAAGACTCTCAAGGTGGAAAGGAAAAAATCTTTCTATAGGTGGGAGAGTGATCCTCGCTAAAGCGGTGCTTGAAAGTCTTCCTACCTACTACTTCTCTCTTTACAAAGCTCCGGTGAAGATCTTACAAAATCTTGAGGGGATACGAGCCCGTTTCATTTGGGGTGGAGGGAACTCGGACAAGAATTGTATCCATTGGGTGTGCAAAGAGGAGGTTTCTAAACCGGTGGAGGAAGGCGGGCTGGGATTAGTTCCTTTTCATGTCTCGAACCGTTGTCTTCTCGCAAAATGGATATGGAGATACTATAATGAACCTACCCGTTTATGGCGGAGGGTGATTTACGGATTGCATGTGAAACCCAACGTCGAGGCTTTTATTCCTATTCGGAAAGAACTGGGTGGAACATGGGCTAATATTGGAAAGGTGGTGGATGTGCTTAAGAAGGATGATGTGGATTTAAAAGCTCTTATCCTTCCTAATCAACAGGGGGCTTCGTGGAGGGGTAAAAATAATGGTTGCTTGACTGTTGCTAATATTCGGTGTTTGATGCAGTGGTTCAATCGGTCCTCCGGAGTGATTATGCCTTGGAACAAGCTCGTACCCAATAAGGTCAACATTCTTTTTTGGAGAATTCTTAAAGACCGTATTGCTACGAAGGAGGCTCTTTCCCGAAGAAATATCACGATAAGCGATCCGTATTGTAAGCTTTGCAATGACGGGGTGGAATCGGTGCATCACTTGATGATGGGATGCAATATTGCGGCGGGGATTTGGAGTCACGTCTCGTGTTGGTGTAGGGTCCCCCCTATATACGCCTTCGATCTTGAAGATCTTCTCAAGGTGGTGGAAGACTCTCAATTTGATAGAAAGGCCAAGATGATCTTTTATTTCGTTATTCTCACGACGTGTTGGGTTATATGGAAATCGAGGAACGAGGCGACTTTTGAAGACAAGAAGAAGATAATTTCCATTATGTACAAGGAAATTAAGTGTCTTAGTTATTTATGGGTTAAAAATAGAGGTAAATGGGCTAGCCTTTCTTGGGAAGTTTGGGACAAGTTCGAAATGTAAGTCCCCTTCCTTTTGTTCGTTTTGATGTCCCTTTCCTGGCTTCTTGCTAGATAGGGTGTGTTCTTTGTGTTGCCTTTGTGCTAATGAAATCGCTGTTAAAAAAAAAAGCAGGATCCAAATTCATACAATTACTTTGGTACGTTGCATTTTGTGCAAATATTTTTTATAGTTACTAGGTAACGTCATGTTATGCTGACGTTATTAGAAGAAATAACCTAATGACTTTCGGCCATTAAATGTCAAGGGGTAATGCCCCATTATTCATATAATGGCTCGTAAAGTACTAATTCAGGGAAATCCTAAGTTGCACTGTAATTACCCATGCATAGAGAAATATTAGAAGATTCGTATTTAAGAGAGAATAATAGGCAACTAAAGCCAAATTTTAGAAAGAGAGAGTAGTCTCCAACCCTCCAACTAAAAATTTCAAAAACCTATAAATATGGGTATTAGGGTTCTCATTTCGGAGAGCACTAAAAAACCAGAGAAACCTCAATTCTTGTTATCTCTCTCTCTCTCTGCGCAATATTTATTTCATCAGATGTAACTTAATCTAGGGAATATTCGTTTCAACTCGCGGTATAAGACGCATGTCCAACCTGCATCGCGATCATGTTCGTTTTGGTAACCGAATATTTTCTCAACGATAATTCTCTTTAAGCATTGGAACAATTATTAACAAATCATCTGAGTTGTTAGAACCATCTTAAATGGATAAGTGCTTTGATGTTGGTTAATAACACGTAACCACACCGATTGCAGGTCACAGTGTTTCTCGCACCGATTGTCATAGTCGTTTTTAGTCATAGTTGGTTAATAACAATAGTACCAAGTTTATAGGAATACTTTTCACTCAACTCATTTCTCAATGACGTCTCTGACATTATCGACGACATGCACGCTTTAAGTACGGTTATTACATAACCGTGCCTAAAACATTAATTTGGAATTTCAGACTTCGTTACAACTCGGATTTGAGTTTCAATTTCTCACAGATTCCTCATTTACAACCCTCTATCATATCCAACAAAACACATACCTTGACATATCCTCAAATGTTGGGTCAAAATGGCAAATATTTGTATTCTAACTGAACCTTGGTTAGTTACATCATCTTCGTTACATAACGTTTTTCCATTCCGTATTTACACATTTGTTATATCATATAACATGTGTCATATGTGTAGTAACCATTCCTTATCCTAATGGATACCTACCAATAACTATATTTACCTTACATACAAAAATATAGTGTTACAACTCTAACCCCTTAAACATGGTTTCATCCTCAAAGCCTGCTATGACAAAAACAAGTATCGTGTATCCGCTACACCTTACCCTTCATAGTATCTTGTTTGAAATCCACTTCTCTTTGCAATCTCCAATCACCACAGGCTTCTCATCATAAGAGTATAAGATAAATGGTCGTCGACCTCGATCTCTTCTGTTGGCAGTTTGGCACCAATGAGATTTCATCTGCTAGACACTTACCTAAGTGTGATATATGGAATGTTGGATGGGTTCCGCAAACTTCCTCTGGCAGACCTAACCTAGCGGTAACCTCAGTCGAGATCCTAAAAGGCCTCACAAACCTTGGACTCGACTTGGCTCTCTTTTCTAACTCTTGATTACTCGGAACAATGATGATGACATGTACCAAAACAATATCAACTCAAATTTCAATCTTTTACCAATTTGAACAATTATAAGAGAAGATGTTAGGTTTAAGAAAATTATGTTATGTTTTAAAATTTTAGTTTGTAATTTTTTCCTTTTTTTTAACAGCGTTTTTTTAGTCTTTCTGTGATGGGAATTCAAGTGTTTCAAGTTATTTGACGCTTCACGTCCAACTAAAAAATCCCCCATAAGCGGACACCCCCCCCCCCTCCCACGTCGGGGATCGAAACAATGACCTCTTCGCGAAGAAGCCATCAGGCTATCACTAAGCTAGAAAGCCGATGTCTTTTTGTAAGAAAAGTAAAGGTATATATATAATCTTCTGAATTCTCCAACTTTTTGTAAGTGTCATCTTCTATATTTCTGTAACCCACTAATTATTTTTTTTTGGAGGGGGGGGGGTGGTGGGTGGTGGGTGGGTGGGGGACTCAATCATTGTGAATGTCAATTGAAATAAAAACCCAGGCCTCTTTTCAGTTATAATCGGTACATACTGATTCGTCATTGACTTTTTAGTCATGATCAAAAGAAAACATGTTCTTTAAAATAGGATTGGACTATGTGTATAATAAAAAACCACGCTCAAATTTTTTTTTTGTCTTTTTTGTTAGAATAAGATTTGACATTTTTTAGTCCTTATATAAATCTTAATTGAATTATGTATGTAAAAGGAAAATATTAATTTGAGGCCCTAATTATCTAGGCACATGGGTGAACCTAAGGCTTGGTTTTGGGAGTCGTCCGACACCTATTAATTTTTTTTGACGTTTTAGTATATATCTAATTTTATCTTAACCGAACCTTAAGAAATTTGGTCATTGAATCCCATAAAATTTTATACCGATCTTGAACTTTAAAAAAATTAATTCCTAGTTTTAAAAAAATTAAATTTTTATAAATTTAAACATATTACAAACAAATTTACCACAAAATTAATCTATAACATTTAAATATTTGATAAATAATCCAGCACCAATGAGCCAACCATATTAATATGTTTAACACAATTACTCAAACCCAGTAACCACTACCCTAAAAAATATCTAAATCTAAATATCTAATTCTATTTAAAATAAGTTAAAGAAATTTGTGAACGAAATACGGAAAGTCACAACTCCCAATTCTAATTGAGTTTTGATTTCTAATTTCTAGATTCTCGATTGCCTCTTAGGTGATTTTCATATTTCTTGTCTTTCACTTCCGATTTGGTTATTTCCGGCACGCCGTGACAACGGAGATGATTTGATTGATATGTTTTAAAAATGAAAACCATTAGGGAGCAGTTGGTTTTTATCATCTAACGTGACCCGAACCGACCTGAATCGGTCTAAAAAAATTGTATATAGAGGTGGACGACCGAACCCTAAAAAGTTTTCGAAACCCATCAGAAAAATTCATGAGTTCGCCACTGAATTTAGGGACTCTTATTGAAAGCCTAAAATATATAATATATAAGAGTAGCTCATTTTAAAAATAAATCCCAAGTTAATTTTTAAGCTAGAATCATCACAAAATTAAGTATTTGCACGACCTTAGATTTACTACTAGCTGTATCAGGAATAGGCACTTTCATACACATAAAAACATAAAACATTTGCTAGCACTAAAGCATATATAGGCCTCTTGATTTATTATTTTTCCAAATCGTACACATACAAACCCAAACATTAATAAGCGGTAGATTGAAGCTAGTCATTATTAATTAAAAATAAAATATGTAAAGTAGCTACTTCGTATTGCTGTGATGTTTCTTAAGTGCAGGGTGGCATGTCAGGAGGTGGTGGCAACATTGATTCCACTGTCCCGTAACCATTTTTTGTAATGAACGCCATCTCCATTCCCCAACTTAAATGACGATCAAGATGACAATGCATAAACCATACTCCTGAAAGAAAAGAATAAGACAATCACACATTTGATGTAAATAAACTTAAGTTCATAATCCAAAGTTTTGGTCATTCATTTCATTTATGAATTCTAGAAAACCATGCATTTGATCTCCTGATACATTTACTTTGAAATTCCCATTTTTATGACATGTTAATATGCATATCAATGTAATACAGGACTAAAAGTGATAATGTTGCATGAATGAGAAAGTATGGTTAATTTGATAAGGGAAAATCAGCAAATAAACATGTTTATTCATTATTTTTTCAAATGAAACCTTGACTTTTAGCCCGCCAAATGATCTCTGCGGCTAAGGGTTATGGGAAAAAAACATGAAAAGCAGTAAGGTTCATGAAAACAACCAATCAAATGAATACGTGTATGATGGATTGGCTAAATTTTAGTGGGCAGCTAAAATTTAGCCCCATCTTAGTCGCCGGTTTAGTATTAGCCCCTTTTAGCCACGGCTAAGATTCAACCGGCGCTTTATGCATGTATTTATTTAATTGCTTGTTTCCATAGACCCCACCTTTTTTTTTAGGATTGACTTCACAATAGCCTCCCCCCCCCCCCCCCCTCCCCACCAACTTGAGTACATACTTGGCCTGATATGATTATGTCTATGTATTTTGGCTTAGAATGTGATCAACATGTTTATTCAGGTGATTTTCTAGATAAAAAAGGTAGGGTTATTGACCTAAAACTGAAACAACTTTCATTCAAAAATATGTGAAAGTGTATATTTTAAAACAAGTTATTAATTAGTGTATGATAATGCATTGTAACTATTTCCAAAAATTATCTCACCAGGGTTATTAGCCTTGAATCTAATAGCTATCCAACCATTTTTAGGAACTGCAATGGTCTGCTGAAGAGGAGGATCCACAAGATTATAACTCAAAGGGTTCTTATTTCTGTTAAAGTTACCAAATCCCCATCCAACAACATAGAAACTATGCCCATGCAAATGCATAGGATGATCTATCCCTGCAACCAGATTTGTTCCTTGAAACACCAACTCCACTGTGTCGTTGTACTCGAGCACTTTCACTTCTGAAGCATTCAATGGTGTCTCCAAGGATGAACTAATATTTGTGGAAGTGAAGTTGAAGAAGAAAGGTGGGAAATTAGGGAAAGTATCATTGTATACACCTGTGATTCTTCCATAATAAGCATCAAGTATGGATATTTTTGGAGAGTCAAATGATATGTTGTTTACACTGGCAGCAAATCTCAATCCCCTAGGTCCTAAACATGTATTATTAAGGCATGGTAAAGTGTTAATAGAGATTGTGAATAGGAAGTTTCGTGTGATCGTCATTGGAACATCAATAGGATGAGCCCGACTAGCTAAGCTCTTAAGGTGTCCAGTGAAATTAACCGATGCACTTGTGTCATTAACCTTAGGAAGATGTGGAAAAACCGGAGGTGTTGATAAATTTTTGTAGGCTTTGTATTCAATAATCGCGGTAGTGGTGGTGTTATCGAAACTGATCGATGGTTGGCTATTATATGGTTTAGCCGCAATGTAATATCGACCTACGGGTTGGTCAGCTTTGAGGAGAAGATCAATGGTTTGACCAGGGGAGATTACGACGTAGTCACTTTTTAGTGGCTTGGTGTATGCGCCATCGGTTCCAACAACGGTTATCTCGTGGCCTCCAATAGCCAAGAACATCAGAAGGTTCATTGCAGCATTCACCATTCGAAACATATAAGTCTTTCCATGTTCCACAATGAACTTAGTTGTTCCTGAAAACATAACATAAGATTAGTTTTGTAAACGACCTTTTGAATATTCAAAGCTAGCCTTAATGTAAATCTAATGATAATGTGATTAATCCTAAGAGGCACTCACTATTCCCACACTATTTGGATACTATCTTACAATGCCTACAAATGGCTGTTAGCCAACACATTAAACGATTGTCTAACAAACAAGGCTGATCAAGGTCATTTGACAAAGTGTTATTAGCCAATACTTCTGACATGTGTTAGACGGCCATTCAAAACCTATCTTGAGATGGTCATTTGACAAAGGGATGACGTAAGTGTCTAACAAGTTCAACACCTGTTTCAGTGCAATTTGACCATAGAGGGAGTGTGAGATTAGATTTGTCAGTGTGGAAATAACACCACCCTTGTAAAAACAAAGAAAAAACTAACCTGAACTAGAGCAAGGGTAAAAATCACCAGGTTGACCATTAATAGTTAAAGCATCAGAACTATTAGGATCACCACCTGTTTTCAAAAAGTCTAGTAACACAGCCTCAACATCTTGCCTCCACCACTCACCTGCAGTTAGGATTACATTGGTTTGTATCATTATCTTTTATTCTCTTCATAAAGAGATCCATGAAACTAAAATTAACATTAAATGAAAATACTGATACTAATATTAATGGTAAGAGCGAAAAACCTAGAATAATGGGATACTCGACATATGGTTTAGGAAAAGGGTAAGGTCTTGCGATCTTTGGCCATATAACAATTAGACCATGGACGGTTGCACGAGACCAATCGCTATGGGCATGCCACCATAACGTGCCTTCTTCATCTGAAAGAACGATTTTCTGTCGAAAACTAGCACCTGGTTGAATTGGACATTGTGTGATGAATTCAGGTCCATCCGACCAGGGATACCTTGGTTGCTTCACTCCGTGCCTGTAATTACAACAACTTTTTTTACAATTTGTGTCATCTAAAAACTTTTGTAAGCCCATAAGAACAAACATTAATATTTAACATTTAACATGGACATACATTTACCACTATATCATGAACATGCCTAAAAAAATACAAAATAAAGGACATCATAATTTTTTATCATTATCTTATAAACATTGCTAACAAAAACAAATAGTGTGAAAAATAACATGCTTACACATTCATAGTATTACACATAATTGTAAACTATTGTAGACATGCACTATGAGTTTACAACTTGGTTTAGTATATACTCCCTTAAATTTGTGCGGGTGGAGGGGAGATTGTGATTTATACATCAACATAATTTTTTCAAACACCCGTTCATAACTTTTTTAGCCTTATAGCTGGTTTATAAGCTAACTTATAAACTAGATTATAACGCGCCAAACACAACCTAAATTAAAACCAACAAACCAAACGGAAACTAAACCCGATGGAAATCACCGAACAAGTAAAAAACCTGTTGAAATTAAGAACCAAACCGAACACTTATACAAAAGTATCCGAGAAATAAATTGATATATAAATTAAGTAATTTAATAAGTTGCAAGAAAATCACACCCCATCAGAAAAAAAAAATTGATCAATATCTAGCCAGAGAGGATCATATCTCAAACGTATGTCATATGCTGATGATTATGTGAATTTTAGAGGGTTAAAACAATTTCAAACTAAAGAAATATCGTTTGAATTAAAGTACTCTTGATGTAGTTTTGAAATGATTATTACTAAAAATAGTGTGATGCTCATCATCACATGTATTTTACATGATTTGAACCAACAACTTCTTGATTGAGGAGTCCCACTTTACCATCAAGAGTTCAAAACAGAAAAGATTTACATATTAGCATATATTTACTCTAGAAATTGATGTTTAAAACAATATGTGGTGACATGACATATATAGTCGCACGTTAAAAAATGTCACCGTGAGCAAAATCACATTGGGTCAAAACAGATGGATTATGATTCTTACAATTGATGTTCCTATTTATAATCCATGGGTAAGTGATGTTAGGGTGGGGGTATGGTCGTTTTTGAAGTCTTATGCTTTAAGATCTTCATACCAATAAGAATGATATACATGAGAGAGGAGGAGGAAAGAGGAATTGAAGCCTTAGGTTTCAATTTTGGTACGGGTGGTTTAGGCTTCAAATTCGAAGTTGGTTAAAAATTTGAACCCATTTCTTTGGTTTGCTTCGGCTCGTTTTAACCGAAAAAGCTTGATTTGGAAACCGATTGAAAGGAAGTCATAATAAGGGGGTGGAAACCGTGAGAGCCGAAGCGAAGCCATACCGTCAACAAGAAATTGGTGAAGTCATACCTTGCCAATTTGAATGATTTACCAAAGAAACACCAAACATTCAAATTGTGTATAGGAAAGAGGACAATAAAAACATGAGGTTAATAATACCAATTTATATCCAAATTTATTATAAATAACTTTTTTAACGGTAAATTTGGATCACTGACGGGGGCAACACCCACCCACCCGATCATCTTCATTCTTTATCATGAGAAAACTCATCATAGGTGAAAAAAAACCCCTGACCTAACCTATATATATATATATGTATATATATATATATATATATATATATATATATTTTGTCACAAATGAGACTTGAACCCAATATAATTATAAATAACTTACCTAGGAAACAAAACACTTGTGAGAAAAACACTCGGTCACAAAAAACAAAAATAAACAAGAAATGAAGGTTTAGTTTTAGTATAATAAAATAAAACAATAACAACATAATAAATAACCAAATTCAAGAACTAATTAAAAAGATATCAAAGTAAAGAGGGGGTGGGGGTCGATGGGTGGGTGGGTAATAGCATTGTTGTAAAACTTGTCCGAGACGACCGAGTACTTCTCGTCTACGCCTAGTACTCTTCAAGTAGTCTCTCATATTCTTCTGAGTACTCTCTTGATTTGGGTGAGTACTCACAAGTCATAACTCCACAGTCGGACCGGCCTGAGAGCACCTAGCGACTTTTACAACTATGGGTAATAGAGAGGAAAAAACAAAATTACTGAAGAAGCAACAAATTCTATATCTTTTGCATATCCCCCCGTTTGTCAACTTTTGGGAAAATGATAGCAAGAAGGATATTGTTGTCTACATTAGAAAAACTCTTCTCTGATGAACTACACGTCGAGTGGCTTTATACCAATCAAGAGAAAAACAACAACTTAAATAATAAATTTATAAATAGAATTGAGGCCTTAGAGATGGTATTTTTTTTCTCTAAATATACTTGAAACAAAGACTAGATTGTCTAATGCTGAGACTAAAAGAAATTTGTCTTCTTAAATATGTATGATCCCTTTTTGAATGAGATGTATCGTGGAAGAATGAAGAAATTGTTTTCTTCTTTAATCATAAATGAAATTTCTATAGAAAATTGCACAGAAATATCTGAACTAAATAAAATTTATGATATCATTTTTTCCTATCCTAATTCTCCAGAAAATTAAAAGATAAAAAAAAACTAAAAGTTGATTCAAATAATAGATTAAATTTTCATTGAACAAAATTCTAACTAACCCTAAACGTGAAAAAAGTTCTATTGGAATAAACGAAATAGGTAAAAAAAAAAAAAAAACTGAACGGTCATACAAATTAATCAACGATTTGGTATGATATTTTAAAAAGCGACGAAAAGAATAAGGCATAATGCAAGGGTTGGATCACCAACTTCGAACAAGAAGTTCATATAGCTTTTTAACTCATTTGGGACGAAGTTTTTGTGAAGTCTAATTTGAGGAATTATAATCTTTCTAGAAATTCAATAGAGATTCAGGTTTTATAAGTTATTTGGAAGAATGAGAATTTCGTCGACCCGTAATCAAAGGATCTATCCGTATTCAAAGGCGTAAAATGGTTATTTGGGGACCGTCTCAAGGGAATCCTCATTTCTCGCCTTTTTTTTGAAAAAACACGTAAGATGTTCTTTTTCCTATATCCAACCTAATGATTTTTTTTAATATTAGAGATTGGTTGGATAAAAAGTCAGAATTTAATTTTTTTTACCAACAGTTAAAAATAAAAAACAATCAGGAAAACACAATAGAATTCTGGGAGAACATTCCATATACACAAAAATCAAAAAGTGTTATCTTACTAGCTAAATCAATCATTAGAAGATATCTTAAATTACCCTTATTGATAATAACTAAGAATATTGGCCGCATTTTATTACGACAATCTCCAGAATGATACGAAGATTTCCAAGATTCGAATAGAGATATTTATCTAAAGTGCAGCTATAATGGTCTTCAATTCTCTAAAACATAATTTTCTAAAAGTTTCTTAAGAGAAGATCTTAAGATAAAAAAAAAGTAATACGAGTAATTAGGCCATTGAAGTTGTAGCCCAATGGTAAGAGACAGAGTCTCTTTGGTGGAGACTAGGGTTCAAACCTTGGTATTGATGTAAAAAGGTGAAATAAAAAAAATTGCCGTTAAAAAAAGAGTTAATTACGGTTACGTCCCTGTGGTTGGCAACTTGAGTCCAAAAGTTGAAATATCCATCTGACACTCTGTGGTTTGCATTTTTGTGCAATTTGAGTCATTTTAACTAACGGAGTTAAAATTTTCTGTTAAGTCAAGGGATATTTCAGTCAATTTACACATGAGGGGGCTACTTATGTATATTTCTAATGTTTTTAAAACTTGAAGGACTATACTATAATTACTTTAACTAACAAAAAAAAAGTTAAAACCACCCCAAACTCATTCTTGAATTGCGACAGTCGGCGGTATCGCACATAGTCGCCGGATTCGCGATCGGCTAATCACTCACTGTCGCCACCATTCTATGGTATGGGTTAATTGAAGTTCATTGAGGGTTTAAACAACAAAATCAATGCGACCATTGATCAAGAACAGAAGAAGAAAGATGTGGTGTACATATTCTTCTTCATCGTTAACGCTCTCCACTTGCTCCGACTAGACTGCTCCTCGTCCGTTCCTCGATCTTTTTACCAAAGGTCTCTTAACCTCCCTTAGTAGATGACAGAATTGGTCCCTTTTGTTAAGTAATTTTCAGAGAAATAGTCTCTTTATTTTTTAATCCTATAGATGATACATAGAGAAAGTAATGATAGTTTAAAAATCCGATGAAGATGTGGTGACGAAGAACGATGGTGGTGGTGGGCCGCCGGGGTGCCGGTGGGCGATGAACTTGTAGGTCATGTTCAGGAACGAATGGATGATGGTGGGTGTGGTGGATGGATTTTTGGAAATTGTTGTTAGTTAAAGTAGTTAAAGGCCTTTCAAAAAAAAAAGAAGGTAAAGTAATTACAGAAATAGTCCTTCAATTTTTTAAAAACCTTAGAAATTTACATAAATAGCCCCTCATATGCAAATTGACTGAAATACCCCTTGACTTAATAGAAAATTTAACTCCGTTAACCAAAAGGACTCAAATCGCACAAAAAATGCAAACCATAGAGTGTCAGATGGAAAATTTTCAACTTTTATACTCAGGTGACAAAAGATGACAAATTACAGAGACGTAAACCGTAATTAACTCAAAAAGAAATATAAGAGTAATTAGACTCTCCACAACACATTGACTTAGCTCTATGTGTTTCCTACATGAAGAGCATGCTCTATTCATTGGCGAAGGTTTCAAGGGACCGGGGGGCGCGGGCCCCCCCCCCTCGAGTTTTTTTTGCCAAAATGCTAATTTTTATGATTAAAAAAAATCGTTCTCATAAAATTTTCGGTGAAGCTTCACTAGTTGCTCTATTCACAAATGGGTTGGATATGGAAATGAATAATATGTTAGTAAAAAAGTAATAATAAAATAAAAATAAAAATAATAAAAAAGCTAAAAACCACATATGAAAAATGAGTGGAACGTTAATATAACATGCTAATTAGGTCTACATGTATGAATGATGGGGTGTTAATGTCATGGATAGTCTTAACTTATTAACTAAAATAATTTTCTTTTTAACTTTTTTGCAATATCCATCTAAAACTTAATACATTTCATGATTACTTGTATGTACAAAAATATTAAGAAAATTTTGGAATAAAAAAAAAACTTATTCGAACCATGATATAAAAACAGAGTAATACACTAATACGTTTCAGAATATTAATCATTTTTCAATTTTCAATTTGTCCTCAATTCCTTATTAATTCATCAGTGTAAATGTAGTGTAAATGTGTACAAAAAGAGTAAATATGTTAGCCTAAAATACTTTTTGTTAACAAAAAGTCGAAAAACATATGATTCCGTTTTCTTTTTCCATAAATGTATAACATAAACGGTAGCAGACAACCTCCAACGAATTCGTTGCATCTTCACATCTTGGCGTTTTATTGGGATGTTAACTTTCACCAAAAATAAATAAAAACACGTAATAGAGCATTTTCATGCCTCAAAATTTTACTTTTTTCCAACAACATAACATAACATATGTAAAAAAAAGTTGTCACACGTTGGACAAATGGAGACGCGTCGAGACTATGGTTGAAAGTTAGAAAACTAAGCATTTGTAAAATGGGTATCGATGCGGACCGTCTCATGTCTGGTAGGGAACCAGACGGTCCACATCGAGTGTGAGAAACGGGTCGGGTGCGACACCCGAAATGAATACTCGTGTTTTTCAGAACCAAAGAAGCGGACATTTCCAAAGCCAGAGGAAGCAGTAGGCATAGGGCCGACCCTGTGCATGGGCCAACTGAGCTCCAGCCCAGGGCATCAAATTAAGAAGGGGCATCGGTTTTATGTCATTATGTAGATAAGTTTTGCGATCAAGGAATAAGGAACAACGGGAAAAACTGAAACGACATGAATTGCGATTGTCGATCATCACTTCTACAATCTATCTACGTTGTTTCTTATGCCTGTTTTGATTATAAAACTGGTTCCTTTGCTGCTTTACTCTGCATCTTGTGCTGGATTGCTAGTAGTTTTTAATAGAGAGATTTCCAAACTGATTAATTTCATTAATCAAGGCTCCATATATAGGAGAATATTTACACAAATATACCCTATACAAATACGACTCACTAGAATATACAACCGGAAATATACAAATACATATTCTAGCTATTACACCCCCGCAGTCAAAGCGGGAGGAGAACGTAAGCTGAGACTGGAGCGAAAATCTTCAAATAACACGCGTGGAAGGCCTTTCGTGAAGATGTCTGCAATCTGAAAACGAGAGGGCACATGAAGAACACGAACCATGCCACGCTGTACCTGTTCACGCACAAAATGTATATCAAGCTCGATGTGTTTGGTGCGTTGATGTTGAACCGGATTACCGGATAAATAGATGGCACTGATGTTGTCACAATAAACAATAGAGGCCCGTGTCAGTGGCCGATGCAACTCAAGAAGAAGATTCCGAATCCAGCATAGTTCGGCAACCACATTGGCAACACCACGGTATTCGGCCTCGGCACTCGAGCGGGAAATGGTGGTTTGCCGTTTGGAGGACCAGGATATCAAGTTGGAACCAAAATACACACAATACCCAGACGTGGACCGACGCGTATCGGGACAGCCGGCCCAGTCGGCATCTGTATAAGCAAGCAGGGCCGAAGATGTGGAACGGTCTATCGTCAGGCCAAGATGAGAAGTCCCCTGTAAGTATCTAATGATCCGCTTCAATGCGTTCCAGTGATCCACTTTCGGAGCGTGCATGTGAATACATACCTGTTGAACTGCATAAATAATGTCCGGACGTGTGAACGTCAAGTACTGTAAAGCCCCTGCAAGACTACGAAACAAAGTTGGATTATCAAAGTCAGCTCCCGAATCCATACTGAGTTTCGAATTAGTATCCACCGGCGTAGCTACTGGGTTACACGTCAACATGCCAGCACGCTCAATAATATCACGAGCATAAGCGGACTGTGTGAGAAATAATTGGTCGCCAGTGCGAGTGACCGAAATGCCCAAGAAATAACTTAGCGGTCCCAGATCTTTCATAGCAAATTCACCTGAAAGAGAACCCATGAGAGACTGACGAAGCCTGTCAGAGCTCGTCGTTAGTATAATATCATCAACATAAATCAACAGATAAGCTGTGTCAGCACCATGACGATAGATAAATAACGAGTTGTCACATCTGCTCTGACAGAACCCAAGTGTAAGGACAAAATCCGTAAAGCGTTGGTACCACGCTCTGGGGGCTTGTTTCAAGCCATAAAGGGATTTCCGAAGACGGCAGACATGGTCCGGATAATCCCGATGACGAAACCCCATCGGCTGATGCATATAAACAGTCTCACTAAGGTTGCCATGAAGAAAAGCGTTGGATACATCCAACTGGTGAATAGCCCAAGACTGTGACACGGCTATCGACAGAACCAGCCGGATAGTAGAGGGTTTGACCACGGGGCTAAAAGTTTCGCCACAGTCAACCCCAACCTGTTGCGTACGCCCATCGCAAACCAACCGAGCCTTATAGCGCTCGAGGGACCCGTCAGATTTGAATTTATGCTTAAATAACCATATACTGCGTATCACATTCATGTTTTCCTGACGCGGAACCAGTTCCCATGTCTCGTTTTTAAGAAGGGCATTAAACTCGTCGGCCATGGCAGCACGCCATTCAGGACTGGACAGAGCGGCTTTAGGGTCTTTGGGAACAGGAGCGAGCGAAGAAGAATTAAGATTAAAGATGGTTTTAGGTTTCTGGATACCCGACATCGAGCGCGTGTGAATGGTGCGGGTAGGCTGAGGTTGGGGGGCAGGGGATGTAGGGCCGACGCCGGAAGGGGAACCGGGCGCCGTGGAGGATTCGGCGGCAGAAGGAGCTACCGAAGGGGGGGTCGGAGGGGGGAAGGCCGGGGCAGCGACGGTAGGCGTCGGATCAGGGGCCGACGGCGCACCCATCTCGGACCAAAGGTGGGGGCTGGTAGTGTCGGTGAGGAACCGATAGGTGGAGGGTGCGGGGTTGGGGTGGTGAGTTTTGTAGGGGAAAACGGTCTCGTCAAAGGTAACATGACGAGAGATGAGAATGGTGTTTGTGGCTAGATCAAGGCACTTGAAGCCACGGTGGTTCGGGGGATAGCCCAAAAAAACGCACGGGGCGGACCGATTTTGAAGTTTATGAATGGATGTGGGAGGAAGGAGGGGATAACAGAGGCACCCGAAAACCCGAAGGTTCTCGTATGCTGGGGTACGGTGATAAAGAAGAGAAGTGGGTGTGTGATAGTGGCGAGTTTTGGCCGGGAGAATATTTAAAATATAGGTGGCCATGGCAAGAGCATGATGCCAAAAGGAATGGGGGAGAGATGCTTGAGCAAGAAGGGTGCGGATAATGTTGTTTATGGTCCGGATGGTGCGTTCAGCTTTCCCGTTTTGGGAAGATGTATATGGGCAAGAGAACCGAAACGACATTCCATTTTGTTTGCAAAAATTCTCAAATTGAATGTTGGAATATTCTTTACCATTATCACATTGAAATTGTTTGATTTTACGTTCAAATTGTGTGGTAATGTAAGATGAGAATTGAGAAAAAATGGCAAAGACTTGAGATTTGTGTGCTAAAGGAAATGTCCACAAGAAATTTGTATAATCATCAATGAATAATATGTAATAACGATGGCCATTTGAACTTAAAACAGGAGAAGTCCATAGATCACTATGAATAATGTCAAACGGATTACATGTAAAATTCAACGAATCCTTAAAAGGTAAACGAACACTTTTGCCAAAAACACACGATTGACAAAGTGTTTTATTATAAGTAGAATAATCAATGTTTTTATTTTTCTTGAGTTGTTGAATAAGCTCGGGGCCAGGATGACCAAGACGACGTTGCCAGAGTTGATGAGAGGCAGAAGAAGTAGCAAAAGTGGAGGCAGACTTGAGATTAGAGAGGAGGTGAGGATGAAGTGGGTAGAGGTCACCCGTGCTATTGCATCGTAGGATAGGCGCCTTGGTCTTGAGATCCTTGACAAAAAAACCAAATGGGTCAAACTCAATGGAAACATGATTATCAGTAGTTAAGCGACGGACAGAAAGAAGGTTTTTAATTAGGTGAGGTGCCAAAAGGACATTTTTTAAATGTAGGGGTGGAAAAGGAGGGGTGAGGGTATGATTGCCCTGTCCAGTCACGGGAATAGATGCACCATTACCAACAGTTATATTTCGTAAAATGCCAGTATTAAAAACAGACGTAAGGTTACCTGGATTGTTCGTCATGTGAGATGTCGCCCCCGTGTCCAAATACCAGTTGTTATCAGAATAGTGCTGTGACATGGAGTATAAGGCTTGATTGACATCCGTGGGAGCATAGCCATAGCCTTCAATGTAACCATAACCGGGAGGCGCATACCCGGCATGAAGAGCCTGCTGAGGACGCGGGCCGAGAAGACCCGGTGAGGGGTTGGGCTGGACCGTCGGATATGGGCAGGGGGGGGCATTGGTGGATTCCATGTGGGCCTGGGAGGGTATGGCTGAGGTGGGCCGGCCCAGGGGTAAGTGGCAGTCCACTGGGGCGGAAGGAAGCCCAGTGAAGATGGTGGGTTGCGAGCCGAGCCACGTTGGCGCCGGTTGTTCGAGTTACGGTTGCGGCCCGTGTTGCGCCCACGAGTGTTGCCGGCATAGCCGGCAGCAGAGTTGCCGGCAGAACCTACGACGGAGGAAGGAGGCGCCGCCGATGGCGGCACAGCAGACCCAAGGGCAGTGGCGCCGGCAGCGTGGAGCGCTGAGCCAGCGGCTTGGGCACTATTGAGGGCCATAGCGGACTTACGGGTTTCTTCGAGTACCAACTTGGATCTGGCTTCATAGAAATCAGACAGGGGATTGCTTTGTTGAATGAGCATGGCAATGCCTTCATATTGTTCAGACAAACCCGACACCATCTGCAAAACGAGTCGCTGACTAGAGACTGGCGAATCAACGTTTGCCAGTTGATCAGACAGGCTCTTTAGTTCCTGACAATAGGCACTTATATTAGGAAATTGGTCCAACCTTGTGTTACAGAACTTTTGATCAAGTTGAAGGGCTCGGGAAGTTTTGTTGTCACCGAACACGTTTCCAAGAGCAACCCAAACATCATAAGCGGTCATATCCTTCTTCATGATCGTGCCAGTAAGTTCCGTGGAGATAGTGCCATAAAGCCAAGTGAGAACAACGGCATCAAGCCGGTCCCAGTCGGACTCAGCCTGCTCTTGAGCGAGTTTCGCGGCTTCGTCCGTAGCAGGGGCAGGGGCGGCTGGTTTGGGTTTGAGATGATCAGCAACCAAATATGCCCGACAATGAATTTTAAACAGCTCGGACCACTGACCATATAATTGAGTTCCCATCTCGAGTGTTATGGGAATGAGGCTACGTATGTTGGTGACAGCCACGGCGGGATGGAGTTTGGATTCCGGTGCCATGGCGGGGAAGAAACAGAAACGAGAAGGGAGAGGGTGGAGGGCGACAGCGGCCTGAGGAGGCAGAGGAAGTCGTAAAGGAGAATTAGGGTTAGGGAGGGAGGGATCGAAATTAGGCTAGTGATACCATAATAGAGAGATTTCCAAACTGATTAATTTCATTAATCAAGGCTCCATATATAGGAGAATATTTACACAAATATACCCTATACAAATACGACTCACTAGAATATACAACCGGAAATATACAAATACATATTCTAGCTATTAGTTTTCTTGCAGGTCTCCTAGGGTTTCAATTGGCATAGAAGATAACTTTTAATTACATTTTTTTAAACTTATTTGACATGAAATTGATCTGGGGTTTGCTTATTTGTTTCATTAATGGATGGGATTTGATGATTTGATTTGTTAATTGAAGTTATGATATTGATGTTGAATTTATTTGGGATTTTCTTATTGTATTGTTTGCCCTAATTGATGAGTAAATAAGGTATCCCCAATAAAAATGAAAGCAACTTTAATCGATAAACAGAACAGTTTTCTTGTTGTATATTTATTTGAGATTAGGCCAGTTAAGCTTCATCATTTGCAAGATAATTATAAATTTTATGAAAATTGGAACATTCTCTTTTTCAAGAAGGATTTTAAGTTAAAGTTACTTATTTGTTCATAATCAGTATTTGTTTGGTCCACAAATTCTGTTATGTATCTTCAAGAAAATTTGTCAAACAGTTGAACAACTTAAAATATGTGTCGAGTCAAATTTATAGTTTTCACGGGTGATAAGGAGTTTCCCGCAACATTTTCTTACGGGTCGGGTCATGCTGACCCGCAACATTTAGGTATCCAAAAATGCTTAAACATTTTTGTAAGCAAATGTTTTTTCTTCTACTTGGAATGTAGTGAACTTGAATGTAGATGTGTTTTGGAACCAACTGTCTTGAAGTCATCTTTCGGGTATAAATTCATTTGTATCGAGGCCCTAATTGTACTGCATTCTTCGTGTTAAAACTTTTGAGTTGTACTATTTAAAGTTTTTAACAGGGGGCAAATTTTCGACTCGCGTCCTGAGCATCCAAATTCTCAGGACCGGCCCTGAGTAGGCAGTCCACATCAAGGTGGACGATATAAACAAAGCTTCTTCACAAATCTGGTCATTTGTACGAATTTCTCTCGGTTAAGACAATCTCTCTCGACTGTTGTCCTCCAGAGATGTCCAAAGGAGCTCCAGAAGGTTGAATGCTTGAAGGATCTTGTGCTAGATTACTTGATAAGCCTCTTAGAAACCGAATTTCACACTTTTTGAGTAGTGTTGAGATGAGAATGGACATTCACTCGGTATGGATCGTTTGCAAGTTGATGCATGTATGATCTAAGCTGATCCAAGGAGCTAGATTGTGTTTAAGTAACCATTTAAGGTAAGGAAACCTAAATATTGTGTAGAAATCCCATTTTTGGACAAAACAATTGCGATTTTATGTGTAAATCTCCTAGGATGATGCATACAGGTGAAGACACGACTGGTTGGGCATAAGAAAGTGTTGATTAGAAGTCAAAGCACCGATTTCTGGCTTAGTACAAGTTTGGGAAGCTTAAGGTACAGTTGCAATTCATGCATTAGGGTTTCTAGTTAGAGAAACGTGTTTGGTTGTTGTTTGGGTGAGACCAGGTTGTCACTAAGGGTCAAGAGACCTTGATATTGTCTATGAAAAGTATTTGGTTTGAAAAACCCGACTAAAAACAAAACTAAAACGTAAAATTAACTTTTTGTAACAAAAGGACAAAATAGTCAATGTAGACAATCCTAGTCTGGTTAGCTAACCAGAAGGTGCACATGTGTAATCTGGTCAAATGGGAACCTGGGACGAAGTGGATTATCTGCCTTGGGGCTTATGCTCACAAACGGTTCGCATGTGGTCTGGGTCAGAAATGAAAATTTTGTAATATTGGACTTTGACTCGGTTTTTGACAACAGGATTAGTAACAAGGTTACATGGTATGGATGAGAGACTGGTTCACCCAGATTGGGGTTTTATGTATTCTAAAAATTTGAGGTTCCCGATGTCATGACAAAACGTTCAAATCTGGTTATTCGGGTGAGCGGTCATGGTTAATAGTTAAGACTAGTGATTTAGGGTCATTAGCATAACAGTTATCTTACAGTAGGTTACCTATGATAGGTTAATATCCGTTGTTGCAGAGGACGATTCATTGGATCATTTCGCGCTTACTTGTTTCCAGATTATTGTCTGATTTGCTAATAAGGTGAGTTTGTTGCCCTCCCCTTTTGTTAACTATTTTGGGGCTTATAACGAGTTGGTTAAATTGTTTTGTAATGGGTGTTAATGTGTTTGCTAGATGTTATGTTTGTATGTATTGTAACTGCTAAACCACTAGAGTTGTAGTAAGTCATTAAAGTCAGATGAGTTAGATAAAATTTATGGTACGGGACATGAATGTGATTGTGATATATATGTTATTTGGGAACACGGGGCCGTGCCATGGTTGTGAGACCTGATAATAGGTTTTGGAAACCATTTGTATAATATTCTGAGTTTAAATTTTATGCGAGATTTGATTAAGTCCTATCATATTTGTTTTCGCAGTGTTTGGTATTCAATCGGTCACAACTCCGTTTCAGGCAGGGTGTTACAAAAGTAAAATTGTTTTCTAGAATTAGTATATATATATATATAATTTTTTGGAAAATAATTCATTTGAGTTTATATTATAACCATAAACAAATAATAAACTTCCTAATCACCTAGCTTCTTAACTCCCACATGTAATCAAACAAGATTATATATTTAAAAAATGTCCTTTACTCATGATCACGTAATCAAACAAGATTATATATATAAAAAAATGTCATACCTGTAGCCGGTTCAAAATTTAAGAGAAATAATTAATTTATCTTTAAAAAGTATGAGTATGTCTCGATATATATTTATACCAGTGAATGGTGATGCCAATGTTGCCTCGATTTTTAACATTAACAACGAGTGTCTCTCCTCTACGAGCATAAATAGTTGGACCAGGAAATTCACCATTAACAGTTAAGATTGTCTTGTTCTGGCATAGCCTTGTGAAGTTGGCTTCTTTAACCTGCAACCAATAAATTATAGCAACTTAGATTTCTCATACTCTTCCTATATTATTACCATCTTGTGTTCTTGTTTGTTAAACTTTGGGGATTTATTTCAAGTATAACCTCAACACCTACAAAACGACCCTATTATGAGTACTACAAAAATAATTAATTTTGAACCTAAAACAAACACAAACTACAGAAAGACCACAACAAAAACCACCACTGGACTACACTAGACATCCCTAACCTCGATCCTACGTCTCCAAAAACGTTTATCATTGATCATATCCTCGAAGATGTGCAAGTCAGTCAAATCCCTAACCTTATGAAGAAAAAAATGTACAAAAAAGTGTTATATGTTTGTTTTCTCCAAAGTTTATAGGGCCGGATGAGGTGGTAATGAATCGGTGACAGAAAGGTTGACCAATGAATCTATGGAATGTAAAAAAAAGAAAATGAGGCGAATAAGTGAACCCAGTGGATGATAGGGATTGGGTGTCGGTAAGACCACAAGTTCTAGCCTTAGTATAACTTGATTGATGGTGTGTATGTAGAAAAAAAGTAGTTTAAAATGTCCAAACATATCTATCACCCTAAACTATAGAAGAATTAAAGACCAATTAAAGATAACCACAAGTTTACTTTTGAAGAGATTCGTGATATGATTCTAGGTGAAAACATTAGATGTGGATGTTCAGGGGATTCCTCGAGTTTACTGTTGAATTGTTGAATACCGAGGGTAGAGGAAGAAGTGAAAGAGGGGGAAACCAAGGAAGAGGCAAAAGTCGGTTCAAGTATCCGAAAGATGTTACCTACTAGGACCTTAAGCAAGTTGACACTTTAGAAGTCAGTATAATGCCCGAATGGTAAGAAGGAAACCAATTTTGTAAAAGACTTTATACACAGATGATGATACATTAATATGTAGTGTAGCTAGAGAGCAAGAGTGATTCATGGGTGATGCATTTTGGTGTGTCATTTCATGTCACCCACAATAGTGAAACAATGAGGATCGAATATGAAAAAATTGGGACTTTGGAAAGGTTTGATTGACGAACGATGAAGTTTTTGATGTAAAGGGCATGTGTGATATTGACTTATTTACTTCAGTCAGATCTATATGGACTTTAAAAGATGTTAGGGTTATTCTAAGCTTGAAAAGAATACTAATTTTAGTCGTGAAGTTAGATGATCAAGTATACACGAAAGTTTTGGAACTTCAAAATGATGATAATAATAGTAATTTGATTTTACAAAATCAGATGTCCCCAACCCTATTAATGGAGACCAAGATCCTCTTAAAACTCCATGCTTTTTTCCTTTACGTTTCGTCGAAGAGATGAAGAAGGTCCTGTGCATTTTAAAGTTGGCCATTATTTTGTTTTGTACGTTAGTACATATCTCAATTGTAAATTTGGTTTCAAATAGGAAATATTATACTCTTCTAATGATTTATGTTCAAATCAAAGTCGTCTGTACGTATCTTTTAGGTTACATATTTTATATATATTATATATATTATATTATTATATATATATATATAATAAACAAAAATTTTTATCACACTTTAATTAGTAAAAAAGATTACTTATTATCACCATAAAATTTTATTTATTATATATATATATATTTTGAACCGCTAACACACATCCCCTCTAATTTACTTTTAAATTACACCTGAAACACCATTGTCAGGGATTGAACCCATGACCTCCAGATATTTATTATATAGTATAGATAGATACTTTAATACTTTAATATAAAGTTTATAATACTTTATTTATAATAATATTTTAATTAAATATTATACATGTACTATAAAATATTTTATTCTATTTAATTTTATAGTAATTTTTTACTTAATTGAGTTTAAATTTAAATTTTCCAAATCTTTCATTTCAATATAATAAATAAAACCCTTATTTTCCGTGATTAATTTTTTTTATTGAACTTCAAACATCCGTTTACCTGGGGGTCTCATCGATGGCAAACAATGTTACCCACGGCACGTAATGACCGTAGTCTGTGCGAGTAACCAAGCCCCTCTGTGTTGCATATCCAACCCAGATGAAACTCACCGCCTA
>JBCNJP010000009.1:3583822-3643741 GCA_039602395.1 Deinandra increscens subsp. villosa | reverse complement strand
TGATTTCAACTCAGAGGCGTTTATCAGTCAGGTGGTAACCTTTCATCAAACACATAAGCCTAGTCACAAAGTCAGGGCTAAAGGGTTTTGGACGCTAGAGGGTCTCTTTTGTTGTGCACATTGGCATCTTTTGGGGTGTAAATTATATACAGCGATCTGCAAGCACGTTAATCCAGACTAACCAGGTCTTTGCTCACGCAAAACAGAGGAAAGTCTGATTAACACGTCAACCATTCTACACCAGGTCATTGCTCACGCAAAGCAGAGGCCAGACTTGACTGACGGCTTTGACATCCCCAGATCTTTGCTCACACAAAACAGAGGGGACGCCGACTTTTTGAGATTTTCGATTCAACACTTTGGAGTCCGGCGTGTGTATCGGGAACAATTTCGCAGTCAAATAGAACAAGCACTTAACCTAAGTGTGTGTTTCCCGTCAAATGACATACTTTATCTTTAAGTGTTGTGACCCATACCTTTGTTTTTGGAACTGAGCCTACCGAGCACATCACCTTGGATCATGTCTTTCACTTTTGCCTTACGCGTGTCAGTCATTCTGAGAACGGAAATATTTCACTTCCCTGCCTTCTCAAACACACAAACAAAAGATTAAAAATTAAAAAGCACAATTTTTTTTATGAGGGGTCAACTATTTCATCTTTTCTATTCTTCCCCTTGCTTTTTGATTTTTAAAATCAACACACGTTTTTTTTTTTAATGCACACACAGACACAATCACTAAATATCTACTAAAACTGGCCAAGCTAACCTTCAAAGTTTATCTTTTAAAAATTTTCAGAAATGGGTTTTGTTTCATGCACAACCATACTTCACATCAATTTAGCCAAGAAACAAACAATTCAAACAATGTTACCTTTTCTGCTGATCTTTCAATTCTACCTCTCATAAGGAAACATACTCTTCATTGAAGTCTTCATGTCATGTTGTGGAGAGATGCCTCCTATCCTGTGCCTGGAACAATCACTATCACAAACAAAACGTTAATGAAAGTCCTCCTTGACTGTTCCTGCACACTGTGAGAGATTAGTTAGACAATGGAACCCAGGCCATTGTGGTTCTGGGTAGTCCTGATGAATCAATAAAAGTTACTTCTTTTAGGCACATTCCCTTTGTAAAATCAGGGAGTGGGGGTGTGGCTGCCTTGGTTTTGGGTTTTACCTGGTCATTTTTGGGAACATCTTTGTTCTTTACCTTCCAGGTTTGGTGGTTCGGTCTGTCTTTTACCTGAGGACATTTGGCTGGATTCTTCTGAACATTTTTGATTTTTAATTTTGACATTTTGAAATTGTTTGGAGCGTTTTTTATACACCCCTCTAGGCTGGTAATTCTGGTTTACCACCTTTGTCTCATTCCACCTCTCTACCTCACACCTCACATTTGGTTTTGAATAACCGGCTGATTTTGGAAAACTGACAGGTTTTGATTTAGAATGAAAAACATTATCAGTTTTAAAACCATTTTTTGTTGGTTTTTGAGGTGACTTAGGCTTTTGATTCACCTTCTGTACCTTTGGCTGTTGAGGTACAGACTTCTGCATCTTAGGGTTCGAAGGCGCAGGCTTTTGTTTTGAACCACCATGTGTTTGGGTCTGCGGGACAGGTCTCTGATGAACCCTCTTAGGGTAGTAGGGCTCATATGGTCTGTGCAAGCAATTTCTTGCCAAGTGTCCAGGCTTTCCACACACATGGCAAGATTGCTTCTTGGGATACGCGGGAGTCTGCGGTTGGTTTCTCCCAGTGGATATCCAAGATGGTTTTGAGCAATTCTTGTGTATCCAATAGGTTTTTCCATTAGGCTTCGTGGTCAAAGTGTACTCCCGCTGTATCGGCTTAAACTGGTCATATGCAGACTTAACATCTGGGTACGGGACAAAATCATGCGGTCTGGCGTCCCGCACTTTCTGCACATTTTGGACAACATTATCCTTCTTATTCTCACAAACCTTTTCATTAACAGTTGAGGGTTTGGGACCAGAAACCTGTGATCCCGTACCTCTTCTCAAGATTTTAACAGTTCTTAATGGTTTCACAGGTTTCACATCACACTTGCCAATCTTAAAAACACCAGACACAGAATTTTTGTTTAGAACCTCTGACTCAGACAGTTTTGAACCAGACTCAAACACAGGAAATTTAAATTTGTCCCAATCAACATTTTCAAAAGAAGAACATTTTTGAATCTTAGGACTCTCCTTTTCATCTTTTACCCCTGCCTCCTTGGTAACTTTATCTGCACAACTGATAGAATTGTCAGTAATGTTAGAAACAGGAGCAGAAATTTTAATAGGACATGCAGCAAGTTTTTTTTCAATTTCAGCCTTAGCTTTTAAAATTTCAGCCTTGGCGTCTAAAGAGGTCTTTGAGCTCACATGATCCGAGATCATTTCATGCATTAATGGCATCGGAACAGTGTGTGTGGATTTTTTATCTTTTTCATCTGACCCAAGACCCAACCCCGAATTGGCCTTAACATGCTTCATCCGTTCATCAGTATTATAAAATAAGGTACTGGCTTTCATCATTTGTTTAGTAGCTTTTTCATAGTGTTCAAGAGTGGATTGAGATTGGCCAAACTTATTCTTCAGTTCTTCAAGTTCATTGGTTAAAGTGTCAATTTTTGTGTTAGCAACTCTAAGATATGTGGTTTTATCACTCAATTCCCTTTGAAGATTTTTAATATCGACTTTGGCAGCTTCAAGTTTTTCACTTAATATTTTATTCCTACTTTTGTATTCTCTCAGGTCTCTATCAGATAGTTCACGATTTAATGTTTCGTTAATGAACTTACGTTCCCAGTCTTTACATTCACTCAAAATGACCTGACACTTAGGGTTTAGGCATACCTCGTTGTTGTTGGTGCATGAGGTGACGCCTGGTAGAATGAGTGCCATGAACCTCTTTTGGATGAACGTCTAGTTCAAATTCGGACCGGAAAGTCTTGACCGGATCGAAAAGTGAAAGCCGAAGGGTTGGATAGAAAAGGGTGAAGTTTGGATAGAAAAGTCAAGTTTTGGATCGAAAAGTGGACTTTTTGATCGAAAAGAGGACTTTTTGATCGAAAAATAGACTTTTTGATCGAAAAGCTGGTCGAAAAGCTGGTTGGCTGATCGAAAAGCTGTCTTGGCTGATCGAAAAGCTGTTTGGCTGATCGAAAAGCTGTCTTGGCCGATCGAAAAGTTGTTTGGCTGATCGAAAAGCTGTCTTGGCTGATCGAAAAGCTGTTTGGCTGATCGAAAAGCTGTCTTGGCTGATCGAAAAGCTGTTTGGCTGATCGAAAAGCTGTCTTGGCTGATCGAAAAGCTGTTTGGCTGATCGAAAAGCTGTCTTGGCTGATCGAAAAGCTGTTTGGCTGATCGAAAAGCTGTCTTGGCTGATCGAAAAGCTGTTTGGCTGATCGAAAAGCTGTCTTGGCTGATCGAAAAGCTGTTTGGCTGATCGAAAAGTCACACAGGGGGACTTTCCGATTGAAGGTGACTGATCGAAAAGTCACAGGGGGACTTTCTCGATCAACAATGCACGACAGAGGGTGCTTTTCGATCAAAAGTGTTGGTCGAAAAGCCTTGAGCTGGGTCGAAAAGTCTCTCAAACACGAACAAAGCACCACGAATACTTCTGTCTTGACTTGTAACCTGCAAAAACACCTCCGAACTGTGCTAACAGCTGAAAATCACCACAAAACTCAAACCGTTAGTTGTCAAAAACTTGAATCGGATATCGCGAGAGCCTCGAAACTTGCGTTTCTTGGCTCTGATACCAATTGTAAGTCCCGATCAAACGGTCCTCACGCGATATCTAACCTCGATTGAAAGTGCGGAATCCAGACTAATCGAGTTGATTCAAGTATAATCGAAAAGTAAAGATAACGATCGAAAAGTACTAAGAACAACAATGCAAACACAAACCGATTCAGAAGACAAACACGTTGATTGATTACTGATTGGTTGCAATACACCTTGATCGAAATTCTAAGAGAATTCTCGCTATCACCACCAATTTACGAAACACCAATTAAGCACTCAGCAACCAACAACCCTAATAATGAGAGTAGGGCTTCCTATTATATAGGAGATGGTCCAACTTGCTAAACAAGATAACCTCCAAACCCTAATTACACTCCTAATTCCCGTATTTGACCATCTAGGCCCACTAAACTCCCTCTAAACACTTTCTAATTGAGCCCAAACATGTCTAAATTGGCCCAATGACCCAATATACCCATAACCCAACTTATTTTCACCTATTCTAACACATAGGCCTTCAGAATACTCCGCCAAGTGATGATTTAATACACAAGCCACAAATCTTGGTCCTTACACTAAGCATGAACAAGGTATGCTTGTTGGCTCTTCTTTGCTCAAGGATGCTGGCAACACACCAGTTGAGAGCAGCAAGACAGTTACTGAATTGACGGTTTCATGTACAAAACTTGAATATGAACTGGCAGCTCTCCGTGCAATTGTCAGAGCTCAAGGAGAAGAAATTGAACGGTTGAAGGCAAGACAATCTTTGAAAGCCCCTGATAGGTAAGGTTGTCAACCGTTGAAATGCAATTCACATGTCTAACTAGATCTAAATCAAAATAGGATCTTGCGCATGGTTGAAAAACTTGCGCCGGTTGAACAACTTGATCCAGAGGAACAAGGCCATGCGGGTGAACAAGTTGATCCAGTTGAACAACTTGATCCAGAGGAACAAGGCCATGCGGGTGAACAAGTTGATCCGGTTGAACATCTTGATCCGGAGTAACAAGGCCATGCGGGTGAATAAGTTGATCCGGAGGAACAAGGCCATGCGGGTGAACAAGTTGATCCGGAAGTTGAAGGCCATCCTGATGAACAGGTTGACCCGGAAGTAGAGAAGCTTTTTTAGAAGTTGCTTGAAGAAGGAACTTCTGATGTTAAAAATGTTGAGAAGAAGGTTTTTGAAGAAACAACAGTTGTTGAAGCTCCCAAACCTGCTGATGTTAAGAAGAACTTGAAGGTGTAAGAACAGAGGAAGGTTATTGGATTCCTTATGGTCCAAACCTGTCATGTGCCAAAGAGCCAAGTGAGTTGGTCCCAGTTCCTGTAGTTGAATACAAGGAAACTGTTTGGGACATGCTGAAGAGGTATAATCCAGTTGAGGGGCAGCTAATGAGAAGAAAATCTCCTAAAAGAATTCAAAAACACTTCTTTAGTTCAGTTGTGCACCAACTCTACCCTATTGGCCATGATGGATGTCTTCTATATGGTTCAAAAGGTAAAACCCACATGCTTGACTACACAATTAGCAAATGAAGTATTGAACAAGAAATATCCTCCAGCTTCACTAGCTGTTGCATCCAAGGATGTAATTGGTTGTTCTAGAACTATCTTGTTCTCCAGAATTGACAAGTATGGAGAAGATCCATATGGTAAGAGACAGGTAGATGAACACTTTAGGGTTCAAGTTAGGAAAAGGAGAAAAGATGAAAGCGATATAGCAGGTGGATTCTTAGGCATGTATCTTGACAGAATTACTCCACTTGCTGAAGATAATGAAGTTTTAGCAACTGCACTCTTAGGCAACGATATTAGCAGAGTCATTCCACTGGTTGAGAGATCCACTGAAGATAATGAAGCCGTAAGGAGATTTCTTAAGAAGGATGCTATGATGGATGTAGAGAGGAGAGCTAAGGAAGAACATGATGGTCTTGTTTATGCACTAAAACTTGATGCTGAAGCGAGAAAGTATGAGGATAACAAGGTTATGTTAGACACGATTACAGAAATAAGAAGGAGATCAATTGAAGAGGAAATGGTTAAACTTGATGAAGCTAGTTATGAGAAGCTAGAAAGCTCAGAAGGGATTCTGAAAAGAAATTAATGGCTAATCAGGAGGCGAATAGGCTGAATACTGAGCCTGCACGCATTACAGAAATGAAGGATGCATATTAGCCATGGTTGTCTAACACAAGAAGTGTTAAGAAATGCGTCTGACAACACTGTATTAGACCACATGGATCTTTTATTGAAGGATAAGAGTGAATTAAAATGGGAACATGATATAGATCAGTTGAGTCATCAAGCCGACAAAACTATGGTAGAAAAGAGATTACAACTGCAAAGTGCTCCCTTAATCAAGGAAGATGAACTGAAGGCTCTTAGACTGTACTTCACTGAACATCTGAATAAAGATCCCAAGAGCATTAATCAAACTTCTCTTCCTAAACTAAGATTGATTTATGATGATGTCAAGAAGAAGATGGTTAGAGATGCATAACAACATGGATTTCCAAAGCCTCTTGTTGCATTTGATCTCTTCAAAGATACACAAGTTCCTTCTTCTCTTAAACCTCATAAACTCATAGATTCACTTTTTAATTCCACTACCCCTATCCAAGCCAAAAGGAAAAACCCTCCTAGAACCACAAGAGCTAAGCCTCCACCAATAAAGAAGCTTAATTTGACAAAACCTTTAAAACCCTTACATCTAAAGTTCAGAGCAGACAACTTCACTCCAATTCTTCCTAAGGAACCAAAAAAGCCTAAAACTTTACAAACTCCTATTCTTCCTAGTGAACCAGAAAAATCACCACCACAATCAGAATCTACCTCAAGTGAATGAGATGAAAAAAACAGAAGAAAGGTCATTAGCTGGAAGTATATTGAAGAGAGTGAAAAGTATCAAATTGTCACTAGTGATGGCAAGAAGACAGTTAGAAGCATCAGTGATGTTCTACAAGGGTTTTCTGAAAGTTCTACGGGATATGGTGAGGATTGGTGAGTTCAGAGAAAGACTAACTTTTAGGGAGAATATTCTCTATCAGAAGGCCAAATTTCGGTACAAAGTGATAAAGCTACTGCTGCTTCTCCCGTTGGTACTACCAAGAAAACAAAAGCACCAATTACAACTTGGGAGTGCAATCTAGATGAGGAATTGTACTGTGTGTACCGAAGAGATGGATCCCACTCGACACATAAAGAAATGATTCCAAGTGAATGGGATCTGTCGGAATAGAGTGTAATCAAACTCATTGTTCTTGAAATAAAGAATGGTGATTTGTTAAAGAAGGGAGTACAGAAGAAGATTAGAAGATCAACACATAACAATCACCATTCTTAGCCACATGTATTTAAATATTTTTTCATTTTAACATGTACATACATTTTCAATGAATTGGTTAATACGATAGTAGAGTTCCATTTTACTCATAATTGTGTTCTTACATGAAGTAATCTTGTGATATGTTAGTATGTTGACATTTTGAGACAAGTGTTTGACTGCCATGGTGGACTGAGATGATTTGTAATTAATTAAACAATATAAATTTGAGTTCTTTGATCGGTAGAGAAGAAGAAGAATAGAACCAGATGAACTTCAGTTCTTCAGGATGAAGAGTTAATCGGTAAATTAGAGTAGCCGAAGAAGACAACCGGATGAACTAGAATTATTCAGGAAGAAGAGTCAAAACACACATCGAATGCATAGCACATAACAATTACATATATAATCCAAAAGATATGATTCCATATATATCTATTAATTAATTACAAATATGATATGATACAAAAAGACTACAACTTAAAACATGCTACTTTCAGAGGAGGAGGAGGAAGACACCTCCAAATCTCCATCGAGGTAGATGGAGATGACCTCCTCGTCTTTGATGTGCAGGGCTAAGGCCCTGGCATCACTCAGATCATCGGTGAATGGAACTAGTCCATAATCCAAAGACAAACCTAGGATCCTCAGGTAAGAGTCGAAATCGTTCAAGTCATAACCTAGGTCAGGCATCATTTGACCTAGGTCATCGAAAGAGAAGGAGGTAATATCCACCTCATCGAAGTAGTGAACCCTCCCATCGATGTTTTGTATCCGGCCATTAAGGCTCGCAAAATATTCTTGGTGATAGATCACAAAGTAAACAGACTGAAATCTTCCCCTGTCCAAGAAAATAACCAAATCAGAGTCACGAATTCCATATTTAAGTATTCGAATTTCAGTGCTTTAGATGATTACTTACTGTATTCGGGGCTATCGTTCACATTCAGAGGACGCAAATGCCATATTTTCAGAGAGTTTAGAGAGAGAGAGATAAACGGCCTATATGGTGATGATGATGATCGATGATTAATTATATCCGAAACTCGAGGTGGTAGATAGAGATTAGACGTCAAGTAATCATATATATACGCCGTCACCTATTCATGTATCTTCTTCGCTTCATCTTGCTGGAAAAACAAATCGTTTCCTTTTGCCACGCATGTAATATTTTACCGTGACCATATTTGTCACTTACAATAAATAAGAAACGACATCAACACTGTACTGTTTAGTCACACAACACGCAACCTAATATAAGTGGTCATATGTACTAGCTTTTAGCCACACAACTAATTAAAAATAGTGGTCGTTGCTCACACTTAGCCACACATAATATATGCTTAACAGTTTCGATTTTTTTTATTTACTAACTACAAAATCTACTCTTCTGTCACACAACAGTATATAAGCGTGACCAAAGGTATCATATATATTCATTTTTGGTCACATGAATAAAAAATCAAATAAAAAATCCGTGGCCGTTTGGTGCATTTCGCCACTCTTATGTAAGTGTGACAGAATAAACGCCACATATTTTTGTAAAACAGTGGCTAAAGGTTCTGCACCTGATTGTTGTTGTCACACAAACAAAAAAAATACGTGGCTAAAAGGGTCCAAAGGCTATATATTTGGCCACGGGTACAAAATATGTGTGGCTAAAACTAGTGTTTCTTACCTTAAGCCACGTTTTTATTTAAAATAGTGGCTAGGAGTTTTCGAATAAACTGTGGCTAAAGCCACATTTTGACGTAGTTTTATATATCTTGAAGTTATAACATTATTGTGTATGATACGTTGGACAATCCAAGTTGCTCGATGGCCACATGTGTGAGATTTACATTAGTTCAGTGTTGGAGGTGGAACTAAGCAACCATTGCAATGATGCCGTTACGAGCCTTAGATCTAGTGGTATGCCTGCGTGTAGTTGCTTTATTTCCGGCCACTATCGAATTTGAAAATTTCCGATCTAGAGGTAATTCAACGTTACCTCTATTGCCAAGTGGCCAAGCGCATCCTTCTTGGCGTTACCACGCATGTGGTCGGACTACAGTACCCTGGTCCTTAGTGTTTCTAATATGGATTTCGGTCCATGTCCTTTCAAGTTTTATTCGTCATGGCTAAAGAATGAGGAGTTGGTAAATCTAATCCGTGCCCGGTTGCGGCTCGATTACCTTAATATTCAGCATCCTGATGCTGAGCTTTTGGGTAAATTGAGAAGAGAGGTTAAAAGAGTGATAAAGGAGTGGTTGGTGGGTCATAAAGGGGAAGTGGAAAAAAAAATCATGGATACTTGGAGTAGTGATTTTAAATTTAGGCGGGTCGTGACATTCTCCCCCACCTAAATCCACGACGTCCTCATCGTGTCTCTTGTGTGACCTCATGTCTTGGCCTCAAGAGTTGTATTATGGATACGGTGTTGCCCCGTCACCATGTAACCACCTTTGTGGTTGTGGTGTTTACCTGATCTCCTTTGGTGATATACATTATGTTTAGGAATGTTGCTGGGATGGCTTTGTATTTTCTAAAAAATTCCATCCCGAGCATGATTATGTACTTCATTGAAGTTAGCTTCCTATGTATCCAAACGTTGGCAAGTATCATTGCTTTAATTTTCTTCCGAAGCATCTAATTGTTGGAGGCACTTGTCGACTTGTGTCCCAAATCTAGTAATAGTTGTCTCCATATCAGCAAATCGCTTTTCCAAGGTTTTCTCTTTGGACATCTCTGATCTTTATTTGATCCTTTTCGAGATTCATCTCGATCATGTTTCTCTTTGATAGCTGCAATGTTGCTTGCTTCGGTCGCCATCCCAAATGAAATGTTGGCTCTGATACCACTTGTCACGGAGTTATCTTTCTTGACTCATGTACGACACTTAGACTTGATTTAAGTTCAGCCTTTGACCCAAACTAATAACGATTCAAAGCGACTATAGTGGAAGTTGCAAGCTTTCGTTACAAATATGACTTTGTATTACTATGAAGTAAAGATTACAAGAGTGTTTTACAATTTTGTTTACAAACTTGTAAGAGTTGTTTGGGTGAACACAAATGATGCATCTAACCCCTATTTATACTACACTTCTAGTTCTAGATTGTTTCATATGTAGATTATCCTACATGTATGATGAAGTAAACGATGACTTAGATGTGTTTTACACATCCAATCGATTACTTCCAAGTCCTTCGGACATGATGCTTTGCGGAAGTGTCTTTGAAGAACACAGGTAGATGCCTCTCGCAGATGCGAAGCTGGAAGATCGAAGTGGAGGCCTATAAATAACTGAAGAATAGTAAAGTTTAGGGATCTGATATCATTTGTAATAATCCAATTACACATGCGTCTGTAACTATCATCAATCAAAGTTCAATAAAGTCATTTTTTCTTCCTTTAATCTTCTTGTCTTTTTGTTACTTGTATTCCTGATTTGGCGACAATTGTCCTTGGGGGATAATTTGTTTTTTCAGTGGCGCCATCCGTATAGTGACTCGATTTGACTAAGAAGTAATGGAATCACTTGTGGATTTGGGGAAGTCGTTGGGAGCTTCTTCGTCGGGGGAGAAGAATGTGGTAGGAAATCTGTCTAAGCGAGACGTAATGACGGATTTTTCTTATACTCCTAGGACGAAGTATTCGGCAGTGTCACAAATCGAACGTGATGCAATTACACCTAATTCTAAAACGCTACCTGGCTCGGGATCTTCTGGTAAAAAAATGCAGGACGAAGACGGTAATGATTTCAGCTTATCGAAGCAGTTTGTCATAGTAACTCAGGACAATGAAAACAAGGATCTGTGTGTAAAAGAGTATGACGAATTGGCTGAGTTTGATGCCGAGTTCTTAATCAGAAATAAGGCATTGCTATGGCAATTGAAGAAAAGACAGTTGAAGGAGGATGTCAAGCGGATAGAGGAAAGTGCTGAAAGGGAAAGGTAGTGAGTAGCAAGAAGAAGAGTCTTTGGAAAGAATGGGCTGTTCAGATGCGTCAGAAGGAGCACATGTTTGAAAAAGATCATCCTGTCAATAATTTGGATAGACGTGGCTTTGGGTAAAGGAGCTATGGTGAATGATATAACTGTCCCATATATGCCTCAATCAATGATTTCGCATTCAAAATTTACGCCATGGATTTCCAAGGCTGTGTTTCTGAAAAAACTAAAACTACCTTTGGTTTAGGGAAAATATGCGGGTTTGGCTGATCCGGATGATCACATATTTGAATTTTATTATGCGGCACGACTGGAACATTGGACAGAGGAAATCCGGTGCCACATGTTTGTTCAGACTTTTACCGGAATATCAAGAGTCTGGTTTGACTCTTTGCCAGCGGGTCAGGTGGATAGTTTTGAGGTTTTGAAAAATAAGTTTTTGCGATAATTCAGTCAGCAAAAAAGATGTATGAAAGATCCGACAGAGGTACACAATATTCGTAGGAAGGATAATGAATCAATTGAATTTTCTATCACAAGATTTAATAAAGAAAGTATGAGGGTAGAAGGGGCAGGTGACCAACTGCGAATATCAGGGTTTTGCCATAGGGTAAAGTGTGCATAATTAGTGGAAAAACTGCATGAGAACTTGCCTAGGTCGATGGATGTTTTGATGGATAAGGCAAGAGCTTTTGTGAGAGGCAAAAATGCATGTGCTTACTTAAACGGAGGTGATGGTAGGTTTGGTCAGATGCGATAGGGTTTTATGCCTTTTGGGTGTGGAAATGGGGGTCCGATACGAGGTGTAGGTTCGGTTCCGCAAAATAAGTGGTTAAGGTCCCTCCGTCTAGGGGTAAGAATTTTGGGGGAACTTCGAGAAATGCATATGCGGATTATCGAGGTGCAAAGTTTGTGGAGCTGATTAAAACTCCAACACAGATCTTAGCAACTGAGAAGGTGGATCTGCCTGTGCCACCAAAAATAAGAAACGCACTCAAAAGAAATTTAGACAAGTATTGTGAATACCACAAAGATAGGGGCATATTACGAATACATGTTGGACCTTGAAAAGAGAAATTGATAAGGCAGTAAGATCGGGGAAGTTGGGGTATTTGGTAAAAATAATCAGAAATAATGTACAGGGGGATGCACCTGTGATTAATATGATACAGATGCGAGGGTCGGATCACTGTAGAAATGTTCGGGGTAAGAGGTAATAAACACGTGGATTGGAAATACCAGGAGATAACTTTTCCTCCAATATTGGAGCAAATGGCGACAGAGGAACCGGTCATAGTATCTACAAAATTGGGGGGGTTTTGGTAAAAGAGTATATGTAGATTGTGGCAGCGCTACCGAAATTATGTATGAGCAATGTTTTCGACAGATGGGACCTGCTGTATGTTCACAATTGCGATCGACTACTATTCCTCTGATAGGTAGGACAAGTTACTTTGAAGTACAACAAATTTGAGTCAATTAGGCCAAATTGACCCCAATTGATTGTAATTGGTCCTAAATGAGCCTAATTGGTCGTAATTGACCGTAAGTGATCTTCATTGAAACTAACTGAGCCTAATAGACTATAATTAACCTTCATTGGCCCTAATTCATCCTAACTGAGTGTTCACTAGTCCTCATTGGTCCTCATTTGTCAGAAATGACCATGATTGATCTTAATTCAGTCTATTGGTCCTCATTATGCGTAATTGGCCCTCAATCGGCCTAATAGACCCTAATTGCCCGTAATTGGTCATACTTGGTCCTCACAAGGAGTCATTGAGCAAAATCGACCCTCGTTAGTTATAACTGGTCTTCGTCATTGACCCTAATTGATCCTCATTGACCCAAATTGACCCCAATTTACCCTAATTGGGCCTCGTGGCTTCGTTGGCCCTAATTGGTCCTACTTTATCTTCATTGGTCCTCATCGGTCCTAATCGACCCTAATTGATGTGGATTAAATTAAAATAAATTAATAATATTATTCTAAACCAAATTAAATTATCAAAAATTTACCCCATCCCAATTTCAACTAAATGGGCAAACTCCAATAACTTCCTCTGTTTCAATTCCTAGGGTTCACTGTGATCCAGAAGAATTGCCATTAGTATAAAACTGCATTTTCAAAAAACAATTACCCTCTATTTCTCTCCAGGTTTCTAATTGGCGATTTAAACCTAAACCTTACTCTCTAATTTCTCACAAATGGCATTCAAATTCAATGGAAAGGCTGCATCAAAGCCTACTCAACTGTTCTTCGCCGAACAAAATGTTGTAGCGTACTTCGAGAAGTCTGATAAGTCAAAGCTATTTGATGAAATGAATGATTTCCTCGAGAAATCCAACACTCCTAACTGTGAATCCTGTAATATGCAAGCAGAGAATTGCTGAATTTTGGGACTCAGCCAAAAAATCTGTTGACAGCAACGGGGTTGGTAAAATTTGTCACACCCCAACCGACGGCGGAAACGTCGGGGCATGATTAGATTGCCCATAAGCTCATGACAACTAATTTAGTGACAATAGTTAAATAATGAATTTCATTGATTAACATTAAAAAAATACAACGATGCACCACATATTGATAACAAATACAATATATTTATTAAACTAGGTCCAAAAGCCCTATGTGATAGTATCTTGAAACATCGACACCTTAGCCTGCAACATGTATAAAATAAAGGGGGGTCAACTATAAATAGTTGGTGAGTAACCACAAGTTTGATACATAACATATATTTAAAAACATGCGTTACGTGTCATATGATAGAATAAGTGAAATATAACATGCTAGAAGATATTGACAACATGAAAGACTAGGCATAACCAAAATTTCTAGTATAAAATGACAACATGAAAGACTAGGCATAAACAAACCTCAATGACATATGATAGATTCCCTAACCCGCAGGTTAGACTATATGAAATAATGAAATAGGCTCCAAACACCCAACACCGAACCAGTCAAGTTGAGTGGGTTGTCAACCGATAGATCTACCTTTGTTACCCCAGGCCTTACGTTAATGTTTATGCCAAATGAAAGACATGACAGACATGACAACCATGACATACTTGACATCCAAATGAAAACATGAGAACCTTTGATAAACATGAAAGCCTTTGAAAATCACATATTGACAAATCATGCTAGAAGTCACATAACACATAATTCACACATAGATCACATACGCATGGTAAATGATAAACTTGAAAGACAACACTTTGAAATAGGATACATGTTGCAACCCCAAAAATAAGAAAATGAGAAAAGGGGCAAGGATTACTCACTTGGATTAGAAGTTAAGTCCACGAAGCGAAAAGTGAAAGTGAAAGGATTAGTCCCGAAGATTTATCCTAAAATAATAGAAGGGGCGACATGAATATTGGAATATGGATTCTAAGCTCTTATGCATTTGGGGAATCAGTTTTAATGTTATTAATTGAAGTTTGAAAAATTTAACTTTTAAGAGTAACAATACCTTAAACGTTACTAGACATGCTTTGGCCTAATAGGTTATGACACCCTTCCAGTTACTACATGTCATTCACGTCTCGAGTACTATCACTAATTATGTTTGATAAAAGAATAGGTTTGGTTCTAAGGCTTTTGAAATCCTAAAATGGTATTTATGTTCAAAACCTGAATTAAGAATTGGTCTGATTGATGATTTGTGAAAAACAAACCTAAATCCCCAATTGTTCATGCATAAAAACGTTAACTTTTGGGTTTGACGAATATAGATGAAATTGAACATGATAGGTTGGACTCGTTGGGCCTAACGAGCCTCTACAAGACTACACCAAGCCTAAAGGCGGCCTAAGCAAGGCAACACGTCCTAATGACGTGCCTTTGCAAAGCTAGGTTGTCCAAAGGACAAGCCTTAACAATGCTAGGCGTTCTAAGAACGAGCCTTAGCAAGGCTACCTAAACGAGCCTAAAGCACCTAACTAAGAACCTAAATTAAGCTAATTAATCTAAGAAAGCGATAGATTAACGAATAACGAAAAGAAGAAAAGAACGTAAGAAAGAAATAAAGAAATAAAGAAAAAGAAGAATTACCTCAAAGAAGCTTTTCAATCGAGACAATCTCGAAGGGCAGCACCTCCTCGCCGAGAACATAAAAAAACTACTACGCACGACACCCAAAGGGGTATTGTGTTTGTGGAACCACCAATATTTTGGTTTTTCCACTTGTTTATACTCAAACTAGGAGTTACAAGCTATTAGGGACCTAACAAGGGTATTTATAGATGCGAAATGAAGGAAAATATTGTATTTTGGGCGATGTGGGATGAGTTTTGAAGGGAAAATGCGTATTTGCAGTCAACAACTAACACCAAACTTGTTTTCGCAATTCCCGCTTCGTTATAACTCGGTTTTGCACGCGGTTTTCTCCCACGTTCACCATTTTCAGAGTACCATCATATGGAAGAGGGTAATCTACCATTTAGGGTGTTTAGAATTGGGTTTAAATCTTGGATCTTGATGTGGGTCGAGTTTCCGGGTTTTTGAAACATATGGATGTTACAAAATTCACTCTAGAGTCAATGGGAATGAGAGTAGTGTGACTGAAGAAATGATCCGGAAGCATCTGAAATTCAATGATGCAGGAGGTGATCCTGATTACAAGTCTGAATTGTACTTGAAGACTTACGAAGCAATTGGGTATGGGGGTGACTTAACTTGTGGGACCATCAAAAAGGGACAACTACCCTATGTTTGGCGATATCTTGCTCATACCATTCTCCAATGCCTATCTCACAAGAAAACTGTGTGGGATGAACTTGCTGCACCTCAATCATCCGCTTTTCGTAGTTTGGTAAATGGGCTCAACTTTAACTTTTCAAAAATGATATTTGATGGAATGCTGGAAAATTTAAAACCTAAAAGGATCTTTTACATGTACCCCAGATTCATCCAACACATTCTCAATTGTGAATTTCCAAATTTGTAAATCTTTGATCAACATCTTGAACTTAAATCTTTTACAAGTAAAAAATTTTCTAACATGCAAGTGAACAAAACTGTTTTTCTTGGTAACGACACATCATACCCTATGCCTATGGCCAGGACTGCTCCTGAGCAAACTGCTCTCGGTGACAACGTTGTTACACCAACAAGTGTTGAGCCCACACCAGACCCACCATCCTCTTCCACTGATATACAAATTCCCACCAAATGGAAGAGGATGCCCACATCAAAAACCACACCCAAAAATACCACACCCACTCCACAATCACCCAAAAGGAAGAGGACTAGGTTTCCTTCACCTAGACCCTCCACAGGACTACCTCAGAATGAGGGTGATAAATCACCTAGGCCACATGAAGTAGATTCCCCAACCCTTATTGTTGGGAATATATTGCTGGACTTGGTTTAATCACCCAACCCACATTATGCTGATAAGGTGACTTGCAGTCGTGATGAAGCAAGTCAGGTGGAAAGGACTGACACTACTCATGATGTCCCACTGGACCCTGAGGACAGTGCCAACATCCTTAAGACCCAATCCACGACAACTGCATCAGTCAGGAAACCTATTCAGGAACCTTGGATTGACAACAGGAATCCCAAGTGCCAAGAAACCATGGGTGTTGAGCATGAACAAGGTCGGCTTGTTTGCTCTTCTTTGCTCAAAGATACAGGAAACACACCAGTTGAGAGCAGCAAGACACATACTGAATTGACGGTTCGATGTATAAAACTTGAAAAAGAATTGGCAGCTCTCTGTGCAATTGTGAGAGCTCAAGGAGAAGAAATTGAACAGTTAAAGGCAGAACAATCTGTGAAAGCCACTGATAGGTAAGGTTGTCAACCATACGTTGAAATGAAATTCACATGTCAAAGTAGATTTAATTCAAAATAGGATCTTGCACAAGCTGTCTTCATCAGATGTTGATGAAGTTGAACAAGTTGAACCGATTGAACAAGTTGATCCGGTTGAACAAGTTGATCCGGAGGAAGAAGGCCATGTTGATCCGGTTGAACAACTTCATCCGGAGGAAGAAGGCCATGTTGATCCAGTTGAACTAATTGATTCGGTTGAACAACTTCATCCGGAGGAAGAAGGCTATGTTGATCCGGTTATTCAAATGATAAAGTAATAATGGGTCTGATAAATGAAATGATAAAGTAATAATGGGCCTTGGCATTCAAACTTGAAGGAGACATGCCACATTATTCAAATGATAAAGTAATAATGGGTCTGATAAATGAAATCAAGAGAAGGTCTATTGATGAGAAAGTGGCAACAATGGACTCTGAGAAGGAGACAAGAAAAAGAAGAATGGCCACATAATCTAACAAGGAGATCAAAGTTAAGCAAGAAAAGATCAGATTGTCATCTAACCTTCACAACGCCAAACTCCTTAGGAAGTTCAGAGATATGATCATAGCCAGGGGATGGGCAACTCCTGAACAAGCAAATTTAAAACTGCTAACGAGTTATGCGATATGATGTCCAGGGTTGTTCAAGAGAATGGTGAATTAAAACTGAAGGAAAAGATAGATGCTGATGACAGGCAATAGAAGATAAAAAGGGAAGAAGAGATTTAGAAAATCCTAGAAAACCCTATGACGGGGGAAGAAGAACTCAAGCTTCTCAAACGCTGTTTCATTAAGATGAGGGGGGGGACTCAAAAAAAATCAACCCTTCTGGTATTAATAGCTTGAGAATTAGATATTCAAATACCATACATGAACAAAACAAAATTTTTAAGGAAACAGGTGAACCAATACAACCAAGTGTATTTTCTGATCTAAACAGAACTCTAGCCTCACAGCAACCCAGAAGAAACCCTCCTAGAACTAGTAGACCAGCAAAAAAGCCTAAACCTGTAAAACCTCCTAAAACTGTAACATTAAATCATCTTCCACCAAATTTTAGAACATACAACTTCACACCCTTTGTACCACAACCTATAATTGATCATACCCTTCCATCTCCATATCCTCACCTAAACAAACCACAAAAACCCTCATCTCCACCCAAGTCATCAGAAAAACCACCCACCAAGAGAATGAAGTCAGTAGATAAGAAGGGAAAAGGAAAAGTGATCAATGAGGAGGATGAATACATATATGTCCATGCTGAAAGGAGAAGAATCATCTCCTGGAGGTATGATGATCAAGCCAAAGTATACATGTTCACAACCAGTTCAGATGAGGTACTAAAGTTTACATTTGAAGAAGCTATGTACAACCTCACTAACCATGATTTGGGTGATGTTAGACAGTTACGTGGTGATATGAAGAGTATGTGTTCACAAGAGGACTCCTTGGAAGTAGATGAAGCCACACAACGCAACATTGGCAATCGTGTTTCGACGCTTGAAGTTGATAAGGATAGAAAGTTGGTAGTCTATAGAGCTGATGGGTCATTCACAAGGCATAGTACAGTTCCAGATCCAGAATGGAGCCAGGCTGACAAAGACCGAATCCATTTGATAATGACAACTAACAGGCTTCATGTGGTTGAGAGAAAATAGGTGACCAACTAGCAGTATAAGAAAGAAACAGACATGCATCACATTTTCACCAGTGAACATGGCGAGACAATTAGAAGCTTAGAAGATGCTCTAAATGGGCTTTCTGAAGATGAGATACGAGATATTGTCAGGATTGGTGATAGTGACAGCAAAATAGTGACACGGACCTATCATGAAAGTCTCCTATGTCACAAGGCCAAATTTCGGTTACAGGCTATTGTAAAAGCATAATCGGATCATTTCCAGATCATAGAAAGAATCGAGATGGAAGTTTGTCATTCAATTATAGTCGCATGATTACAAAACCGAATGAGTATACATCAATAAAGCTCTGCAGGAGGTTTGGACAGAACCTCCTCTCTCACTAAGATCACACTGAATGAAATGAACAAACTTGAAGATGATCAACACACTAAACCTATTTATAGGTGAACCAGCCAGCGTACCATTTTGGTATGTCGTACCAGTTGGTATGCCCGTACCAACTGGTACGTTGGTTGGTATGTTGACATCATCACATACATTTAAACATATTCTTCTAATCTATTCGCACAGTAACGGCCACACACAGAAACTTGTCCTAACAACTATTGAAGAGGAGAACAAGATGGGAACCAGAAGAACTTGGCTGGAAGAAGAGTTGATCCCTGTATTTGTGTACAATTGCATAAGTTGTTCCAGTTTGTATGTTAACATAAGTTGTTACAGTTTTATTCATACAGTTTTCATCTATAATAACATACACATTTTCAATGAATCATAGCAGACCTCCATTTTACTCATAATTGTGATCTTACATGAAGTATATATTCATATGTTATGTTAGTATATGTTGGCATTTTGATATGGTGGGATGAGATGATTTATAAACACCATAAATTCTACTTCTTCAGTAAATTGGAAGAAGAACAAAACCGGATGAACTACAATTCCTCAGGAAGAAGAGTTCATGAGGATTGAGAGAAGATGAACTAGATTTCTTCAGAATGAACCGGGTAAAGTAAAGTTCTAAAGTTCTTCAGGATGGTTAACCAATTCACAATTAAATAAAAATTACATCAGTTCAAAATAAAATCTATTTGCAACAATCAAATTTAGAATAAAATCAACTTTAATGATTGAGATAAAATCCACTTTAATTATTAACCAAAACAAAACAGGAGGAAGAGTTAACAAATATTTTCATATATAAATTGATCTATATACAAAGATTTTCATTAGGATCCTATACAAAGATCTATCTAACTAGCTAAGACCTAACATCCGACATATAGTCTTCATCATCAAAGAAGTTGTTGTTGCCGTCATCAGGAAACAACTTTTGACCAGGCGGAAATCTTGGTCCCAACTCGGAGGTGTAGGTGGAATCCCTGTTACGGATTAAATACACATCCAACTTTCTCTCCCCCTCTGGTCCCTGGAGATGAAGTTTCATATCCCCTACAACTTCGTCAATGATGAAATCAGCGTACTCAAGCCCATTTGTGATGGACAGAGGTGGGATCCTCCGGTAAATGAGGAAATAGCCAATCGATGTGTGGTTTATGTATTACACCATTTGATTCAGATCATGAAAATCAAATGTGCGAATGTCGACATAGTCGACATAATCCACCTTTCCCTTCCACACATCCTGGCCAGCGGCATTCTGGTGGAAATTACCGCAGTAGGGTGCTGGTTCATTAACACCCCTAATCCTTCATTGTTTACCAAAGGTAGCCATTGATCAATCGAAGTTTTTTTAGGAGAAGATGAGGATTCTTGATGATCAGAAAATACGTTAGTACATAAGATTTTGGTGGCAGGGAAGTGGAAATTTAAAGGCGGCCAGGCCACGCAGCTATGGTGGCAAGAAGCGGAAAGGTCAGGCCACGATAGCCGTGTATATTTATTACCTTTAGCCACGCAAATCCTATTTTACCATGTCTATTTTTACCTTTAACCACACAAATAAATAATTTTTTATGTGATGGGAGTAATTAAATAAGTTCTGGTTAAAATATAACCAATTAAAACTTCTATCTTAATGGTTCTTCTTAATCTTGTAGTGTGTTCCTTTCTTTTGACTGACCCAGGTTCAAGCCTTGTTTGCTATATTTTATAATTTTTTGATTGAGTAATAGTGTGATGACATGATTTATAAACTGGATAGATTTTACTTCTTCAGTAAATTGGTAGATGAACAAAACCGGTTGAACTAAAATTCCTCATAAGTTTTTGATTGACTAATAGTGTGATGGCATGATTTATAAACTGGATAGATTTTACTTCGTCAGTAATTTGGAAGAAGAACAAAATCGGATGAACTAGAATTCCTTATAATTTTTTAATTGACTAATAGTGTGATGACATGATTTATAAACTGGATAGTTTTTACTTCTTTAGTAAATTGGAAGAAGAAAAAATCCGGATGAACTAGAATTCCTCAGGAAGAAGTTCATCTGGATTGAGAGCAGATGAACAGAACCGGATGACAAATTTAGACAACTGTTTGACCGCCTTGGCGGACTGAGATGATTTATAATTAAACAGGATCAATTTTAGTTATTCATTAGAGAAGAAGAAAAACAGAACCGGATGAACTAGAGTTCTTCAGGATCAAGAGTTATTCAGTAATAGAACGGATGAACTAGAGTTCTTCAGGATGAACCGGATAAACTAGAGTTCTTCAGGGTGAACTATATGTAATAGAACTGGATGAACTAGAGTTGTTCAGGTGCCCTGGATAAACTAGAGTTCTTCAGGATGAACTATATATACTATAAATAACCAAAGTTGTTATTTATGTTCCTCGTCTATAGGATATTCCTATGTATTTAAACTCATTATCTAGTGAATTAAAATCATTCTGGTTGAATACAATTCTTTATGCACTACTATTTAGTCACACAACCTAATATATGTAGAAGACAACCGGATGAACTAGAATTTTTCAGGAAGAAGAGTCAAAACACACATCAGATACATAGCACATAAACAATTACATATATAATCCAAAAGATGTGAGATCCGTTAATTAATTACAAATATATATATATATATATATATATATATATATATATATATATGTATAATCTACTATATAATAAAGGATGTTTAAAAAATCCTAGGTGTCAAAAATCTAGCATACCCCCTTAATATGATGACATGTGTAATTTTCTTAGATTCTTATTTTTTTTCTTAATCCATACTACTTTAATTGCAGCGCCAGATTGTTGAAATTTGAATTTTTTATAAATAAATTTGCACCTCTGCAGTAAGTTTTATCTCATCTCTCTCCATCGCTTTGGTCTCTCCACCAAAATTTCTCAAGCAAAATGCATCTTCTCCATGGTTATCAATCTGCCGATTTGTTCGTTTACATATTCAAGGTTTCGTTTATTAGGGTTCCTGATTCATAGGTATGATCTCTTTATTTAAGGGTTTTCCGAGGAATCGCTGCTATGCGTGAACGATTATTGATTTGGGCTTTGCTTTGATTTTGGTTCAGTACATATCAATCACTGGATATCATCTTCAGGTTTGTTTTCTGATTGTTATCGAGTATATAGGTTCGTTTTATGATTAACGATTATCCATCGATTTGGGCTTTGCAGCGATTCCTACTATATGATTCTATCACTGGATATCACTCTTTCTCTCTCTAAAATCAGATGCAGTACACTATCTGTTCTTCATCTTCATCAATTCCCAGATCGATTCAAACAAAGAAACCTCCATTTTTCTCCATCTTCATCTTTACTGTGTTTCCCATAACATCGGACGATCATGATGATTTGTGCCGTCATCTGGTGAGTTTTTCTTCTATATTTTTAGGGTATTTTCTTCATTTAAAATTTTCCTACTTGATTAAACCAGATTACACAAATCTACTACTGCGTTTGAAGTTCCTAAGACTTTCGTTTTCTTTTGTTATCAGGTTTTCTTTTAACCAGATTGAGCAGTTGGATTTGTGTTGGTGTTATAAATAGAGTGTTGTTGATCGTTATTCAGTTACTTCTTCGAATAATCAAGATTCATGCACTATGTTGGTTACATATACTTGATGTTAGAAGTGTCTATAATTGATTTGTACAGTGGCGGATCCAGGATTTTATTCCAGTGGGTTCACTTATTTTTTGGTGATCGGAATTCAAACAACTAAGTGTCAACATTTTCTGTTTAGTTGGTTCCGATCAGGTAAGGTTGATCACACAATAACAATAAAAATATATGCTAAAAGGTGAGCTTTTCTTTAGTTTCTTTGATGCCTAAGTGTCTCTATTCTAAATTAGTTTTAAGTTTTTGTATTTTAGATGATTTTAATGGTGTTCTGTTATAGTCAGCAAATTATATATATTATATATATGGCTTACTTTAATGAGCAAGATATGCAGCTTGTGCCTTATATTTACTGTTATTTTTGTCATTTTTTTATAAAAATTGGATGTTTCTAATACATCAGTTTACAAGGTCAAATTAGTTTACATGCTTTTTGGATTGGAGTTTCTAATATGTAAAATTGGTAATCTGTTTACATACTTTAGAGTTGGGTCATAAATCAATTCACGTGCTTTATACTTTGAAATTTTTGCAATATATGCCTTGGTTGGCTATTCAATTTCCTTGGTTGAAATTATGTTTTTATATGTTTTAGCTGACTATTCAATTTCTTTGGTGCTGTTCAAGTTTCACCACCCTAAGGAAATCACTGGCCAAAATTAGAAGTGTATAAATTGATATTCAAGTTCCAACCCTAAAGAACCTAAATCAATTAAGAACACATTACATAAACAAATCCTAATTCAATAATATCATCAAATTCAACTATTGAATAACGAAATCCATAACAATTCAACTAATCAGAGAGTCTAGAACAAATCAATAAACAAATTCAAGGATTTCACTTACAGTTACAGTAGGAGAGATCAAAGAAAGATGCGAAACTGAGAGTAAAGAGATTGAGAGAGACTGTCTCGCCGGAGGAGAGCCAAAAATGGAGAGTCGAAGTCCAGCAGAGCAGGGGCGTGAGGGCATGACTGGGAATGTGTGAGCGACTCCTGTTTTAAAACCTTAAACCCTAATATAAGTTGCTTTAAAGGGAAAAAAATTAAAACTAAAAAAAGACGGAAAAAAGAAAAGAAACGGAAGAGGAATACACTCGAACCATGAACCTCGGGGTTACAGAAGGTGCAGCGAACCAGCGGATCTAAGGAATGATTCATTAACTGGATTTACTCTTAAAAAATATAAGGATTCACTCCTACATTTTTATATATATTTCAACTAAAAAACCGAAATCCACTGGGTTCCTGTGAACCCGGTGACACCATACTAGATCCGCCCCTGGATTTGTAGATGAATTAGGAGGTTTAGGCTTGAAATCAGATGGGTTTAATATAAATTTGAAGATACCTCTCAACATTTGTAATCTTCAACCTGTTTGTTAGGAACTTTTTAAAAAAGAACCTAGGCTTGATTGTTATTGGGAGATTGTGGTGTATAAAGTTGTTTATGAAAAGAATAAATTATATTGAAGTTACTGATTTTAAGAAAAATGTTAACTTACACAGATGTGAACCAAATAAAATCATGCTTTTTATAATATTTGGTTTTTTATATGTTTAATGTAGATTACACTTCAAGAAGATGTGCAACCAGAAATAGGAGTTTCATATTCAAGAATTATCTTTTTTTCATTAAAAACTTGATGTAAGCTGCAAAAATATTGAATGGTAAGAAACTGAAGTTCTACAAATGGGATGGTGATCTTTCTCACCTATCACAATATGTAAGCAAGAAGTTGAACATAGTTGTCGAGGTAATTTCAAATTCAAAGTAGTAGAATTTGATTTTCATATTTATAGCAGATCGTGCATCTTTGGTTCAAATAAAATGATTAGGTGTTAAGTTGAGAAGACCAAATATCTTTGTGGAAATAGGGCTATTAGTGTTGTTAGTATATGGAATTGAATCACCATAATTACACAGTTCACTGGTGAAAAGAAAATTTGATGAATTAGTTGAGAGCAAAAGTTTGAATGTCAAAAAAAACTAAATAATATTATGGAGTGCCGGGTCTGTTTTTAGAGAGCTACTTCTTGGTTCACTTATTTTACAAAGCAGAACAAATGTATTAACTCCCTTTGACTATCAAAAGTCAAACAAATGCTTTTGAACTTCAAAATAACTTCTAAAATGTGATTTATAGCGAAAATCATATGATAAATTAATAGAGTAAGATATGTTACAATCTGTCATTTAAAACCACTTTCGTTAAAAGAAATAGTGGGTTTATTACATTTTGTAGCTCAAAAATCTTTATTTTTGACTCTAAAGCATGTCCATGTTGCATCTTGGAAACCTGCTGAAAGTTGTTAAATTTGATATTGATAAGGGATGGGTACAAGTGGAATTTCACAAAATGTTTAAGCTTTGTGGCTCGCCACAGTACGAGAAAACATATCTAAATTTAGTTGTTTTGTTAGCTAATTGGATGATAGATTCAGTTTTCGTGTAAATTTATCATCTAAATTAAGCTCTCATTTTCAACCAAATTTCTAATAAACAAGACTATTTAGTTTTTCTTTTTACTCAACCACGTCAAATGAGTCAAAGTTAATAAGCTACAGGTTGGATGGATCAAGTAAGTAAAAAATCACTCAAAATGTGTTCACAATGCATAAACCTCTTATAATCTTTTTATTACACCATTATTCAACTGGAAAGGATCTTTGTAGTGATTATTTTTATATCTATTATGTTTGGTTGAATGTTCTTGGATTTTCTGTGTATAGTCCATGTACATCACACTCTTTTGCTTTTATATTTTTTTAATAGGCAAAAGATTTTGATGCAAGTTCAAGATTTAATGCAATAGACAATAGCTAATAGCTTGCATTAGGTGAGTACTTTCAAATATTTCTCATACTTGTCTATTTTTTTTTTCCAATTTAATTTATGTTGTATTGAAAAAACAAATCAATTGATCATTTGTAAGATATCATGATAACATTGTTGAAATTGTTTTAATAATGGGTCAAATGGAAGAAATGTATTGTAATTTTTTAATAGTTACAGGTTTGATACAGATTGCCAATGCATTGCAATTTATATACAAGAGATGAAGGACACGGATTCTCAAATGCCACCACACCTGTTTTTCCAGCCTTGTGAATTGTAATTGTAATTTTTTTAATTATATTATGATTTAGTCATAGGGAATTGCGAATCTTAGTTGTAGAAGTAATTTCATATTTATGATTTAAACACGTCTATCTTACTTTTCTAACTTGCTTGATGCCTACATATGTATTTGATTGATGCCTTTATGTCTTTACAATATTTTTTTTTCAAAACAAGTTGGTGATCCGTCCTTGCTTTGCGGCGAGCCACCCATTTACCAGTCAGAAGTCAGAAAGATTTAGTGTGATCAAAGTATAAAACTATAAAGAAGTCTTTGCTAAAGTCAAAAACTCTAAAAGTATGATAATAAAAGAAAGTAAAAAAGTTAAGGAGTATAAAACATTTCGCGACGTGCCACCCATTTACTTGTCAATTTATGTAATAGACATTTTAATGTGGTCAAAGTATTAAAAAATAAAAATATAGTGGCCAAAGTCGAAAATTCTAAAAGTATACTAAAAATAAAAGTATAAAAGTTAAGGGGTATATAACGTAAAAGTCTAAAAGTTTCGTGGTTAAAGTATAAAACTATAAAAATTTACTAAAAACGAAAGTAGAAAAGCTAAGGAACATAAAATCTAAAAGTCTAAAAGTTTCGTGGTTAAAGTATAAAACTATAAAAACTATACTAAAAGCGAAAGTAGAAAAGCTAAGGGACATAAAACGTAAAAGTCTAAAGTTTCGTGGTCAAAGTATAAAAATATAAAAAAGTCATTGTTAAAGTCGAAAATTCTAAAAGTATACAAATGAAAGTACAAAAGTTAAGGGGTTTAAAACGTAAAAGTCTAAAAGTTTCGTGGTCAAAGTATAAAACTATAAAAAGTATATTAAAAACGAAAGTATAAAAATTAAGGGGTATAAAGCGTAAAACTCTAAAAGTCATGTCGTCAAAGTATTAAATTAAAAAGTAATAGTGGCTAATGTATAAAAAAGAGAAAAGAAAAAACATGGACAAAAGTATAAAAGTTAAAAAATCTTGTGGCTAAAATAAAAGAATCTAAAAGTTTACTATGTCTTTGTAATTGCTAATGTAATATATACGAGTAAAAGTCCCGCGCGTTGCTGCGGGCTGACATTTTTTGTCAGCGTACATTACCATAGTCACAAATATTACATCACAAAACATGAAACAAAGTTAAGTTGGCTTAAAAACACCATCGCTAATTGCTGCTAAATGATGCATGGGATACAAAAGTCATATGCTGCACATGAAATCGATGCAAATCTCAAACATAACAATATTCAACAGGTTAAAAGAACATGCATTTAGTAGAAAACTCACTTGATCAAGCGTCTTTGGTAGAACTGTAACGGCGACTGGATCCAATCAATTTTCAGAACTTGCATATTAGCAAACAAAACAAATTAACAAATGAGAATAACTAATCAAAGCTTTATTCAAGTGTCCAGTAGCGAATATGATCTTTAGGAGATAAATTAAAAACCACATCTAATAAAAGCATCGGCCGGGCAACAATTTTAAAATCATAGCACATAATATCGATAAACATCTTAAAGGTAACAATAATCAACAGATTAAAAATTTGTAGAATACTCACCTAATTAGAGAGTTGTGTATTTACCTGGAGAATTAACAGGTCAGTCCACCATTTCCTTGTGGGAAGAACAATGATCATCAGAAGCCCAAACTAACACATTGATTTGATTAGCAAAGCACCTACTAATAATTGAGAAGCAAATAAGGCCATTTCATGGAGAATTGACACAAAAAATATGAATTCGAGAGTTGTGTATTTACCTGGAGAATTAACAGGTCAGTCCACCATTTCCTTGTGGGAAGAACAATGCATCTGGTAACACTAATATCGCAAAATTTGAAATCCGCCATTGGTAACACTAATATCACAAATTAACAAATATCAAAGCTTTATTACCAAGATGTTAAGGATGCTTCAAAAATTACCATGAAATTCTTCTAATGAGCAAAACAAAGTTCCTTCCATTGTAGTAGCAAGTCCATTGTGCACCTAGAAACATAAGGAAATAGTAAATTTGGACAAACAATCTTCCATGAAACTTTATATTCAATCTACAAATTCATGAAACAACAAAACCAAACTGAGAAATGCCATATTAATTTGACATACCTTTGTGGGATTCACTGCCCTGCAACTTGCAATGAACATGAAATTAGATTATTATTGTAATAACTTGGTTTCTATAATAACCATTTTTTATTGAATATGACCTGTTAAATCAAAGAACAAATATAGTATTAGCCCATAAACACCAACAAATTTTATTAAAACAAAGGTAGAACAATATAAATAATTATAATATGACACATACGAATGATTATAAAAGCTATTGTCACCCTTAAAACTAAATAGAAGTTTAGAATACTCAAGCAATCCAAAAACTCAAATTCTGTTAGAGAAGTAAAAACAGTTAAATGTGGCTCCTTTCCTTACTCAGAAACAAAAGTAACAAATCTGATGAGTTTTATTCATGAAAAGAAAGATAAACATGCTATTAAAAACATATGAACTTGGTACTTGAAAATTGAGAAATTATGAAAACAACACAAATAGAAAAAGAAAAGCAAAGCTAAAGGGTAATTTGAGAGCTACCATACAGTGTTATTAGGTTATTAAAAGTAGCAAACACTAATCAACAAAAGGTAAAAAATTGAAGCCTAAAACAAACAAACCTCTGTCGAAGGACAATTAATCTAGTAAAATTAAACTTATACCTCTGATTGTAAGGGCAACACCCCAAAACTGCAGTAAAAGAAAAAAGAAAAATAACATGAGATAAATTGTAAGAAAATTAGGCAAGAACAGTAGTGCATCAATTCTAGTCTTGGATGAAGTATTAACATGTAGGCTCAGATTATATACATGTGACAATTCAAGCCATTATGAATGAGGGCGACTCTATGGCTGCAAAAAGTTATTGCCTCGCCAAAGAGTCGACCGAACTCACCATATACTTCCATGAAAAATCATCACTGCCTCAAATCATAAATAGCCAAACTGGATATAGGAAACCAAAGTAACTCATCCGTCAAGCTTCAGATTCTCTATGAGGCTTCAACTGTATTACTGTGAAATCTGGATTAGGCAAGAACAGTAGTGCATCAACTATAGTCTTGGATTAAGTATTAAAGTGTAGGCTCAGATTATTTACATGTGACAATTCAAGCCATCATGAATGAGGGCGACTCTATGGCTGCAAAAAGTTATTGCCTCGCCAAAGAGTCGACCGGACTCACCATATACTTCCATGGAAAATCATCACTGCCTCAAATCATAAATAGCCAAACTCGAGGGCGACTCTATGACTGCAAAAAGTTATTACCTCGCCAAAGAGTCGACCCAGTGAAAAATCATAGAATCATCATAGCCTCGATAGTTCAAATGTAAGGCCCAAATGCCTGAGATGAATCAGTAATAAAGATTGATAATAGGCTCAGATTTTACTTATTCATCAGAACAATGGCACGGGTTGTGATGAGGGCTGCAATTAAGTGAATGTCTATCGCCTCCGGCTCACCACAACCTCGCTGCCAAGAACAGTGAGAAATCGTAGAAATCATCATGGCCTCGATAGTTCAGATGTAAGGCCCAAATGCCTGAGATGAGGCATGCAGCACCTGCCAAACCAACAAAAATAATTGACATCAGGTTTATTATGACAGTTAAAACTCATCATAGCCATGTTAAACCCAAATGTCAACATCCCTCAAAAAGAATTCATCATCAGGATTCATAGGCCAGATCCAAAAGGATAACCAGAAAACCCAACAAAGAGAGCTATCACAGACGTGTAGGCTCAAGCTAAGATAACAAATCAGAAATTACACCATCACCGTCTTAGATCCATGGGTCAAAATCAAGGTGTTGCACCTGTATCATTTCACAATATAAGGTTTGAGTATTAAGCTTCAGCCCCTCGAAAAAAAGAAATCTGAGTCACCATATTAAAAACATAAACTTTCTTTACATCCAGCATTAGACCTGGAGTTCTTTTCTTCTTTTTTTCATGAAATGAGTTGGTGAGGACCAGCATATAGCGTGACATAATCAATGGCATGTAGTAAATGATCAATATAACTATACCAACCAAAATTCCAGCATGCAATGCCACACAAATTAGTTCAGCAACAATTTGCCAATTTGAAAGACTTTAATTGAAAATCAGCACCCTAAGCATACGAAAAAGTAGACATACCTTTACAATCGCGTTGAAGGTACGAACGAAAACTGAAACAGGATCTTGAAGAAACTGCACACATAAGTTAGACAAAATCAATTAAAGGTAATACAACAGTAATAAGACCAAAAAACGAAAAAAAATCAAATAGATTAAGACATGAAACAGGTGTTAAGAAATCGATAGATATTTGATATATAAATTAGGTTTAAAAAAAGGGATTTTGACAATAATCTACAACAGAAGAAGATAAGAACACAACAGAGACAATAAAAAGGAAATTGATACATACCTGTTACTAATAGGAACAATTTCCAAAGAATTTCATATAAAAAAATGAACTCAGATCTAAAATCCGAGAAATAGGCCGGCGGATGTAAGCCGAAATCCCTGAATCCGACGACCACCATGAAGAAATCCGCTGACACTCGAAGAGCAAAGATCTGCAGTCACATACGAAGATGCAAGATCTGTACTCACATCCGGGAGAGCATTCGTCGCATCCACGTATGGCGGGTAAGCCGTCATTTACGGCCTGTCGACGTCGCATCAACGCCCGACGGGTAAGCCGTCGCCGACGGCCTGCCGACGCCGGAATCGGAGAGCAGACAATATCGCCTCAGATCTGGATTGTCAATGATATCCATTTAGAGAGAGATTAGAGAGAGATAGCGACCGGTAAGTTAGAGAGAAAATGGAGAGGACACATATCTATCTCTGCAACCACCGTGAGTGTGTGAGAGAGAAGCAATTCACATGATCAATACACGTGGGGTAGAAGAATAAAGTCATCGGTGACCGCCAATATTCGCCAATAAAGAAAAAACGCGAGCGAGGGAATAGTGAAGATGTGTGACTGACACGTTTTTCAAAATGATATATAAGGTAATAATTACATACTTTAAAGGAGTCGGTCAATTTAGATATGAAATAGTATTTTGAAAAAGTAGAACTATAAACGGGTTAAGAAAACGTAATTGCTAAAATAATATCATAAGTATTATTTCAAAAAATCATTTTTATTTTTTGGCCGTGTTTTATACGGGTCTATAATCTAGTAAAAAAATACATAAACTTAAAACATGCTCCCACTATAGAAATTGTTTGAATTGTCATATCGGCATGTTCTCCATGGGTAGCTACCTTCAGAAGGGGAGGAGGAGAAGGAGGAAGACACCTCCACATCTCCATCGATGTAGATGGATATGACATCATCGTCCTTGACGTGCAGGGCCAAGACCCTGACATCCCGCGGATTATCAGTGAATGGAACCAGCCCATAATCCAGAGAAAACCCTGGGATTCTCAAGTAGGGGTCGGAATCGTTCAAGTCAATACCTAGGTCAGACACCATTTGACCTAGGTCATCAAACGAGAAGGAGGTAATGTCCACCTCGTCGAAGTAGCAAACCATCCCATCGATGTATTGTATCCGACGATTGAGGCTCGCAAAATACCCTAGGTGATAGATCACCAAAGTAAACAGAGTAAAATCTTCTTCCCCTGTTCAAGAAAAAAAACCAAATCAGAGACGTGAATTCCACATTAAAGCATTTGAATTTCAGTCATTTAGATGATTACTTACCGTATTTGGGGCTATCAATCACATTCAAAGAACGCAAATGTCACATTTTCAAAGAGTGGTGATTAACCAAAAAATAGAGAGCTGAGAGAGATAAACGGGGTATATGATGATGATCGACAATTAGTTAATTAATTATATTATTTATATCCGAAACTCGACGTGGTAGATAAGGATTTGACCTCTAGTAATCATATATATCCGTCGTCGCCATAGATATATGTGGCCATAGGTAATAGATTTTTGTTACTCACAACCTACTATTTAGTCACACAACCTAATAACACTGGCTATATGTACTAGCTTTTAGCCACATAATTGAGTAAAAATAGTGGTCATTGCTCACATTTAGCTATTCATAATATATACTTAATAGTTTTGTTTTTTTTAAGTTACTAACTAATAAAATCTACTCTTCCGTCACACAACATTATTTAAGCGTGGCCATACATTTCTTTTTGGTCATATGAATAAAAAAATCATAAAAATTCCGTGGCCATTTGGTGCAATTCGCCACTCTTTTTTAAGTGTGACAAATAAGTGCCACATATTTTTGTAAAACAGTGGCTAAAGCCACTGCACCTGATTGTTGTTGTCACATAAACAAAAAAATACGTGGCTAAAAGGGTCCAAAGGCTATATATTTGGGCACGGGTACAAAATATGTGTGGCTAAAACTTGTGTTTCTTACCTTTAGCCAGGTTTATTTTTTAAACTGTGGCTAGGTGTTTTCGAAAAAACCGTGGGTAAAGCCACTTTTTGACGTAGTGTATATTTCTTTTTCTGAACACAACGGTATAAGTTTGAACAAAAACGAACTAGTTTTTTCTTTAATAATTTTTTGTCCCATAAGTGCTTTTTCATACGTTTGTTTAAACTAATCGATGTTTAAATTTCAATGTTTAAATTTCATGACTTATTTATTTGTTTAATAAAAATAGTTTTATTCTATTTTAATGTTTAAAAATATCAAAATGAAAAAGAAAAAAAATAATAAAAAAACAACGTCACACCACATGGGTATACCACCATGTGTGTGGTAATGTTATGTGATCCAGTCAGCGCTGATATGGCCACCACACCACATAGGTATAACTCATGCTCTTATTTACTTCTTAATAAAAATAGTTGTATTTCTATTTCAATGTAAAAAAATAAAAAAAAAGAAATAAAATTAATAAAAAAGCAACCCCACACCACTTGGGTATACCATCATGTGTGTGATACTATATATGTGGTCTAGTCAACTTTAACGTGACCACCACACAACACCACACCACATGAGTGATATACCCCATCTAATATATGTATTAAATTGGATTAAAGCTTTTGTACTACTTTCTCCTTTCGTGCAAGGTTAGAACTTCCATTGAATTGTTTTATTAATTTTGTCAATAATTTGTGGTGATAGCAGCCAATGCTAATCACAATCTGTCTATGTTGACAGTTTGGGACCTTCTCTTGACATACCACTGACCATTCAATGGCATTCATTGGTCTCCCCACCCTATCAACTTTGTAATGATAGCTTCTCTAACATGTTGCCAACCACCTTGCTGAGGTTCTGTTCCTATTCAGGTGAAAGGTTATCATGTAGGGTAAAACCTAGTACAACCCACAATCATATGATTTAACAACACTACTACTAAAACGGAATTCCTAAAACAAATATTGTTTTTTGTCAAACAAATGTAGTTGGAACCTGCTTTCATCTGAAATGCCTCTTCTTTTCTGTTTCTCATCTTATAGACCTGCATAAAGAATGTAATATAAATTGGAATGTTAACAAAGTCATGTAACAAAATCCTGTAACAAATATTGAAAGAAGATGATCTCAAATGTATAGTCACCTTTCTCCAAAATAGTGGCGGACCTAGGCTTTTATGTCTAGTGGTTCGTCCGACACCAATGAATTTTTTTTAAGGTATAGTATTTTTCTGATTTTTCTTAACCGAACCTTAAGAAATTTGGTGACCGAACCACATGAAGTTTTTCACCGATCCTCAACTTAAAAAAAAATTAGTTTGTAGTTTTAAAAATATGATTCAAGTTTTCAACACTAATTAGCCTAATAATATTTATGGTTTTAACCCAATTATCTAAACCCAATTACCCATACCCAATTAATTATAATATACCTAAAACTAAAAGAAAAATTCCCCAGAAATATGGAAGGTCATCCGTTCCGTAGGTGAGCACGACAATCACTAAATCACGTAGGAGAGCATCGAATGACGAAGGTCACAGAGCAAGTAGCGATCGACTGTAGATCCGGCAAGGTAGCGACAGCTGGCGAGGCGGCGACGACCGGCAAGGCAGTGACCGGATGACGTACGATATCACTTTTGTTATGCATTTTTATATTTTAAGTTGGTTTTTTTTATCATATAACATAACCCGATCCGACTCGAATCAAACCGGTCTAAAAGAAAATTTGTATATACAGGTGGGCGATCGAACAACGAAAATTTTCGAACCCCATAAAAAAAATCCTGGGTTCGTCACTGCTCCAAAAGTTTAAGGATACTCATGTATCGGAAATATCAGTTTCACTTTGTAAAAACATGCAATTGAACTCAAAATGATAAGATAATCAAATACCATAATAAATCTTAAACTCACAATATTGAAGCTTACACTCACATCCAAACACCCTCTTAAAGTACACAAGCAACTCATTTGAACGAGAAATACTTAAACTAGAAGCTCGATACGATTCTGAAAGCAACGGAAGGATTTTTAAAAATGAAAATTCATGTACCGTAGGGTTACAACAAAAGCCATCGATTAAATTACAAGCATAAGCAGATGCTCCGAATTCAGGGTCCACCAGTGTCCAGTCCCCATTTCTCTCGCAATACAGGTTGATGTATATGTATAACTATCTACTACTTAATAACAGAGTGATTTGAGTTGCCATCTATGACTCCTTAATTTTTCCCTCTCAAACATTCTATCTCACTTTATTATATGACTAGGCTATAGACCCGTGTATTACACGGGGAAGAATAAAAAATGTATAGTTTATAAATCTGGAAATACTTTTATAACTAAATTTATGTATTGCATATAATAATGAAAAATGAAATTACAAATTATAATTTATAAATCTATAAATAGTTTTTTATATACAACATTTGATGTCCTATTCGTAGGTATATCATCTTTATCAATGATTAATAATTTTAGTTTGGATAATGAAAATTAATACAACTCATGTTTCTAAATGTGATTGATCTCTAATTGATTGTGATTGATCTCTAATACACCCACGCAAGATGGAGACTCCAATCTTGGACCGAATGGTAAGAACTAAGTATGTGGTAGCGGCTTGGTAAGAACAACAGCAGGTTGATCCTTGGGGCTAACATGCAGAACTTGAAGCAGAGAAGCATTAACTTGTTCCTGGATAAAGTGGTAGTCTAATGCAACATGTTTAATGCGAGAGTGGGAAATCGTCTTTTAGCGAGACGAGCGCCACGAGATGATATTAGAGCCAAGGTAGATCAACTAGGCGGTAGTTCACCCGCCCCCGTCATTACCCCCCCCCCCCCCCCCGGTTTGAATCAGAGAAGGCTCGTATGTGAAGTAGCGAGCCCTAATGTAAGAATAACTCGTGATGCACTATACCTTTGAGATAATGAAGAACCTGTTTAAAAGCCTATCAGTGTGACTGTTTGGGACTATGCATGAATTGGGAGAGTTTGTTAACAACAAATGAGATGTTAGGACGAGTGAAGGCAAGGTAGTGAAGAGAGCCAACAAGTTGGAGATAAGTTGTGGAATCAACGAGAGGAGAGATGTCAGTGGGAAGCAACGAAGCTAAGGTGCTTAGAGGAGTCGACGCATCCTTGGCGCCATCCATTTTTTAGGTACTAAGAATGTCAAGAATGTGTCGTTGTTACGAAAGAAAGAGGCCAGTAGGCATGGGTATAACTTCAATGCTAGAAAGTGGTGAAGGGGACCAGGATCTTTGATGGAAAACTGTTGACCGAAGGTAGTGACAATGCGGTCAAGAAACTGATTATTGTTGCTGATAAGAACAATGTCATCAACGTAGACAAGGAACTAACATGTGACACCCCCTTGGGAGTAAATAAACAAGGAGGCATCAGAAAAATACTTGCGGAAGCCGAAGGCCAAGAGGAACATGGTGAGTTAGTGTACCACGCTCACGGAGCTTGTTTAAGTCCAAAGCTTGGTAAGAGAAACATAAATAATTATGCGAATAGTAATAGGCTTCGTGACATGACTAAAGGTATTAAAGTAGTCCTTTCCATATTGTTAGTGAAAGCCTTTCTCAACAAGACGTACCTTGTACTTATCGACAACGTCATCGGGTTTACGTTTTACTGGAAGATCCATTTGCATCTAGTTGGTGAGTGACGTGTGGGTTTTGATATATAAAATATGACAATTATGGGTCAATTAACACCACTGTTGTGCAATTTTTAAGTTCATAAAACACGATAACAAACAATCACAATGCACGACACGTTAGGGCAAGTGCATTCATCGTTAGTGTAATATAGTGATGGTAAGATACTGAGGTCGTCCAAGGACACACATGCGAGGGATCTTGATACTAAACCATGATTAACGTCTAACCAAAACCAAAAGTTGATAAAAATATGAAGTAAAGGTAAAGTAAGTTTTAGTTGATTTCAATCAAAGATAATATTACCTGGGAGGACTTGCCATTGATGAGATTAGTAACCCTTTTATCCATAAACGTTTCCAAAAGATTGTTATACTTGTTATACCCTGGATTCCAGCCCAAATTTTACTGATGTTCTTTGACAGGTTTAGACCCCTGGATGTCTAATATCCAGGGATTGCATATTTGGTTTATCGATAGCCTGGATTTCCATTTATGTTCATAGTACCCTTTATTTGATTAGTATCTCAGGATGTAATGCATTCAAGATTTATCTATTTATTCTACCTGGTCCTAGCATGCACGGATACTGAGCATGCTAGGGCAACGTTACTAATCTTTCCTTTGACTCTATGTGATCAAGCCAGGTACGAAAGATTGAAAAACGATCATATGGACTCGGTCAAAGCTGGAACACGTGTGGAAATGAAGACCCGCCACCAAATTCGGTCAAGTAATGGCCAGAGGTCGTTGGAAGGGAAATACCATGAATCTTGGAATTATAGTTACGATTCATATGTATTTAAATACGGCTTAGGACTTATTTTACTTACTTACGATCACTTGTACTCTCACCCACTCACTTAGCAATTGCCGCAATCAAGTGTACTCAAACCAATTTTCAGTGAAATAAATAGGCAACGTGTGTTAACATTGCCAAGGGGTTTTTTATGCCAGCGGCTCTTGGAGACATGCAGGGGTTAATGGCTTTTTCCCCTAAAAAATCTTGGTGTTCTTACTTGTATTCAGGGAATATATTGGTTGTGCTTGTATTAAATCTACTTTGCCTTTGAATCCAAATTATTTCAAACGATTTCATATACTTTACATCCAGGGCACCTAACCTCACAAACTGATTTGGTTACTAAGTTAAGTCTTGCAATTTTTACCCAAAACAATTTGGCGCCCACCGTGGGGCAATTGGTGTCAATCTTTTTCCAAACTCTTATTAGATTCATTTTTAACTTGATTTTTACAAAAAATTATCAAAAAATGGCAGCACAACCAAGTTCCTCGCACGCGTCTACCCCTGTGAACACTTCTTCTGCAGTCAACACAGTCCTTCCTCCTCCACCACCACGGTTCATTACATCTACAACGACCACTGTGAACCGCAGTACTGGTCGACCAGCCAACCAAGGTGCCACGGGATCAGGACGTGCTAGAGAAATCCCAGTAATGATCTCCAATGATGAATTCCTAACCATGTTTGCAAAGATGCAGCAGTACATGGAGGAATAGCAGAAGGTGAACCAGGATGTGCTTGGAGAAATGGCTAGGCTGAGATCAAAGATGAATAGGGTGGATCATACACCCGGGTTTCCTGTTTAGGCTAGGAGGCTACAATTCGACAGTCCTAGGAATGGGTCTAGCTTAGCAGATGACCTCCAAGTCTTAGATCTAATACCTGCAATTGCTACTGCTTCCACTACCCTGGCTGACAGACCCAGGATGTCAACATTCAGGGAATCTATCGTGAATCCTGGTGGCACCGTTACCCGAGATACTAGTAACATCCTAGGAATCCCTAATCTTAATGCTCATACTAATGAATCTGTGCAGAACGCAGGTCTTAGCCCAGCAGTGGCCAGAGAGCTCAGGAAACTAAAAGAAATGATCTTGAGTGTCTATGGAGTGGTCCAACCCATTCCTGAAGTAGCACCGGCGATTCATCGACTTTCAAGATTTGCTCCCCCAATATGTGACGTGGAAATACCCAAGAGGTTCCAAACCCCCAATATGAAGCTGCACGATGGCACAACTGACCTGGAGGAACATGTGGCCCTGTATATGGAAAGGATGGAAGTAATCTATATGCCCTCTGAAATCAAGGAGGCATGCCTATGCAAAGGTTTTGGGTCGACACTCACAGGCTCAGCTTTGAAGTGGCTACTGAGTGTTCCGTCATTTTCTATCACATCTTTTTCTCATTTAGTTACTTTGTTCAATAACCAGTTCTCTTGTAGTCACAGTTTCAAAAAACTGACGAGTGATCTTTATAGGGTTATCCAAAATGCTAACGAGTCGCACAGGGATTATGTGAACAGGTTTGACAGGGAAGTACTAGATATTCCCAACATGGATATGGCTACTACAGTCCAAGCGTTCAAAATGGGCCTTGAGAAGGATTCACCCTTCTACCAAGATCTTGTGATGAATTCCTGTCACAGGCTTGATGATGTAAGGCATAGGGCCCTGCGATTCATCAGACTTGAAGAGGACGAGAAAGTGCAAGAAAAGGTGGATGCAGTCCCAGGATACTGCTCCTCCAACAGGAAATCAGAACTAGTGCATTCTAGGTCCCAGAGACCTAAACCCTATTCCAAACCCGATAATCCTAGGGTTAACAGGGTCGATCAGGGTGAAGACGAGGATGATAAAGAGTATCCTATTTTTAATGAGTTCTGTTTTGCTAGTGATGTTGCATGTGTGATTAATGCTATGCAGGATTTGGGGGAAAAGGCAAGGTGGCCCAGGAAGACGGAAAAACAAACATCCTGGAAGGACAAATCCAAGTGGTGTGCGTACTGTTGAGGGTGTATTTTCAGGATGCTCACAGGAAGCTCAGACAGTTCAGGAATCCTATTGTCATCTGGGAATCTCGTACATTCAGGTATCCTGATCATATTATTTTAACTAACCTTCATATTTTGCCACATGTCTATTTGACCAGGTATTACCGAAATCATCAACAACCACCGAAACTTACGTTCCAGCTGAAGAAGATCGTGGACCAAGTGAACGGAGAGGCCTCTAACGGTCGAGTTAGTTGGACGATAGGATCCCGGGAATCCCGGAAAGTTAGTTATCATTGTATTTGTTATATAAATCGAGGATTCGATCAGTAGGAACACACAACGACACTCGCACACTAGTTTCCCATTACGAATTATTGTATCACTTAGCTCTGATCGATCAAACTTCCAACCCGTTGTAACAAGTCGTTTGATAATTAATAACATTGACTTGGTGGCGGTTTCCAGCCGGCACCCGAGGTTTTTATCCAGGATTCCTAGAGACAACTCAAAGGATTCTGGAGTTTTCCTCGCTAAAATCCTTGTGTTATCACCCTTACTTGGATTACTTACTCATTTGATCGTTAAGCACTCTACCTCACAATCTAAGTTTGGAATACAGGATTCCCGAGTGAATTCTTGACCAAAACAGTTTGGCGCCCACCGTGGGGCAAGTGGTGCTTAATTCTACCAAAATCCCGTATCTCATTCATTTCATTTGATCTCCGATCCAAAAGATGTCGAACTCACAAAAATCTGTCTCGGCCTCTACATCGTCATCCATTCCCCCTCTTCCCTCCTTTCCAGGAAGCCAGAAGAAGACTAATGACCGTCAGAAGAAAGTGGACGAGCAGCCGAGAAAAACTGATTATCCTGTCTTCACAGGATCCCAGGTTCAATCTGTTGATCCGGTTATTACTAACAATGATTTGTTTTCCTTGATTAAGCAGGTAAAAAATCAAATGGATCAGCAAGAAAAAACTAATCGAACGGTGATGAAGGAAATTGAAGATCTAAAGAAATCTAGGAAGCCCATGGAAGAGCAAAGTCCCCTGTTTCCCAGGCATCTCGATTTCAATGCTTCAGGATCCTCAGATCCGTCTCGCTACAATAACAAATCAACATCAGGATTTGCTACAGCCCCTACAATGACTTCTCAGGCCGCTGGATATGCTGAAAGTACTGCTGGATTCTTAGGAGATGTCCCACCAGAATCCTCACAGTCACGCTACAAGGCTCCATGGATTCCACCATTGTTGGGATCCTCAGCCTTGCCGTCTCAAGGATATCCTTTTTCTGTTGGGAATCCAAGCCAGAATCCCCAAGGATATCAATACTTTAACCCTTCAATTTCTGCAGGAATCTTCAGGACCAGCTCCTCAGAAGTGCATGATGGTGACGACATCCCCATGCAAACGGTAGCCACTACGGAGCCAAGCTTCCCAGCAAATTATGGCTACGGTCCCAGGATTCCGGCCCAGAATCCTGCCTCTGGTAACGTGTCCAATTCAATCCCTATTGTTTCTAACCAGGGTGCTCCTTATGATGCAGGTATTCATCCAAGTATCGCTAGGGAGCTCCAGAAGTTGAAAGAAATGATATCAAATGTTCCAGGAATCCTGAAACCTATCCCTGAAGTTCCTTTGGAAAGCCACAAGATCTCTAGATTTGCTTGGCCAATAGCCCAAGTAGAGATCCCGAAGCGTTTTCAGACCCCAAGTATGAAGCTTTATGATGGAACCACGGATCTTGAAGAACACGTGGCGCATTATCGGGAGCGTATGGAGATCAATCCCATTTCGATAGAAATCAAAGAAGCCTGCCTATGCAAAGGCTTCGGATCGACCCTAACAGGGCCAGCCATGAAATGGCTACTGAGCATTCCTCCTAACACTATTACGTCATTTTCCCATTTAGTTAACTTGTTTAACAATCAATTTTCTTGCAGCAGGACCTTTGAGAAGCTTACAGGAGACCTATACCGAATAATTCAGAAGCCAGATGAGCCTCTCAGAGACTATATTGCCAGATTCGGACGAGAATCTCTTGAGATTCCTAATCTGGATATGGCAGCAGCCGTGGAAGCCTTCAAAATGGGGCTCTCCAAAGATTCCCGTTTTTACGATGACCTTGTTATGGCTCCTTGCAGGAATCTTGATGAAGTACGCAGTAGAACTCTGAGATTTATTCGTTTGGAAGATGACAAGAGGATCCACCAAAGACTGGAGGTTCCTAAATATGATCCCAACAGCAAAAAGGCGGAATCCCCCGGGAAGCCGTATAGATCTCGTCCATATTCCAAACCGGAAAATCACAAAGTCAACGCCGTTGACCAGGACGATGACGATGAGGAATATCCTAAGGTATCTGAATACTGTTTTTCCGTTGACGTTGGTGGTTTGATGTGTTCTATGCAGGATCTAGGTGAAAAAGCTAGATGGCCCAGGAAGGATACTAAACAAGGATCCTGGAAGGACAAGACCAAGTGGTGTGCCTTCCATGAAGATTTTGGCCACCTGACGGACGAATGTATAGCACTCCGAAAGGAAATCAGTTATCTACTCAGCAAGGGGCATCTTAAGGAGTTGTTAGGCAGAAAGAAGGTCAAGACCCAAGAAGCCGACAAGGTGCCCCAGAGAGCGGCTTCTCCACCACAGGATGCCCAGATTATCAACTTCATCTCAGGAGGCTCGGACATCTGTGGAACTTCATATTCCTCAGCTAAGAAGCATGCCAAGGAATCCAAATCTGAACAGGGTGACAGACCTGTCCGGACATCCACCCTAACTCAAGACAAACTAATATCCTTTGATGAGAGTGACCGTTCTCATGTTCAGGATCCTCACCATGATAGTCTTGTGGTTACTTTATATATTGCTAACCATTTTGTTCGCAGGATTCTGGTTGATAACGGGAGCTCAGTAAACATAATCCGACTTGATGTGCTCAAAAAGATGGGGATCCCAGAAACTGAAATAGTTCCAAGATCCTCGGTTTTAGTCGGCTTCAGCGGTGAAACTAAAAGCACCGTTGGGGATATCAGGTTGCCAGTATATATAGAGGGGGTAAAATCTATGCAAAAATTTTGTGTTATAGATTCTCTCTCTTGTTGCAATATTATTCTTGGCAGGCCTTGGATTCACGAGATGAAGGCAGTTCCTTCAACTTATCACCAATGTATCAAGCTTCCTACACCCTGGGGAGTCGTAAGAATTGAAAGTGACCAGCAGGAAGCCAAGAACTGTTACTCTACTTCAATGAAGAGCACCACTAAGGTGACGAAGGGATAGCAATTACAGAAAAAGGCACCTGAAGCACAGGAGGACAGGGAGCTTGATGTCAAAGAAATACCTCTAGACCCTAAGAATCCTGAAATCAAGGTGCTCATGGGAACGAGCATCCCAACAAATGTTGAGCAGGAATTATTACTACTCCTCAAAGCCAGAACTTCAACTTTCGCCTGGAAGCATGAAGATATGACAGGTATCCCTAAACATGTAATTACTCATAAACTTGGTTTAGATCCTTCTTTCAGGCCTATACAGCAGAAAAGGAGGAAGTTCGCTCCAGAGAAAAATATAATCATCCAGGAGGAAGTCGACAAGCTTCTCAAAACAAAGATGATCAGAGAAGTCAAATATCCTAGGTGGCTAGCAAATGTGGTGGTGGTCCAGAAGAAGAATGGAAAGTGGAGAGTTTGTGTTGATTACACAGACTTGAATAAGGCCTGTCCTAAAGATCCGTTTCCACTTCCCCACATCGACGCAATGGTGGATGCCACGGCTGGTCACGAGATGCTCACTTTCATGGATGCCTCAGCAGGATTCCAACAAATTCAGATGGAACCTTGCGACCAAGAGCATACAGCATTCATGACTCCAACAGGTATATATTGTTATACTGCTATGCCCCTTGGTTTGAGAAATGCAGGTGCCACCTACCAGAGACTCGTCAATATGATGTTCAAAGAGCAACTGGGGGACACAATGGAAGTCTACATAGATGACATGGTGGTAAAGTCCAAGAAAGCTGAAGATCACGTCAGAGATCTCCAGACTGCCCTTGATATCCTTGATCAATATAACATGAAGCTCAATCCCTCCAAATGCCACTTTGGGGTGCGAGCTGGAAAATTCTTAGGATATATGGTCACAGAAAGAGGAATTGAAGCAAGCCCAGAGCAGATCAAGGCAATTCTGAATCTCAAGTCCCCATCAAATGTCAAAGAAGTGCAGAGGTTGACAGGAAGGATCGCGGCACTCAACAGATTTATTTCAAGGTCCTCAGAAAAAAGCAAGGATTTCTACGATATCCTGAGGAAAAACAAGAAGTTTGAGTGGACTGAGAAGCATGAGGAAGCCCTGAAGTGCCTGAAAGACTACTTGTCAGCAGCTCCGTTGCTAATGAAACCAGAAGATGGGGAGCCACTATATTTATATCTTGCCGTTTCCGGAAGCTCAATCAGTGTAGTCCTGGTAAAAGACCATCAAGGTCAGCAGCATCCGGTATATTATGTAAGTAAAACTCTGCTAGACGCAGAGTCCAGGTATTCTCACCTTGAAAAGTTAATTTTATCTCTTATAATGGCTTCCACTAAACTTAGACATTATTTTGAAACACATACTATAATCGTGATGTCTAACTATCCTATCAAGGCAGTTCTTAGGAAGCCGGAAATGTCAGGAAGGATGGCTAAGTGGGCAGTCAAGCTGAGTGCCTATGACATCAAGTATGAACCAAGAACAGCAATCAAATCTCAAGCATTAGCCGACTTTGTGGCGGATTTCAGCAGTGACATTGAACCAGAAGTTGAAAAGGAAGTCCAGCAACTTGGGAAGCTCAAGGAAGACTGGATCCTCTATACCGATGGCTCCTCAAATGTTAGAGGAACAGGGCTGGGAATCCTGCTAAAATCGCCACAGGGGGACATAATACCTTTAACCATATCCTGTGAATTCCAGGCTACCAACAATGAAGCTGAGTATGAGGCTTTAATTGCTGGATTACAGCTGGCTAGGGATATGGGAATCCTATCTATACAAGTATTTGTTGATTCTCTCTTATTAACTAACCAATTTAATGGCTCTTATGCAGTGAGAGGGGAGAATCTAATTAAATATCTTGAAGTTGTTAAAAAATTATCTCTATTTTTCGAAAATTTTAACATTTCACAGGTACCAAGAGAAGATAATGCGGAAGCCGATGCGTTGGCAAACTTGGCTTCATCCCTCAGGATCCCTGAGGATGTCAAGATTCCAATAACTCACGTCTTGACACCGGCAATAGCTCAACAGGAAGCTCAGGCTGTTGGTGATAACGCAGGTGCAGACGTCGAGAATCCTGAAGATGCCCAGGAATCCTGGACATACCCAATCCGGAAGTATCTCAAAGATGGGGAGATTCCTAAGGGCGAGAACCCCGGAGCTTTTCGTACAAAGGAAGTACCCTACACTATAATTGATAATATCCTATATAGAAGATCTCTTGCAGGTGTCTACTTAAGGTGCCTAGAGAAGTCGGAAGCTCTTGAGGTGCTTGAAGACATCCATAGTGGAGATTGTGGAAACCATACCGGGGGCAGGGCGCTGTTCTCTAAAGTTCTCAGATTTGGGTACTATTGGCCAACTATGAAGAGGGATGCCGCGAGCTTCTCACAGAAGTGCGATGCCTGTCAAAGGCATGGCAATATCCTTCACCAACCTGCTGAGCATCTGCATCCTATAGTATCCCCCTGGCCTTTCATGAAGTGGGGCATGGATATTGTGGGTAAGCTGCCAAAGGCTCCTGGAGGAAAGGTGTTTATGCTTGCCATGACAGATTATTTCTCCAAGTGGATTGAAGCAGAAGCCTATGTTCAAGTGAGAGAAAAGGAAGTGATATCCTTCATCAAAAGAAACATCCTCACCAGATTTGGGATTCCAGCGGAGATTATATGTGACAATGGTTCCCAGTTTATAGGCAAAAGGACTACGAGCTTTTGTGAAAGCTGGGGCATCAAGATGATCACTTCGACACCTGTCCACCCTCAGGCTAATGGGCAGGCAGAATCCAGTAATAAAATTATCATCAATAACCTTAAGAGGAAGCTGGGTTCCAAGAAAGGTAAATGGGCCGAGGAGCTGCCATTTGTTCTTTGGGCAGACAGAACTACACCCAAGAATGCTACCGGCCAAACACCATTCTCATTGGTGTTTGGGGCAGAAGCCGTAATTCCTACAGAGATTGTACTCCCAACAGCCAGAATCAACTGCCAGGATCCTGAAACAAATAACCAGAACCTCCTTCAGGATCTCGAAACAGTTGAGGAGCTCAGAGATATGGCCAAAATCCGGATGGCATCTTACCAACAGCGGATAGCAAAATCTTATAACAAGAATACTAGACTAAGAAGATTCCAGGTAGGCGATTTGGTTTTGAGGAAAGCTTTTCAGAATACTACCAATCCTGCTGACGGGAAGTTAGCACCCAAATGGGAAGGCCCTTACCTTATAGATTCTGAAGAAGGTAAGGGGGCATACCGTTTAGTGAATATGGAAGGAGAACCTCTGCCAAGAGCTTGGAATGCCATCCACCTTAAAGCGTATTTTATGTGAGAATCCCATTGGGAATCTCGGGCAGAATCCCAAGGATCCTCGCTGTCTAAATATCCCAAGGTACGTATACTAATTCTATTTCAATTAATTCTCATTATTTTGTGATGAGTTACTGACTTAAGCATCGGAGTGGTGTTAGCTAGGCTAACACCCACCCCTCACCAAGCATTGAGTGTTTTGCAGATTTCGAGAATCCTAGAGAATTTTGGGTATATCCCCAGTTAGAGGTTGGCCACCTCTCCTACGTTTAAGGTATCCTGCATACCTTCTAAGGTTTGAGAGGCTGACTCCTCTCCTAAGTTTGGGTAATCGCCAGTAGCGCACGACCCTCGCCAGTAGCGCACGTTGTCCCCCGGTATGCTCAAGGTGGCCGGACCAGTCCACTCCAGGGGTGGCTGACAATCTTGTCACTAGAGGCTGCCGGGCGGATTCTCAAGGTTTATAACACTGACGTGTTATCTAAGGTTTTGGCATTTTCATGTCACATACGTATGGGCTTGTCCCCAGTTTTGGCTTAGTCCCAAGAATCCCGGGCTTGTCCCCAGTTTTGGCTTAGTCCCAAGAATCCCGGGTTTATCCCCAGTTTATTTAACTTGTTTGCTTTCGAAAATGTCGGCTTCGGCCGGAGGCCAAGAAGCTTTTCAGAATTATTTCAGGTTTTGGAAGAAACTGAAGCAAATACTGAGGAAACTGCGTTCAGGATTCCTACAAGAATCCCGATTCAGGTAGAAAAAGATATGATTATTTGGAATTGGAAAATTGGCTAAGGTAAAATTCAAAGGTCAGTTTTCACTATTTAATCTAACTTGACATATTATTCGAATTTCAAATGGTCTTTCAGCATGCAAGTCGTTTTTTAAATATTTGATAAGTTTTTACAAATTAATTCTACCAATCAAAATTGCAATACAAAAGGCGATATGAGAAGCCCAAAAGATACTGATATTATTTATAGCCATAAAAGGTTGTGAGCTTCTCAAGCTTCGTCCTGAAAACCTCAGGATCCCTCCACTTGAGAAGCTCGAAGGTCAAAAGATTGTTTTTTGGGAATCCTGGTTTCGTCTTGTAAACACAAGATCCCTCCACCAGGATCCCCACCATTGTTGTTGTTTGCTACTTGTTCATTACAGGAAAAGAGAAATTGTTTCAACTACAAGAACCACCAAAAGAACCACCTAAAAACCTAAAAAGTGGGCTCAGACCGTTGCAATGTCCTCATCGCCCACTGTCTTCTCCTCCTCCACCGGCTTCACCACGTCCTCCAGTTTCTTGCCAGTTCCCAGCTCAATCACAAAAGCCCTTGTTGGGGCAACCGGAGAATCCGGAACCGCCTTTGAGGAGCCACCTTCGGTCCCATCCTTTCCTTCCCCATCACCATCTCCTCCCAGCGATTCCAAGACCAGCCTCCAGCCTGCGACATCCCAACCTGGTACCTGAAAGCCAGCCGCTTCAGCCTCTTCTGCCATTTGAATTTTGCATTCTAGGACGCTCCGGGCAGCCGAGAGTTGGCCGATTTCAGCATCAGCAGCCATTTTGGCTTCCAGGGCTTGACGCTGCTCAGTGAGCTTATGCTCATAGAGAAGGGTCTTACCCTTGGCAGTTTCAGCTTGGGCCTGAATCTTCTCGTTGGCTTCGGCGAGCTTCTTCACCATGTCCATAGCTTGGAAGCTCAGCTTCTCAATACCCTGCACAAGTAGGAATCCTATTCAGTAGCAGCGACAGGTATAAAACTAACACAAATATTACTTGAGCTTCTTACCAGGTTAATCATGGTCTGCATGGAGAGGATCTTATTGCTAACCTCAGAAGGAGCAAGATCTTCAAAGGATTCCAGGTACACCACGGGAGCTGCTGGAGTTTCTGAGGCCTTCCTCTTCTTGGAAGCCGAAGCTTTTGGCCGGCTGACAGGTGGCTTGGAGACGGTGGGGTGCTCGAGCTGTTCCTTCTTGACTTTCAGGAGGCTGTCAAGATCCTTCAAGGAAAACGAGGCGCTGGATTTGGGAGCTGTAATCAGAAACAGGTTGTCAGTATCTAGGAAGCTCGTATAATCAAAAAAGTCAGAATCCTATAAAGGCTTACCAGACATGGCAGGAGTATGGTCGGCCGAATAGCTGTTTTCACTGGTTGTTGTTTCAAGGATCAGGGCTCTCTCGTTGGCCGGAATCTTGTAAATGGCTTCAAGCTTCTTGAAGTCAGGGTGCTTCTTGATGAGATTCTCAAACTTGGGCGCTGCAAGAAAGAAAACAACAAAGAAATTAACAATGTACAGAAAATTCAACGGAATAAACGTAAAACTTCAGTTTCCTACCCTTCTCAACCCACTTCAACGGTAACTCTGTCCCCCCAGGAATCGAGTCTCGTTTGACAAAGAAGAATCGCTTCTTCCAATCGTGATCGTTGTGGGAAGCTCGGGGAATCAACTGGGAATTAGAGGTACGAGCCTGAAGAACGAATCGGCTACAACCATGGGTTCTTAACTTGTAGGCTTCACAGATCTCAGGAATCCCGATGTCGAGATTCCTGGTTTGGTTCAACTGGTCCAGAGAATACAAGATTCTCCAGATCATCGGCATGGTTTGAGAGTAAGAAAGGCGGGTGGTCTTGAAGAATTGAGTAATAAGCTTCGGAAAAGGGAATGTCATTCCGAGCGAGAATGGATAGTACATGAAGCAAACCCAGGTTGAAGAAACGAAATCAGACTTGACAAAGGAGCTGTAAGGTCGGAAAACAGTCTCCGGCGGAAAAATGCCGGAGTTTTTCAGATCGTGGATGTCGCGATCGTCGAAAGTGCAACTTTCCTCCTCACAGGGGATAATATACCCCTGATCGTGGAAATCTTCGGCGACCGGAAGGCTTAATGAAGAGGAAGATCGAGTGTTTTTCTTGGCCATGGCCGAAAAACGCGAAGAAAAAACGAGGAAGAAGAAGAGTAACTGACCTGGAATACCGGAGAAGCTCGAGAGGTTTTTGCGAAGAAGATGGTGATAATCTCAGAAAATTACCTCCTATTTAAAGCAAAACATCACATCTCTTGGACGCCGAGAAAGCAGTCACATCAGTAACCATATTTACCGTCTTAACGCCGTGAAAAAAGGAATCTTTTTGAATTTTAACAGCTGTCAAACTTATCCACAGCTGTTGAAATTCAAGGGGCAATTGTTGAGGGTGTATTTTCAGGATGCTCACAGGAAGCTCAGACAGTTCAGGAATCCTATTGTCATCTGGGAATCTCGTACATTCAGGTATCCTGATCATATTATTTTAACTAACCTTCATATTTTGCCACATGTCTATTTGACCAGGTATTACCGGAATCATCAACAACCACCGAAACTTACGTTCCAGCTGAAGAAGATCGTGGACCAAGTGAACGGAGAGGCCTCTAACGGTCGAGTTAGTTGGACGATAGGATCCCGGGAATCCCGGAAAGTTAGTTATCATTGTATTTGTTATATAAATCGAGGATTCGATCAGTAGGAACACACAACGACACTCGCACACTAGTTTCCCATTACGAATTATTGTATCACTTAGCTCTGATCGATCAAACTTCCAACCCGTTGTAACAAGTCGTTTGATAATTAATAACATTGACTTGGTGGCGGTTTCCAGCCGGCACCCGAGGTTTTTATCCAGGATTCCTAGAGACAACTCAAAGGATTCTGGAGTTTTCCTCGCTAAAATCCTTGTGTTATCACCCTTACTTGGATTACTTACTCATTTGATCGTTAAGCACTCTACCTCACAATCTAAGTTTGGAATACAGGATTCCCGAGTGAATTTTTGACCAAAACACGTACCATGAGGACTTTGGCCATATAACCGAGGATTGCATAGCTATGCGCAAGGAAATTAGTTACCTGTTGAGCAAAGGCTTCTTAAAGGAGCTCTTCAGAAGAAAGAAGGACAAATCCAAGGGCGCTGACGCGCCTGCAAAATCTGGGGGCACTGACCAGACCTAGGATGTAGACAGATCACGCGGACATCCTGAGCGAGCAGCATCTCCATCACCGGATGCAAAGGTAATTTATTTTATTTCTGGTGGATCTGATATATGTGGTACCTCTTATTCTGCAGCTAAAAGACACGTAAGGGAGGCCAAGTCAAATGTACCCAGGAAACCAGTCAAGACATCAGTACAAATAGATGTGAAAGATGTTACCTTTGGTGAAGACAACAGGTGCAACGTCATGGACCCTCATCATGATGTGCTCGTGATCACGCTCTATATAGCCAACCATTTCATGAAGAGGATCCTGATTGATGGGGGCAGTTCTGTCAACATCATTCAACTCGAAGCATTGACCAAAATGGGGATACCCTAGGATGAGATCGTCACCAAATCCACGGTCCTTGTGGGTTTTGGCGGTGAAACAAAGAACACCCTATGAGAGGTAAAGCTCCTAGTATACATTGTGGGAGTGAACTCGATGCAACACTTTTGTGTCATGGATGCTCCGTCCGGATACAACATTATCCTGGGCAGACCCTGGATTCATGCCATGAAGGTCCTCGACTTACCATCAGTTTGTCAAACTACCAACACCATGGGCGGTGGTCACCATCAATAGCGATCAACAAGAATCAAAGGACTGCTACACATCATCTATGAAGATTTCAGCAAAGGCCTGTCAAGGATTGCAATTAAAGAAGAAGGCTAGGGACGTCATAGAGGCAAGGGAGTAGGATGTCAAACAAATAGTCCTAGATCCCTTGCATCCTGGGAAAAAAATGTCAATTGGCACTATTATCCCTGGCCCTATTGAAAAAAAGATGGTGGAATTCTTCAGATCCAGAATGTCAACATTTGTATGGAATACTGAAGACATGACAGGTACATCAAAAGATGTTATAACACATAAACTTGGTATTGATTCCTTTTACAGGCCAGTGCATCAAAAGAGAAGAAAGTATGCTCCTGAGAAGTATAATCCAAGAGGAGGTGGACCGCCTCCTGAAGAACAGGATGATCAGGGAAGTCAAGTTCCCAACTTGGTTGGCCAATGTGGTGGTAGTGGAGAAGAAAAATGGCAAATGGAGGGTCTGTGTAGATTACACAGACCTAAACCGTGCATGTCCTAAAGACCCTTTTCCTTTACCACACATTGACTCCATGGTAGATGCAATTGTAGGTCATGTAATGTTAGCATTCATGAATGCCACCTTGGGATTTCAACAAATACAAATGGAGCCAAGTGATAAGGAGGATACAACGTTCATTACACCCACAAGTATTTATTGTTATGTTGTTATGCCCTTTGGATTGAAAAATGCAGGGGCAACCTACCAAAGACTGGTGAATATTATGTTCAAAGAAAAGCTACAGGGAGGAACTATGGAGGTGTATATTGACGACATGGTGGTAAAATCCCTAAATATCAGCACCCATATCCAGGATGTTAAAGAATTTTTTATATTTTGGACAAGTATAATATGAAGCTAAATCCAGAGAAGTGTCATTTTCGAGTGGGTGTCGGTAAATTCCTGGGTTACATGGTGACCAAAAGTGGAATTAAAGCTAGTCCAGAACAATTTCGTGCCATCGTGAATCTAAGGTCACCAGAGTCAACCAAGGATGTGCAAAGGCTTACAAGCCGGGTTGCATCCTTGAATAGATTTATCTCCGAATCCTCGAAGAGATGCCGAGATTTCTTAACATTTTAAGAAAGAACAAAAAATTCGAATGGACATCCCAGCATGAGCAAGCCTTCCAGGATCTGAAGTCATATATATCCTCAGCACCTCTCCTCATGAAGCCAAATCCAGGGGAACCATTGTCCTTGCACCTTGCACTTTTGAGAAATACGGTAAGTGCAATACTCACCATGGATGCAGAGGATCAACAACACCCGGTGTACTGTGTAAGTAAGAGTCTTCTTGACACTGAATCCAGGTATTCGTATTTGGAGAAACTTATAGTAGCCCTAAGTATGGCTTCTACTAAACTTAGACATTATTTTGAGACTCATACTATACATGTGAAAACTAATTACCCTATAAAGTATGTCTTGAGAAAACCTGAGATGTCAGGAAGGATGGAAAAATGGTCCCTGAAGCTGAGCGCCTACAACATGGTCTATGAAGCAAGAACAACCATCAAATCACAAGCTCTAGCAGATTTTGTGGCTGATTTCAGTAGTGATATCCAAAACGAGGCAAATCAAGAATTCAAGAGCCTGCAGGAAGAAGAATTCTCAGGATGTTGGACCCTATTTACGGATGGGGCATCCAATGTCAGGGGGACAGGCCTTGGAATCATACTAAAATCGCCACAGGGGGACATGATACCCCAGGCTGTGAGGTGTGAATTCCATGAAATTAACAATGAAGCGGAGTATGAAGCCCTAATTGCTGGCTTACAACTAGCCTTACATCTTGGGATCCAGAACATCCAGGTATATGTCGATTCCCTACTTTTAACTAATCATTTCAATGGATATTATGCAGTGAAAGGGGAAAAGCTAGCCATGTACCTAGAAATTGTGAAGGCCATATCCTAGGATTTTCAAACTTTCAACATATAGCAAGTACCCAGGGATGATAATGCTGAGGCAGCTGCACTAGCAAATCTAGGGTCAGCATTCAAGGCAATGGAGGATACACACATCCCCATAATCCACATACTAAGCCCAACAATAAACCAACAAGAGAACCCAGAAGACATTGATTCTGGGGGCAGGGTCTTGGCATCCAATGCCTAGGATGCACAGTGTCCTGATTCCCAGGATGATCCGTCATCCTGGACGAGACCCGTCATAGACTACCTACAGAATGGCGCTATCCCAAAAGAAGAAAAGGATACTAGGGCATTCAGAACTATAATGGCCAGGTATGTTTTAATAAAAGGAAAATTGTATAAAAAATCTATTGCAGGTACATACCTAAGATGCTTGGAAAGCGACGAAGCTCAGGAAGTACTCAGAGACATCCATGAAGGCGACTGTGGAAACCATACAAGGGGCAGGTCTCTAATGTCCAAAATCCTGAGAACAGGATACTTCTGGCCATCCTTGAGAAAGGATTCCCAGGATTTTTCCCTCTAATGTGATGCTTGCCAAAGACACGCCAACATTCCTCACCAACCTGCTGAACCCTTGTATCCTATCCCTGCATCATGGCCCTTTATGAAATGGGGAATGGACATCGTGGGAAAGCTACCCAGAGCGCCATGAGGAAAAGTCTTTATGTTGGCGATGACTGATTACTTTTCAGAGTTGATAGAGGCTGAAGCATATGTCCAAGTCAGAGAAAAAGAAGTCATCACGTTCATCAAGAGGAATATCATAACAAGATTTGGCACACCCTCTGAAATATTGTGTGACAATGGATCTCAATTCATTGGCAAAAGGACTACTGGATTCTGTGAGAGTTGGGGATAAAATGATAACTTCTACACTAGTGCATCCTCAGGCTAATGACAAAGCAGAGTCTAGTAATAAGATCATTATCAATAATTTAAAAAAAAAGGCTTAAGGAGAAGAAAGGAAAATAAGCAGAAGAACTACCATTAGCATTGTGGGCTAACAAGACTACATCCAAGAATGCCACAAGCCAGACTCCATATTCCTTGGTCTTTGGTATAGAGGCAGTCATTCCAACAGAATTGGTGGTCCCAACATTCAGGGTTATCAGTCAAAGCCAGGATGCAAATAACGAATCCCTTGCTGACGACCTTGATACCGTGGATGAACTACGAGAACAAGCTGCTTGGAGAATGGCCGTATATCAACAAAGAATCTCTAAAACCTACAACAAATGTGTAAGGATCCGAAGATTCAAGGTAGGAGACTTGGTTATAAGGAAATCATTCCAAAACACGACGAATCCAGGGGATGGTGATGTGCTCGGAACGACACTAAAAATACTAATAAAATGGACCTAAAACCTAGACCTAAGACACACCTAATTTTACCGAAATAACCTAAACCGAACCGAACCCTAAGGCAGTGAACCTGTCGGATTATAGTAAAGCTAAGGTAAGACCGGAATATCGAACCTAGGACACTCTAAAGACAAGACTTAACCTAGACCTAGAAAATGGAAATACTGAGTAATTTGGGTTTTGATTTGAGATTTGATTTAACTGGAATTAACTAAACCGCTAATCAACTAACAGACGGAAACAGGACAACCTTGGAAAAACCAGAAGAGAGAAGAGTATCACCTAGACCCTGGAATCCTACTCAGTACCTACAACTTCACTTAGCTTTGATTGATCTGATGGTGGCTAGTTCACCTTTTAAGTCCTTCCTAGCTACACTTCTAACGCTCGAACATGAGTTCACCTTTTGAGTACTTCCTACCTCAACTAGACCTAACCACCCTCGAAACAATCTAAGGCACCTTAAGCTAGCAGGAGCTACCACGAATTACTATGACCGATAAGAATTAGCAAGTTACCTAATTTCCTAGGGCATCCCTCTTCCGATGGCGATGTGATCCTATTCCACTAAGCAACCCAACTAACCTACCTAACTATCACCTTCCGGCTTGTCTAACTAGGGCAGCAAATTGAAATCAAATAAACAATCATTAATCAACACAATAGTTCAAGACGTCTCCTAAACTATTCTAACGCAACCAACCCTAAAGCTAGCTACTTTAGACAAATTACCTAAACCGAAAGACATTCGAAGGTAAAGAGTGCATCAATCAACAATTCTAAATCCAATCGCAATACACAAATGCATTCAATCATAGCAACCATGGAGTTTAATAGAAGCATAACATCAATCAATAAACCAAAAACCGAATACAGTCATAAATACCGAGTGATCATCCAATTAGGTCTAGGCAATACAATCAAATTAGCCTAGCAACATGTCAATGTCTATAAACATAGTAACAATATGATCTTGGACAGTGAACATAGCTAAGTAAAGAAACACTAAGAATTTAGAACAAGACCCGGTGAACCGATGATGATTTATGTTGTAGATGCAATCCACCGATGCTTCCTCCTTCGTTCCCAGCCTTCTCTGTCTTCGAAATCACCTCTCATCGCTCTGTAAATCGCCTCTTAGTCGTGTTATCCCGAATGGAACCCTAAAAGTCGAATTTATATCGACTAAGCAAAGTTTGCGGATTCTCAGGCGGTAGGCGTATCGCCTACAAACATAATTCCTCCAGGCGATACGCCTGGAGTCTGCTACGCGACAGAATAGTCGGTCAAACCGACTTAAACCTCCTGTTGACTTTTCCTAAGCGCCCGTATCGCTTACAGAACCTCTCTCCCCAGGCGATACGCCTAGGGACCCTTCTCCAGCACTTCTTAATTTTCCTTCTTCTTTGAATCCCAAATTTCTCGCGTGGTCTCGGGACTTCATCAAGCTCCTGCACAAACTTGTAAAACCATAAACAAGACTCCAAAAACACTAACTTAGCTAAACACTACCAAAACAAATAGAAACCGACTCAAAATTGACTCAAATACATAACAAAAGGCATAAGAAAACAAGATGTGTTTGCAACACATCAGATGGTAAGCTAGCCCCTAAATAGGAAGGTCCATACTTAATTGACTCAGAGGCATGTAAAGGGGCATATTGGCTTGCCAACATGGAAGGCGAATTATTACCAAGACCAAGGAATGCAGTTCACTTGAGAGCCTATCTTATGTAAGTTCGGTACCCCAGGATGTTATATCCCAGGTATGTCTCCTAATTAAGAAATCGTTCAAGGTATTTGTCCTACATTCTTAAATAGTATATACTTTTGTTTTATTTTTATTTTTGTTTTTATCGCTCTTTATAAAATCTACTAACTCTTGTGGTCAAGACATTTGAATGGAAATAGGTACATGACCCTGGATGCATAAAGTCAGGGATGTATTTCTCCTAAGTTAGAGACCGACCATCTCTCCCCCGTTCAAGGTATCCAGCATACCTTCTAAGGTTTGAGAGGATATCACATCTCCTACGTTTGGGTAATCGCCTGTAGCGCACGACCCCCGCCTGTAGCGCACGTTAACCCACATATTGGACCCAAGATTATGGGATCGACCTGTGTTGATAGCATGGGCGACAACCTCATGATTCATGGATATATAGGGGTTCCCTAAGGTTTTTGGTGTTTTCACACCAACATAAGACATACGAGGCAATACCCTACTTCGTCGGTTCGGCTCGAGGTGGACCCTAGAATTCGCCAGTACGGCACCGGGCATGACCCCAATTCGCCGGATCGGCGCCGGGTTTGACCCCTGGATTTTTGGGCTTGACCCCAGGATTTTTGGGCTTGGCCCCAGTTATTAAAATTTATTCCTAACATGTGTAGGATCTATCTAAGTGATCATGACCTAGGATGGCATGGAAATGCCAAATCCTAGGGTTTCGATATCTGTTAAGTAACAGTTTAGGTTGTTACTAAACATTCCTGTAGAGGCTAGATTATGAGGCTTGTAATATTAAATAAGTTGGGCTGGGCTTAGAGGGTTTAATTAGATTAGTAGGCTAGTTTTATTATGTTTAGGCGAGTTTACTATTAGATTGGGCATGGGCTTGGGTTTATGATTGGGCTTATTGGGTTTATGATTAGCCCATTAGGTTGTAAGAGGTGGTATAAATACCACCTCATGTTTATGATCAAGTAAGCTTTGGGAGAACCTATTTACGATTTCTTGTTTGTGTGTGTGATTTCGATCGGTGTTCTAAGCTTCATAGTAGACGGATTTCCATTCAAGATTCGATCTTTCTCTAAGATCTAATCTCTTCATCTACTATTTTCTTGAATCAATCTCTCACGAGGATTCCGCACTCGTGTTAGATCATTATATCGTGTGTTTGGGAGATTTCCGGACCTACAATTGGTATCAGAGCCAAGAATCACTGATTCGAGGTTCTCACGATATTGATTCAAGCGTTTTCTGGGTTTGTATTCGAGTTTTTGTTGAAGATTTGAAGGATTTTGGAGTTTACGATCGCTGCTGCTGCTGTGTTCTTCGTGTTCTGGGCGTTTACGACTGAAAGTTCTGGGTTTTGGTTGAAGATTGCCTGTTTACGACCCGGAGAAAGGTGTTCACGATTGTACTTGTTGGTCGTACTTGTGTTTACGACTTTGCAGAATCGTAAAGGGTGTTTACGACTTTGTTTTATCGGGAACAGGTGTTTACGACTCCGTGATCGTAATCATTGAATCGTAATCGAGTTTACGATTTTTAAAGGCGGTTAAGTGTTTACGATTAGTGGGTTGATCGGAAACGGCGTTCACGATCGTAATCGGGCGTTTACGATCGGAAACTCATTATTTTGCGGCAAAAAGTCACTATTTCACACTTTCACGGAAACGGGCGTAACTTTTGACTCGTTTGGAGTTAGAGGCTCAAATTTACGATCGGGAGCTCGTTTGGACCCCCAAATTCCACTCCGAAGGCCTCCGTTTTTCAGTTTTAAGTTTTTGACACTATTCTTTGAATAGTACTTTTGCCGTTTTTGCCGTTTTTGCAGATTTTTCAAGATTTTCAGAAGCTGCAAAATGAGTTCAGTGGTTGAAGAAAAGAATATACTTGAGGACGATGATGCTGAGATATGCCCCAATCCTACTTGTGCTCGTATAATTCCTGAACTTAGGCAAATCTGTAAAAATTTTCAGTCAGAATTGTTTGAGACAAAATGCGAGAAGAGCTCATTTAAGGGTAGATGGCAAAAGAACGAAGAGAAGGTTAAAGCTCAAAAATTAGATATAACAAAATATAAGAACCTTGCAACTGAGAACGCCTATTTGTATGACAACGCTAAGTTAGAGATAGCTGAGCTAAGTAAGCAGATAGATGACCTGAAGCACAAGAACAATGAGATGCAGGTTAAGCTTGATATGAATCAAATGAGGAGCAAAAGAATGCTTGAAGCTAGAAAGGAATTGTCACATGCTGTTGTGACTGGTCAAGTTGGGAAACACACACCTGGATTTGGATCAGAAAAGACTGATAAGGCCTTGGCTGCAAACAGCATTATTCCTCCACCAGTTCCCAGAGACATTATAGGAATACTTCTTAGTGAGGATCAAGTTGAACGAACCAAGTCAGATTATAAAGAAGCTGCTCCTCCTATTGATAGTGTCTTGGTTGGAACTACACCATTGACTCAAGAGGAAATAGACAACGAGGCAAACATGACATATGGTGAAGGGAGAATAGAGGATGTATCAAGAGATGATGCTGAGTGCCAGGAGTATAACAGATGTCATAGCTCCAAGTCTGATGAAGCTGGGGTAGAGTTGAAACCATACCCTAAAATTGAAACCCCATGCTTCAAAGTAATTGACAAAGTCAAAAGGGAAAAGGTGATCTTGACGACCCGGCCTGAGGGGAAGATCTTTATGACATCTGGATCTATGTTTGACCAAGAACCAGATGTTGGGTATATACTTACCATCCTTCTCCTCCAAGTTCAAGGGACTAACTGATGGAGTGATAGGTGAAGCAAAAGTTGAGAAGCCAAAGATCACCATCAAGCATCCGAGTGTGAAGCCAACAGCTGGAGTGAAGAATGAAAAACTCAAGGGAGTAGCTGTGTCTCCCATTTCTTCAGTTGGATCATGCAGTTGCCGTTGTGATTGCAAGAATGATGCTTCAACGTCAAAGAATCCAGAGAGCACAAAGACGATGAGGACAGGTTCTACTCAGGCTTCCAGGAACCAGCAGAAAGTCAAATCTGGAGCTGCTGACAAGGCAACGAAGCAGACACAAGGCAAACCCGATCCATATCAGCCACCAAAGACGAATGGGTACACGTCTGACTTCTATCTAAAGAAGCAGACTTGCTTTAATTGTGGCATTGCTGGTCATATTGCTAGGAACTGTCTGTATCGCCCCTATGAACCCTATTTTCCGAAAAGTCAAAGGGTTTCATCTCAGGAGTCTGTGAAGTCTAAGCCGATGATGGTGCAGAAACCTAAGGCAATGAAGACTGTTACTCCCAAGGTTAAACCCTCTGATCAACATTGGGGCGCTGCCAAAGCTGAAAGAAAATATTTAAATCAAAATAACAGCTTTCCAAGTTACCAAAATTTTCAGAAAAAGGTGATGAAACCATTTTCAAAGCAATCAAAACTTGAAAAACCCAAAGTTACCCCTCCCAAGGTAACTAAAACTGTTTTGAAAAATATTTCTAAAATGCAGAAGGTTGAAATACCTAAAGTCACAACTCAAAAGGTGACTAAAACAAAAACTGTTTTGAAAAGAGAATCTAAAATGAAGAAGGTTGAAATACCTAAGGTCACAACTCCAAAAGTGACTAAAACAAATGTTAAATCACCTGGAATTTGGAAGCCAAAAGTCAAGGCAGCTACAACCGAATCATCCCAACTTCCTGATTTTTCAAAAGGAATGTTTTTAAAAGAAGTTTCATTCATTGATTCCTCAGGTGTACCCAGAAAAACAATGGCCTGGGTACCACTGGCTAACTAATCTCTCACTCTGTGCAGGAACGATCATGGAGGATTATCACTAACGTTTTTATTACTAATTTGTTTGTTGATAAGTGATTGTTCCAGGCACATTTTAGGAGACGTATCTTCAAATCTTCACAAGTAAGTTATACATTGGAGGATATGTCTCTTTGAGAGGTAAAAGGTAAAATTCAGCATGAAAGGTACTGTTCTTAACTTGGTTGTTTGAATGATGAGGCAACAAATGGTGTTTTGGGTCAAATCTTTTTAAAATTCTCACTTGATTGATTAAGTGTTTGACTTCAAATGCAATGAAGTGTGCATGTCATAAAACCCAATTTTCTAAAATTTTTCAAATCAATACTTTGAAAGTTAGCTTGGCCAGATATCTTCAAAATTTTGTGTTTTGTTCTTTTAAGTATGTTTGTGTGTTTTGTTTATTTGTTTAAAAAAAATAAATAAATAAATAAATATATATATATATATATATATATGATGATGCTCACAAAATTGTGACATTAAAAATCAAAAAGCAAGGGGAAGAAATGGAAAAGATGAAAATGTTGACCCCTCAAAAATAGTGTGCTTTTCAATTTTTAATTGTTTGTGCCTTGTTTCTGAGAAGTTTAGGGGAAGTAAATTGAATGCACGGGTTGGAGATGGCTGACACGCGTAAGGCGGAAGTGAAAGGCAAGCTCCACGGTGATATGCTCGGTAGGCTCGACCTAAACTTATGACCTCCAATGAAAGTGCTGTGAACTTAAAAGATATATATGTTTAGTTTCCCATCCCAGGTTGCATGGTTTAAAAAACTGAGTCCCGGCAAAAACGGGTTGAGAGTGGTAGTTATACCTAGTATTCACTCTCTCACACGCCATGTTTCTGCTGTTATGACAACACCACAGAGCAAAAGAAAATGAAAAAGAAAGGAAAAAGAAAAAGAAAAAGAAAAGAAAAAGAAAATGAAAAAGAAAAGAGAATAAATAATCACTCAGTTGGTCTTCTTTGCGTGCTTAGCAGCCGACCTGATCACCAACTGATGATTAATGAAATAAGTGGTAGTCATAACGGTGTTGCATGGTTCCTCAAGTTGGGGGTTTGTGAATCCTCAATAAACTCTGAGGTTGGGTAGTGTTTTGGCTAAAAATTACTTAAGTTAAATTAGCAAAGTTTGAACCAAATTTGAATGTGAGGTTAGGTGTCTAATATTCAGATATGAAAATAGCTTGAAATAATCCTGGGACAATTACAGAATTCCAGGGACAAATCACTAGAATCCTGGGTAAAAACTTAGATTTGTTTATGAAATCAGTTGAGAAACTTAGCAACACAAACGAATA
>JBCNJP010000009.1:3550633-3578133 GCA_039602395.1 Deinandra increscens subsp. villosa | reverse complement strand
TAACGACATCATTGCAATGGTTGCTTAGTTCCACCTCCAACACTGAACTAATGTAAATCTCACACATGTGGCCATCGAGCAACTTGGATTGTCCAACGTATCATACACAATAATGTTATAACTTCAAGATATATAAAACTACGTCAAAATGTGGCTTTAGCCACAGTTTATTCGAAAACTCCTAGCCACTATTTTAAATAAAAACGTGGCTTAAGGTAAGAAACACTAGTTTTAGCCACACATATTTTATACTTGTGGCCAAATATATAGCCTTTGGACCCTTTTAGCCACGTATTTTTTTTGTTTATGTGACAACAACAATCAGGTGCAGAAACTTTAGCCACTGTTTTACAAAAATATGTGGCGTTTATTTGTCACACTTACATAAGAGTGGCGAAATGCACCAAACGGCCACGGATTTTTTTTTTGATTTTTTATTAATGTGACCAAAAATGAATATATATGATACCTTTGGTCACGCTTATATATTGTGTGACAGAAGAGTAGATTTTGTAGTTAGTAAATAAAAAAAATCGAAACTGTAAAGTATATATTATGTGTGGCTAAGTGTGAGCAACGGCCACTATTTTTAATTAGTTATGTGGCTAAAAGCTAGTACATATGACCACTTATATTAGGTTGTGTGTTGTGTGACTAAACAGTACAGTGTTCATGTCGTTTCTTATTTATTGTAAGTGACAAAAATGGTCACGGTAAAATATTACATGTGTGGCAAAAGGAAACGATTTGTTTTTCCGACAAGATGAAGCGAAGAAGATATATGAATAGGTGACGGTGTATATATATGATTACTTGACGTCTAATCTCTATCTACCACCTCGAGTTTCGGATATAATTAATTATCGATCATCATCATCACCATATAGGCCGTTTATCTCTCTCTCTCTAAACCCTTTGAAAATGTGGCATTTGCGTCCTCTGAATGTGAACGATAGCCCCGAATACAGTAAATAATCATCTAAAGCACTAAAATTCGAATGCTTTAATATGGAATTCGCGTCTCTGATTTGGTTATTTTCATGGACAGGGGAAGATTTCAGTCTGTTTACTTTGTGATCTATCACCAAGAATATTTTGCGAGCCTTAATGGCCGGATACAATACATCGATGGGAGGGTTCACTACTTCGATGAGGTGGATATTACCTCCTTCTCTTTTGATGACCTAGGTCAAATGGTTCTTGACCTAGGTTATGACTTGAACGATTTCGACTCTTACCCGAGGATCCCAGGGTTGTCTTTGGATTATGGACTAGTTCCATTCACCGACGATCTGAGTGATGTCAGGGCCTTAGCCCTGCACATCAAAGACGAGGAGGTCATCTCCATCTACCTCGATGAAGATTTGGAGGTGTCTTCCTCCTCCTCCTCTGAAAGTAGCATGTTTTAAGTTGTAGTTTTTTTGTATCATATCATATTTGTAATTAATTAATGGATATATATTAAATCATATCTTTTGGATTATATATGTAATTGTTATGTGTTATGCATTCGATGTGTGTTTTGACTCTTCTTCCTGAATAATTCTAGTTCATCCGGTTGTCTTCTTCTGCTTCTCTAATTTACCGATTAACTCTTCCTCCTGAAGAACTCAAGTTCATCTGGTTCTATTGTTCTTCTTCTCTACCGATCAAAGATCTCAAATTTATATTGTTTAATTAATTAGAAATCATCTCAGTCCACCATGGCAGTCAAACACTTGTCTCAAAATGTCAACATACTAACATATCACAAGATTACTTCATGTAAGAACACAATTATGAGTAAAATGGAACTCTACTATCGTATTAACCAATTCATTGAAAATGTATGTACATGTTAAAATGAAAAAATATTTAAATACATGTGGCTAAGAATGGTGATTGTTATGTGTTGATCTTCTAATCTTCTTCTGTACTCCCTTCTTTAACAAATCACCATTCTTTATTTCAAGAACAATGAGTTTGATTACACTCTATTCCGACAGATCCCATTCACTTGGAATCATTTCTTTATGTGTCGAGTGGGATCCATCTCTTCGGTACACACAGTACAATTCCTCATCTAGATTGCACTCCCAAGTTGTAATTGGTGCTTTTGTTTTCTTGGTAGTACCAACGGGAGAAGCAGCAGTAGCTTTATCACTTTGTACCGAAATTTGGCCTTCTGATAGAGAATATTCTCCCTAAAAGTTAGTCTTTCTCTGAACTCACCAATCCTCACCATATCCCGTAGAACTTTCAGAAAACCCTTGTAGAACATCACTGATGCTTCTAACTGTCTTCTTGCCATCACTAGTGACAATTTGATACTTTTCACTCTCTTCAATATACTTCCAGCTAATGACCTTTCTTCTGTTTTTTTCATCTCATTCACTTGAGGTAGATTCCGATTGTGGTGGTGATTTTTCTGGTTCACTAGGAAGAATAGGAGTTTGTAAAGTTTTAGGCTTTTTTGGTTCCTTAGGAAGAATTGGAGTGAAGTTGTCTGCTCTGAACTTTAGATGTAAGGGTTTTAAAGGTTTTGTCAAATTAAGCTTCTTTATTGGTGGAGGCTTAGCTCTTGTGGTTCTAGGAGGGTTTTTCCTTTTGGCTTGGATAGGGGTAGTGGAATTAAAAAGTGAATCTATGAGTTTATGAGGTTTAAGAGAAGAAGGAACTTGTGTATCTTTGAAGAGATCAAATGCAACAAGAGGCTTTGGAAATCCATGTTGTTATGCATCTCTAACCATCTTCTTCTTGACATCATCATAAATCAATCTTAGTTTAGGAAGAGAAGTTTGATTAATGCTCTTGGGATCTTTATTCAGATGTTCAGTGAAGTACAGTCTAAGAGCCTTCAGTTCATCTTCCTTGATTAAGGGAGCACTTTGCAGTTGTAATCTCTTTTCTACCATAGTTTTGTCGGCTTGATGACTCAACTGATCTATATCATGTTCCCATTTTAATTCACTCTTATCCTTCAATAAAAGATCCATGTGGTCTAATACAGTGTTGTCAGACGCATTTCTTAACACTTCTTGTGTTAGACAACCATGGTCTAATATTGCATCCTTCATTTCTGTAATGCGTGCAGGCTCAGTATTCAGCCTATTCGCCTCCTGATTAGCCATTAATTTCTTTTCAGAATCCCTTCTGAGCTTTCTAGCTTCTCATAACTAGCTTCATCAAGTTTAACCATTTCCTCTTCAATTGATCTCCTTCTTATTTCTGTAATCGTGTCTAACATAACCTTGTTATCCTCATACGTTCTCGCTTCAGCATCAAGTTTTAGTGCATAAACAAGACCATCATGTTCTTCCTTAGCTCTCCTCTCTACATCCATCATAGCATCCTTCTTAAGAAATCTCCTTACGGCTTCATTATCTTCAGTGGATCTCTCAACCAGTGGAATGACTCTACTAATATCGTTGCCTAAGAGTGCAGTTGCTAAAACTTCATTATCTTCAGCAAGTGGAGTAATTCTGTCAAGATACATGCCTAAGAATCCACCTGCTATATCGCTTTCATCTTTTCTCCTTTTCCTAACTTGAACCCTAGAGTGTTCATCTACCTGTCTCTTACCATATGGATCTTCTCCATACTTTTCAATTCTGGAGAACAAGATAGTTCTAGAACAACCAATTACATCCTTGGATGCAACAACTAGTGAAGCTGGAGGATATTTCTTGTTCAATACTTCATTTGCTAATTGTTAGTCAAGCATGTGGGTTTTACCTTTTGAACCATATAGAAGACATCCATCATGGCCAATAGGGTAGAGTTGGTGCACAACTGAACTAAAGAAGTGTTTTTGAATTCTTTTAGGAGATTTTCTTCTCATTAGCTGCCCCTCAACTGGATTATACCTCTTCAGCATGTCCCAAACAGTTTCCTTGTATTCAACTACAGGAACTGGGACCAACTCACTTGGCTCTTTGGCACATGACAGGTTTGGACCATAAGGAATCCAATAACCTTCCTATGTTCTTACACCTTCAAGTTCTTCTTAACATCAGCAGGTTTGGGAGCTTCAATAACTGGCTTCCCTTCTTCAACATTTTTAACATCAGAAGTTCCTTCTTCAAGCAACTTCTAAAAAAGCTTCTCTACTTCCGGGTCAACCTGTTCATCAGGATGGCCTTCAACTTCCGGATCAACTTGTTCACCCGCATGGCCTTGTTCCTCCGGATTAACTTATTCACCCGCATGGCCTTGTTACTCCGGATCAAGATGTTCAACCGGATCAACTTGTTCACCCGCATGGCCTTGTTCCTCTGGATCAAGTTGTTCAACTGGATCAACTTGTTCACCCGCATGGCCTTGTTCCTCTGGATCAAGTTGTTCAACAGGCGCAAGTTTTTCAACCATACGCAAGATCCTATTTTGATTTAGATCTAGTTAGACATGTGAATTGCATTTCAACGGTTGACAACCTTACCTATCAGGGGCTTTCAAAGATTGTCTTGCCTTCAACCGTTCAATTTCTTCTCCTTGAGCTCTGACAATTGCACGGAGAGCTGCCAGTTCATTTTCAAGTTTTGTACATGAAACCGTCAATTCAGTAACTGTCTTGCTGCTCTCAACTGGTGTGTTGCCAGCATCCTTGAGCAAAGAAGAGCCAACAAGCCGACCTTGTTCATGCTTAGCACCCACGGTTTCTTGGCACCCGGGATTCCTGTTAGCACTGTCCTCAGGGTCTATTGGGACATCATGAGTAGTGTCACCCCTTTCCACATGACTTCCTTCATCACTACTGCAAGTCACCTTCTTAGCAGAATGTGGATTGGGTGAATGAACCAAGTCCAGCAGTACATCCCCTACAAAGAGGGTACCTGGGAAATCTACTTCATATGGCCTAAGTGATGATATATCACCCTCATTTTGAGGTTGTCCTATAGATGGGGATTGTTCATCCAAATCTAGTGATTCATCAATTAGTTGGAGACCCCTTTTGGTTTTCTTCTTCCTATGCTTTCGTGAGCACGCAGAAGGGTCTACCGCTCGGGTGGTTGGTGATGGAGACCTAGTCCTCTCATTCATTGGAATTTGTGGAGTGGGTGTGGTTTTTGATGTGCACATCCTCTTCCTTTTGGTGGGAATTTGTATATCAGTGGAAGATGATGGTTGCTCTCGTGTGGGCTCAACACTTGTTGGTATAACAAGGTTGTCACCAGGAGCAGTCCTAGCCTTAGGCATAGGGTGAGATGTGTCTCTACCAAGAAAAAAACAGTTTTGTTCACTTGCATGTTAGAAAATGTTTTACTTGTAAAAGATTTAAGTTCAAGATGTTGATCAGAGATTTGCAGATCTGAAAATTCACAACTGAGAATGTATTGGATGAATCTGGGGTACATGTAAAAGATCCTTTTAGGTCTTAGATTTTCCAGCATTCCATCAAATTTCATTTTGTAGAAGTTAAAATTTAGCCAATTTACTAATCCATGAAAAACGGATGATTGGGGTGCAGCGAGTTCATCCCACACAGTTTTCTTATGAGATAGGCAGTGGAGAATGGTATGAGCAAGGTACCGCAAAGCATAGGGTAGTTGTCCCTATTTTATGGTCTTGCAGATTAAGTCACCCCCATAACCAATTGCTTAATAAGTTTTAATGTACATGTCAAAGTTATAATTCGTATCACCTCCTGCATCATTCAATTTCAAATGCTTCCGGATCATTTCTTCATTATTTCAACACCTCAAGAGGATGAAGCTCCTGCTTAACCTCAGGTAGATGACCGTTGGGAGGATGAAGCCTTCTTGAATTGGGCACTTGAATACTTTTACGAACTGGATGATGAAGTTCATCTTGAAGAATAAGAACCGATGGATGAAGATGTGGTGGATGAACCCGCCGGAAGAGTCACGTGGAGACATTTAATGAATTAATTTGGTTATGTTTATGTTTAAATTTAGGTTTAGTTATGTTTAATATACATATTGCTTAATTAATTTTGGGTTTTATTATCAGTTTGAACAATTCCCCCCCCCCCCCCCTTTTAATTAAAAATTGTCACCAAAAATTTTGAATTTCCCACCACTAGTTCAAATTTCACTCAAAATTTCGAACTAAATGTACTTATTATCGATTCATCACATACTTTTCCCTCTCACTTTCACCGAAAATTTCCAATTAAACGCCTCCAGCGAATAACTAGGTCTTCTTTCTCATCCATATCACTAATTTTGATTCATCACTAATTTCGTCTCATGGACGTTCACGAACGAATAGTGACGCAACAAGGAGCTTCAACAAACGGCGCTAGCGATTCTTCAGAATTTCCATGTGTTTTGGGAGACCAATCTGTCCAGAAAATGGTAATTATCAAGTTATTCATTAATTACAATATGTTTTCATAAAATTGTTTGTTTTGTTTATTATTGATACACGTTTAACTTGGGATCCCTGTATTTGTGTGCAATTATAGTTACAGATCGATAAAATTTCGTTTCATATAGAATTAGGAAGCTAGGGGTTATTTACTTTCTTACATAACTGTTGGAGCATGCTAAATTAGTTATTTTATGCTAAGAATGTTGAGGTCATGTTACAGGTGTTGGTGGGTGGGGGGGGGGGGGGGGGTTGGTTACAAGAATCTTGATGAACCTCCATTCTTTTTTATATAAAGTGAAGACGTGATGTTTCACTCTTCCCTTTAGACATCTTTTGTTGATAACATATCAAATAATAGGGTCTTTATGTGATATATTACTAAGAACTAATTTATTTCCAACAACATGTTTGTAGGATCATGTTAAAAGAATAGAAGAATGTTGATGCCAAGCATCTGCTACATTATTTTATCCTACATTTTGTGAATTTTCAAACTTTAAGAACCTGCAACATTCTTATTTGTTTACTGTTTCATCCGATACATTCTATGTATTTCAAACTTTATTTTCTGCATGCTTTCTTATTTATGTATTTTGTTAAAAAGCATCTAACTACATTCTGTTAATTGTACAAAATTCAAGGATGGATCCATCAACCTTGATCACATGGAAAAACTTGAGTTGGTACTTAACGAAGAGAGACTTTTGCGTGATGAAAAAAATGAAGAACTTAAGGCCCTCTTCTTGAAGATTGAAGAATCGGAGAAAAGACTTGATCTACTTATAGCTCATCTGTTTGCACTTGAAACACCGTTACCACAACAACTTAATGCTCCGGCATCTACAGAGGTAAATTCTTTACATCACAACTTAATCATACTATTCACAAGTACCTAGTAACATTTACTTTTTACCAATTTGAAAACATTGTTCTAGATAACTTCTAAGGAGATTTATAGCACTAATCATGCTGACATACACACAACGGTTAGTATTTGTCAATCTCATTATCGGTTTAACTGCTGATTTCAAAAAAGTAATTTACTGAATTGTAGGGCATTAAATCGGTATTCGATTAAACTCATCTGAAGTGGTAGAAAAGAAAAAGGTAAATATTTTCCAGTTAAGTTTCATTCCATTCTGTAGTTTCACATTAATCTATTTGGGAATGTCATGTAGTCCCAATTCTAATGTTATTTGGTACCTCAAACACTTGGGCGAGGTAGTGATTGTTGGAACAAATGGTGAGATGTGTACCAAATAAAGTTCAACTGACTTTGAAGTTGATCCGGAACTTAATGTCATGTTCATTCGGATGTTTAAAGTTCATCTGGATATCTAATGTTCATTCGGAAATCAATTGAATTGTAGGACCTGATCACCCATACTACTTGCAATAAAATGACACTCCTCGGCCCATATTTATCATGGTGGTAAGTAGGCCTGGCAATCTCAGCCCAGACACCTTAATTTGGGTTGTTTTGGGTATTTTCGTTATGTCTTTGGGTCTTTTTGGGTCAAGCATTATTTAGGGAGGGTCTAAATGGGCCAAATGAAAAAGAATAACAAAGAAAAATGGGCTAGAATAGGCAATTAAACAAAAGAGGATGGGTCAGAATGGGCAAAAAAAAATTGCCCTACCCAAACCAGTAAACCACGGTCGCTGTCTTCTCTTAGAAAGTTAGAATTCAGAAATCAAAATCGCTGTATTCGTCCACCTTCTTCCACCGTCCACCACCGTCGACCACCGTCGTCCACCGTCCACCACCGTCGACCATCGTCGATTATTGAAGCGCTACTTGAAGAAATCCCCAAATCTGAACCCTAATCGCCTCCGATTGGAACCTTGTTGATTCTCCGAGACAAATATACGGGTAAATCCATCGTTCACCATCAGACTCTTCACTCTCGTCTCTCGCTAATCCATCGCTAATCTGCTCAAGACAGCTTAACCATCGCTGTTGTTTTTTGCTCAGTGCTCACCGGCGCTAATATTTTCCACCGGCACTGCTCCACGCCTCCACGGCTCCACCCATTTGTTCAAGGTACGAATTCTATTTTCTTCTATTTTTGTTCTGATTTCACTCCTTAATTGTGACTTTTCTGTTTATTGTTGTGTGCACACAACCTGTTCGACTAAATGCCTGTGATAAATCACTCATAAAAAACTCAAATCTTGACTAAGTTCTCTATTGCAAGCTATTGTTAATTTGTTTACAGAAGTGATAAAGTGATAACGTATGATCTTGAAGTTTTTTTAAGCTAAATCTATTCAATTTGTTTTTTTTTTCTTTCCTTTTCTGGATTTAAAATGCATTTTCAATTGGTTCACGTAGTTTTATTTTTATCTCAACCCATTCTGACCCGTGTCTGTTTTGGCCCGTGCCCGTTTTGGCCCGTGCCCGTTTTGGCCCGTACCCGATCTGCCCGTGCCCGTATTAACCCAAACTAAATTAGCCCGTTTTGGTCCGAGCCCATTCTGACCCGAACCCCTATTAACCCGCCAGCCTGCCCAGCCCGACCCGCCCATTTTGCCAGGCCTAGTGGTAAGTACTTGAAAATTGCGATATATATTCTGATCAATTTCCATAACCTAACTATCAAGTATATGTTTTTGTGTAGGAATACAAGAAAAAATGGTCCTAATTAAGCTTAAATATGAACAGTTGAAGATGAAGATCACGTGGTAGCATTGTTGGCTCGCAGATTGAGAATAATGCATTTATGTAGTGAAAAAAAAATTAATTTTTTATTTATATTTCATTTGTATTTAATTTGTAATGAACAAAAAGTTTGTAACTGATTTTATTTGATCAGTATTGAGAGAACATATCTGATTTGAACAACCATTTCACCACTTTTTCTTTCCCCAAATATATGTGACCATATAATACCAAAGGTCACACTTTTGATATTTTAACGTGGTCGTTGTCACCCTTTGGCCACGCGTATTGGGACAAAATATATGCTTTCAACAACCCTTTGGCCACCTTTTTTTTCAAATATATGTGGCTAAAACACAAATATATGTGACAATATAATAACAAAGGCCACACTTTAGATATTTTAACGTGGCCGTTGCCACCCTTTGGCTACGCGTATTGGGACAAAATGTATAATTTCAACAACCCTTTGACACGTATTTATATAATATATGTGGCTAAAATACAAATTTATGTGACCATATAATACCAAAGACCGCGTTAAACAAACACATGTGGCCGTTAGGACCCTTTGGCCAAGCTTTCCGGAAAAATTGTTTGATTATAATAATAAATATTGGTACCCTTTTGTCACGCTTCTAGGTGGCTTCAGCTACTGATATTCTAACGTGGCTGTATGATACATACGGTGACTGGACCTTTCGTGTCGATTGAAATGAAGAAAAAAAAAACGTGACCAAAGACCTTTGGTCATGGGTCTTTTCCATGGCCAAAGACCAATTTTAACGTAGTTAAAATATGGTTTTTCCTATACAAAAAGATTTAGCAGTGCACTTCTTGCCCATTTGTCTTTGATTTCTTCTAAAATATTGAAAAGGTATCTAAGGGCATACGGTATACCCCGCGTTAAGGAGTTTTAGCGCTGTTTAACGCCACTAAACACCATCCCATCGCGCATGAAGAGTTGCACCATATGAGCGGTGCTAAATATACAACGTCGTGATCTTTCTTCTTGAAGCTCCTTGAAGCCAATAGTCCATCAACACATGGACAAAACTTTTATATTATTAAATCTAAATAATTAATTTGGAAGAAATCTAGTTTTTCTCAACTAACTTAAGCATGCTACATTTCTTTAAAGAATAAAATTCGAGATCTGTATTATTTTTATTTTCTGAACACAATGGTATAAGTTTGAACGGAAAAGACCTAGTTTTTTTAAGTATTTTTTGCCTCGTGAACGTTATACATGGTTGTATAATTTTAAACAATATGATCCTCAAGTATGAGGGTTTTTTTTCAAGTAGTTTATTTTATGTTTGACATAATTTTTTTTTAATTTCCCTATTTATGTAATATGTATCTTTTATTTTTGTTAAATTAAGATTTTAGATCGCAATTTATATTTTTTTAAAGAAAAAATAATAATAATAAAATATTAATAACACCACATAACATAACATGGAGTATGCCCCGTCCATGTTAAGTGGTGTTAACAATCCAGTTATCGTTTACGTGACTATTGTTAAAATTTAACACCACATACATATAACCACGTGCCCTAAAAGTTTCAAAAGAAATTTTAATTATATCACTTGTCATTCTATAATTACCCTTTCTAATAACAAAGGTAAAGATGGTGACCGCCGATGCCAATAATTGCACGGAATCCGTGTCCGTTTGTTCCACTTCTTATCACCTCATCTTCTTAAAAAGGTACAATGACTTTTCTATATCTCCCACACTCTTTTCATTTTATTTTATTTTACGTATTTGTAGGTCCATGTAATTTGGTCCAAACATTTCGAACTTGCAGGAGTGTTGATTATTTATTTTCGTTATGCCCTAATTGAATAGAAAAAAAAAAACAAAAAAAAACAAAAAAAACTGATTACAAATAAAAAATAAACACAAAATAAATGGAATAACACCATATTGCTAATTAGAAAGTAGAAAATCAGTGAAAGTAGGAACTATTGGTATTTTAGTGTAAAATGGATAAAGTTTGATATGCAAATATGAGTCGACGCATATTTGTATAGCAACGAGACTAACGAGGGTTCGGGGCAACGCCCCCGAAAGCGGGGTCCAAGGGGCAGCAGCCCTGGCGGGGTCCAAGGGGCAGAGCCCCTGGCTGGTCAGCTTGGAAAATTTGTATTTTCAATGAAAACATTTAAGGGAAAATTGATTAGAAAAATTAATTTTCGTAATTAATGTATATTTTATTTATATAAAATATGTTGTAATTATCCCTTAAAAACCGTGGATAACTGCTTGAGCAGTTGATCGACAATTCCAAACCGCTTCCTATTTGTTTGGATCGGAATTCCATTTTTATACGGATGCTAATCATAATTTGATTAGATTTCTCTCTGCAAACATACATACAAATCTTTGTAATCTTCTGATTTTATCCGATCGTGAAGTGGTATACACTCCATTTTATCGATCTGAAAGCGATATTCGCGACTTCAGATTCTATCAGTTTACACTTTCATAACAGGAACTCGAAAATCCATAACAGTGAAACGGTGGTTAATTTGTAGAAAGAACAAAACCGTTACCAATAAAAACGATGGATGAAAGTACATGCATGAATGAACAATCAGTAGAAGGAAGAAATTCATTAAAAATGAAAAGGATGGTTAATATGTCGGATGAACAAAATCATTATTAGTGAAAACGATAGATGCAAGTCCATGAAAACGATGGTTAATAGAGGATAAGAAAAGGCATAAGGGGTGTAAAGCTGAATAGATGGACACGTGTGATGGATTTGAAAGAATATAAGAGTTGTATCGAGTGCCGGATTCAGCTAGGACCCGGTAGGGTCTTAGACACCCACTTAAATTATAATTTTTATAATTAGTTTTTTGAATCAAATGAGTAAGACATCTAAGTTTTTTTTTTCGATACACCTAAGGCACCCAATAACATTTGTGAAAATGATTTCCTTTTAGCTGTTTTTTTACACCAAGATTTGTAAAAATAGTTTTTCATTAGTTGTTTTTGGCACCAAAGACACCCAAAGTTATCAAAAATTATTGAATAAATATAACTTATTTTAATATTGTTTTTCTATTTATATTATTTTTTGCTGATTTTATTTTTGGCACCCACTAAACAAATTTTCTCAATCCCTCACTGATTCCTGTCAATTCAATGAATGCATTACCTATCGATGATCTTGAATCGGATCAATATCATGAATAACAATATCTGAGCTATTAAATTAATTCGTCGTCGAGAATTGAATAGTATAACATACGAACATCTTTTATCCATACCGAATTCAAGATTGGATTCCCGGACCAATCAAAAGTTCGATTTATATTTTTAAATTCTAATTATTAGAAATTTTTTGAAGTCTGGGCGCGAGGTTCCTTAGGCAATAAAAATGAAACTTAGCTTTGAAAGGTTGTACATTTCGCATAAAAAAAGTGCAATACAAGTTGCCTTTTGTTATATAGGAAAATCATTATACTATTATAATCAATATTAGTATTGTTATTAGGTTTAGTATTGACATAGAAAATATAGGGGGGGATTCATTGTTGACATTCTAAAAAGTATAGAATCGATAACTCTTATTTCGTATTTAAAATTACTCTATTTAGCATGCGAAATTCGCTGAAGAAAATAAAAAAACTGTGAAAAAAAATAATCACATCATTCAGATATACAGATCCAAGTGTCCAGAAGAATGTCTAAAATCTGTACTTTTAGACTATAACCTGATAACGATACAGTATTACATCAGTGTAACAATTAACTGAGTGAACGTTTAAACCTTCATGATGAACTTCAAGAATATCCGCGAATTGAAAAACAGCTAAATTGTTACTCTTCATAAGCGTTGAGAACGGTAGAATGTAATCTTCATTAGCCATCACAATCGAAGAAGAAGGATCGGGATTATTTTCGTTCGGAGGGGTATAAAATAGATCATGGTTATCTTCAGATTCATGATTGAATGATTCACCAATAGGACTGGAACATTCCACTCCATCAATTGCTTCGTGATCTTGATTAGACGAATTAGAAACCATATTTTCGTGGTCTTGGTTTTTTCCTTCGTGATCTTGATCTTGCATGTCCATGACGTTGGAAAGAAAAAACAAAAGAACAGAAGATGTGGGTAATGAAGAACTGGACGTGATTGTTGAACATGATTAGGGTTTTAGTAGAAGAAAGAGAACGTAACTAAATCCCTGTAAATCATTAAATCAGTTGAATGAAATTAAAATTGGAAAATAGTTTACTAAAATAGAATTGTTGAAAATACCTTATTTCCCTTTAGTTATAAGAAAAATAAAAAAAAAATTAAATGTTATGTTGTGATTGTTGAAATAGGTTATCCAAGTTTTTCAATATATATATAATGGTTATGTTCAAATGAAAACTTTTTATTTTGTGTACTTTTGAAAACCAAATCTCAACCACTAATTTTAGGTGGGGACCACTATAATTCATGGGGGGATTTTCATATATATAAACTAGTGGCTTAGAATGTTTCTCAAAAGTTCTCAAACCCAATTGGTTCTCAAATGATTCTCTTCATATATATATATACATACATATATATATATATATATATATATATATATATATATAGGGTAAGGATCATGCGAAAATAACTTTTATTGCGAAAACACGAAAATAAATATTAAAACCTCTATAACTTTTTCATACATTAATATTTTTAAAAAAAAAAACTTACACCAAAATCCTTAAAATTATGTTATCTTTAATTCTAGAAAAAAAAGTTAAAAAAATCAAGTTTTTTTTTCATTTATTATTATTGCACATGTGCAATAATATATTTTTATTTTATTATTGCCCATGTGCAATAATATTAAAAACTCTATAACTTTTTCATACGTTAAAATCTTTTATCGCACCATAAATCTTATAATTCTGTTATCTTTAATTCTGGTGAATATTAAAAAAAAATCAACGTTGTTTTTATTTTTTTTATTATTGCACATATGCAATAATATTTTTTTTATTGCACATGTGCAATAAAATTAAAAGTTCTATAACTTTTTCATACGTTATTATTTTTTTTATAAAAAATTACACCATAAATATTATAATTCTTTTATATTTAATTACAGAAAAAACTAAAAAAAAATTAACGCTTTTTTTTAATATTGCACATGTGCAATCATTAAACAAATCATGAAATATTAATTGTTTAACTTTATTTCTCAAAATTAAAGGTGACATTATTCTAAGACTTTTGGTGCAAATCTTTTAAAAAAAATATTAACGTATGAAGAAGTTATAGAGGTTTTAATATTTGGAGTTAAGTACACAGCTAGTACTTGTGGATTACCCATAGTAACAACCTGGGGTACTAACTTTTGGCTATAACGACATAAGGTACCAACTTTTTATTTTGTATCAACATGGGGTATTAAGCTAACACCCCGTCAGTTTTTAACGGAAAACACCCCTCACGTGTAACTTAACCCTCTAAATACCCCCAAACTCCCCTTTCTATGTGTGTACCGAGGAAGAGAGAAGACAGCCTACCGGCTCTCCCCGTGTTTCCGGGGACAAACCAGCCGGCCATGGCAGAGCCCCATGGCAGTGGGTGGTGGTTCGGCCTCAAACCTTTTCCCTCTTTCCCCTCCTCCGATTCTGAGGCCTACCCATGGACCCCGAACTGTTTCTCGTCGCGGCAGGAGAAGGAAGGAAAGGCAGCGGTGGCGGCTGCTAGGTTACCGCCATGAACGACGGCGGCAACGCCCCTCTCTCGTTTTCTCTGGCGACGACGGTGAGTTATCTTGGTTCATCTCCTCGGTCTCTTTCATTTTCCAGCTTATTCACTCCTTGAATCTAGATTTCTTTATACATGTTTAGATCGGAGCGGGTGAAGGGGTTTTTGGTGGTAGTTAGCATCGGTGTGGAGGTAATGGTCCTCGGTCTCTTTCATTGTCCAGCTTATTCTCTTCCTCTGGTTGACGACCAACCGGCGTCTCCTTCCCGTTCCAGCGAGCCGGCGGCGGCTAGGGTTTGGGTGGTGGCAGTGGCCACGGGGACTGGTCCTCACGTTTTTGTGGTTGATCAAGGGCTTTTATTTGGGGGGTTAGGCTAAATGGACTAAACTGCCCTCACGTTTTTGTCACGTGAGGGTGTTTTCTGTTAAAACTAACTGGGTGTTAGCTTAATACCCCATGTTGATACAAAATAAGAAGTTGATACCTTATGTCGTTATAGCCAAAAGTTAGTACCCCAGGTTGTTACTATGAGTAAACCACAGGTACTAGCTGTGTAATTAACTCTAATATTTGTTTTCGTGTTTTCGCAAAAAAAAAAAAAAAAAAAAAAAGACACTTGTCCTCACCACAAAATTTTGGATTAAGTCAAAATTTTAATAAATAATTATCCAAAATACTAAATTTCCATATTTGGGTTTATTTAGTTTAAACTTTTAATAAGTAATTATCTAAATACAATTTTTTTATATTAAGTTGAGTAATTATCCAAATACTAAATTTTAATATTAAGGTCAATATTTTATTACACATACATTATATTTTTTAAAATAATATAATTTATTACATATACTTTAATACATTAATATATATAATGCTTATAATACTTTATTCATAATAATATTTTAATTAAATATTATACATGTAATACAAATATTTTATTCTATTTAGTTTTAAAATTTTTTTAACTAAGTTTAAATTTAATTTTACCAAGTATTTCATTTTAATATAATAAATAAAATCTTTATTTTCCCTGACTAGATTTCTTTTTAAATGCAAACATCCGGTTACCCGGGGGTTTTATCATGACAAATGATGTTACCCACGACACGTTACGACCACAGTCCATACGCGTAATCAAGACCATTATATATATATATATATATATATATATATATATATATATATATATATATATATAGGGTAAGGATCATGTGAAAATAACTTTTATTGCGAAAACACGAAAACAAATATTAAAACCTCTATAACTTTTTCATACGTTAATATTTTTTTAAAAAAATTTGCACCAAAATCCTTAAAATTATGTTATCTTTAGTTCTGGAAAAAATTAAAAAAAATCAAATATTTTTTTTAAAATTATTATTGCACAGGTGCAATAAATTTTTTTATTATTATTATTGCACATATGCAATAATATTAAAACCTTTATAACTTTTTCATATGTTAAAATTTTTTTATAAAAAAATGCACTATAAATCTTATAATTCTGTTATCTTTAATTCTGGAGAAGATTAAAAAAAATTCAACGTTTTTTAATATTTTTTTATTATTGCACATGTGCAATAAAAAATTATTATTGCACATGTGCAATAATATTAAAACTTCTATAACTTTTTTCATACGTTAATATTTTTGATAAAAAAATTGTACCATAGATCTTATAATTCTGTTATCTTTAATTCTTGAAAATATTTAAAAAAAATTAATGTTTTTTTGTTAATATTGCACATGTGTAATATAATTAATACGTATTATTGCACATGTGCAATAATAAAAAAATTCACGAAATTTTATATGTTTAATTTTTTTCCCCAGAATTAAAGGTGACATAATTATAAGACTTTTGGTGCAAATTTTTTAAAAAAATATTAACGTATGAGGAAGTTATAGAGGTTTTAATATTTGTTTTTGTGTTTTCTCAATAACATCTTGTTTTTTATTTGATCCTCCCTATATATTTATATATATATATATATATATATATATATATATATATATGGAAAGGGTCTGGAGAAAACCCATTTTTGTTGTGAAAACCCTGAAAACCCTGTTTTTACATATATAAAAAATAAAAAAATATAAAAAAATTATTTTTATTTTTAAGATGGATTATACATACATCTTTATTAGTTTTGGTGAAAAGAATTAAAAAACCGTCTAGCGGATTTTTTTATAAAAAACTTTTTTATACTTTTTTTCTTTTGGAAATAATTGGAAAATTGGATTTTAATAATATGAGTTTTAACTCATTGGCGAATAATAATACGAGTTTCAAAGTTGGCTGACAATAATACCAATTAATGAGGTGGGTGTCAATAATGAAATGCCGTTAGTTGAACCCTAACGGCGTTACAAAAAAGAGTTTGAAACTCATTGAGTGCCACGTCAGCAAATTTGTAACGCCGTTAGGGTTCAACTAACGGCATTTCATTATTGACACCCACCTCATTAATTGGTATTATTGTCAGCCAACTTTGAAACTCGTATTATTATTCGCCAATGAGTTAAAACTCATATTATTAAAATCCAAATTTCCTTTTCTTTTTTACATATGTAAATCACCCAGTTTTTTTTCTTATACATATGTAAATTCATCAGGTTTTTTTTTACACATGTAAATTTCCGAGAACGGGAAATAAGTATTTTTTATCAAAATCTAAAAAAAAAAAAACAATCCATGATTTCTTCCATTTTTTAGCCCTGAACTAAAAAATCAATGTTATACAATCTAGTATTTTTTTTATATTTTTTACAACGGGACGTTAGGGTTTTCATATCTAAAGTGGGTTTTCAAAGGATCCCTCCCCTATATATATATATATATATATATATATATATATATATATATATATAGGGGAGGGATATAATGAAAACCTCTCCGAGTTGGAAAACCGTAAAAACCAAGCTAAAAAATTCGGTTTTTGTTCCGATTTTTTTTATGGTGATCCTCTAAGTTAAAAAGACCCCCTTTATGCAAAAAAACAAAAAAAAAGCCTAGTCAAATTTTTTAAAAAAAATATTTTATAACCGAGGTTACATATGTAACAGGGTACTGTTACATATGTAACCTCGGTTATAAAATATTTTTAAAAAAAAATTTGACTAGGCGTTTTTTTATTTTTTTTGCATAAAGGGGTTTTTTTAACTTAGAGAATCACCATAAAAAAAATCGGAACAAAAATCAAATTTTTTAGCTTGGTTTTCACGGTTTTCCAAACTTCGGAGAGGTTTTCATTTTATCCTTCATATATATATATATATATATATATATATAGGGGATGGATATAATGAAAACCTCTCCGAGTTTGGAAAACCGTGAAAAAAAAACACTCCTTATGTCAAAAAATTATAAAAAAACACTAAAACATTTATGATATTAATGATAATGCTACATAGTGCACATGTGCAATATAGAATTAAAAAGAAATTAGATAATGTTATTTTTTTCTTTTAGATCTAAAGATAACCCAACTATAAGATTTATGGTGCAATTTCTTTTAAAAAATATTAAGTATACCACACGTATGAGGTTTTTTATTTTGGTGTGATGCACATGTGCATCATTAAAAAATACGAAAAAATAACAGTGTTATAAGATATATGGTGCAATTTAGAATAAAAACATATTAACGTATGCTAAAAGTATGAGTTTTTTTATGCACATGTGCATCACACACAAAAAAACAAAACGTTAATTTTTAAAATCTTTTTTTCCGGAATGGAAGATAACATAATTCTAAGACTTTCGGTGTATTTTTTTTTTTAAATATTAATGTATGAAGAAGTTATGTTAGTTTTAATATTGGTTTAGTATATATATATGTGTATATATATATATATATATATATATATATATATATATATATATGGGAGGGTTTCTGTGCAAACTACTAAATGCTTAACCTTTTATATTTATTGAACGTAATATAAACCATCACGAAAGTATTTATTTAATAAATACAAGCTAACGGGTTTTCAAACGAATACAAACGAGATTAAAATGTCAAGACTTGACCGGTATCACTTGGGTGACCTATGTTACTCAAATGATTGTAGACCTTATGCATGTGCCTATTTAATTATTTAGGACGTTACGTGCTACCGTTCCTACACTGTTTACTACTACCTAACTGCTGAATCAGTGAGTTTCACGGCCTCTTTTCTTTGAACTGTTTTATACTTTGGGGGAGAAATCATGAAATCTGATAAATGCTTTTACTTAATATTATGGTTTATCTGTTAGCCGTATGACTACTTGTTCTCTTACTGATTGCCCAATTTGGTACATTATCGTTATAAACGTTTGTACAACTGTATCCTACCATTAATTGATTTCAATTAGTTCTGTACGAAACGATAGCTGGTGAATAGATCTATTTGGGTTGACAACCCTGCCCTAACTGGTAGCTCCAGTTCTGACTCCGGATTGTCTGGGGGTACACGTCAGTTATTCTGCTATGTTCAACATCTCTCGGGCGAGATGCTATGGGTGGGTAAACCGTTAGTATTTGAAATCAAGTTCAAATGAGTTCATACAACCACAATGGTAAACCAATGTAATATTTAAGTATACTGAAATTGTTTTACCAACTTTAAACGTAGAGTCATAAACCTGTGAACCTCACCAACTTTATGTTGACCTTTTAAACTCATGATTTCTTAGGTAATTGATGCAAACTTCGGAGGACATGCAAATGGGGCTTATTCATGCTATCGGACCTACTTTTGGAGTCATAGTCCCAACCTATCCAAAGAACTCGTTTTATGATTTAACATTTAATTTAGAATCTATGCTTTTCAAATGTAAGACATTATCATTTCCACTACCTTTTCCGCTGCAATGAAATGACGTAATGTTTTATGAAGTTTAAATTTATTAGATGATGTTTTGTGTATCCTCGACTATGATTCCATTCTCGCTCACACCCAGCACCGTTGACCAGGGTGTGACACATGCCCACGTTCAGCCATTCTCGGGGTGTGACACCAGAGCCAAGTTCACAAACATGTATCTCACCGACTTCCATGAAGTGACAAAATATTACTAACACAAATGCCAACCAGTACCTTCAGGCCGAAGTTAGCGTGAAAGCCGTGTTTGTTTACATAGACATAAAACTCACGAACGTATTACTTTGCATAGGGTGCGAGTCACCATTATGATCATGCATCGTACCCCAGTCGGGTGTCACAAGTCCGAACGATGAGCTTTTAACTCCTGAAATGGTCTATAATACGCAAGGTACATTTATTCAAAAGGTTTAGAAAATACACTTTCAATTTAGAAGAGTTTTCATAAAGTCATTCGTATTTACCTTGAGAAAAATATGTAAATTAATTTTACCTACCAACCAAAGGCTCCTTTATCCCCAAGTGAGTATAAGAGTTTTAGCCAAGCATAAGCTTGACTTTAATGGTTTGCTTAAAAGAAAATGAGTAGTTCATAGACAAACTTTAAACAAATTCTTATTAAGTTAATATTCTTACAAACTTGAAAGATTAAGACTAAGAAAAACACCAAGTGGCTCGACAACTAACTAATCTATATTAAGTAGGAGAAGAGAAGAATTGAGCCATTGAAAATGGAGGAGAGGGCGGCTTTTATAGGCAGAGGATGGCATCCAGCATGGACCGTGCCTGGCAGGGCACGCTGCACGGGTTGTGCTTGGCAGACGATCACTTTGGAATATTCAGGTTCAGAGACACGGGCCGTGTAACATCAGTGGCACGGACCACGTGCGATAGTCAAAAGTGGCACGAGCCATGTGCATTAGGGGCATGGGCCGTGTGTCGTCAGGATCAGAATCAACGCTTTCAGGGAAACGCGGGAAAGAGGCACGGGTTGTGCCTGGCTAGGCACGGGCGGTGCTTGGGCCAAAAATTACCGAGCTTTGTGTTTTGTCTTCATTTATTCCATGGTTTTAGCTACTTTTATGATTTTAACCTGAATCAAACATAAAAACTAAAAAGGAAACAATATTTGGTTATTTCGTTAGTAGTCAACCTGATTTAATCCATTTTGTGAGGGATATTTGCCATAAAATATGTATAATTTGAATCACTTCAGTTTAACTTTAAAAAGTCAAACTGTCATAATGGTATCCTCCATTGTTTAGTAGGTTAGAATATTGGTCAGTTTGACTTTAAAATGTCAAACTTTCATAATGGTATCCACCATTAATTTCTGCTAATGGTAATTTTGTAGCCAAAACTGTCATAAAGTTAGTTTGACTTTGAAAGGTTACTTGCTGCATATGGTCACTTGTTTACCACTTGTCTACCATTTGAAACTTTTAAAACTGTCATATGGTAACTTGTTTACCACTTGTTTACCATTTGAAACTTTACAACTGTCATATGGTCAGTTGTTTACCACTTGAAACTGTCATAAAGTCAGTTTGACTTGAAACTTGTTGTAGCCAAAACTAATGGTCACTTGTTCACCACTTGAAAGGTTATTTGCTTTAACATTTGAACTACCCCAAATCCAAACAACTACAACCATTATAAAAGGTGGAAAGAGATGGATTTTACATTGCAAGAAATACATAAAATCCAACCACTTAAAACAAAAACTCATTTTCAGGTAGAAGTTCTTCCTTTCAACTTCTGATCTAAGTTTTGCCACAGTCCTTTCAAGTTCATTCTTAGAGTTCAGCAGACCAGGTATGATTACTTTTGAACGTGAGCACATGGGATGATCCAGCCAAACAAAGAACCGGCATCTTGATTGCTACAAATGGAGTTGAAATTTGATTAATTTATTTAGGGGAGTAACTAAAAAAAAGAACTTACAGTGTTAGGGCATGAGTAGAACTGTCGTCTAGGATTTGCGCTTGTACATTAGGTTTGGATTAAAGCCAACCTACCACGTTTGCAGATAACAATCTTCGTAAAACCTAGTTCGGAGATGATCGAAGAAGAGAACGGCCAGAGAATTGAGGTTTGGATTTGGATCGATGGGTTTTAATATGTGGGGGTAATGTTAATTGTCAAAATTGGCCTCACGTTTTTTGTCACCGGGGGGGGGGGGGGGGGGGGGTTGCCGTTAAAAGTTAACGGGGTGTTAGCTTAATACCCATTTTTTTAATTTTGTTTCATAAATGGGTACTAAGCTAACACCCCGTTAACTTTTAACGGCAAACCCCCCCCCCCCCCCCTTGGTGACAAAAAACGTGAGGCCAATTTTGACAATTAACATTACCCCCACAGATTAAAACCCATCGATCCAAATCCAAACCTCAATTCTCCCCCATAGATTAAAACCCCTTAAACTTGTACGCGTAGTGAAAAATTTTAGGATTTTTTTCGGATTTTTTAGGTTTTATCACCGTGTGCTACCCCTAAAATTTTTTTTTATGTGTTTATAGTTCCGCCCCTGGTTGTTACTATGGGTAAACCACATGTACTAACTGTGTAATTAACTCTATATATTACGAGAACGTGAAAACCAATATTAAAAGTTACATAACTTCCTCATACGTTAGTATTTAAAAAAAATTGCACCAAAAGTCTTAGAATTATGTTATCTTCAATTCTAGGAAAAAAGATTTTTAAAAAATAGTGTTTCATTTTTTTTTTGTGTGTGATGCATATGTGCATCACAAAAAAAAAACTTATACTTTTAGCATACGTTAATATGTTTTTATTCTAAGTCACATCATATATCTTATATTTCTGTTACTTTTTCATATTTTTTTCATATTTTTTTAATGATGCACATGTGCATCACACCAACAGAAAACCTCATACGTGTGCTATACTTAATCATTTTAAAAAGAAATTGCACCCTAAATCTTATAGTTGTGTTATCTTTAAATCTAATGAAAAAATAACATTTTATAATTTTTTTTAATTCTTTGTTGCACATGTGCAGTATGTAGCATTATCATTAGTACCATAAATGTTTTAGTGTTTTTTATAAGTTTTTTGACATAAGGAGTGTTTTTTCGCATGATAAATCGTCTTTTAGCACTACTAATGATAATGATGCATATGTGCAACACACGAAAAAAATAAGAAATGTTAATTCTTTTCTAATTTTATTTTCAGAATTAAAGATAACATAATTCTAAAACTTTTTGTGCGAATTTTATGAAAAAAACATTAATGTATGAACAAGTTATGTAGGTTTTAATATTAGTTTTCACGTTTTCACAATAAAAAGTGTTTTTCTCATGAACCTTACCCTATATATATATATATATATATATATATATATATATATATATATAGGGAAGGGTTCGTGTAGACCCCTTAAATTTTATAGACCCGTAGACCCCTATAAAACTCAATAAAAATAAAACTCAGTGTTGTAAATTTGGTTTTTTTTATTACGATAAGCTTTTAAGAACTAAAAAAATAAATAAATAAATTTAAAAAAAAACAAAAAACATTAAAAATCGAACATTTTAAGACAATGAGTTTTAAATTAATGAGTTTTAAACGCAACACCGAGTTTTATTGAGTTTATTGAGTTTTAAACTCATTGATTTTTTAAACTCATTGTCTTAAAATGTTCAATTTTTAATGTTTTTCGTTTTTCTTTTTTTTTAATTGTCTTTTTTTGTTCTCAAAAGCTTATCGCAAATAAAAAAAACTAAATTAACAAAACTGAGTTTTATTTTTAGTGAGTTTTAATGAGTTTTATAAGGGGTCTACGGGGTCTACAAAAAATAAGGGGTCTACACGGATCTTTTACCTATATATATATATATATATATATATATATAATATATATAGGGTAAGGATCCTGCGAAAACTCTTTTTTTTGCGAAAACCTAAAAACTAACACTAAAACCTTCATAACTTTTACATACGTTAATATTTTTCTATGAAACTTGCACCAAAAATCTTAAAATTCTATTGTCTTTGATTCTGGAAAAGAAATTGATATTTTGAAAAAAAATAAATTAGTGCACATGTGTATTATTAGTGCACATGTGCACCATTTTCATTAGTACTACACAAATGAGAATTGTCATGCGAAAACATATTGTTTAGGTTAAAAACATTTAAAAAAACTAAAATATCCATAGAACTAATGATAATTCTACATATGCACTATAACTATTAGTTATAGTGCACATGTGTAGCATAAAATTTAAAAAAATTTAAAACGTTAAATATATTTTCAGAGTTAAAGATAACACAATTATAAGATTTATGGTGCAATTTCTCTTTTAAAATATTAATGTATACGACACGTATAAAGTGCTTTATTATTAGTGCACATGTGCACTAATAAAAAACCACGAAAAACTAACAAAATTATAACGTATTTGATGCGATTTTTCTAAAAAAAACATTAACGCATACTATATGTATGAGTTTTATTATTAGTGCACATGTGCACTAATAAAAAAACGACGAGACGTTAAAGTTTTTTTTTAAATTTTTTTCCAGAATTAAAGAACTCATAATTCTAAGGTTTTTGGTGCAAATTTTTTTAAAAAATATGATCGTATGAAAAAGTTATGAAGGTTTTAGTATTAGTTTTTAGGTTTTCGCAAAAAGATGTGGTTTTTACATGATCCTTACCCTATATATATATATATATATATATATATATATATATATATATATATATATATAGGGTTAAGATCCTGCGAAAACACATTTTTTTGTGAAAACTGCGAAAACACATATTAAAACCCACGTAACTTTTTCATACGTTAACGATTTTTCATAAAATTTGCGCCAAAAGTCTTAGAATTACGTTATCTTTAAATCTGGAGCAAAATATTAAAAAAAAACTGAACGTTTTTTTCCCGTGTGATGCACATGTGCATCATATAATTAAAAAAAGTTATAAAATGTTATTTTTTTTCTTTAAATCTAAAGATAACACAACTATAAGATTTAGGGTGCAATTTCTTTTTAAACCTATTAATGTATATCACATGTATGAGCGTTTTTTTTTTGTATGATGCACATGTGCATCATTCAATAAAAACGCAAAAAAATGATGAAAATATATGACATATGGTGCGACTAAGAAAAAATAATTATTAACTCATACTAAAAGTATGAGTTTTTTTTTGTGATGCACATGTGCACCACACAAAAAAATATTTAAGAAAATAAAAAAAGCGTTAAATTTTTTAAAACTTTTATAGGATTAAAGATAACATAATTTGAAGACTTTTGGTGCAAATTTTTTAAAAAAATATTAACGTATGAAAAAGTTATGTAGGTTTTAAGATTTGTTTACGCAGTTCTCACAAAAAAAGGTGTTTTCGCAGGATCCTTTCCCTATATATATATATATATATATATATATATATATATATATATATATATATATAGGGGATGGTTATGGTGAAAACCACTCCGAGTTGGAAAAACTTTCGAAACTCTTTAAAAACGGGGTCGAAAATTTTTTTTTCATTCAATTTTTTTTATGGTGATTCTTTAGGTTATAGGCTACCCTAGGTGGAAAAAAATCAAAAAAACGCCCCGACAATCGTTTTTAAAAAAAATCTCAAAAAACGGTTGTTACATATGTAACCAATATATGTATACAATGTTACATATGTAACAAGACCGTATTTTGACATTTTTTTAAAAAAATCCCCGAGGCGTTTTTTTTATTTTTTTTCCACCTAGGGGTAGCCTATAACCTAAAGAATCACCATAAAAATTGAATGAAAAAACAAACTTTTTTGACCCCGTTTTCGAACAGTTTCGAAAGTTTTCCCAACTCGGAGTGGCTTTCATTTTACCCTTCCTCTCTCTCTCTCTCTCTCTCTATATATATATATATATATATATATATATATATATATATATAGGGAGAGGATCATTTGAGAACCAATTTGGTTTGAGAACTAAAAAGAACTAATTTGAGCCACAAGTTTTATATATATATATATATATATATATATATATATATATATATATATATATAGGGTTAGGTTCAAACGAGAACTATTTATTTTGAGAACTTTTGAGAACTAAATCTTGACCACTAATTTCAAACGGGGACCACTATAATTCATGTGGGGGTTTCCATATATATAAATTAGTGTTGATATTAGTTCTTTTTAGTTTTCAAACCCAATTAGTTCTCAAATGATCTATCTACCTATATATATATATATATATATATATATATATATAGAGAGAGAGAGAGGATCATTTGTAAAACTAGTTTTATTTAAAAAACTGGAAAACAAAAGAAAAACTATATTAAATGAAAGCTATTTAGGTGGTTTAACATTCTTTTTTTCCTTTTTCTTTAATTTCACATATATCCACATGATAACTTTATAAAAAAATATATATATTTTGTGTTCATCTTATTTTTTTGTTCACATTTGGATTAAAATCTAAATAGATCTAAACCATTAGTTTATTAAATTAGTGGTCAAAATTCCTTCGCACACTTCGCATGATTTTGGTCATTTGTATTTGAACTTTCACACACACACACACATACACATATATATATATATATATTAGTTTTAGATATTTGTTATTTTAGATTTTTATTATTTTGATGAAGAGTGGCCACTAATCTTTTAACTTTTACAGACTAGACAACAATATATACAGTTATGTTAAATTTAGTTATTTTCGAGTTTGGCCACATAACTTTTAATTTTAGGAGTTGAGACCCTGAATATATCAGGTGAGTGTACTTCATTACAAGTATTAAAACTTAAATATTTAAGTTCGCTTCTACGTTACAATATAATATTTTTTTTTTAAATTTAGCCGTGTTGAGTTTAATCTGGTTAATTATAATTTTTATATGTTGCCGCAACGAATGACGAGTAAACATTCCTAGCTAAATGAGTATACCACGTGTCACAAATGTATCTTAAACTTGTAACGCCTTTTGAAAATATAAATTATTTGGATCAAGACAGCAAAGAAAAATGATTCATGAGATAGTGATTGTATATGGTTCTATGTTGTTTGGATGTGAGGTTTGTTTTTCACAAGATTTTTTTAATTTGCTTTTTAATTTTTGGAGAATTGGATTTTATTAATCCCAACTTTTAGGTGTTGGCCAACAATAATCCCACCTTTAAAAATCACTTCCAATGGTCCCAACTTTCATCATATTTATTGATATTGTTCTCGTCGTTAAAAAACTTAACACCGTTAACTTTTTGATGACGTGGCGTTTGACGTGGATATTTATTTATTTTTACTTTTTTTAATCCCTTATAAATTACACATGTAAAAAATAAGTCAAAATTTTGGTCAAAATCAACTCCATTTTAGTGTCAAAATCAACTCCATTTTAGCCTCCTCCTTCCCTGTCGCCGTGAATCCTATTCTCGCCGGAAACCTCCACAACTCCGGCGAGACATCCCATTTGTCGTTTGAGAGAGACCAACAAGAGCATAAGAGCCGACCACGTCCGGCGGCGTCCGCCGTGCTCCGGCAACCTCCGACACTCTTGCGATGGCAGCTTCCGCACCGGGACCCTAGCCATCACTCGTTGCAGGCTGTGCCGTATTTGATTGTTGCTAGCTTTAAAATAATGAAGTTGTCTGTCTTCCAAATGCAGTAATATATTGTGAAGAAGACCCCAAAGAAAATTCCATCTGTTTTCCTCCAAAAGACCCATCCTTAGTCGCATTGATAATGTCTGAAACTGAAAATGGTTCACGTTCACTAACAAGTTCAAGGTCCCAGTCGAAAACCATAACATAAACTAAACCCACGATTTATTATAACTTACTGAAAATTAATCTCAAAACTCAAATTATAATAAAGTTTCATAACCCATAAGCTCGGGAATGTGGAGTTTCAACGCCGGCAACGAG
>JBCNJP010000009.1:3262550-3550133 GCA_039602395.1 Deinandra increscens subsp. villosa | reverse complement strand
GCATTCGTGTTTTTATGTCTATGTAAATAACACGTTATTCGCACCAGAGCAGTTTAGAGGTATTGGTTTGGGATTTTAGGTTGGTAATATTTTGCCACTTCGTACGCACGAGAGTAGTGCGTTTGTGGACATGGTTTTGGTTACGCTTAACTGTGTGCGCACGAGAGCGGTGCGTGGCAGTAAACGAACCACTACTCCTTATAACAAATTTTTATTCAATAATATAATCCGGTGTGTGGGTTGTTTCTTTGCTAGTTCATTACAACGTATCCAAGCTTAACGATACTTTGACCATATGTCCTACGAGTAAATGACATTAATTAGACACTACATTTGTTTCTTCACCCAGATGGTCCCATTAGGAGTCACCATGTAGGTGAACAACTGGGGGAACGTATGAGTGGGTTTCCTGAGAGGGGGCCCTTTCTACCTTCGTATAACAATTTTTTGGAATAATAATGTTACCAATTACACCATTGGCGAGTCATCCCATGTGACGTTATCTTTGATTGAATTTAACCAAAACTTACTTTTTCTTTGTTTTCTCTTTATTTTAATTATATCATAAAAACAACTTTAGATCTGGCTAGACGTTGAGAAAGATTTAGTATCAAGAACTCGCATTTGTCCTTTTACGACCTCGATATCTTACCCTCACTATACTATGCCAACGATGGGTGCACCTGTCCTAACATGTGGTGTATGGTGATTGTTAGTTATCGTGTTTTATAAATTTAAAACTTGCACAAAAGTGGCGTTTTCCAAACCATTATCATCATATTTTCCTATACGTCACCCACACGCCAATACCCAAAGAAGTATTTGGATATTTATGAATTATAACTCCACCTTTTCATTTTCATTGTTATACGTAATACGTATATTCTATTATAAGAAATATTTAGATATTTATGAATTATATCATTTTTATTATTCAACCCGAGTAATACACGGGTTTCTAACCTAATACTTAAAATGTTTATATTTTATTAATTAAATTACTAATTATGTTCTTTATAAATATATAAAATTACCGGTCGATACTAGTAAACAGAAAAAGTGTTTAATTTAAACGGGTTCAAAAAAGCTAGCCAAAAAAACAATAGTCTAAAAGTATATATAATACAAAAAATATCCGCTTCATTAACTAATAGTCTAATACTGCATTCAATAACCTGTAAATCATAACAGTCTGAAATCTGGATCTTAAATAACATATAATGTTGTAATAATAGCAGAACTGCAATTAGTAAAACATGTTGCTGTGGTGTAGTGGTTATCACGTTTGCTTTACACGCAAAAGGTCTCCGGTTCGATCCCGGCAGCAGCATTAATATATTTTTGCATTCTCTTCGACAGCACTAACTATATGTTGCCTCTTCAGATTCGCAAATAGCAACAGCATTAAACAAACTTTATTCACCTTATTCTGATTTGTTGAGGTTGAATCTTCAATATATAGTAGTGATCATTAGTTTTTGAGCTTGACATTGGAGAAAGGAGCATCAATCAACCATATTGTGGAGTTCATTCGACATCACCTAATGAGTCTTCAGTCTTTCATTTGTTGCACGTGCTTTCTCGTCTGTCTGTTCATTCGTATAGTAACAAACACACCAGAAACTTGCACTAACAAAAACCTTGGACTCGAATTGGCCCGCTTTTCTTACTCTTGATTATTCGAAACAATGATGATGACGTGCTTACCGATGTAATAACACAATACCAAGACAATATCAACTCGAACTCAATCTTTTACTAGTTTGAACAATTATAAGAGAAGATGTTAGATTTTAGAAATTTATGTTATTTTTTTTTAGTTTGTAACTTTTTTCTTTTTTTTAACGGCGTTTTTCCGAGTCGTCCTATATTTGGATTTCAACTGCCCCAAGTTATTTGACGATTTAGTTCCAACTCGAAAATCCCTCATAAGCGAAAACCCCCAGTACCCCCTCCCCTGACACAGGCGTCGAAGTTCGAATAGACAACCACTCCGTCAAGAAGCCATCGGGCTACGTACCACTAAGCTAGAAGGCCCGTCTCTTTTGTAAGAAAATTAATGGTGTATAATCTTCTGAAGTCTACACCTTTTTTTCATTATCATATTCTATAATGTAACGTGTCACTAAAAATTAGGAACGACTCAATCATTGTGAATGTAACACCCCAACCGACGGCGGAATTTACGTCGGGGCGCTAAGATTGTCCAGATGCTCACAACACTATTAAAGATGTTATATTTAATCATGCCAATTTTCATAAAACAACCAACAAAGTCAAACATAAACATGCCACAAAACATTGAGTCCATACATCTCATAAAAGTTCTAGTTTTATTTAAAAGGTCTACTAAGTCCCATGCAAAATCCTAAGGCGTCGATATCAAGATCAAACAGCACCACCTGCAACATGTAGAAAATACGATCAACTACAAGAGTTGGTGAGTAATCATAGGTTTAAATACGTACATGATAAATAGTACAACATGCGATTATATGTTAAACCATGAACACAAGCATAGTAAACCAAAAATGAAACATAGCACATGGGGGTCGACGTAACCCAAGCCCTCGGCATTTAGGCTTTCAATCACAAGGCGCCACACGCGAGGCAGGCCAAGTGGGTTGCCAGACCAACGGATCCATTATTGTAACCCCGGCTCAAATGAGTTAATGGGAATACGTCTATGAACATGAACATGAACATGAGCAACACATAAGTACAACACACGCAACACAATCCATAGCAATGATCAATCAAGTTCACGTATACTAGGCACATAGATCTAACACATTACTCGCATGCGGTTTTGAGAAATAAAGTTCAAGAACATGATTAGAATACGGTACATGTTGCACCCCAAAACTTAAAAGAAAAGGGGCTATGATACTCACCTGATGGTGACGTAACGAGGAAAGAACTGAAGCTAGCGGCGCGATATCAAACCCGGAGATCACCTTAACGATCGAACATGGTAGTGGAACACCGACAAATCAATAATAAATAAGTAAGTATTTAGATAAGACGAGCGACTCGAAACGACACTATAGACATGATCGGATACGTGACTCGTTGGTGAATTAATCAAATAATAATATAAGAATATGAATATTCAAGTGGTCAACCTAAATCTAGATTAAATGTTTGGTAAAATAATTATTTATTCAAATAGAAACTTTACGACGTCTCAAACTTGATTATTTTCCATAAAATCAACCGAACCATATTTGGCTTTCAAAAATTAATTTTGGGTCAACCTATACCTATGAAAACACCCATAAAAATTTCAAGTCCTAATTCTAACATTAACCCAATGATTTAGTCAAAATTAATTATTTTTATATTCAAATGAAAATACTAGTTAATTTAATTAGTTAGACAACCAAGATTTCATTTTAATCAAGCATAACCCTAGATCTAGGTCCAAAGGCATCATTCCATGGCAAAAACCCTAGATCTAATCATTTTAGCTTAATGGTAACATCATCAAACCAAGGTTTAATTAAGATCTAGTCATGATAAGATAAGAAAACACATAAAAATTGCCCATTTTTCATCATGAAACCCTAGATCTATATACATGGTGATGATTTCTTCATGCCAAACTCTAGATCTATCTTTGAGATATCATCCATATCAAGATTCAACAAGGTTAATGTGAAACAAAACTAGATCTATGAAGATCCAAAGAAGAATAATGAGAAAAAGATGGACTTTTAGCATAAAAATCAAGTTTTTATACTCCAAAACACTAGATCTATTGGTTATGGTGTTTATCCATGACAAAACATGTATAAAAATGTAATCTTTTCCAGCCCGAACTTAGATCTAATAAGATCTTTAAAGATCTAACAAGTTTCCAACAAAAGGTGTTATAAAAATCCATAAAAATTAATAAAAATCCATCCTTTTTGTTAAAAATCACTAGATCTAGCCTTTGAAATGCAAGATCTAGGTTTGGAAAGGTATAAAAATTGAATCTTGATGATGGAGGATGAAAGATTCAAGAAGATGGAGGTTTGGTTTGATGATTCTAACCTTTTATACGAGAAACCGACACGAATCGAGGCTCGAAATCACCAAACTTGGCTTGAAAATCTTCAAGAACCTTGATCCTGGGATGAGACCAGCCGTTTTAGAGGTTTTATGGTGGTTAAGGATGAGAGAATGGAGGCTAGAATGAGTTAAGAGGGCTTAAATACACGATTTTAGGGCAAAATCCCGATTTTTTAGCGGCGGTGGTCGGTGGGCGTGTCGCGCCACACCTCCCAGAAACCGTCGCGACACGCGGCGAGTTTCTGGGGTGTGCGCGCGCCGTTTTCGTCCCCGTTTTCGCGTTATAAGTCCGTTTCGACCCCCGTTTTCGCCCAAATTCGTTATTTTAAGTTTACCATCATGCCAACCACATAAAATCCACTAAATTTGATATATGGTATGTCCCCTAACGATTAACGGTTGATTAAATATCAAAAAAAGTGTATTTTTGGTCGGTTTTGTCGTTTTTATCGATTTTAGACAATTCACCAACGTTTTGCGATCCGATCAAGTGTGTGATGACTCATGACTTAGTAATTGATCATATGACTCATAAAAATGCTAAAATTGATATACGAACTCAAAAAATGTGATCTCACGGTTAAAATCGAAATCGCGCGGGATTTACCGAACTTTCACCGTTTTCGTTCTAGACCTTGAATTCACACCAACCTTCACTTGTATTCACTTGTGTGCTTAACTAGTATCACACCCAAGTGTTATACATGTTTAGATTGATCAAATCCCCGGTTAGAGCGTATTTAGTGACGTGTCCGCGTAAAATCCAAAATAAGGGCAAATCAACTCCAATAACTACATAATAATGAACCAAATCACATCAAATGAGGTATAAAACATCATAGAAAACATAACTCTTCATTGGATTATCGATCACGGGGTTTTATTATAGGAAATCGGGTCGAATCTGACAAATCGGAAACCCGAAATGTTACAGTCTCCCCTACTTTTGGAAATTTCGTCCCGAAATTAAGAAACAACACATGAGAAAGCAAACTAAGCGAACAGCTGACGGATATTTAGCTTTCATCTGATCCTCACGCTCCCAAGTGAACTCCGGTCCACGCTTGGACTCCCAACGAACCTTAACAATCGGAATGCGGCTACGCTTGAGTTTCTTGACTTCTCGGTCCATGATCTCAACGGGTCTCTCAACAAAATGCAAGGACTCATCAATCCGAATATCCTCAAGTGGGACTTCGAAGATTCTCATCAGCCAAACATTTGCGAAGGTTCGAAACATGGAATGTAGGGTGAACATTTGCCAGCTCAGGAGGAAGATCAAGCACATAGGCCATCTTACCGACCTTCTCAAGAATTTTGAACGGACCGACAAAGCGAGGTGCTAGTTTCCCCTTTTTACCAAATCGAAAGACGCCTTTCCAAGGAGATACCTTTAGGAGGACAAGGTCGCCCTTTTCAAACTCAAGGGGTCTACGTCGTTTATCAGCATAACTTTTCTGACGACTCCTAGCAGCAAGAAGATGATCACGAATCTGGGAGATTTTATCAGTCGTTTCCTGAATCAACTCAGGACCGGTGATTTGAGATTCACCGACCTCGGACCAACAAATAGGGGAACGACATTTGCGACCATAAAGAGCCTCGAATGGAGCCATTCCGATGCTAGAGTGATAACTATTATTATAGGAGAACTCGATCAACGGCAGAAATGAACTCCAACTCCCACCATAATCAATGACACATGCCCGAAGCATGTCCTCAAGAGTCTGAATAGTGCGCTCGGATTGACCATCAGTCTGAGGATGGTAAGCAGTGCTGTAATCTAGCTGAGTCCCTAAAGAAGCATGGAGGGACTGCCAGAAATGCGACATAAAATGACTATCGCGATCAGAGATAATACTCAAACGAGTGCCATGGCGACACACAATCTCCTTAAGGAAGATTTGAGCCAATACCGGGGCTCCATCGGTCTCCATGATTGGGAGGAAATGAGTAGATTTGGTTAAACGATCAACGATAACCCATATAGTATCACATCCCTTAGAAGTTCGCGAAAGTTTTGTAACGAAGTCCATTGCGATGTTCTCCCACTTCCACACGGGAATCAAGGGCTGCTCAAGTAAACCGGCAGGTCGCTGGTGCTCGGCCTTAACTTTGGAACAAGTAAGGCACTTTGCCACATAAAGTGCTATGTCTTTCTTCATACCGGGCCACCAATAGAGCTTGCGTAGGTCAAGATACATCTTATCAGATCCAGGATGAATGGAATAACGAGACTTGTGCGCCTCGTTCATGATAATTGCCCGAAGATCGTCTCGATCGGGAATCCAGATACGATCCAAGAAATAAAGAAGACCATCAGACCTGGTCTCAAATTGAAGCTCAGCACCACAAGACAATTCATTATGCAAATTGCCCTCTTCAACAGATGCGCGTTGAGCTACCAGAATGCGGGCTTTGAGGTTGGTCATATGATGGGAACTCTGGAATAGAACCAACTTGATCTAGTAAAAAAAAGGAGGGGTATTTTAGCCTTAGCCACTTTTGTTGACTTTTTATCTACTTCCCCCATTTTCTTTAAACATTCATAACTTTCACATACGACATTATTTTAAAAAAAAATTGCACCATAAAAACGAGCATTTTTTTATCTTTAAAACGCATATAGTGTTGCTATATAAAAACATGAATTTTTTTTACTCTTTCAAATTTTGATACAATGTTCAGGTCATTGTGTCATTGTGTCAATATGTTCAGATCATTGTGTCATTGTGTCGTCGTGTCAAAAGTATATATAGTGTTGTTATATATAAAATTAAATACTCTTTCGGTTTTTGGCATCATACGAAACAATGATCTGAACATTTTAACACATCATTGTGTCATTGTGTCAAAATGTTCATATCATTGTGTCGTTGTGTCAAAAGTATATATAGTGTTGCTATATATAAAATTAAATACTCTTTCGGTTTTTAGCATCATATGAAACAATGATCTGAACATTTTGACACAGTATGACACAATGATTTGAACAATTTTGACACAATGATCTAATCATTTTGACACAATGATCTAATCATTTTGACACAATGATCTAATCATTTTGACACAATGACACAATAAACTGAACATTTTGATACGATCGAAAGATTAATTTTTTTTAATTTTATATATAACAACACGCTACGCGTTTTAAAGATAAAAAACGCTCGTTTTTATGGTGTAATTTAAAAAAAATAATGTCGTATCTAAGAGTTATGAAGGTTTTAAAAATGGGGGAAATTTGATAAAAAGTCAAGAATACCCTTCTATCTATTGTTTTCTTTAGTTTTTTTTCTCTAATTTTACCCACAAAATTTTTGAGCCATAACTCTTTATTTAATTGAAGATCTAATGGCTATGATTAATTCTTATCCTTCTTATTCAAACTAAACTTCTCATAATAACCTTACCCATGTGATAAACTTCCCGCACTTTAACATAATCACACCTAATACACATGTTATATAGAGTGTTGTACTATAAGCTTTAAAAATATAAAATCAATTTAAATCACTAACCATGTTGTATTTTGTATATTATAGAATAAAAAATTAGTGTCAAATTTTTTCTTTTGTTAAAGCAAGGTTTGACATTTTTAGTGGTTATAAAAATCTTAACTGAACTATGTATATATGGGCAATAATCTCGATCTTTCAAACAATCAATCTATAGGAATTATGGAAATCAAATATGCATTGCATACAACTGATGTTCGACATCTGCATATATCGATATATATACACAGCGAAGGGTTACGATCTTTTTGCAATCGAACAAAAGAAATCTGAACTGATTTTTCTGATCGAACAAAAGAAATCTGATTTCTGAGTTTTCCTGAAATTAATTGTCTTCGTCGCTTCTGGTCCTGAATCAATCTTTCTTGTTTTGGTTCAGAATCGATTTTATCTTAGTCGATTGTTGGTTGTTGTTAAAAACAACGATTGTAAACTTCTTTGAATCGATTGGTTGAGCCTTTAGCTCTGATACCAAATATTGGCCCTAACCTGGACTTTCAAACAATCAATCTATATGAATTATAGAAATCAAATACGTATTGCATACAACTAATGTTCGATATCTTCATATGTTAGTTCCTAACTTACAAACTTGACACTTACAATCCATGCACTAAATACATATTGACACATCGACTAAACCTTGACTTTAACTAATTACACAACTGACCCACGAACCTTTTTAACATGGTATAAACGATTAACATTCAATACTCCCCCTTAATCTTTTAAACCATTCATTCTATCACAATCATTCTTCAAGTTCTTCCTCCATGTCATCAAATGTCTTCATTTCTTTCTTTGTCTTTGGCTTGAGCATGTTGTGACGTTTTCTTAAATTTTGATATTCTTTATATCTTGCATTCTTGTGATATTCTTTAAATTTTGGCTTTCTTCCTTTCTGACATGCATCGTTGACTTTAACTTTATCTTCATGAATTTGTAGCACGAACTTTTTCATTTTTTTAACTTGTCTTCAGATTCTTGTTGAGTGTCATCATTTTTCACATCATCTTGTTTATTGCCTTCTTTCTTTTGTGTTATTCAATTTTCTTGAACTTTTACCGTTTTGTATTCGAGTGAAAAAATACGAATTTTGTCTGATTTCATCTTCTTGCAACTTGGTTCAACATCATTGTCTTTCTTGTTTTCTGATGATGATATAACCTTGAACATCTTCTCTTCCCATGGCTTTTCTTGTTCATGCATACGCCTTTCAAACTCCATTTCTCTAATATTCAACTTGATCTCAAATTCATGTTTCTTTGTTTCTACGTCATGAAACATTTGAAATTCTTTCCTTCTAAGTCCTTCTAATAGTGTAGACTTCTCTATGGCAAACATTTCCTTGCAAAACTTCAAGGATTCAAATTCCTCTTTTATATAGCTTTTTGTTTCGAATCTGAGACTTGTCAATTTGTCTTCTTCTGTCTCCTTATTGAGATAAGCATCTTCACCTTGACCAAGTCTTGTCCATTTTAGTTTTGTTTCCTTCTCATTTAAGGGAATATCCCGGTGATCCTTGTAGTTATCTTTAATTTCCATTAAGAGAGTCGGTGCATCATCTTCTTGCATGAGATTTGACCGTTATTCTCTTTTGTTTGTCTTAGGACAGTCTGATGCATAGTGTCTATAATTATTGAAGTTATAACACCTAACCTTACTTATGTGAAACATAAATTTGCTTCGGTTTCTTGTATATCTCTACCTTCTATCACAATTATCAGTATTCCTTGTTGAGTTATCCTGTGATAGATTTTCTTCTTTTTGTTGTCTAAATCTGTCATGGTTTCGGCCTCATGATGAATTAGAACTGCCTTGTTCACTAAGATCACTGTCTGAAGAATCTTCTTCACTTTCTTCTTTTTTAAACTTTCTAGAGAACCAATTCCCTTGTGATGATTTAGACTTTCCTTATCCATGAAAACGCTTTTATTGCGTGAATAAGACTCTCCAAGCGAGTAATTGATAAAACCTGGAAATTTTGTGAATCCTCTCTGATTCTTAAATCTCTGATCACAAACAAGTTCTCGACTTCATGATGATTTCTTCGTTTATGTCTCTGGCTTCGAACTTATGCATCAACGAAAAACAATAGACTGATGCAAATCTAAGACTTAGAAGTTCCTTCCTTTGAACTTTCAAAATCTTCCTCTTGCCTTTTGAGTTTCATTATATTTCTTTTGTTGGTTTGGTTTTTTACTTTGATGCAAAATAAAGATTTCGTTTTTTTTTTACTTTGATGCAAAATAAAACATTATGCTATTCCTCTCGATGGAACAAATAGAACAATGTCCTTTGTTTTTGCTTTAAAAAAAATAGCAGCCTTTTGTTGACTTTGAACATGGGATCCAAACCCCTTTAATCAGTGACTTCCTTCTTCAAATAAGCATGTATTTGATTCTGATCGAAACGCTCCTTCTCTTCTTTGGTCTTTGATTTTATGGACGGAAAACAAGCAACAAATTCTGGCCGTTCTTGTTTTGCGAGTATACTGGATCGATTTTCTTCCGAAATTGATTTTAATGGATTTGTTTTTCCGATCGAACAAAAGAAATATGAATTGATTTTTCCTGAAATCAGTTGTCTTTGTCGCTTCCGGTTCTGAATCGATTTTTCTTTTTTTGGTTCTGAATCAGTTTTCTCTTAATTGATTGTTGGTTTTTGTTAAAAACGATGGTTGTAAACTTCTTTGAATCGATTGGTTAAGCCTTTGGCTCTGATACCAAATATTGGCCCTAATCTGGATCTTTCAAACAATCAATCTATATGAATTTTCGAAATCAAATACGTATTGCATACAACTAATGTTCGATATCGGCTTATGTCGATATATATACATAGTGAAGGGTTACGACCCTTGACGAAATTCAGTTTCTAACTTACCAACTTGACACTTATAATCTCTGCACTAAATACATATATGTCATAAGAACTAAACCTTGACTTTAACTAATTACAAAACTAACTCACTAAGTACATGGTTTAAATTGGTTTAAATGCTGAACATTCAATAGTATATAACCAAAAAAAAAAAAAAAATTTGAGCCCCCAATAATTTAGGAGCTCTTATTGAAAGCCTAAATGTGTATATATAAGAGAGCCACTCATCTTAAAAAAATATACCAAGTTAATTTTAAAGCTAGAACATCATAAAATCAAGTATTTGCAACACCTTAGAATTACAGCTAGCTATATCAGCAGTAAGTACTTTCATACACATAAAAACATAAAACATGTGCTAGCACTAGAGCATATATATATAGGCCTCTTGATTGATTATTTTTCCATAATCGTACACATACAAACCCTAACATTAATAAGACAAGCAATAGATTGAAGTATTATTAATAAACCCAAACTCCTACTCTTGTGATGTTCTAAGTGCAGGATGGCATGTCTGGAGGTGGTGGCAACAATGATTCTCTTGGCCCATTACCATTTCTTGTAATGAACGCCATCTTCATTCCCCAACTTAAATGACGTTCAAGATGACAATGCATAAACCATACTCCTGTATAGAAAAAGACAATCACGCATTTGATGTAAATAAACTTAAGTTCATAATCCAACTTTTTGGTCCTTCATTTCATTGATGAGTTTTAGAAAACCATGCATTTGATCTCATGACACATTCACTTTGAAATTCCCATATTTTTGGTATACTAATAGTCTAATATGTATATCAATGTAATACAAGACTTGAAGTGATAATATATGATTAGATTTGATAACGGAAAATTAGCAAATAAACATGTTGATTCATGTTTTGCCTCAAATTAAACATTGACTTTTTTGGCCGTTGGCTTCAACAGTGGCGGATCTTGAATTTTTTTTTGTGGGTGACACGAAAAGTACTAAGGTGCGTGACCACAATCAGTCAAATGATATATTTTTTTTAGTGGATTGACCAACACGATAGTAGGTAGTAAAAATTTAGTCTTATCTAAAACACCGGTATATATAAAAACATTTTAGCTTCGGCTAAAACATGTATACTCGGTACATCTGATACAAAAAATCAGCAATGACCGAGGTCACTTGCTGACATAAACTAAGAATCGCCCCTGGGCTTCACAGGTAGCCCCTTAACCAACTCGAGTACTTGTCCCTGATATGATTGGTTGTAGTGAAAAATGAGCTAAACTTCAGTGCCTATATATTTTCGCTTAAAATGAGATCAACGTACATGTTTATTTTGATTTTTGATAAAAAGATGGGTTATTGACCTAAAAGTGAAACAACTCTCATACAAAAATATGTGAGTGCACATTTGAAAACAAGTTACTAATTAGTGTGTGATAATGTGTTGTAACTATTTCCAAAAGTATATCTCACCAGGGTTATTAGCCTTGAATCTAATGGCTATCCAACCATTTATAGGAACTGCAATGGTGTTTTGAAAAGGAGGATCCACAAGATTATAACTCAGAGGGTTCTTACTTCTGTTAAAGTTACCAAATCCCCATCCAACAACATAGAAACTATGCCCATGCAAATGCATAGGGTGATCAATCCCTGCAACCAAATTTGTTCCTTGAAACACCAACTCCACTGTGTCGTTATACTCGAGCACTTTAACTTCTGAAGCATTCAATGGTGTCTCCAAGGATGAACTAATATTTGTGGAAGTGAAGTTGAAGAAGAAAGGTGGTAAATTAGGGAAAGTATCATTGTATACACCTGTGATTCGTCCATAATAAGCTTCAAGTATGGATATTTTTGGAGAATCAAATGATATGTTGTTTACACTGGCAGCAAATCTCAATCCCCTAGGTCCTAAACATGTATTATTAAGGCATGGTAAAGTGTTAATAGAGATTGTGAATAGGAAGTTTCGTGTGATCGTCATTGGTACATCAATAGGATGAGCCCGGCTAGCTAAGCTCCTAAGGCGTCCAGTGAAATTAACCGATGCACTTGTATCATTGACCTTAGGAAGATGTGGAAAAACCGGAGGTGTTGATAAATTTTTGTAGGCTTTGTATTCAATAATCGCTGTAGTGGTGGTGTTATCGAAACTGATCAACGGTTGGCTATTATATGGTTTAGCCGCAATGTAATATCGACCTACAGGTTGGTCAGCTTTAAGAAGAAGATCAATGGTTTGACCAGGGGAGATTACGACGTAGTCACTTTTTAATGGCTTGGTGTATGCGGCATCGGTTCCTACAATGGTTATCTCGTGGCCTCCAATAGCCAAGAACATGAGAAGGTTCATTGCAGCATTGACCATTCGAAACATATAAGTCTTTCCATGTTCCACAATAAACTTGGTTATTTCTGAAAACAAAATTTAGAATTAGTTTTGTAAATGGCCTTTTGCATATCCAAAGCTAGCCTAAATGTAAGTCAAATGATAATATGACTAATCCTAAAAGGCTCTTACTATTTCCACACATTGAACGACCGTCTAAGAAACAGGGTTAAAGGTCATTTGACAAAGTACTATTGGCCAATACTTTTGTCTATGTGTTAGACGGCCATTCAAAACCTACCTTGAGATGGTCATTTGACAAAGGGATGACATAAGTGTCTGACTAGTTCAACACCTGTTTTGAGTGTAATTTGACTATAGAGGTAGTGTGAGATTAGATTTGTAAGTGTGAAAATAGCACCACCCTTGTAAAAACAAAGAAAAAACCAACCTGAACTAGAGCAAGGGTAAAAGTCACCAGGTTGGCCATTAATAGTTAAAGCATCAGAACTATTAGGATCACCGCCTGTTTTCATAAAGTCTAGTAACACAGCCTCAACATCTTGCCACCACCATTCACCTACAGTTATGATTACATTGGTTTATATCATTATCATTTATATATTCTCTTCATAAAGTGATTTATGGAACTAAAATTAACATTAAATGAAAATACTGATACTGATATTAATAGTAAGAGCGAAAAACCTAGAATAATGGGATACTCGGCGTATGGTTTAGGAAAAGGGTAAGGTCTTCCGATCTTTGGCCATATAACAATTAGACCATGGACAGTTGCTCGAGACCAATCGCTATGGGCGTGCCACCATAACGTGCCTTCTTCATCAGAAAGAACGATTTTCTGTCGGAAACTAGCACCTGGTTGAATTGGACATTGTGTGATAAATTCCGGTCCATCCGACCATGGATACCTTGGTTGCTTCACTCCATGCCTATAATTACAACTTTTATTACAATTTGTGTCATCTAAAAACTTTTGTAAGCCCATAACAACAAGCATTAATATTCCTTAATATTTAAGAGAGAGATACCTTTACCATTATATGAACATGTCTAAAATAAATACAAAGTAAAGGAGAGACATCATATTTTTTTATCATTATCTTATAAACATTGCTAACAAAAACAAATAGTAAAAAATCTTGTAAAAATAACATGCTTCCATATTCATAGTATATTAGTATAACACATAACTGTAAACTGTTGTAGACATGCACTATGAGTGTACAACTTGGTTTAATATATACTGCCTTAAAATATATGCTGGTGGAGGGGAGTTGTGATTTATATATCAACATAACTTTTTCAAACACCCGTTCATAACTTCTATCCTAATACCATGGTGATTAGTCCCCACAAAAATGGTGAGAGTAGTTATTAAAAAAAACCGGTTGTAAATCGAAACCAACAAACCGAACAAAAACTGCACCGAACATGTCAAAAACCGGTTGAAATCGGAACCAAACCGAATACTTCCCTCTTGAAAAGTTTGTTTCTAACCCAAATCGAATTTGACTTTTGTTTGATCAAACCAAAACCGGTTTGGAACCGGACTCTGATTGATAAAACCCGGTTTAAATGCTTAAGGCTTGATAAATTTAGATTCATAAGCTCTTACAAGAATATTTAACAGACCACAAGAAAAAATATCATCAAACTTACGGTATAACTACATATGTTTTTTCTTTTGTCGTGGAAAGTAGTTTTGAATATCATGAAATATATTAATTTATAAATACTGAAAACCCAACCAACACTTATTTGAGAAAACAAAATTTTGTACTTATTCAAATACTACATAAAACCTCATATCGTATTAACATTTGCCCTATAATACATACAAAGTAACCAATAAATAAATTGAGGGGGCGTTTAGTTTGTGAAATATAGTATAGATGGAGTTGTAAAGTTTTCCTTTTAAAGTGTGTTTAGTTAGGTTATAAAAAAATTTAAATTGAAATAAATGCCTTTTATTAATGGAATTTGAGATATTTTAACTTTCCTTTATTAAAATGAATTATTTATAAGGAATATTGAAATAATACTAAATTTCATTGATTATAGTATTTCATTGCATTTCAAAATATTTCCTTACCTAACTAAACAGTTCTTTAAAATATAAAAATTTACAATTCAAATTTCATTAGATTCCGCAAACTAACGCTGCTAATAATTTAATTAAGTAATTTAATAAGTTACAAGAAAATGGATACGTGCCATGTCATGCAAACACTGTCACAAACATGCATACGTACAATTAGTTTGTTTTGTTTATGTTTTTATTTAGTATGTTATGTTTTTAATTAAAATGAAGGATGAATTGTGGAGGTTAGTTTCCATGATTAGTCATGTCCTATTATTGTGTGTTAATGGGTTGAATGTAAGTTTTTAATTAAAATAGAAGATTAATCCTGGCTCTCTATACCACTGATGCGTATTGATTGGTGAATCAATGACCAAAAAGATAAAACAAAGAAGCCAGAAAGAAATCAGAAAGGTAAGACTTTAACCCATAACCTCTTGGTTGGGTAATGAAAAGGAAAAAAACATAATTAGTGAAGAAGCAACAAAATCTAAACAAGTAACACTAGTAATAGGCCCTCCACAACACAATGATTTTAGCTCTATCTGTTTCCTACATGAAAGAAAATTTTCAATTTTTTGCAATATTCATCTAAAACTTTATACATTTCATGATGACTTATATGTACAAAAATATTAAGAAAACTTTGGAATAAATTTTTTTTACCTGAACCATGATATAATAACAGAGTAATACGTTTTTGAATATTAATAAATTTTCAATTTGTCCTTATTAACTCATCACTGTGTAAATGTGTACAAAAAGAGAGTATCTTAGCCTAAAACACTCTTTTTAACAAAAAGTCGAAAAGCATATGAATATATGATTCCGTTTTCTTTTTGCATAAATGTATAACATAAACGGTAGCAGACAACCTCCAACCAAGTCGTTGTATCTTCACATCTTGGCGTTTTATTGGGATGTTAACTTTCACCAAAAATAAATATAAACACGTAAGAGAGCATTTTCATGCCACAAAAATGTACTTTTTTCCAACAACATTTGTAAATAAAAAAAAGTTGTAACACGTTGGACAAATGGAGACGCGTCGAGGCTCAGGTTGAAAGTTAGAAAACTCAAAATTTGTAAAATGGGTCTCGATGCGGACCGTCCCATGTCTGGTAGGTAACCAGACGGTCCGCATCAAGTGTGAGAAATTGGTCAGGTGCGACACCCCGAAATGGATACGCGTATTTTTCGGAACCCAAGAAGCGGACAGTCCCGGAGTCAGAGGAAGCATTAGATGATTTGCATCAAGGGTGGACGATATAAACTAAGCTTCTTCACAAATCTGGTCATTTGTACGAATCTCTCTCGGTTAGAACACGTACTCTCTCTATCTCGGCTGTTTGCTCCAGAGACGTCCTAAGGAGCTCCACAAGGTTGAATGCTTGAAGGATCTTTTGCTAGATTACTTGGTAAGCTTCTCAGAGATGGTCCTGAGAATCTCAAAAAAACTCTGGGCACAGGGCGAATTTTTTTTCGCCCCTTAACGAAAAAAGTCAATAACATAAAAGTCAATAAAATAACGAGAATTATAATGAAAATAATAAAAAAATTAAAGTATTGTAGCAAAACGTTTTGTTTAAAATACTTTAACTATAACTTTTTCATAGATATATAATAAAAAATTTAAAAATCTCGAGCCCTTCAAAATGTCGGGCCCTGGGCGGTTGCCCACCTTGCCCATGCCACAGGGCCACCCCTGAAGCTTCCTAGAAACCAAATTTCACACTTTTTAGTATAGTGTTGACATGAGAATGGATATTCATTCAGTATGGATGGTTTGCAGGTTGATGCATGTATGATCTAGCTAATCCAAGGAGCTAGGTTGTCTTCAAGTGACTATTTGAGGTAAGGAAACCTTAATATTATGTAGATAACCCATTTTTAAACAGAATGGTGGTGATTTTATGTGTAAATCGCCTTGATGATGCAAGCAGGTGGAGACACGACTGATTGGGCACAAGGAAGTGTTGATCAGTAGTCAAAGGATCGATTTGTGGCCTGGTACAAGTTTGAAAGCTTAAGGTACAAGTTGTAATATTAGGGTTTCTATGGTTTCTATTTATAGAAATGTTTTGGTTGTCGTTTCGGTGAGACCAGGTGAAATGAACTAAGAATTGTTTGGTTTGAAAACCCAACTAAAAAGGAAACTAAAACGTAGAATTAACTTTCTATCACAAAAGGACAAAATAGTCAATGCGGGTCGTCCTGACCTGGTTAGCTATGGTTAGCTAACCAGACGGTGCACATGTGCAATCTGATCAAGCGGGAACCTGGGACGCTGCGGGACGTCTGCATGGCGGAAGATGGTCACAGACGGTTCGCATGTGGTCTGGGCCGGAAATGGAAATTTTATAAAATTGGACTTTGACTCAATTTTTGACAACGAGATTAGTAACGAGGTTATAGGGCATGGATGAGAGAGACTGGTTTACCCAAATTTTGATGTTATGTCTTTTGAAAATCCAAGGTACCTGATGTCATGACAAAACTAACAAATTCGGTTATTCGGGTGACGGGTCATCATCCGTGGTTAAGACTAGTGATTTAGGGTGATTGGCATTAAACAATTATCTTAAGGTAGGTTACATATGATAGGTTGATATTTTTTGTTGCCGATGAGGATTGCTTGGATCATTTTGTGCTTACTTGTTTTCTGGTTATTGTCTGATTTACTAGTTAGGTGAGTCTGTTGCCCTCTTATTTTATTAACTATTTTGGAGCTTATAACGAGCTGGTAAAATTGTTTTGTAAAAGGCGTTACTGTGTGTGCTAGATGTTTGATTTTATATATATTGTGATTGCTAAACCACTAGAGGTGTAGTAAGTCATTAAGGTTGGGTGGGCCTTGAGACATATATATGTTTAGACAGATTTGTGCTAAATTGGGCTCCTCGTAAGATAGAAGTAATGTGCGGGACATGAATGTGATTGACTATGTGTGATTTATATGTTACTTAGGAACATGGGGGCGGGCCATGGTTTTATCTCGTGATCCATATTTGACTTACACACACACACACACACACACACACACACACATATATATATATATAGAGAGAGAGAGAGATAAAAAAAATAAGGTGGTCGAGCATCTTGTGTGTTGATGCATAGCATCTTGTTTATTATTTTTGATGAATAAATGTCCCATTTTCATTATATTTTGGTTATGCTTTGGTTGGATTCGATGCTTAATTGATATATATGTGGATTTAAGGTGTTGGCTGGGGTCGTGTAGTCATTCTGGATGGAAACGAGACACTTTGGAGTTGGATTGGCATCCGGAGGTGAAGATAGAAGAAAATAGAGATTTGTGTGATTCTGATGGACATGCGATCTGCCCATTTCTTATGTTCTTCAGATGGGCCGCATGGTCTGGTCAAAGCTGGAGTCAACAGGGCCAAGCAGGCAGCATGCCTGCTACACAGACACTCAGATGGCCCGCATGCAGGCTGGGCGGATTTTTTCAGGAACACCTTATGCGGGCCACTTGCACCATTTATTCGCACCCAGATGGCCCGCATCGACCATCAGACGTGAAAAACCCTTGAAAACCCCTATAAAAAGATTGGAGGCCGTCTTTCTCCACACACTCTCCCCCATTTCGACTAGTCTACATATTTTGAGGGTTCTGAGATTGATTTTAGAGAGATCAAGGCCAAAGGAGCAAGGATTTTGGAAGGAAAAGCAAAGATTTCGGTTTGGGTTTCATCATTCTTCCTTGATTTCTTCCTAGATCTTGTTTGCATTGACATGTTTACATCATATCTGAGTTTCTTCATGTTTAGATTCATGATGTTAGGCTAGATTTCCTTTTATCACTTGGATTTGATGATTTTAAGCATGTTTTGACTTTTCGGTTTGACTTTTCATTATGACTTGATGAAATTGCCTATTAATTCTGAATTAGATGCTTTGAAAGATCATATATGCATTGTTAGCTTCTATTTGAATCATATGATGTGGGTAATTTAATGTGGATTGAAGAACTTCAACCAAATTGTTAAATTCCTCATTGTTAATCTTGGACTTTATAGTTTTAGGTTAATGCATGATCCGATGACCGTCTACATGATTGTATGATTCAGATTTGGGGCTGATCTTGTATATATTTGTGTTGAAATTGAGTTGACCGATTCGTTTTGCACATTAGGTGGTTGCTAGATACTGATTGGTTGGTTAGAACACTTATGACCGTAAGGTTTTGACTTGTCATTTCGTGTTTAGCATTGCCTAAGTTCTTAGGGTCTCAATCCAGATTTATTCACGTTATAGGGCCTACTTAGGAAGACCTTCCTCGTGTGATCCTTGTTTCGTGTGTGTTTGGTTAGCTTTGACCGAAGCAACTAGGCAATTAGGCAGTTTCATTCAGTTTTCTACCTAGACTTTTATTTGGGATTACCTTGGTAACTACGATGTGTCTATAGTCTAGGTTGCCTTGGTAGTTATCATTGGCGGGGTAGTTGTCATATTGATTAGTCAGATTGGAGGTCAAAGTCATGCTTAGAGGATTCTTATCCGAGTGATATATGTCTCATTACTGATTTTCATTCTTAGATTTTGTTGCTTTGTTCCTTAGTTATTTCTACTTACTTGCTTATCTGTTTCTTTGTTTTTCTCAAAACCAAAATATATTAGGTTAAATATTAGCAAAATTCGTATATCGAGAGCCTGCATTGCGTCCTTGGATTTGACATCCGGGTATTTAACGATACTATCCTGCATACGATGGGTACACTTCCATACGTGTGTGTTTAGTCACTCGGGATTTTCCCTTTTTGACTTGACCGATCTTTGATAAACACTTCAGCACATGTCAGTGTCGACTCGAAGAAACTAAATAATTATTCGGTTACGGACCCTAGAAAGTTTGCACATGGTCGATCGGTTCTTGACTCGATCATGATCAACCTAAGAATGAGTATCTCATGGTCCAACAGGAGAAACCCTATGAACCAAACGTTCGGTCCGAGACCTACCCAAAACTTACAAAATCTGTTTGGTTCTTGTCCCTCTTTTTCATCTTATTCGGTTTTTATATTGAAACATGTTAGGCTCATCCCTTCCCTTTGAAATTTGTAATAGAATAGGAAGAATAAGAATAAGAATGAACATAATATCCGGATATATATATGAAAACCTTTCCGAGTTTGGAAGAATAAGGGTACTGTTACATATGTAACCTCGGTTATAAAATATTTTTTAAAAAAAATTTGACTAGGCGTTTTTTTTATTTTTTTTTTTGCATAAAGGGGTTTTTTTTAACTTAGAGAATCACCATAAAAAAATTCGGAACAAAAATCGAATTTTTTAGCTTGGTTTTCACGGTTTTCCAAACTCGAAGAGGTTTTCATTTTATCCTTCCTCTCTCTCTCTCTCTCTCTCTCTATATATATATATATATATATATATATATATATATATATATATATATTAAAAATTTCATATTCCTCGATTATTAACATTAACAACGAGTGTGTCTCATCTGCGAGCATACATAGTTGAATTACTTCAAAAATTTCGTCAAGATCACTTGTAGCCGGTTTAAAATTCGATTTAAAATTTAGAGAAATAATTAAATTGATTTATCTAAAAAAGTACGAGAGTATATATATATATATATATATATATATATATATATATATATATATTTATACCAGTGAATGGTGATGCCCATATTGCCTCGATTTTTAACATTAACAACAAGTGTGTCTCCTCTATGAGCATAAATAGTTGGACCAGGGAATTCGCCGTTAACTGTTAAGATCGTCTTGTTCTGACATAGCCTTGTGAAGTTAGCTTCTTTAACCTGCAACCAATAAATTAATTATAGCAACTTAGATTTCTCATACTCTTCCTATATTATTAGCATCTTGTGTTCGTGTTTGGTAAGTTTGGGGATGTATTTCAAATATAACCTCAACACCTACAAACCCTAACTAAGGACTTAAGAGCACTAGAAAATATTTAATTTACGACACGCTATGTATTACGTAGAAAAAAGTACAGGAAAAATGTTTTTTCAACATATTTGCCACACGATACATTTGTCAGAAAATACCAAGTCGGAAATACAAATGTGACACAATTCTAACGCAAACATTATTGATCCAAAAAATTTGCGTTGCAAATTCAGATTTTTCGACATATAAAAATTCATCAATAATAAATATAATTACAATAACATTCTATATATATTATTAGGAAGGTCAAGGTAGGAACATGCCTGTTTGCATGTCTACTTTCACTTTTATTTATGTTTTATAGGATTTAGCAGTGTAAAGCTTTCTTCCTGTTTAGTTGGCCAGTCAATCACCCAATCTCAAAACCTAGGCTGAGCAATTGTTTTTTGCAGTTTATGTTTATATGCCGTCAAATTTTTGGTTAAACGGAACTTATCATCCATAACAAAAAAACAACGTCATCCATAACAAAAAAGGAAAAAAAACAACGTCTTGTGCATATCAACTGATCTGGTATTTATAGTTTTCTTTATTATGTTATGTTTACGAACTCAACTTGGCTACAAACAAAATTAAGATACTACTATATATCTTAATTAATATTAATATTACCTTATATTTATTTACAAGGTCAATATAAGGGAACATGTTTCACACTTTGCTTAGGTTTGATTTTTTTATTATGTTATACATGATATGTTTCAAAGATTTCAACAAGCTCAAGCTAGCATTGTGATCATTGCATTCTCTGCTTGGGTTAAACCGGTCATGGACCCGGGTTCGACTCCTGGCTCCTGCTAACTTTTATTTTCTTTTAACCGCATTGGATATTGTTATAAGATTTGTTACTACTCATACTTCATAAATGCTATAACGTCGTAGTGGTTAAGGTAATTCATTTGAAACAAACCCACGTAGGTTCGAATTTTATACTTCTGGGTTAAAACCCAAGGGGTTCCAAGGTTTTTTTTTTTTTATGATTCTATATTTGATTCTTTCTTTCAAGATTTTTTTTTTCCTTTATGCAATTGCATGCAATTTTAAAATCCATTTGTTTCAACATAGCATAGTGTGTTCGATTTTTTTTATTTCAACATCTCCTACTAATATGCATTTGAATCTTTTTTTATTGTATTTTTTTAGGTTATTGAAATTGTGGTTTATGCATTACCTATTTATTTCTTAGCAAAATGCGTCTTGCTTAAAGTCCAAATACTAATAATTGCTTATAAAATATGTATTTATTCTTTGCTTTCTTTGAAGAACATCATTTTTTTGTCTTTTTACATATATATAATCAGTCTTTACCGGTTCCGTCGCAACGCGCGAACCGGATTTAAAACTAGTTTATTTTAGAATACAAAACCATATATGTATTTTTTTATGTTATGAGACATTACCGACACAACTCATATTTTAAACTTTTTTTATATTTACGTCACATTTCCGACACAATTTGTATTTTTAATTTTTTATTTGCAACACTTTTCTGACACAACTCGCTCTTGTAGTATAGTTCTTTTTTTTTTTTTTTGCAACACACTTACGAAGCAACTAACTTTTTCAATAAATATTTTTTTCGAAACACTTTTACGAACACAAATTATATTCTTTTTACAATAAAAAACACTTTTATTTGCGACAAGTTTACGAAGCAATTAGTTTATAAATCACACTCTTTAAAGCTACTCTTAAACCTAGAACATCCAGTCACTTAAAAGAGTACGTAACATGTTAATATACATCAAGACACGGTTAAGTTAGAATCCCACAATCACTTTTTTTAAGGGTGATGATATTCCCAGTTTCCCATCTCGGGGAATCTGATCTCACACAACCCTTGTGGTCAAATCACATGCGAACATAAGTCCGAGAAACTATCAAATAGCCATTCAAAAATAGGACAGGACCATTTTGATTGGCGTAAAGTCACTAAACAGCCGTTTAAAAGGTCAACGATTTTCTCTTAACAATCTTAAAGCAAACGACCACTTAGTGTCTTAACAAACTATCGTTTAATGATGGTGATGTGAGATCAAATTTAAAGATAATGTAATAATAGATCATCCTTAATTTTTAAATACCATCGGTCACTTAAAAATAAACATCTTCTAAAGAAGCTTAACCATTTAAATTGCACGTAGCTTGATTAAACTTCTAAAGATACTGGGTATTGATGTAAGTCCAAACAGAACACACATTTAGAATCTATTTAGAATCTATTCATATCTGTCGTGTCAAATAATGATACTAATTTGCCATGTAATATTTGAACTCTCCTAAAGAGGTAAAACTAAGCCCGTATATATTTTAATACTAGGTTAGAATCCATATTTAAAATTATAATGAAAGATTTAAAAATTATAAAACATATTTTAAGATAATATATAATTAAAATCTTATCCTAATTAATTAACTTTTAATAAATTATTGGAATGATAAAATTTAAACTTTTTATATTTAATTATATAAATATGAGATGATCAGATATCTAATAGGATAAAATAAGTTGATATTTAATAAGAGAGGAACAGAAAAACCAAGATGACGATCCATATGAGAGCGATATGTATCCTGAAATATAATTATTTATTAGAATGTATAGATATAGATATATATTTTAATATATGTTTTTTTAATAATATAGTATTATTTTATTATAATATACTATATAAAAAGAATGTGACATGATACTATTTTTTTACCCTAATATACAAGTGTGAAGCATAATGTACAACTCCCTTAAGCTTTGTTTGAGTTTTACACTTGTTTTTATATTTTTGTGGAGCTTTTCTTCTTTTCCTATTATTACATATTTCTGTTATTTTTAGTTTTGTTCTCTTTATTTTTTGTTGTTGTTTTATCCGAGCTCAATGAATTTAGCAAACGAGTTGGTATTGTAGTATGTACAGTCATATAACATATTTTTTTATCCGAGTTTAGCAAAAGAGTAGGTGGTTTTAATTTTACTTTCACATCGTTGCCTTTAAGTGTTTATTTGTTTCTATATTTAACTAGTTATCTAATTTCAATGTTGTTACATTATCTTTTTTTATTTTTTATTTTCTTTACGTCACGCTTTGGCAATACAACTGTTTCATATACCTGCGTTACGTACCTCTATAGCAACAGATGGATAACGTAATAATACACGTATAGTAAAATTTAATAAGATTTACATGTAACACTTTCAACCCTAATTTCCTTTAGTTAGTGGGAGTTGATATTTGTATTTTCATAATTCATACCCAAAGAGTTCGAATATTTGAAAAAATTTGTCATGTATTAAGAAGAATATAAACCTTAAAAAGGAGTTACCTCACATTGAACAACTCTTTTGATTTTTGTGATTTTTCCAAAAAAAAAAATATTATATATAGAAAATCACTACCCCTTAGATTATCACTCGTGACTTATCGCCCCCGTAAATTTTTAAGTCAAGCTTCACCATTGATCGTAAGAAAATAAGATTATGATAAAAGTTAAACATCATTTTGTCTGAAGAACTAAATGTACAACAAAAATGTCATATTTTCTACAAAGTTTTATTCGATCATGCAAAATGTTTTCCTGTACCAAGCAACAAAATAAATATATATATAATATATGAATTTTCAGCTTGAGAAAAAGTAAAGAACTTGGCAAAGAAAGGAGACACGCGATTTATAACCTCATAGAACTTTAAAGGAATTAAAGTTAATTATCAAATAGAATTATAAAAAGAATTAAAGACTAATTAATTAAAGATAACCTCATAGTCATAGGTTTTCTGAATCAAAACAGCTTGAGACTGGATGAACACAAGAAACATTATTAGCAAAACCAAGGTCTTCGCCATGTTTGTATGATTTCAACTCTTCGATTTGTTTATAAGTGTGTAATATATATGGTGGTATTTATAGTTGGCGAGGGGATGCAAGTGTGCACTAAAGTTACCTTTATGGCACAAAAAGTTTATTTTATAATTATTATTACAAGAAACAGAGTTTTCCAACCGACCAAAATTGTTTTTAGAATTTTCTACAAATTTGTGACAAGGTTTTGATGTAGAAAAAACATAATTTGTGATAATCATGTATTAAAATAGCAATAGAACATAAAACACCATAACTTTCTTTTAAGTAAACTCTATCACATCCATTTATATAGGATCAAATTATATACATATATACAAAAAAAAAAACAAACAAAGTTTGAAATATTTACCATTTTACTATCGGAAAAAGTTTTGATTATTTACCATTTTATTAGGGAATTGATACACACACATGCAGAATTGATATCCACACAATATCTGTATGGGTCGTATATGTCTCTACGACTCAATAGAATTTCTGGCTCACTTGCAAGTTGCAACTAAAAACTAGTCCAATCAATGTGTGTTTATTAGGTCGTAGAGGCCCATACGGCGTAGAGATTTTTTTTAAGTTAAATATTTTTTTTTTATAAATGACCATTACAATAAATTATTTTTTTAATTAATTTTTTTTTATAAATACCTAATAAGAATGTTAAAGTGAAATTGTAGGGGCCATTAATTAAAAAAACTACTTAAGTTTTACTTTAATTTATTGTAGGGGCCATTAATTATGAAGTTTAATAAGACACAAGTTTTTAAGAATATCTTTCTGACGAACCAGATTAATATAAAAAAAAAGTTGTAGGGGCCATTAATTAAAAACGACACAAGTCTTAGTTTAACATTCTTATTAGGTATTTATAAAAAAAATATTTAATTTAAAAAAAAAGTAATTTATTGTAATGGTTAATTATAAAAAGATATTAAATTTAAAAAAAAATAAAAAAAACTAATTTGTTGTATATCTACGGGTCGTATGGGCCTCTACGGCCTATTAAGAAATATTGATTGAATTAGTTTTCAGTTGTAAGTGGGCCAGAAAAGTCGGTTACGGTTAAGGTTTTTTTATTAACCGAAAAGTCGGTTATGGTTACGGTTAAGGGCCAAAACCGACCCAAACCGACCCATGCACACCCCTAATAATAACCAAATTTTATATTTGTTCATATTTGAGATTTTTTATTATAAAAGCAATAATGATCTACCATTTTTTCATGCTTTTATGGTATTTTTATAAGGAAAAAGAAAACCGGTACTAAAGCGGTACTTTACCGAAATACCGGTACCGAACCGGTACCGACCGAACCTAAACGGTACCGGTACCAGTACTTGATTTTTCCTAAATTTTGAAACCGGTACTAACCGGTACCGGTACGGTATGGTACCGGTATGGTACCGATCTCATCCCTACCCCAAAGAGATGTTTTGTGATTATCAAATTTAATTGTGTGTATTATGGGCCTTTTATTATTGGGATGTTTTTGCTATCTTCATCAAATAATTAATTCGTTTAATTTACTATAATTAATTAGATTAGAATATTTTTAAATAAAAATATTTTTTAATTAAATTATAAATAACATAATTAATTATTTATAACGAGTCGTGGTAACTTCATAAGTTTTTTTAGTGTTAGTTTCACATCATAACCTTTTAAGTATCTAACTTTTTATGGTGTAATATTTAACTAGGTTATTTGATTTTAACATCGTTGCGTAGTCTTTTTGTATTTTCGTTTTATTTACGTTGCACTTTAGGAACGTAACTTGTTTTTGTGTAACCACGTTATCTCACGACAACGCACGTATAATAAAATCTGGTTTTCATGTTTAAAGTAGTAGTTTATACCGTATTGTCATTAGGCCTGTAAACGAACCAAACGAACACGAACGAGGCACGTTTGTTTTCGTTTGTTAACAATTTTTCAGACAACCGAACCGAACACGAACAAAAACTCAAACAAAATGTCATGTTTGTGTTTGTTTGTTTGTTAAGCAAAGAATTTTTTTCGTGTTTGTTTGTGTTTGTTTGTTAATTTTGTAGATTTCTAGACAAACAAAATAAACGAATAAAACAAACCAAACAAACACAATCACAAACAAGCCAACGAAACAAACGAACCAAACAAACGGAAATGAACCAAACAAACAGACACATATATGCTTACATAAAAAGAAATCATCCTTGATGCTAATTAGAACTATTTATAAAATATATTAAAAATATATTAATGTTAACAAACAAACACAAACAAACAATACAAACGAACACAAACAAACGAACGTTCACGAACAAATTTACCGAACGTTCACGAACATAAACGAACGAACGCGGGTTTTTTTCGTTTTCGTTTGTTAAGCTAAATAAACAAAATATTTTATTTGTGTTTGTTCATTAAGCTTAACGAACGAACACAAACGAACTCCCACCCGAACATTTCGCTGAAATTTCGTTTCGTTTACAGGCCTACTTGTCTTGGCAATTAAGTAAGTGTTTTCATTAAACCGTTATACTATGGTTTACCTCTTTTTATTTGACTATGGTTTTTTACTATAAAAATTGTTCATCTAGGAAGACTTTCTGAATTTCTAATTAACTTAGCATTTTAGGTATTTGTTTTTGGAACTCCTTTTTATCGAACGGCCTATGCTCAATGTTAGTGATTCTAATGGTAATATCCGGATTTTTAAGTGTGAATTACATGTAAAATTCACATGTGAAAGTTATCCTAAAATACATATATATGGGAAAGTTACTGTAAAAGGACGATTTCCGCGTGAAGAGTGCGAAGACATCTCAGCCGCGTGTTCGATAGATCTGATGGATAGGACTATACACATGCCATGATAAAAAAAAGCATCCGCGCGTGTTTTTTCTCCAAAATGGTATATTTGTATTTTTTTTAAAGGAATGACCCACAAATCACTAGTAGAGAAGGGAGCTTTAGATGCGGTCAAAATCTATATTAGATGCGGTTTCAAACCGCATTTAAAATTGGCGCATCAAAAAATACATCCACCTTTTAGTGCGGTTAGTTTAACCGCATTAAAAACAAATCGCCCGCATCTAATAACACATTATATATATGCCTATAAATTTTATTGAACAAATAATTAATGGCTTTAGATGCGGTTTGAATTTTTGTATTTAAATAATATTAAAATTTCCAATTTTTTATTATATTTTCCTTTTTGTATTTCTGTATTTAGATAATTTGTAATTTTTTATTATATTTTCCTTTTATCACCTGTACATAAATTCCCAGTAAATTTTCAATGCTCAGCAAGAATATATTCAAACAATTCAATCCAAGATTCCCATAATCGATCCAACTCAATTCATAACCCAACTCAAAATCAGAATTCGATCCAATTCAATCCACTGTCTACAAATTCTAAAAATAAAAAGTTTGAAAACTTCAAACACAATCTCCAGGAAAGCATCAAGAAATCACTACTACAAAACCTCCAGGAAAGCATCAAGAATATCACTACTACAAAACCTATAGAAGTAGTGATTCTTAATTTAGCTTTGATTTTCAAAGAGTCTTCTAAAAAGCATTGGGATTAAGACTTTGAGCGTGCGATCGATATATTCTTGTTGTTAAACAACGTCTGGGCCTTCTGTGAAATGCCAAATCTAAAAAATCAAAATAAAATAGTTAAATTTAAATATATATGCTCCTTTTTCTAATAGAGAAACTACATGAACATATATAAAATTCTTACATTTTCGGGAAAACCTTGTTGAAGCAACAAGACAAAGTCGATCATAAATTTCATTACCATGTAGCCGCATTCCCAAGATTCAGTTTGTTGTGCACACTAAATAAATTACCAATTAATTATTTGTAAGTTAACAAAATCAATTGACTAAGAAATAGAAAACATACCTCAACCATTGTCCATGTAAATTCTTTTTCCCCAAAGGCATCTTGAATTAGTTTCGAAAGAAGATAGGAGTTCTCATCCTTTTTTTTGCCCTTTGAAGAATCAAAAATAAATACTTCTTTCTGTTTAGGAGAAATAATAAATAATGACCAGTGCAAACTACAAAAAGAAAAAATAAGATTTAGAATAATTAAGTAAAATTATAGTGACAAGATAAAGTCAATTTAATTTAAAACGAGAGAAGCAAAAATATATATATATATATATATATATATATATATATATATATATATATATATATCACCTTGCTAAATACGGTGCAAGAAAAAATTGTTTGTCACTATGAAGACTATACACATCGAGTATGTGACTTTTAACTTCTTGAGGTTTCTTTAGGCACATATCACCCGTGATTGAGTTCGTACCAAAAAAAGCGCATCGGTTGGACTTAAGCTCGGACTCCATATACAATAACCTTAAAACAAGCAAAAATAACGTAGATAAAGTTAATGGCTTCAATGATATCTAAAAATATTATAGCGCCAAATAAAAAAAAAAACTTACGTCTCAAAACAATGTATGATGGTGATATCAACCCAGCCGTTGGCGAACAATTGTAACAATGCCTCGTATTCAATATAATCAACTAAGACGTCGCGAAGCATCCCGTGAGGGGTGAAAAACTCGACAGGAGGAGGAGGAGAATTATCAACATAAGGAAAGTAATAATTTAATTGAGTAGCCATACGTTGAATCATTTCGGGTCTTTTTTTTATCTCTTTCAAAGCCTTCTTTATTTTTGCGGCTTGTTTGTCTTGATCCTTTTTACTAGAGTTCTTCACCGATTGCGGTTGAACATTAAGCCGCATTTGAGACTCTTCAGATTGATTGATTTCAGGCATATCAATCTAAAAAACAAAAAAAATTGTTATAATATAAATGTGTGTGTGTATATATATATGTATGGCAAACAGGACAAACTAAGATTTTTTTCTAGTTTGTGTATACACACATATATGTATATATATGGCAAACAAGAACCTACATCAGATTTTTTTTCTAGTCGTCTTCACCAAATCCATGTATAATTATTTCACTTGTTAATAAATAAAACTACTACTAGAATGTAATGTTAATTAAGCGGCAGACAAAAACATATATGTATAATTAGAGTGGAGTAAATGATTACCAAAGAGTTGACAAAGTCATCTGGACCGATATGAAAATGAGATGGCATTTGTTGTTGAACTTGATATGCGGTCGGCTCATCAAACTAAAATAACAAACAGTTTGTTATAATATAAAACAAATCAAACTAAAAGAATATAATAGCATGGGGTATACCCATGTTATCAAACCCATGTTATTGTGCCACGTAGGCGGTGACTGGGCGCTGACTGGATAATATGACTTGATAACATGGGAGGGGTATACTCCCATGTTATCACCTCATGTTATCAATTTTTTTTAATGTTTTTTTTTTTAAAATTTAAATGAAAAATATAAAAACTAAATATATTAAACATTAAAACTAAATATATTAAACACAAAGACATAGATAGAAATGTGAAAAAAATAAAACTACGGGTTTCGGGTCCTCAACTTCGCGACGATATCGGCTTTTTCTCGCTCGATCAACTCCTTATGCTCTTCGGGTAAACCCGTAGTATCCATTCGGAGAACTCGTAGTTGATTCATTCGATTTTTTTCTTCCGCGAGACGGATTTGCTTGGCACGTTGTTCCTTTTTTTCCGAAGCTAGGAGGTTGAATTTTCTTATTTCTTCCAACAATGCGTCGTCTTCAACCTTCTCTTTTTCTTTACGCATCGCCTTTTTTTTGCCAATCGGTCGGGCCAAAACTTCCGGATCGACATCGTCGTCTAAAAAAATCGTTTCATCATTCAAATTTATGTTGCAACGGCCCGTTGATCCCCTTGGGCTATCGTCGTACATTTCCGAAGACGATCGTTATTTGGAAGAACCATCCCCCAAAATCATTTCATTAAATTTAGGGGAGGCCGAAACGGCCTCGTAGAGTTTGACGGGAGCGGGTGTGTTTCCCAAATCGTCCTTGAATCTTTGTAACGCCAAAGTTTGAAGATCTTTGTCGCTACAACCGCTACGACGATTACGTTCAACTTCCTTATAAATCCCGTGCCACTTTGCTATCCTTGTTTTCAAATTTTTCCACTTTGACGAAAGCTTGTCGTTGTTTCGGTAGAAACGAAATATTTAACATGAAGCGTAAAAAATTAAATTACGCAAAAAGAATATGGTCCGCCGGTAACGTTACGCGTAAAAAAACACATTGTTTTGTGAAAAAGACAATAATGCCCCTCTGCATAAAGATACAACAAATACGTGTCGTGCTCTCCTCACTTCGCAAGCTTTGCATGGAAAATACACTTTATGTTTGAACTTTCACTTATATATATATATATATATATATATATATATATATATATATATATATAGGTTGAGGTTCATTGTAGACACTTTCGCATATGAAATAGTTCTTTTTCACATGTGAAATTGTCTGAATAATGAGAAAAAAGAAAAATGAAATTAATCACAACAATTAGATCAAGAGATCTAATGGTGAAAAAAGTGTCTACATGTCTACACTTATGGGGTGTCTACAATGAACTTTTCACTATATATATATATATATATATGTATATATATATATATATGTGTGTGTGTGTGTGTGTGTGTGTGTGTGGCTAGGTTCATTTGAGAACATTTTATTTTCAGAACTTTTGAAAACTAACTAACTAACTAACTAACTAACTATATATATATATATATATATATATAAATATAAATAAATATATATATATATATATATATATATATATATATATGTAGTAGGGTTATAATACAAAGTATTTTTTGCGTGAGAAGTGTGAGAAGTAGATGATGTGTTAGATTTTAGTGCATGATGTTATCTTTTAGTTATATTTTTGATAAATATATGACATTATACATTGTTTTTCCCATTTTAGAAGGTCATAAAGGATAACACAATGTAAACACAGTGTACTGATATCCTAATACAATGCCTTTTTAACAATTCTTAATATCAAGTCTCGTGAACGTAAGATACTGCAGGGCGCCAGCCAGGCTGCGATATAAGATGCCGTCTGGAAGTAACGAGCCATCATCAGCGCTAAGTATAGAGCCAGTATCAACAGGTGTTGTAGACAGTTTACATGTACTCATAGAGGCACGTTGTATAATATCCCGAGCATACTGGGATTGCTGTAAAAATAAACTTGTATAATCACGGGTTACTGTAATACCAAAAAAATGATGCAGCGATCCAACGTCAGTCATGGCAAATTCCCGGGATAAAGACGAAATGATCCGTGTAAGGAATGTTGGATCAGATGTAGTCAAGACTATGTCATCCACATATAAAAGTAGGTATGCCGTGTGTATGCCGTGGTGATACACAAACAGAGACGTGTCACAAAGGCTGCTCTTAAACAAATGTTGTAATAAAAAAGTAGGAAAACCTGGCGTACCATGCACGAGGGGCCTGCTTGAGGCGACACACATGATTAGGAGCTGATGGATTAATGAACTCGGGGGGTTGCTGCATATAAATTCTTTCCGCCAAATCACCATGCAAAAATGCGTTTTTCACATCCAACTGGTAGATCGGCTAGTTGCGTGAAATCGCTAAGGAGAGCACTGTGCGAATTGTAGCCGACTTAACTACCCGGCTAAACGTCTTCATACAGTCTATGCCCACTATTTGAGATTTTCCGTTTACCACCAAACGCGCTTTGTAGCGCTCAAGAGACCTGTCTCACTTAAATTTATGCCGGAACAACCAAATGCACCGAATAACCGGTTGTCCAGGTGGGCGTGGTACCAGTTCCAAAGTTTCATTGTCCTTTAAAGCTCTAAATTCATTGGGCAGAGATTCACGCCAATTCGGGTCGGCTAATGCTTTAGTGTAAGAAGTCGGGACCGGGGATAAGTTGGTGGAAGTGTTGGTATGAAGGTTTAGTCGGGTGACGAGTTTGACAATGCCGGATTTTTCCCGGGTTGTCATGGGATGGAGATTTTGTTGGGTGGCGGAAGGCATATGACTGAGACCGGAATTGAGGGGTGGTGAAGTAATAGGCGACGGGTTGAGGGGACTAGGAGTGATCGATGTAGGTGAGATTGGGGTATTGTGGGCTGGTGATTAGGGGGAGCTTTGGGCTGTTGACTGGGGTATTGTGGGCTCTAATACCATATTTGATATAATTGATTCTCTCATTATGAACAAATATACAGCCCCATATATATATTATTACAATTTACAATATCATCCCCTAGACTATTGTCAATATGACATGAATAATGTACTACATACTATAACAAATAGTTTTAACATGTTTTTGTGGGTTTTGTGCAAGAAATTTTGCCCTCTCCCAAAAGTAACCCGTTTTTTAGGGGGAGAAGGGGAGATATGTATTATCTCGGGGGGAGATATGTATTGTCTTAGGGGAAGTGTGAAGAGTCCTCGTGTTCAAGGGAAGTAGTTATAGGAAACCCGTAACCTATGTTAGGGTTTTGGTTAAATAATGTTGTTCAAATGTTAATCCAGTAACCAGTCATCATATACTGGTTAGTGTTTGTTTGTTTCATGTTGTGCATGGTAGGTTAAATGCAAAGAAATGTCGTGGAAAGGAAAAGTCAAGGACTCTGTTGATAAAAGACTGCTGCTTATGTTGAAGAACCAGCCAGAAAAGGACTTACCCTATGAAGAATGTGATGCTTAGGGGAAGTTTGTTGGTTTAAGTGAAGCTTCCGAAGTTTAAGAAGACGTTGTTCACAAGTTGAGGGGAAGCTAAATGCAGGCAGTTCAAGAAATTTTCAATTGAAGATTTACAATCACAATCAAGAATGCCAAGATAGAGGTTTTCAAAATTTTATCCTCTGAAGGTAAAGTCAAGTCAAGACAGTTACCATTCTTTCAGCCAGGATTCAAAGATCATTCAAGAAGAAGCAAGTGTTCCAGAATCCTCCTCTCATTACTTGTTCATCCTTAGAAGTTCAAGCTGATGTTGATTAAGAGAAAACTCCCAGAAGTCTCTCGTGCTGCCCAATGAAGATTGTTGAAAGAAGGATCTTCACCAACACAAGTTCAAGCCAAAAGAAGATTGCAAAGCTGAAGACTAAAAGTTGAAGACATTTGATATCACAAGCTTAGGGGGAAGATTGTAGAGGCTAGAATTATGAAGCTCACAATATTAAATGGGCTTGGAAATTATAGAGGTTTAGGCTTGTAAGAGTTAGTAAAATGTTGGGTTTTATTAGATATTGGGCCCGGTCCGGTTTAGAGGGATTAGGGTTAAGTTTGTTATAAAAACAAACTTAATCCCTCATTTTAGGGGTTCATGAAATTGATAGAAACACACAGAGAGTTTTCGTGATAAAGGAGAGCCAAGGAGAAATGTTTTTCATTCGATCATGTACCAGACGAATCACTGATTCGTGTGCATCTTTTAGTAATCGGTATTTCATTGTTCTTATTGTGTTTTTATCGTTTTCTCCATCTCTTATCTTGAATCAATCAATCGTCGGGATTCCGCACCTACAATTGATCTTGGATATCGTGTTAGAATCGTTTATTGATCCTACAATTTGGCGAGTTCAGAAACCGTTTATTGGGAGGATTGTTTGTCCTCTTGATATTCTCATGCTCGGAGATGGCCCTGGAATTCTTAGAGGATAAAAGTCGGTGGGGTTCTTGGTTCTCGAAACTCTCTTTATGTGAGTCAAACTATAAATATTTTTATAGCATATATCCCTGACAAAATGGATCAAAATATGATAACTACTAACGTTTTAACCGAATAATGTTTCCTTTTTAGTTTTTCTGTTTGATTCAGGTCAAAATCACAAATGAAGCTAAAAACAATGAAAAAGGCAAAGAAAAGGATGAAGCTTCAATATTTTTGGCCTGACACGGTCTGTGCCCCTCTTCCCGCTCCTTCAAGAAGTTGACTTTTGCAACCTAACATAACACAGCTCGTGCCCCCGAAGCCACACAGCTCATGCCTCTCTCTCCAAACTGCCTATAAAAGATGGCCAATACCTCCATTCTCACTCGCTCAATTCTTCTCTTCTCTCCCTTAATATAGTTTAGTTAGTTGTCGAGCCACTTGACGTTTTTCTAGTTTTAATCTTTCAAGATTGTAAGAACATCAACTTAATTAGAATTTGTTTAAAGTTTTTCTATGAACTACTCACTTTCTATTAAGAATACCATAAAATCCATGCTAAAGCTCGGCTAACATTTTATACTCGCTTGGGGATAAACGAGCTACTGGTTGCATGATGAACTTGCGTACTTACCTTAAGGTAAGTACGAATGACTTTATGAAAACTCTTTTAAATTGAAAGTTTTTTATTAACCCTTCTGAACAAATGTGCCTTGCGTATTAAAGACCATTTGAGGAGTCAAAAGCTCATCAGTCGGACTCTTGACACCCGAATGGGGGACGATGCATTATCCTAACGGTGACTCGCACCCCATGCTAACTACGTCCTCAAGGTACTGGTTGGGATTGAGGGTTAGTAATATTTTGTCACTACATGGAAGTCGGTGAGATACATGTTAGTGAACTTGGATCTGGTTACGATCTTTTATGTTTGTGCGAAAGTGGTTCATAAAGGAGACGAACCTTAGTCCCTTTTAAAGATAATTTTCATAATACTTAAATCTGATGTGTGGGGTTTTCCCTTGCTGGTTCATGACAACGTATTCGAGTATAATGGCGCCGACGACCCATCGAGCCTTATAACTACCCTGCATTCACGCTTAATCTGTTTACTATTTTCAAAACGGTCCTCTCGAGTCCTTTCGGGGAACGAGGGAAACGTGAGAAAGGGTTCCAGGCTGAAAAGCGGCCCTCCTCACCTGTCAAATAGTAATCTTAAGGATAAGTATTAAATGTTATCATGCCAAACCAACCACTAGTAAGTTCCCCCAAGTGACACTATCCTCCAATTGATTAAACTACATAAATATCATTTTATTTACTTGCTTTCATTCAGCTTAGTTAAAACCAACTCTCTCTCATATAATTAACTTTGGTTAAGATGTTAACAAGATTTCTTCTTCAAAAGCCTCCTTTTCCTTGTGTCCTTGAACGAACCTCGGTCATCTTACCACTACTATACTGCACCATGGTAGGTTCACTTGCCCGTGTTATGTGGTGAAATAGTAGTCGTAGTTAATCAAGGCTCTATAAATCTAAAAGCTTACGCACAAAAGGTGTCATTAATATTGATATATTTTTATATACACCACACGCACACCATCTCTCTTTGGAAGGGGGGGGGGGTCATCTAGCCAGGAGAGGATTACCTAGGTTAGAGTGTTCGGGGTGCCGCCGAAAGTGTGGGATCGGAGTGTATTTGATAGGATTGGGGAGGAGCTTGGGGTTGTCGTCAAGGGGTCTGATGCGGATGGCAATGACGGTATCATGAACTTTAATTGTTTAGGGTTATTAGTTGAAGGCTCTAAGAAGATCGAGGGTGAGGTTACCCTGGTGTGGAGAGGCAGACAATTTTTGTGCAAGGCATCGGAGTACCGAGAGGACTGGGTCCGGATTTCGTGGACTGTATTACGCCCGGGGATTGTATGGCGGAAGTGAAGATCCGTTCAGTAGTAGATTGAGGGATTCCGGTGGTGGAAGAGGAATCGTCGCCGGCGATGGAAATCTCCTCATGCATGGGGAAAATTTGCATGCATGTGGAGGGGGTCCCTAGGCAAAGCTCAATACACGAGGCTGGTGGGGCGACTTATGAGCACGTGAATATGGGGCGCCTTGGGGGGAATGTGTTGGGTCGCCCACTCTATTCTGGTGGGCCAGAGTGTAATTCTCCGTATGGGCCTGATTCCTCCTTAGGCTCTAATGGACCTTCGTTAGATATTAATAGCCCCCCGATGATTTCCAAAGAATCCAAGACTTGGATTAAAAGGAAAATCCCATCGCAAATAGAGGGGTCAAGGAGATCGTTGGAGGACGATGATATTTGTCTAGCTGACGAGGTTTTGGAGGAACTTTGATTAAAGGCTTGCGCTGAGGTTAATTCGTTTCGTCATAAAGGTAAGTCTTCTGGTCCTAGTGGGGGTGTAGAATTAAGAAGGAGATCCTACATACGGTGGAGGTGGCGAGTTGTGTTAACGTTGACCTGAGGGGTTTCAAGGAAATGGCGGGGGCTCATATCAGGGGCGAGGAATCGATTGATGAGGATTAATGGAGCTGTTGTCTATGAACGTTCGAGGGGTGGGGGCTGCTAAGAAGTGGGAATGGGTCTCTTCTATTAGGGAGAGTAATCGGGTCCGGATTATGTGTCTCCAAGAAACGCAGTTCGCTATTGGAAGTCAGATTCCGATCGATAGGATTTGGGGCCGGACGGTGCTAGCAGTGAATGGTTGATTCTTCAGGAAGGTCTGGGGGTTTATTATGCTCCAAGGATCCGTCCTTTTTTGTTGTTTCTACGGTCTTGGAAGACCCGGATTTCTTGGTAGTCTCTGGTCGCGTGGTGGGTTTAAACACCCCCTCTGAATTTGGTGAATGTGTACTCTCCCGAGGAGCTTAGGGATAAGAGGGGACTTTAGGAGAAGCTGGGGAATATTCGGTGGTCATTGGAAGGGGTTTGGGTTTTTGACGGGAACTTCAACGAAGTCAATGAAGAGGATGAAAGGTTAAAGTCGTGTTTCAATCCAGCGGGTCAGATGGCTTTCAACTCCTTCATTCATGGGGTTGGGTTGTCGGAATATCATACAGGGGGACTTCGTTTTACGTATTCTGTGACAATTGCTGTGACACCCGAGAATTTCAAGGTTAACTTCCGTTAGACAAACCCGTTAGTTACGTTATAAGTAGCTAATGCATAACTAGGCCGAATACGTCCACGACCTTTGGTTGATCACCGAACCCGTCCATATGTGTTATGTGTTCATCATTGATTGTCTTTATGTGCAATGTGATTTAAATACATGACTTATTATTGTGAATAGCATGATTAATTGTAAATACTTGATTATGTGAAAATTGTCTAAATTTGGTAGTCAGCGAAACTACCGAGCGAAATTACAGATTCGCCCGGTAGCAGGCTAGACTGATCCATGTGTCCGAGATCAGAGCCAGTTTCGCCAGCCAGCGAAACTGCCAGCGAAACTAGCCCCTGATATAAATAAACTTAATAAACCCTAGTAGCCTCATTTGCCTCATATCACAACAAACACACACACACTCTTTTCTCCTGGAGATTCTGGTCAGTCGAGGTTCACACCAAGTTGTCGAGATCTCAGCCTCAAACCATCATCTACCAAGCTAGGAGATCGAACCGTGAGTCTCAAAAACCTCCATTATGTGTTTTATATGTGTTTTTCTTAAAAAGCATGACCAAACCTTCATGATATTGCTTGATCTTCTGTATATATGCTTTAGGATGCTAGATCTGTAATAAAGTTGATAACTTTACGTGTGAAATCCATCCATATTAGAGATTTGTGCAAATTAGTTCATTTTAGGGTTTTGAACCTATTTTAGAGATTTGTTGATCAAAATGCATGTTAAACTTGTTAAAGTTGCTTGATTTATGTTGGTAAATGCCTAGGGATGCTAGATAATGAATTGCATGTATGATCAGAAGCTGTTAGGTTGATTTTTAGGCAAATCCGTATGTTTTTCGCGACCAGCGAAACTGTTGTTCTCTGGGCGAAACTAAGTAGCGAAATTATATCTCCTTCCAGCGACACTGACCAGCGAAACTATAGTGTCGCCGGGTAACCTGACCAGACCAGCTCGGGCGAAATTACCGAGCGAAATACCTGAACGAAAGTTCAAACCAGTTTCCCTGCGAAACTAGGCTAGCGAAACTGCGTCAGCAGTTTCGGGCGAAACTAGCCTAGCGAAACTGTGTCACCGGGCATTGCCTAGCGAAAGTGCTGCCCGTGCACCTAGCGAAACTGCCTAGCGAAACTATGCTAGCGAAACTAAGACCTGACCTAAAAACCAAACTTGTGAAATTTGCTTAAGTGTTATGCCATGACTTACATGATTATGCCATGATGAAACATGTTTGATATCTGATTCATATGAACCCTTGTTTATGATCAACCATTGGTGTCGTGTGTCGGTATGTCGAGTCATAGTTGCAACGTGCTATGTTATGGGCCATAGTGACGTTAAGTAAAGATTAGACACGAAACTAATACTTAAGACCTAAACGTGTTCTAGGTCTTCGTTAAACAAACAATACTTGGATTACTTAGCAAGTGTAGCAGTGCAACCCAAGGTGAGTGTCACTAACCTGTTTACCGTGAGCCTGTTTGGGCCACACCGAATAACTTAACGAAAAACAATGCTGATTAAACTCGAGAGTGCTAGGCACCTCACTGATAAACTTGAGAACTCGGGATGCTCGGCACCCACTTGATGAACTGAAGTGTTTTATGGGAAACACTTGTGAACTCTGAACAAACTGTTTTTCTGAAAGCAAAACTGAAAACGTTTTAATATGGCTAGTGTAGGTTAAAGTCTGAACCACATGATATCACATGTTTTCTAAGGATGCCTTATAACTTAAAAGTCCTCAACTAAAATTGTGCCATTAATTGTAAAGCGAGGGGATGTTGGGTAGATCTACTGGAGTTTGACAAACTCCGCCCCGTGGCACGGGGAGTGCACGGAGGAACAATATCAGCCTATTTGACCGTAGTCCCGGGGAGGACACGGGGGAGGCAAAAACCGCGATGACTATGTCCGCACTGTACGGGATGGCTCGGCCCCCACAAAATAAGTCAGCTTTGGTACAAACTTCCTTAGAGCATGGAACAACGGATTAGCTACCCGCGATATCGGTTGAGTCCTTTAACTTTACGGAACTAGTACATACCCGATGACGTGGTCACGGACAAACCATTTATAAACTGAGAATTAATTACGAGCATTGCTTTTCACAAATAAATATTTTGTAAGTACATCTTGACACGAATTATGATTATGAGACCGGGCCAATGCATGACAAGCCCACTGTGAACTCACCAACCGTTAGGTTGACACTTGCGTGGTTTAAACTTTTGCAGATCGCTAAGGAGTATCCGGAGCGGGTTGGCATGGCACGTGAAGACCTTTATTTTAATTGAACTATTTTGGGAATTTAAAACAACATTTATGTAAAGCACGTGGTTAGTGCTAGAGACAATTAATTTTCCGCTGCGTATGTAATTTAAGACTTTGATTTATAACTTGTGTTTGAACTAACCCTGATTCGTTTAGTATTTGTAACTATGGTTGTGGATCCTGGTCTAGTCGCGCCCCTTAACGGTATAAACTCCGTTAGTGGTATTTTGGGGGTGTGACAGATTGGTATCAGAGCCATAAGTTGCAGAGAACTGGAATCATTTTTGAAAACGATTTGGAAACTGCAACTTGAAAACCTTGGTTACAAAACGAACAAACAAATTCCCAAAGACAAAAATTTTTACGTGCCAACCTGGGATACTCGCTCTGCTGTGTAAGTAAAAGCTTAGTACGTACAGATATATGTATATATATATATATAAGTATATATGTATAGACCGTGTCTAAGTAGTCTAACGGAAAGACCTTAGGAAATTTTCACACACGAATACGAAATGCGACCGCGAATACGCACACTACTCTGGGGAAAGCGACAACGAAACGATGCTACACGCTACGTCCTGATTTCTACTACGACGACTACGCCGACGGTGACTTTATGGGAAGCCGACCTTCGACGATAGCACTCACGACGTTCCTCGACGACGCCTCGATTTTGCACGAAAATTTTTCTGGACTAATAGTGGGATAACGGGAACTGGCTAATATACATATTATGGGATATGTATAAAATATAACTGTGACTGAACACTGGCTACTTTAACTGTTCAGCAAGATGTCTGGAAGAGGAAACGGAAGAGGTGGTATAAACATGACGCCTGCACAGCTGCAAGCAATGATTACTGAACATGTGCAAGCCGCGGTGGCAGCCGTCCAAGCTGCATATGCCGCACAGGGTAACTATTATGCCGGTTAAGGCACAAAGCAATTATATCATGACCTGTTTAATTTTAAAATCCGAACTATTTATGCATCAGGAAACCAGCACCACTGCACGTTCAAGTCCTTCATGGACTGTAAGCCGATGACATTTTCCGGCGAAGAAGGAGCTGTAGGACTCCTTAGGTGGATTGAGAAGTCCGAAAAGGTTTTCTCCATGTGTAACTGCCCAGCTGAAAGCAAGGTGAAGTTTGCTACTGGTACCTTCGAAGGAGCTGCACTCTCCTGGTGGAACTCTGAGATTCAGATGGTTGGGCTAGACGCGGCCAACAACATGCAGTGGGCAGCATTTAAGGAGCTGATCATGGAAGAATACTGTCCACGTGACCAAGTCAAGAAGCTTGAGGGTGAATTCCTGAATTTGAAGATGTCTGGGTCTGAGATTGAACAGTACACTGCACGATATCACGAGTATGAGGTCTTGTGCCCCTCAATGGTCGACGCTGAGTTCAAACGCATTGAGCGTTATCTGGAAGGCCTCGCGCCTCAAATCAAAGGATTGGTGACTGCCAGCAACCCTGCGAACGTGCAACAAGCCATCCGTTTGGCTCACAAGCTTACTGATCAGGAAGTTGAGAAAGGTACACTTCCTGCAAGAGTCACTGAAAAGACTGCCCTTAGTGGCAAGAGAAAGGCTGATGATGAAGCTCCTGAAAACTCGATGAATGTTCAGAGTGTTGGAAACAGCACTGGGAGGTCTTTCAACTCCCAAAGCCAAAGCAAGAGGTCCGGGAATAGCAGTGGCAACTACCGTCAGGGCGGAAATGGTCAAAGCAACTACAGGGGTAACCTGCCGCTGTGTAACAAATGTGGGAAGCATCATGCTGGTGTTTGCAGAAAAAGTCTGAACTGTGAAAGGTGTGGTAAGGGAGGCCACGAAGCAAAGGACTGTTGGGCAACTTTACCCGAACAACAAAACCGCCCCAGAAGAAACAACAACTATGGGAACAATCGGGGTAATGGAAACAACGGTCAGAACCAGAACAACAACAATGGGGGAGCCCGTGGCTGCTTTGAGTGTGGTGCTCAAGGTCACATCAAAAGAGACTGCCCTCAGTTGAGAAGACAGGGGAACGGTAACCAGGGGAATAACGGTGGAAACCCGGGTAACGGGAAGGTAATGGGAATGGAAATGGTAATGGTGGCAATGGGAATGGTGGAAATGGAAGAGGTCGAGCTTTCGTCATGGGCCAGGGTGAAGCTCGCAATGACGCCAACGTGATTAATGGTAAATTTATTTTGAACGGTTTCTTTGCTACTGTTTTATTTGATTCTGGCGCTGAGAAAAGTTTTATTTCCACTAAATTTGCTAAGTTGATAAATGCTAGACCTATTGCCTTAGACGCTAAATATGTGGTAGAACTAGCAAATGGTAAACTTCATGATACGACCCAGATAGTTAAGGATTGTAAGCTAGAACTAGCGGGCCATACCCTAGGAATTGACCTCATGCCTTTCCCGATTGGTAGTTTCGACGTCATAGTAGGAATGGATTGGTTATCCGAAAACCGAGCTGAAATTTTATGTAAGGAAAAAGTGGTCCGTATTCCACTCGAAGACGGCAAAGTGTTAACGGTTCAAGGTGAAAAGGGTGGAGCAGTAACTGGCATTATTTCATTCCTTAAAGCTCAGAAATGCCTCCGTAAGGGTCACTTCGCGATTCTTGCAAACGTCACTGACACGACACATCCCGAGCGCAAAATTGATGACTACCCGATAGTTCGCGACTTCCAAGATGTATTTCCTGAAGATCTGCCTGGCTTGCCTCCATTTCGACAAGTTGAGTTTGGGATTGATTTAGCTCCAGGTGCCGCTCCGATTGCACGCGCTCCGTATCGTTTGGCTGTAAGTGAACTCAACGAACTCTCCGCGCAACTACAAGAGCTACTCGACAAGGGGTTTATTCGTCCAAGTTCGTCTCCATGGGGAGCTCCGGTACTGTTTGTTAAGAAGAAGGATGGAACGTTCCGCATGTGCATTGACTACCGAGAGCTTAACAAAGTTACGATCAAGAATCGGTATCCACTTCCTCGAATCGACGATCTCTTCGATCAACTGCAAGGTTCAAGCTACTACTCAAAGATCGATCTACGGTCTGGTTATCACCAACTTCGTGTTCGTGAGGAGGATGTTCCTAAGACTGCTTTCAGAACTCGGTATGGTCACTACGAGTTCCTGGTTATGCCGTTTGGGCTAACCAATGCACCTGCCGTATTTATGGATCTAATGAATCGAGTGTGCAAGCCGTACCTCGATAAGTTTGTAATAGTCTTCATCGACGATATTTTGATCTACTCCAAGTCAAAGGAAGAACACGAGGAGCATCTGCGTCTTATTTTGGAATTGCTCCGCAAGGAACAGCTTTATGCTAAGTTTTCGAAATGCGATTTTTGGATTCGCGAAGTCCAGTTTCTTGGACACATTGTTAATGAGGAAGGAATTCATGTCGATCCAGCCAAAGTGGAAGCAATCAAGAATTGGTCTACCCCAAGAGCGCCAACTGAAATCCGACAATTTTTAGGACTTGCCGGATATTACCGAAGGTTTATTAAGGGTTTCTCTCAATTGGCTCAACCCTTAACGGCCTTAACGCACAAAGGAGTGCAATACAGATGGGGTGAAAAGGAAGAGCGCGCGTTCCAAACGCTTAAAGATATGTTATGTTCGGCTCCAATTCTTGCGTTACCAGATGGGATTGACGACTTTGTGGTTTACTGCGATGCATCGATTCAAGGACTTGGTTGTGTGTTGATGCAACGGGACAAGGTAATTGCCTACGGGTCCAGGCAACTGAAGGATACTGAAAAGAATTACACAACGCATGATTTGGAAATGGGAGCCGTTGTTCATGCACTTAAGATTTGGAGACATTACCTATATGGGACAAAGTGCACGATATTCACCGATCATAAAAGTCTACAGCACATCTTTGATCAGAAGGACCTCAACATGCGACAACGACGGTGGGTCGAGTTACTAAATGACTATGATTTGGCAATTAAGTATCATCCTGGAAAAGCCAACGTTGTGGCTGATGCCCTAAGCAGAAAAGAGCACGAAAAGCCTCGAAGGGTACGAGCGCTACAACTTACTATTCACACAGGATTGCCGGATCGAATCCGTGACTGCCAACGAGAAGCTTTGAAAGCAGAAAACTTCGCAGCTGAAGCACTGCGTGGTGTAGATGGCCATTCTGAAGTTAAGTCCGATGGACTCACGTACTATAATGACAGAATCTGGGTTCCTTTGTTTGGAAATCTTCGTGAGCTCGTGATGGACGAGGCTCACAAGTCAAGATATTCGGTGCACCCTGGATCAGATAAAATGTATCAGGACTTGAAGAATCTTTATTGGTGGCCGAACATGAAAGCCGACATTGCGCGATATGTGGCTAAGTGTCTTACCTGCTCAAGAGTCAAGATTGAATACCAAAAGCCTTCTGGTTTACTACAACAACCAAAGATCCCAGAATGGAAATGGGAGGATATCTCAATGGATTTTGTAACGGGACTACCTCATCGATCAAATCAACCAGATGCGATTTGGGTTATCATCGATCGGTTAACCAAATCTGCACATTTCATTCCGATGAAGGAAAGTGATAATATGGATAAATTGACAAAGCTGTACATTGACCGAATTGTGAAGCTTCACGGTGTGCCTAAGACTATCATTTCTGATCGAGATCCTCGATTTACTTCCCGGTTATGGCAATCAATGCAGGAAGCATTGGGAACCCGACTAGACATGAGTACAGCCTATCACCCGCAGACTGATGGTCAGACGGAACGAACGATTCAAACTTTAGAAGATATGCTCCGAGCTTGTGTTCTGGATTTTGGGAAAGACTGGGAGACTCACCTTCCACTGGTGGAGTTCTCTTACAACAATAGTTATCATTCAAGTATAGGTGCTGCACCTTTTGAAGCACTTTATGGCAGAAAATGTAGATCGCCCGTGTGTTGGGCTGAAACGGGTGAGAAAGGACTTACTGGACCGGAAGTTATCCATGATATGACCGAGCGGATTATTCAAATTAGGCAACGGCTAGCTGCAGCGCGTGATCGACAAAAGAGTTATGCCGACAAACGCCGAAAACCTCTAAAGTTTGAGGTGGGTGACAAAGTGTTATTGAAGGTATCTCCCTGGAAGGGAGTGATACGCTTCGGGAAGCGTGGAAAGTTAAATCCTCGCTACATCGGTCCGTTTGAAATTATTGGGGAAGTAGGCCCGGTGGCCTATCGATTGCAACTCCCTGCTGAACTCGATGGAGTTCACAACGTGTTTCACGTTTCCAACCTAAAGAAATGTCTGGCTGAAGACATCGAAATAATTCCTCTGGAGGAATTGGAAATCGACGAACATTTGAGATTTATCGAGCAACCAGTAGAAATCATGGGACGCGAGGAGAAGGCCCTCAAACGTAGCAAGATTCCGATCGTCAAGGTGCGATGGAACTCAAGGCGTGGACCTGAGTATACTTGGGAGCGAGAGGATCAAATGAAGAAAAAGTATCCTCACTTGTTCGAGAAAACGTCCACGGAAACGCAAGGTATAATTTAATTTTGGGGACCAAAATTCCTTAACGGAAGGAGGATGTGACAACCCTAAAAACTTTTGCTTTCTTTCCCCAGCGACGATAGCAACGACGACAGCTGATGCTGCGAACGCTACGACACAAGAATAATTTTCGGGACGAAAATTCCAATTTCAGGGGAATGATGTGACACCCGAGAATTTCAAGGTTAACTTCCGTTAGACAAACCCGTTAGTTACGTTATAAGTAGCTAATGCATAACTAGGCCGAATACGTCCACGACCTTTGGTTGATCACCGAACCCGTCCATATGTGTTATGTGTTCATCATTGATTGTCTTTATGTGCAATGTGATTTAAATACATGACTTATTATTGTGAATAGCATGATTAATTGTAAATACTTGATTATGTGAAAATTGTCTAAATTTGGTAGTCAGCGAAACTACCGAGCGAAATTACAGATTCGCCCGGTAGCAGGCTAGACTGATCCATGTGTCCGAGATCAGAGCCAGTTTCGCCAGCCAGCGAAACTGCCAGCGAAATTAGCCCCTGATATAAATAAACTTAATAAACCCTAGTAGCCTCATTTGCCTCATATCACAACAAACACACACACACTCTTTTCTCCTGGAGATTCTGGTCAGTCGAGGTTCACACCAAGTTGTCGAGATCTCAGCCTCAAACCATCATCTACCAAGCTAGGAGATCGAACCGTGAGTCTCAAAAACCTCCATTATGTGTTTTATATGTGTTTTTCTTAAAAAGCATGACCAAACCTTCATGATATTGCTTGATCTTCTGTATATATGCTTTAGGATGCTAGATCTGTAATAAAGTTGATAACTTTACGTGTGAAATCCATCCATATTAGAGATTTGTGCAAATTAGTTCATTTTAGGGTTTTGAACCTATTTTAGAGATTTGTTGATCAAAATGCATGTTAAACTTGTTAAAGTTGCTTGATTTATGTTGGTAAATGCCTAGGGATGCTAGATAATGAATTGCATGTATGATCAGAAGCTGTTAGGTTGATTTTTAGGCAAATCCGTATGTTTTTCGCGACCAGCGAAACTGTTGTTCTCTGGGCGAAACTAAGTAGCGAAATTATATCTCCTTCCAGCGACACTGACCAGCGAAACTATAGTGTCGCCGGGTAATCTGACCAGACCAGCTCGGGCGAAATTACCGAGCGAAATACCTGAACGAAAGTTCAAACCAGTTTCCCTGCGAAACTAGGCTAGCGAAACTGCGTCAGCAGTTTCGGGCGAAACTAGCTTAGCGAAACTGTGTCACCGGGCATTGCCTAGCGAAAGTGCTGCCCGTGCACCTAGCGAAACTACCTAGCGAAACTATGCTAGCGAAACTAAGACCTGACCTAAAAACCAAACTTGTGAAATTTGCTTAAGTGCTATGCCATGACTTACATGATTATGCCATGATGAAACATGCTTGATATCTGATTTATATGAACCCTTGCTTATGATCAACCATTGGTGTCGTGTGTCGGTATGTCGAGTCATAGTTGCAACGTGCTATGTTATGGGCCATAGTGACGTTAAGTAAAGATTAGACACGAAACTAATACTTAAGACCTAAACGTGTTCTAGGTCTTCGTTAAGCAAACATAACTTGGATACTTAGCAAGTGTAGCAGTGCAACCCAAGGTGAGTGTCACTAACCTGTTTACCGTGAGCCTGTTTGGGCCACACCGAATAACTTAACGAAAAACAATGCTGAATAAACTCGAGAGTGCTAGGCACCTCACTGATAAACTTGAGAACTCGGGATGCTCGGCACCCACTTGATGAACTGAAGTGTTTTATGGGAAACACTTGTGAACTCTGAACAAACTATTTTTCTGAAAGCAAAACTGAAAACGTTTTAATATGGCTAGTGTAGGTTAAAGTCTGAACCACATGATATCACATGTTTTCTAAGGATGCCTTATAACTTAAAAGTCCTCAACTAGAATTGTGCCATTAATTGTAAAGCGAGGGGATGTTGGGTAGATCTACTGGAGTTTGACAAACTCCGCCCCGTGGCACGGGGAGTGCACGGAGGAACAATATCAGCCTATTTGACCGTAGTCCCGGGGAGGACACGGGGGAGGCAAAAACCGCGATGACTATGTCCGCACTGTACGGGATGGCTCGGCCCCCACAAAATAAGTCAGCTTTGGTACAAACTTCCTTAGAGCATGGAACAACGGATTAGCTACCCGCGATATCGGTTGAGTCCTTTAACTTTACGGAACTAGTACATACCCGATGACGTGGTCACGGACAAACCATTTATAAACTGAGAATTAAATACGAGCATTGCTTTTCACAAATAAATATTTTGTAAGTACATCTTGACACGAATTATGATTATGAGACCGGGCCAATGCATGACAAGCCCACTGTGAACTCACCAACCGTTAGGTTGACACTTGCGTGGTTTAAACTTTTGCAGATCGCTAAGGAGTATCCGGAGCGGGTTGGCATGGCACGTGAAGACCTTTATTTAATTGAACTATTTTGGGAATTTACAACAACATTTATGTAAAGCACGTGGTTAGTGCTAGAGACAATTAATTTTCCGCTGCGTATGTAATTTAAGACTTCGATTTATAACTTGTGTTTGGACTAACCCTGATTCGTTTAGTATTTGTAACTATGGTTGTGGATCCTGGTCTAGTCGCGCCCCTTAACGGTATAAACTCCGTTAGTGGTATTTTGGGGGTGTGACAATTGCAACCTTCCAAGTTAACTCCGCTAACTTTTTCCGTTAACTCCGTTAATGATGTGTTGCAAACACATCCCATTTTCAGGGTCTTTTGTTTAGTATTAGAGTCGGTTTTAAGTCCGCTTTGAGTTGTTTATTATGCTTTTAGTTAAGTTTGTGTCTTTGGGGTCTTGTTTATGTTTTTGTGAGTTTTGTAGGTTTTTAATAAAGTCCCGAGGCTATGAGAGGAAGGTTGGGAGATTTAAGAAGAAAACAAAGAAGAAGTGCTGAACAACCTGTCCCAGGCGTATCTCCTGGTACCTGATGACTTTTAGGCGATACGCGCGGAAAAGGGAAGTCAACGAGGGTCTTAAGTCGGTTTGACCGACTGTTTTGTCGCGACGTCAGCTCTAGGCGTATCGCCTAGCCGTATTACACCTCCAAGCGATACGCTTGGAGGCCCAAAACCCGCAGAAAAAGGAAATTTCGTATAAATTCGACTTTTAGGGTTCAATTCGGAGAACATGACTTCCAGACGAACTCAGAGGTGATTTTGGGCGACTTGAAGAGCAGAGAAGGCTTGGGACTTGAGAAGAAACATCGGGAGATCAAATCATTCGACCAGATCATAATCGTTCTACCGGGTTTCTTTCTTTATTCTTGATTAAACTCTAGACTCAGTTATGTTTGCTGTTCAAGATATGATTTTTATTGTGTTTTCTGCATTGAACATGATTGTAGGCTAGGCGTTTAACACCGCCTAGACCGTTATGATGAACAATTAATATTTATGACTTTGTTTGGCTTTTGACAACTTGATTGATGTAAGGTTTCTTTAAATTCCATTATTGACATGATTGTATGCATATGACCACTAGAGTTAGGGTTTGAATTGATTTACTAAACTGCTTAGCCTGCGAATGTCTTTCGGTTTGGGTTGGGTAATCGGTTGCGTGACTGTGTGTTTGCGATTGGTTTGATTATCTGTCTTGATTATCATAGTTTAGTATTTTGATGAATTCTCTGATTCTTGTGTGCTGCTCTAGCTAGGTCGGGTAGTCGGGTTGACTAGTGGAATAGGATCACATTGCCATCGGAAGAGGGATGCCCTAGGAAATTAGTTAGCTTGCTATTCCGTGTCAGTTATGTTGATTAGTGGTAGTTCCTGCTAGCTTAAGGTGCCTTAGATTGTTTCGAGGGTGGTTAGGTCTAGTTGAGGTTGGATGTACCCACAAGGTGAACTCCTGTCCGAACGTTAGGAACATTTGCTAAGAAGGACTTAAAAGGTGAATTAGCTGCCATCAGAGTTGTCATAGCCAGATGAGTTGTAGGTGTTGGTTGGGATTCTAGGTCTAGGTGGTGTCGTTCTCATATCTGATCGTTTCCTGAGTTTCCTGCTGTCCGTTTGTTAGTTGCGTTAGTTAATTTTAATTCAAATCAAATCTCAAATCAAAACCCAAATTACTCAGTATTTCCGTTTTCTAGGTCTAGGTTAAGTCTTTGTCTTTAGAGTGTCCTTAGGGTTCGATATTCCCGGTCTTGCCTTAGCTATTCTACTATCCGATAGGTACACTTGCCTTAGGGTTCGGTTTAGTTTAGGTATTTTCGGTAAAATTAGGTGTGTCTAGGTCTAGGTTTAGGTCTAGGATTTATTAGTATTTTTAGTGTAATTCCGAATACATCAAGTTATTTAAATGATTACATGTTTATTCATGTTTATTTGCTAATTAATTTTAGTAACTTGTTTCGTGAACTCATTTCGCGATCTTATGTGTTAGTTGTGAAAAATTGCATTTTTATGCAAAGCCGGGCTTTGTGTGTAAATTTGAATTTTCATGTGTAAATGATATTTATACTTGTCCCGACTAAGTCTTGCATGTTAAATGAGTTTAAAACAATTGGTGATGTTTTTAAAATTTTTACTTTACAACTTTTAGTTAAAACCCACTTAAAATGAGTTTTATACCCTTATGCTTAAAAATGAAAACTTGAGGGGCTTAAATGGTAATTTATACTTAATCAAAATCTGCACAAAACCCATCCCCCACCCCCATTCACGATCTCAGCTCCCCTCTCCCTCTCTTCTTCACGACTCAACACACACACACAATCACGATTTTTGGAGAAATCAAGCATAAAGAGGTAAAATTCGAAGATCTTAAGCTCCTACAAGCTTCAAGAACACCAAAGGAAGCTCCTTCTTCTTCTCCTCTCCTCCCACCTGCGATTTCTCTCTCTAACTTGTAAGCCCTAAAATCTTGAATCCGAAATTCATGGTTGCATGTGTGTTCTTTTGTGTTTGAATGCTAAATGGTGAGCTTCTATGCTCATAAATCATGTTTTAAGTTAAGGTATGTTAAAGGCTGATTTGGGGCTGATTTGAAGTTGGGTTTAAGGGCTGGAAATTGTGTTCAAATCGGCTATGAATGTTCTTGTATGTATATTGGGTGTTTGGACATGAAGTTTGGGCATATGTGCTTGTATACTAGTCTTTATGTTGAGATTTTGCTATGTTTTGGATATGAACATGTTGAGAACTGAAAATCCATGTTAAAGTGTTTATATTGATGTTAGTAGAAGTTGGATGACCAAATTGTTGCTAAAAATTAGAAAACCGAAACTTTTACAAATTACCCATTTTGGACAGATTCGGCCAGATTTTTAGGCCATTTTACAGAGGTCATAACTTGCTCAATTTTGCTCGGAATCAGTTGATTCTTTTTCCCTAGTAAATTATTATGTCTTAGCTTCGAGTCGGCTACTCGCACACTTTCTGAAACCTCCGTTTGGTCATCCAAATAGCTGCTGCAAGTTAGGAGTGCAAAGCTGTCATTTTCTGTGAAAAGTGGACTTTGCAAATTGGTTGGGCATGTAGATCTTGTTTTAATGGTGTGGTTGCTATTTGGACTTGATGTTTATATGTTGAAAGTAAGATCTGGAGAATTTAATGTTTAAATTCCAAATTTTGAATAAGTTATGCAAGTTTTCATTTTACCTTGACTTGTTTGCTAAATGCCAAAAGTGCCAACTTCGGACGTGCATAACTTTCTCATACCTTAACTTTTTAAGTTGATTCTTTTTGCAACATTCCCTAAATGTTGAGTAGTTCATGCCTGAAAAATTACAAAACCTAACTCCAAGTAGGGAGCAAATTAGGCATGCCACCAAATGGTGTGTCAAAGACAATAATGTTGATTTCTGCCAACTTCCAACACACATAACTTTCTCATTTCTTAACATTTTTACTTGATTCTTTTTGCAACATGTCCTAATTGATATGTAGTATATGCCTGCAAAATTTAAGGATTTAATTCCAAGTATTGTGGATTTTAGCTATGCCACTAGTTAGATGCTTGGAGTTTGACTTTTTGGCAAAACTTTGACTTTAATTGCAATTTCTTGATTTTCTCCCAAATTGAGACTTGTATGTGCATTATGTGGCTTGTATGATTGTATGAAACATGCTTAGGTGCTTATGTGTTATCTTTCGTCCTCGCGACACCTCCTAACCCGTTTAGGTCATATTTGCCCGATTAGGTTGATTGTGACCAACCTATTGCTTCTTTTGGCTGAGTACCAGTGCCCCCTCTGGTGAGTTCATCACTATATGTTGCTATGTCCATTCAGGGACGATAATGCGCAACGGTAAGGTATTTCTTACTAAGTAAACTTTTTCCGACCAAATATCATATGTATCATTGAATTGATTGTTAAACTTCAAAAGTCCTTACATTCGGACCGTTAATATAGAATAGCTAGGTGATGTTGAGTAGTACTACTAGGGATTGACACCCCCGCCCAGCGGTGCACGTGATGCACCAACCCGACTGGAGGTCGGACTGAGACCAATGTTATCCTACCCTCCGTGGTCTTTCAGGACACGGGAAAGCAAATCCGTAGGTAATCCCTATACATTGTCAGCTTCGGTTGCGAACAATTCAAATGTGCATAAATTAGGCTAGCTACCTACGATATGGAAAATTTTACAGGTCTTATGATATTGATTGTGTTGTACCTGTCTTTGATCATAAATATAGGTCTACCTGTGACGGGTAGACCGCTTAGTGAACTCACCAGCCTTGGCTGACACTTGATTGTTGAATGCTTTTCAGGTGGCTTGGAGGATCATGGATGGCACGGGCGTTGGCAGTACTTGTTCTTTGTAAAACCCTTTTGAAAGTCGTATTTCAGATACTTTAGTAATCACTTTTACTAAACAACAACCTTGTAAACTTTTAATGTTTCCGCTGATTTTTGTGAAATGTAAACTCTGATTTATTTAATGTAATACATGACTGTTTACTCCTTTAACTATGGCTTGGTTGTAACTAAAGACTTGGATCCTGGTCTGGATCACACCCCACACGGTTATACTCCGTTGGTGGAAATTGGGGGTGTGACATATTCTCATGGGAACGGTAAATCGTTCAGTAAAATCGATCGGGTCCTTTAAGGAGAAGTGGTCGCATGCTTCTCTGTGGCGTTGAATCGGCTCTGTCGGACCATGCCTCATTGATTTTAAAGACTTCTTGTGTTGATTTTTACCCCCATCCCCTTTCTTTTTCTATTCCCCTGGCTGAATAGGTGTGGGCTAGATGAGGTGGTGGCTCAAGCTGGGGGGGGGGGGGTGTCTTCGGAAGCCTTGGAACTTGATGCTCTTTTGCTGGCTAAACCAAGGTTGGTGAAGGAGCGGATTAAGGCATCCAGGGAAATAGAGGCGGGTGAGAGGTTGGCGATAGAGGCGGAGTATAATTGGTTTGACTCCTTGGGGGAGTTCCATCCATTATCGCAGCTAGAGGTGGACTGTTGGGCGGAGAAGAAGTTAGTTTTGGCTGAGTTGGAGGATAAGAGTTTGGAAGAATTAAGGTTGAAATCCAGATCCAATTGGTGCCTGGAGGGGGATGAGAACACACCATATTTTCACGGGCTTGTTAATCAGAGTATGGCAAAGGGCAGACTAAATGGTCTTATGTTAAATAATAGTTTGGTGGTGGATCCAGATGTTATTAAAAAAGAAGTGTGGAATTATTTAAACAACGTGTTGGGTCCCTTGAAGGGCTCTTTAACAATGTTGGCACAATTTGATTTAAACAAAATAAATAAGTTGCGGAAAGTAAATCAAATTGGAAGACAACAATTCATAAAAGGGTTATTCTGTATATATCTCAAATGTAAATAATGGTTTACACGAGTTTATAGTATAACTATGTATCAACAGAAATAAATTTTCTATGGGAGTGATGTTGTAATTGCTTTGAGAAGATATTGAATTGTATGCTTGATGTCTTGCTTTGTTTGGTGAAGTCAACTTGCTATTTATAGGCATATGTAGCAAGTTGTATTTGGATAAGGTGGTTGAGGACGGTTGATGTTGGAGTGTGTCAGAGTATATAGAGATAAATTAAACATATTCAATTTATCTCTTTTTCAAAACGACTGCCTTCTTGATTAATGCCAAGTTGACATTCATTTTGTTTGTTCTTCACACAAAGACATAAATTGTTCTTCTCGTAATATTTATCTTCTGATAATCCAGAACTCCTTCTGGACTCTTCTTTAAAGACTATTGATGCTTCCCATTAGAAGCTTTCTACAAAAATGAGGATTTCTGTAGATTTTAGTCTGTACAGAACTACTTCGGAATTTCTGGAGTAGTTCTGTATGTATACAGAAATCATGCAGAAATCTGTAATTCATACAGACTTTCGTATCCTTTCTCTTCTAAGGATGTGTCTTATATTTTCTTATAATACTTGACTGTTTTGTGTTACAATTACATTAGGAAAGAAATCCAGTTACAGAGTCTTCTTTTACACATAGTTTCTTGGGAAGAGGACTCCAACAGGCTTTGTGCAGTTCCTTTTATAGCATTCTATGTTGCTTTAGATCTTCTATTGTTTTCATCATGAGTTCCTTTCTTCTTATGGTCTCAAGTTCAGTCTCTCTGTTTTCATTTAGTAGGAATACGATGAAACTTAGAGATGTATCGGAGGAAGCATGACACTGGCTGATTCTGAAGAACCTCTTCTGTGTGTTATGATTTCTAAAGTAGATTCCTATTTCGCTAGTGCTTGGAATTACTTTGGATGCTGTCCATTTTAATTCAGGGGGAAGCTCTTCATTTACAGTCTGGATAGCAAGTTTCTTTAGATTTGTGTATATGGCTAGTTCATAGTCAACCAGAGCAAACCTGTTGTATATCTTCTTTCACGCCTCTCTGAGTTGATGTATTGCTCTTCTGTTCTTGAGACTTGTTGAGCCATTTGCTATACATCTTTTGATGAGGGACAGAATGTGCATTTCACTGAGTTGATCAAGATCTGCATCGGTGAATGTGTAAGGTTGACGACTGTTTGCAGTGGTAGTGATCCTGTAGGAGTTGAAGTAGTGAGTGAAAGGATTTCCCTTTTGTTTTCTTTCTTTGACTTCATCAATCTTCAGGATGGTGGCATCTGAGTGTATCTAGTTTCTTTCAAATGGTACGTTGTTGATTTTCTCCTCAAAGATCTTTTTGCTCATTGGGCTCATTTGAGGAGGTTGTTCAGTTTCTTTGAGGAATATGTCTTCACATCTTCTCTTTTCATGCCATAGTTCCTCCTTAATCCATTTTTCTTTTCCATAGTTGTCTTCAAACGGAGACTGAGAGGCTATTAAAATCTTAGGAGCATTGAGTCTCCCCCTAGATTTGTGGTTTTCTCTTTGCCTTTCTCAGATTCCTTGGTGGATTTTGAGGTTCCTGCAACATGAGTTTTCATGGAGGTACCTGATGAGGGTGGAACCACTGGCCGACTGGATTTTTGTGTAGGTTGTCTTGGTGGTGGTGGTGGCATTGAGTGATCATAAGTTAGAATGGGCTTGCATTGATCATGTTTCTTTCTTTTGGGAGAGGACTTGATTTCATCAGGAGCTGTCTTCCTCTTTGAGCTAGGAGGAGAGTCATCAAGATTGATGACAGGAATAGCTATGGTCTCCTTTGCTGAAGACTTTTTAGATGGGTTAGCTTCTGTTATTTGCTTGGATAGATTCTTCATTCTTTTCTCTAGAAACATCTGATCTAAATTTATCTTTATCAGATTTGAATTTTCTTCTTTTATTTCCTTGTGTAGAAGGCTGAAATCTTCTTTGATTTTATTCAGCAACTCTTCTCCTTTGGCTTCATAGAATTGTAGTGCTTTTTGAGTCATCTTATTCAGTTCCTTGATCTGATTTTGTAATGATTCTTGTTTTCCTCCTTTTAGCTGCCAGTCCTTTTCTTGTAAGGCTCTTAGCTGGTCAGAAATCTGATTGAATTGTTGCTTGCTGTTTTTCTTCATCACTTTCAACTCTTCTTGTAGTTCAGCTATTCTCTGACTGTTGCTTTCTGTTTGTTTTGACAATTCTTCTATTTGTACAGAACAACTGCAGAAATTCTGGTGTAGTTCTGTATTTTCTTGTTTTTGCTCATTCTTGAAGTCATTGAGCAGATCAGAGAGAGATTTTGAAAAATTCTCGAAGTCAGATTTAGATGCAGCACCAGGGGGTAAAATACCAGAGGACAACACATGTCTCTCTGTTGGACTGGTTGATTTCACCTTGAGAATTGTACAAGTGCCTGTCAACTCAGTTATGCTGAGTGTGTACAGATCTTCCACATTCACTAGTTGATCCAAAGTTGGATTTACCTTCTGTGTTTTTAGAGAATCCTGAGACAGATATCTTTGTGAGGATGTCTCTTGTGAGCTGACACTGAACACATCAATGTTGCTTGCTTCCAAGTTTCCTTGACTTCTAGAGTCTCCACTTGTTGTTACATCATCTACACTGACTGAGTCCGAGAAGATATTGTGATGTGGCTATGATCGGAATGTCAAGGTGGGGTGAGTTGGTTGTTTGGGTTTGAAATTGGGCAAAGACTTCTTGCAGGGATGTTTGTGGTGATTAATGTTGGCTTTTGGTATGATTTGGAGAGTTTTGGTTTTCTGGAGAGTGTTGGGTTGAGAAGATTGGCTCATGTGGTGTATGTGGGGAACATGGTGGGGTTTCCTGATGTGCGTTTTGTTGTTGTGGAGGAGAGGAAGGGTTGTGGTCAACCATTTCTTCTGATGGTGATGTTGTGGTGTTTGTTGAAGTAGGTCACTGATCAGGGTTTGACTTGAACTTGTTGGCTTTGATGAGATATTTATGAAGAACTGGGTTGTTGTATTCTAACTTAACTGTCATACCCCATGGAAAATTGCAAAAATCTATATGTGTACCTGGTCTGTAGATACCTTTGATGTGATACATTTCGGTTGTATGCATTTTGTTCATTTTCCTTTGCTCTTACTTTATCTTTGATCATTTGTGCTATGAGGTTTCTTTGACTCTTTTCTCCATATCTTTCCAGATTAGCAGGGCCATGTCAATTTCTTCATTGAAGCATAGACTGTAAAGAATGGCGAGAACATTCTTGTTGATTTGATCCATGGAGCCCTTCCTGGATGTCATGGTGTGGTTGAGTAAGTTAGTAGTAAATCTCTAGGTGGGCTTTAGCTGACTTACTCTGAGATTTGAGATTTGACCATTTTCTTCAAACTTGCCTCCGGTGATTTCAATGATCAGTTCTATCAGGGCTGGATCTTCTGGGTTAGGAGAGAATGATGATAAGATATCTAGTAATGGGAAGATTTTTCTCAGATCAGATAGTTGGAATGTGATGTTGGTATCTGTGTTCATCTTTCCTTTCATGTCTCCATCTATCATCGTGACGGTTGCCCAGAAATTTAGAATGGCTGATTTTATGAATGGTTCGTTGATGGTTAAGGCTGTGGCAAGTTGAGAAGAATTTTTCAGGGCTTCTATGATCAGCTGGAGGTTTGATGAGTATGCAGATGGGTTCAGATCGCAAGGTTGGTTAAGGGTGTTTATGGTGAAATTTCGTCTGGGTGGTGAGTCAGAGGATGAGGAATCTAGGTTTAGGGTTTGAGCAGAGGGGTTTCGAGGGATTTTTCCTTTGGACCGAGTATTCATCGCAGAGGCTGCAGATGAGGATGCCATATGTGATTTCTCAGGTTTGTGATATGAACAGTGGGACTTGGAAGAGAGGGTTGATTTTCTTTTATAGGTATCTCCTGATGCCGTTCCAATTTTCAAGGTTCTCCTATAACGGCTATAATTAATTCGAACGAACGCTTTTATTCTGAACGGTAACAAAAATTACCGTTGGCATTTATGTGAATAATTAGCGAATTAATTATCGTATTTATAAGAGCCAAAAATTTTTTTATTTATTGCTCAGATATTTTGGATAATTTTGATTTTTGAGGAGACATTCTGCAAAATTTCTGATCAAGAGAATAAGAATTTATTTAATTAAGAAATTTATACAGAGAGTTTACGACAGGTACATATGTCTGTACACGTGCATCTATTCTGGTCTCTGATGTGATCACGAGTTTTGAAGGCTTTGAATCTCGCTTTCATTTGAAAAGAGATATAAACATGCAAAGAAGTTTTCCTTCCTATGGATGGGAGAAAATATCCATTGGAGTCTATAAGTCCGGAAATTGATAGTCCACCAGGAGATATTCCCTTTTGAGATACTACTTTGCTTGTTTTGATTCTGAAGATCAATGTAGGGAGGAATTCATTATTTTGTTTAGTTTGATTGTAATAGATTAGTTTCTTGTAAATGTTATGTTTTGGTAGGCTAGCGAAACTACCGAGCGAAACTGTAGTTTCGCTCGGTACCTAGGTTAGACTGTCTCAGTGACAGTTTCGCTTGGCCAGCGAAACTGCCAGCGAAACTGTTCACTGGACAGTATAAAAACGCAGCCTTGTGCAACCATTTGTAACCTTCTCAATCATTGTGAACCCTAATACAAGAAATCTTCTTTTGGTGAGTTTTTGGTGACGGCTAGGAGCTTATTTCAGTATATTGTAGCTAGTTTATCATTCCTTATCCATCCTTTGGTTCATATTGAGATTGTTCATGGCTAGAAAACCATTTTAGTCATTGGAAATCACATATCTTGTTGTTTATTTGGTTTTCTTCTCAAAAACATCATTATTTGCACTGATAAAGATCAGTGAGGACCTACAATATGGTATCAGAGCCTCTGTGCTCTTGATTTTGGTGTTTTTGAGTGTTTTTGGGTAAAACTTTAAAAATCTATTTTGATTCTGAAATCTGATTGTTTTGGACTGGAAATTGATTGAATATTGTGTGTTTTGATGTCCTGAAGACTAAGTAATCAACCGATCATTGCTCTATAGTGATTTGGGTTGATTTCTGATTATTTCTTCTTCAAAAAGAGGGTTTTCTGTTCTGGGCGAAACTGCTGATTATTCAGCGAAACTGTGCCTTCAAACAGCGAAACTATCAAGTCATTTGGCAGTTTCGTCGAATTATAACCGAGCGAAACTATCATCACCGAGCGAAACTATACTTTCGCCGAAAATCGAGAAGCGAAACTATTGTCTTTTTCTTGAACGAAAGTTCAAACCAGTTTCCAGCGAAACTAGCTAGCGAAACTGTGTGTCATCGGGTATTTCCGAGCGAAAGTACTGCCCGTGCATACAGCGAAACTAGTTGGCGAAATTGCTGATCTGGTTCAGTATTGTCAAGCGAAATTGCTGGCGAAATTATAAAATCCAGCGAAATTGTTCACCTGTTCAGGATTTCCGAGCGAAATTGCTGGCGAAACAATATCTCCCAGCGAAACTAATCACTTTGTCTTGTTCTTGGTTTATTCTTTGTCTTTCTTATTACAGGCTGATTTAAGATGGCATCAGGTACAAATGCTGTTGACACTGAGAGTATTGCTCCAAACCGACCTCCAAGGCTGATCAATGGCGACAATTTTGAGGATTGGAAACGATGTCTCAAATCGTTCTTCTTGTACACCGACTATAATCAATGGTTGTCAATTGTCAACGGACCTCACGTTCCTACAACTACTACTGGTGAAGTAACACAGATCAACAATAATCCGTCTTCATTCACTGAGAAGGACTTGAAACTCATTGATCGTGATCAGAAGGCTCTCGGTGCTCTTTCTCTATGCCTGTCACAAGAATCTACAATCGTTTTGCTGAGCACACTGACGCAAAAAGTTTGTTTGACGCTCTCTGTGAGTTTTATGATGGCAATGAAGACCTGGTGAAGGACAAGGAAGCCCAAGCCACCAAAGAATTCAATTCATTCACAAGCATGAAGAACGAAAAGCTAGTGGATTTGACCAATCGCTTCCTAACTGTATCAAGCAATCTGAAGAAATATGATGCGAAACTCACAAACTTAGAACAAATCAAGAAGCTGCTGGATGCTCTTCCTCCCGAGTGGAGCATTCAGGTTCGCATGCTAAAACAAGAAAGAAGTTTTCCCGACTACAAGCTCATGGATGTTATTAACAAGCTTAAATCCTTTGAGTTGGATGTGCAAAGGAGAGAATACAATCAAACCATGGGTCCAACTAAAGTTTACTCTCCAAATTCTGCTTTCATCTCAACCGTCACACCCAAAGGAGCTTTCTCTCAACTTCAATCTTCACATCTTGGATCTGGGTCATCCTCAACTGCATCTGCTTCCGCCACTAATCAGCAAACATCCCAGATTTCACCTGAATACATGGGATTGTTCTCATTGTTTACTAACAGCTATCAAGCTTTCGCTGCTGGAGAACTTCAAGGTTCGACTCCGACTGCTGAGGACATGTACCAAGTTGATCCAGATGATTTAGAAGAAACTGACCTGAAATGGCAAATGGCCATGTTAACTGTTCGAGCTAGAAAATTCTTCGAACGCACTGGGAGAAACACCTTCAAGAATCAAAATGGAAGAGTCGGTTTCGACAAGGCTAAGCTCAGATGCTACAACTGTAAGCAACTCGGCCATTTCAAAAGGGAGTGCCCAAGTCCAATTGTCACTGAACCGACCTCTGAGCCTGCAACTCGTGCTATCCCTATCACTGACAAAGCAGAAGCCAAGCCAACCAAAGAAGTGGCTCTTCTGACTAACTTTGACTGGAGTTCGGAGGTCTCTGAAGCCGAGGAAGCCATCAATCAAGCTCTTGCAGCTCAAATTCAGGAACAAAGCAATGAGCACACAGTTAACAGTTGTCAGAAGGAAGAAGCTGAGAAGAAGGTGAATGAGAAAACTGCAAGCACACCAGCATGCACATGTGAAAAAGCCCTGGCTGCAGAAAAGGTTATAATGGATCTCTCATATGAATCTGTTCAAGATATGTGCTCTCATCCTTGTAGAATTCGTTTGTTCGGCATCTACAAGGCCAATCGATTGTTGATTGATACCAACAACGAATTAAAAACCATGAACACCCAATTAAAAGAAAATGAAGCAAAATATTTTGTGAAATTAAATGAGGCAATGCATGAAAATGAACATTTAAAACAAACTCTTCTTGCAAAAAATGTTGAAATAAACATGCTTTCTGAAAGAGTCACATTAGCCCAATTTGAAACCTCTCAACTTCAGACCAAGTTAGATAGATGGACCGTTTCACAAATGAAAGTTGAAGAGATGCTCGTTAAACAACGAGGAGCTAAAATAAAAACCGGAATAGGCATGGAGAACAATGGGAATGTGTTTCCTAAGGTTTATCCTCCTCCTAGCACGCATTGTTATTCACCTACTCCGAAACCTCATCCCTTAAATGATTTAATTCCTAGTGATGCTAACAGTCTGCATGCAGGTCTAGAAGGAGTGAACCATAAGGAGATCAGGGAGGATTATGATAATGGATACGGTAACACAAGTGGGCTTGGATGCGGTAGTCTAAATTCTAAGGAGTCTGTTTCAAGTAGTAGTTTGAATTCCAAGAAGTCTAGTTCAGACAGTAGCGTAGCTAGCAGTAGTTCTTCTTTAGATAGCAGTAGTGAAGAGTCCGTGTCTGTTAGTCAAGAAAGATTTGTTTCAAATGAAAATGTTCCATGTCATGCTAGTACATCTCAAAATCGATTCAACAAATTTCTTTCTAATCCAATTCCTTCTTTTACACCAATACGAATTTCAGAACCTACAGAAAAACATATTTCTCGAAAGAAGGAATCATTTTTGAAAACCAATAATCCAAGGATTTCAAAAGATAAAATAAAAGTGGATTTTGAAACCAACAGTGACTCTGATTATAGAACATCAGATTCTGAGGAGGAAAGTACTTCAGAAACCTCCTCTTGCACAAGTCACAGGTCTCACTGTTTCAGATGTGGTAAGGATGATCATGTTGTTAAAAATTGCAAAGAAAAATTAAATCGAACAAACCATGATAGATCCTTTGGACACAAGGTAACCAGCTTTGTAAAACAATTCTTTGGGGGAAAACAGAAAGTCACAAATCCCGGTAATGCAAAAGTCTGGGTACCAGTTATTAAGTAATTTTTCGTTTTGTATTGCCAGGCACTCCCGAAGAACAGTTACTGGCATATTGATTCGGGATGCTCTCGGCATATGACAGGGATGAAAGACCTGCTCACAAATTATAGAATCGTGGATGGTGGATTCGTGTCTTTTGCAGGAAATAAAAAAGGTAGTAAGATGGTTGGACAAGGAGACGTGTCAAGTGGGTCTCTTACTCTGGAACACGTCAATCATGTACCTGAATTAAAGTTTAATCTTCTGAGCGTATCACAAATCTGCGACAAGGAAATTCCTGTATTGTTCAAAGCAAATGAATGCCTATTTCTCAAGCCTGAATTTTCTGTGCCCGAAGAGATGGTGGCGATGCGTGCGCCTCGCATCAATGACACATACTTGCTGAATTTGACCTCAACTGCATCTCTCAATTCCTCCATGACTTGTTTACTTTCAAAGGCATCTGTTTCTGAGTGCTTCTTGTGACATAGACGTCTAGGACACATAAACTTCAAAATTCTAAACAACCTTGTTAAAAACAATTTGGTCCGAGGTCTTCCATACAAAGATTTTTCTGTTGTTGAAAAATGTCTTTCATGTGCTAAAGGAAAACAACATAAGAAGCCACATAAGCCCAAATTGGAGAATTCTATTTCAAGTCCCTTAGAATTGCTCCACACTGATTTATTTGGACCCATTAGTGTACCAAGTTTGGGAAAGAGAACTTACTGTCTTGTTGTGACTGATGATTATTCCAGGTACTCTTGGGTCAGATTCTTGAAGCACAAGAGTGAAACGACTGAAGCTCTACAAAATATCATTCTGTCCGTGGAAAGCTCAAGAAGCAAGAAAGTCAAGGCAATCAGAAGTGATAACGGAACTGAATTTCGAAATCAGATCTTTGACTCATTCTGTGCAAACAAAGGTATTCTTCGGCAATACAGCGCAGCAAGAACTCCACAGCAGAATGGAGTTGCCGAAAGGAAGAATCGCACTCTGGTTGAAGCTGCTCGCACAATGCTGATTGAATCAAAGTTGCCGATCATTTTCTGGGCTGAAGCTGTGAATTGTGCGTCCTACGTGCTGAATCGTGTCCTGATCGTAAAAGATAAAATGAAGACGTCATACGAACTGTATCACGGAAGGAAGCCGTTGATTGACTTCTTCAGGCCGTTTGGATGCTCGTGCACATTGCTGAATACCGAAGCTCAAATCACAAAATTTGGAGCTGTCTCCGATGAGTGTTTCTTCATGGGGTATTCTTCATCACAAAAAGCTTATCGTGTTTATAACAAACGTACTCGTATTGTGCAGGAATCCTACTACGTGGACTGGCAAGAATCTAACTCTCCCAACACCGGAACTGGACCCGAATGGTTTTATGATTCAGACACACTGTTCAAGTCATTCAATCTTCCTATCCTAGCTGAAGCAAATGACAATCCTCCTCTTGTGATTATCACCCCTCAACCTGAAATTCCACAACAAAACCCATCCTCACCCTCAGAAACCCCACATCAACCCGATCCTCCATCTTCATCTCATGAACTACCTCAAACCACCGAACCCGCTCCCCCTCACCTTGACTTAAATCTCAAAACCTTAAAGGATCATCCACATGACCTCGTCATTGGCTCGATTACGGATGGAGTGATGACTCGTCATCAGTCAGGATTGATTAATGAATGTTTGTTTGCGTGTTTTCTGTCTCAGATTGTTCCTAAAAACATAGATGAAGCTCTTGCAGATCCAAGTTGGGTGGACTCCATGCAGGCTGAGCTGCAACAATTCAGAAAGCTGAAGGTCTGGCAACTTGTGGACCTTCCAGAAAACAAGGTTCCAATTGGCACAAAGTGGGTTTTCAGAAACAAACCTGATGATAGAGGTGTGGTGATCAGAAACAAGTCAAGACTTGTGGTCCAAGGTTTTTATCAAGAAGAAGGCATTGACTATACTGAAGTTTTTGCACCCGTTGCACGAATCGAGGCCATTCGAATCTTCCTGGCTCATGCTGCGCACAAAAATTTCAAGGTGTATCAAATGGATGTCAAGTGCGCCTTCTTATATGGAGATATTGATGAAGAAATTTATGTGAACCAACCTCCTGGTTTCGAAGATCATGAATTTCCCGACAAAGTGTACAAGCTCGATAAATCTCTGTACGGTCTTCATCAGGCACCCAGAATTTGGTATGAAACTTTGACTCAGTATCTATTGGGAAAAGGTTTCACTCGAGGATCCATCGACATGACTTTGTTCAAAAAGGAGGTCAAAGGTGAAATGCTGATCGTTCAAGTATATGTCGATGACATCATTTTTGGGTCAACCAATGAGAAGTTGTGTCGCGAGTTTGAGGAACTGATGAAAGAAAAGTTCGAAATGAGTATGATGGGGGAGATGTGTTTCTTCCTTGGGTTGCAGGTGGAACAAAAGCCTGACGGAATCCTTATTCATCAAGAAAAGTATGTTCTGGAGATTCTGAAGAAATTCAAGATGAACGAGGCCTCCGCTGAACTTACTCCCTTCACATCTCAGACGTGTTTGACTCCCGACAATGAAGGAAAGCGGGTTGACCAGAAGCTTTATCGATCTATGATTGGGTCCCTCATGTATCTCACAGCCAGTCGTCCGGATATTACCTTTGCTGTGTGCTACTGTGCTCGTTATCAAGCTGATCCAAGGGAATCTCATGAAAAGGCGGTCAAGCGTATCTTCCGTTATTTGAAAGGATCATCAAGATTGGGCTTATGGTATCCTAAGGGTGGAAGTTTTGAGCTTAATTCTTATTCAGACAGTGATCACGGAGGATGCAAACTTGATAGAAAGTCTGTTTCTGGGGGATGCCAGTTTTTGGGGGAATGCTTGGTTTCGTGGCAAAGCAAGAAGCAAACAACAGTCTCCTTATCTACAGGCGAAGCCGAATACATTGCTGCCTCTAGTTGCTGCTGCCAAGTGCTGTGGATTCAACATCAGATGATGGATTATGGGATTAATTTTCTTCATACACCGTTGTTCTGCGACAACGAAGCTGCCGTCGGAATTTCCAAGAATCCAATTCATCATTCCCGAACCAAACATATTGAAACACGGATTCATGCAATCCGTGATGCTCAGGAAAAAGGGTTTATTGATGTTGTCCCCATCGAAACCAAAGCTCAAAAAGCGGATATTTTTACTAAAACCTTTGATAAACCCCGCTTTTATGAGCTTATTAAAATGCTGGGCATGATATCATTTTAAATTTTTGGTAAATAAAAAAAAAAAAAAAGGGGATAAAATAAACCTTTTTGTAAATTTTGTAAATACTCCTTTAAATTTCACTTCATCTTGTTTGTTATTGTCTAAACCTGAATGCTAATTTCATTTTGTCAATGAATCAGGTGACGGTCGGAACTGAATCTGGACATCAAGAAATCATGATCATGCAGTTCTCCACAAATGATTTCTGGCCATTCGTCATCTGAATATGATCAGGGGAGTATTTTAGTTTCATTTACCTTGCAATTCTCTCTTAACTGCTTTTGATGTTTTCACCGTTATTTTGTGGGGGAATTGGGGGTAAATCACACTAAAATACCTAATTTTCATGAATTCGAAGCGGATTTCCTGTCAAACTTTTCTTCGATTGTGTGCCTCCTTTCCAGTGTCTGTCTTTCCTTTTTGTGTCAAGTATCGATCGAATCACTTTATTTTTTTTAATTTCTTTATTGAAAATCCAAAAATAGAGTATTTGTGGATTTTGGGGGAAAATTGAAGTCCTCAGAAAATTTGGTATATAAATAAAATTTCAAAAAAAAATAAAAATGAGAAATTGATCCGACCTTGTGAGAAATGATTGTTTATCAACCTGCGTTATCTGCCATGGATAAAGTAAAAAATAAAGGCTGTATTGTGCTTGTATGATCTTTGGGTGTGTATGCCTAATATGATGATCTATGAGTAGGATATAAACATAAAGCTTGCCTGATTTACTTTAGCTTTCATTTCTGGATAAGTGTTGCAATGATTCTGCCAATTAAGAGATGTTCTGATGTACGCATGCTTTGCAAATAAGGCTTTATGCCATTTTTACACTCGACTCAGTGGGTCTTCTCTGCGTGCCTAGGCGGCCGACCTGATCACCTGCTGATTGAGTTTTCTGCTTTATTTTCTTGGTGTTTAGTGTATATCATCGGACTTTCTCTGCGTGCCCACAAGCCGACCTGATTGTTGTTGATATACACGATTTCTGCTTTATTTTTCTTTTTTATTTTCCTAAGTGTATCGGGCTTTCTCTGCGTGCTTAGCGGCCGACCTGATTGCTGTTCACTTAGGGTTCTGCTTTATTTTTGCATGAAACATCATGAACGTATATCTCATTTGAAAAAAAAGAATTAAAAGAAAAATAATGATAAATATGATGACTTGTTAACATCTTTGATAGAGTGAGGCTGGGTAATCAGTGCTTGATTAATATACCTTAAGCATATCCAAAAAAATGTTAAATACTATTAGTGCATGCTTAATATCAATGTGATGCATTCGGGATCTGCTTGACTTGCATGCTGATTAAAATTGAAATTGAAATGTGTATGATGCGTATCGGTTGATGTGATCTCACGTTTGGATCTTTCTCACAAATTGAATTGGTATCTGCTTGTATAGTTTTTTTTTTAATCATTTGAAAAGCACAAAAAGATTTTCTTTCTGCGTTATTTTTGATAAGATCGATACTTTGTAAATAGTTTGATGATTCTCCGTGTGTTTGTCGGAATTTTCAAAAGTCAAAATCAAAATTTGGTCAAAATTGGATTTTTAGGGTTTCCAGCGAAACTATGTTTCGCCCGCTTAGTTTCGCCGTATTTGCTCTCAGCGACTTTATACCTCTGTTACCGGCGAAATTAATCTGGCTGATCTTTGGGTCGAGCGAATCTGTTCTTTCGCTACGGCGAAACTACTGTTTCGCCTAAGCGAAATTACGGGCGAAACTGCCCTTGTATATATACATCAACCGAGACTCTCGGTCATTTCACCGAAACCCTAACCTTTCCAAAACCTGCAAACACCACTCGCGAAACTCCAATTTCGCCAAACTGTTCCATCTTTTTCATCTGTTCATCGCTTAACTGATTTCGTGTAAAGGTTCGTATGTTTCATGGTCGTGTAATCGCTTTATCGCACTCGTAATCGCATCTGATTTACAGTTTTTGGGGTTTTTGAACCGAATCGTCAACAAGAATTTCTCGTACTTTAAACCGTTGTTAATCACTGTTTTGGACTTGCTTTATACTCGTTTAGATGTGCATTTGTTACTCGTGGGTTTGGATTGTTAAAACTGTGCTTAAAATCGACTTCGGAAATTTGAAATTCGAAAGGTTGCGACCAGCGAAACTGCTGGTTCGTCCAGCGAAACTGAACGAAAGTTCACAGTCTCGAGCGAAACTGTCTAGCGGTCATGCCCAAACTTCGCTGACAGTTTCGCCGTGATACGCAGCGAAACTGCTGTTTCGCCTTCGGCGAAATTACAGTTTCGCAGCGAAACTACAGTTTCTCGGCGAAACTGACCTAGTCAGTGTCGCCGAGACCAATGTCGCGAATCTAACTGTTTCGCCGTGTGCGACACTGTGGTTTTCTTAGCGAAAGTACAATTTCGCAGCGAAACTAACAAATTTTTCAAAAAATTCAATTTCATTCATTTTAAATTCTTTTCAACTCACAAAATCTCCGTTTCGTGTGCAGACAATGTCTAATCTTAAACACGATCCTCGAAGCAATGTCACTGCCTGGCTGAATGATAACCTCGATAAGTCTACCGGATTCCGAGACTGCATAAAGTGGCTCAAACAATCCTGCATCCATTACGCCATCTCACATTCAACGATTATTGATGAAAGGCACATCAAAGACTTCTGGCTGTCTGCAGAATATGACGTTAAAGCCACTCCTGAATGCATTCGTGCAAGGGTCATGCAGAAAGATATTGTCATTACAATGAAAACCATCGCTGAAGCACTTAAACTGGAAGAGGATGTTGGTGATGCACCCAAGATGAATGATATGGATGTATTGAAGGGTTTTGAAAGACATATGGGTTATGAAGGAGGCCATTTGTGGAAAAATAAGAAGGAGATTAAGAAGTCGTACATGTCTAAAGAATGGAGATATATCGCTCACGTCATCATTTCCTGCATTGATGACAGAAAAGGTGGCTCAGATGGCTTGAACTTGAACTGGGCAGAGGCAATGTTGCTGTTGTGTAAAGGAAAGAAAGCTAACATTCCTCAGAGAATATTTGAAGCTATGGTTGCGAATATTCAAGCTTTGAAGAAATCCAGATGGCTTCTGTATCCAAGATTCCTGGAGATGATTATAGAACATCTAGAACCTGAGTTGCCGAAGCAAAGTACAGCTCTTGTTATAAATCCAATGCACTCAAGGATTCTATCAGATTGTTGTGCTGTAAGAGATGATTTTTCTGGGTATACCACCTATCTAATGAAACATATGTATTCTGAAGAAAGATATGAATACATCAAAAAGTTGATTGAGGACGAGAACAAAAGGAGAACTCAAGGAAAGGCAAGTGAAAGTGCTAAAGGTAAAAGAAAGCAATATGTGAGGGGATCAGGGAAGGAACCTGCTGACGAAATAGAAGATGAGCTTGAAAGTCTATCTCGACAAGGAAAGAAGTCCACACAAAAACAAAGCACTCCAACTGAAGATGAAGCTAGAGCGACAAAGAAAAGAAGAGTTGATCAACGTTCCGAATTGGATGAAGACATCATCCGAGGTGTTAATGCCTCCTTGGCTAACGAACTCGGCATGATAAAAACAAAGATGGTGAACTCAGAGATGAGAGAAAAGGAAAAGGACAAACAGATCTTGAGTTTGAATGAAATCATTGGAAAACAGTCGTCTCTGATCAAGACTTTGCTGGTTGAATTGAACGGGATCAAGAAGCACTTAAATCTGCCAAACATAATGAGTGATGCCAAAATTGATTCTATGACTGATTTTTCAAAGGTCACAACTGAGGCAGCCGGTGGCAGTGGAACGGGGGGAATGGGTGCTGGTGGTTCGGGTGCAAATGAGGCTGGTGGCAGTGGTGCAGTGAACATTGAAGATCTTGACCACATTGATGTAAGCGACGCGAATATCTTGAGCTTTGAATCTGATAAACAGCCTGAGATCGTTCAAGCAAAATTTCATTTAATCGATGAAGATGAGGAAGAAGCTGAAATTGATGATCACTCTGAACCAGAAAGCTATGATTGGAAAGAGCATGGTCTTACGTATCTAGCAAAGATAAGCTCTGTTAGTGAAGAGGTTCTCGAGTTCAGGAGAGAAGAATGGTTTAAGAAACCAGAGCTCGATGATCAGACCCCTTTGTTTCAAAACATGGCCCAACCCAAGAGAAAGGAGTCTGATAGGCACATTATCAGCTGGAAATACAGTGAAGCGGTTCATGCCTTCATGATCAAGCGAAGAGGGGGGAGTATTACCTATATCCGTAAACGAGAAAATTTCAATACCTTGCCAAGATGGGATCTAAGAAGACTGGCAGAGCTCCCCCTCCTAGACGAAGACAAAAGCGTCAGAGCTTCAAATCTGAGATTAATGATTCAGCAGGCGGCGAAGGACGACTTTGCGTCGTTTGGTTTCATGAAGGGTAAGAGGGTAAAGTCCACAACAGAAATTGATGAAGCTACCGGGAAACCGAAGGTCACCCTAAAGTTCAAAGCAGCCAAGACTATGACCAGAATCCGAATTCCTGATCAGCAACTGTCGAGGCTGCAAACCTTCCAGAAGTGGTTCTATGACAATCTGACTGGCGAAGCCGTTATACGAATTGGAAATGATGCTGAAATAAGATTATTTGATCCCATGGAAGTGTTTTCCTTCAGCAATGATGATTTGAAAACTTTGTGCGAAAATCACATCAGATATGGGGCAGGAGATGACACCGCAGAAGAGGCAAGCTTATTTATGAGAGTTGCCAACAAGGCCCGGGGAATTGTCAGGGAAATAAAAGATTTAGCACTGAAAGTCAAGGCTGCTGAAGATAAAATGGAAGAAGATCGGGATCTGGCGAATCAAATGAACAAATCATTGAGCGGGCTTGGAGAATCTTCTACTCAAATCCCAGAACTAGAGACTGCTGTCCCCGCTGCCGAAAAGCCAATCAATTTGGGGGAACCAGAGTCCGTAACCCCAGATGCTGCTGAAACAACTATTGTGGGGGAATCGGATGTTAATGTCCCCGTTGCTGACACGTCAATTACTTTGGGGGAATCAGGGACTCCTGATCTGAACAAGGAGCCGAATCAAACTGAAGCCGAAGCTGATAAGTGAAGATCCAGTGGCTGAATCCCTCCCTAGGGGGAATATTGAAGATCAATGTAGGGAGGAATTCATTATTTTGTTTAGTTTGATTGTAATAGATTAGTTTCTTGTAAATGTTATGTTTTGGTAGGCTAGCGAAACTACCGAGCGAAACTGTAGTTTCGCTCGGTACCTAGGTTAGACTGTCTCAGTGACAGTTTCGCTTGGCCAGCGAAACTGCCAGCGAAACTGTTCACTGGACAGTATAAAAACGCAGCCTTGTGCAGCCATTTGTAACCTTCTCAATCATTGTGAACCCTAATACAAGAAATCTTCTTTTGGTGAGTTTTTGGTGACGGCTAGGAGCTTATTTCAGTATATTGTAGCTAGTTTATCATTCCTTATCCATCCTTTGGTTCATATTGAGATTGTTCATGGCTAGAAAACCATTTTAGTCATTGGAAATCACATATCTTGTTGTTTATTTGGTTTTCTTCTCAAAAACATCATTATTTGCACTGATAAAGATCAGTGAGGACCTACAGATTCCCCTTGGTATTGTTTCCCAGTTTAATGCTTGAAGGATTAATTTTGTTGAAAATCTGGGATAGAGAGTAAATCTTTCATTTTAGGGTCTGTTGAGATTTCTTTGCATGTGTCTCATGAGGTACAGAGAGAAATTCATGTTGTGACCTTGAATGAGAGCATGCATGACACATTGAGTGTCCTCATCAGAGAGATAATGATCAGAGTATTTTGATAAGAAACAAATTTGAATTTGAGAGAAAAAATATTGCCACAGATGTGGAAGGTAAACTCTGTCAGCTTTTCCTTCATATATATTTTCTTTTTATCCCATATCAAGAAGAGTTTTGATCACAACATCTTGGTCAAAGTGACTGTGAGCAGATGGACTGTCTTTGATTTGAAGTGCTTTTCCTCCAGAATTCTTGAAGTAGGGAGTAGTTGATTGGAATATCAAGAGTTAGTGTATATCCTATGGGGTAATTTTTGAGAAATTTCATCATTGGTTGATAGGACCAAAATTTGTTCCCACAAGGTGTATAAATCATGAGGTTGTGAAGGTGAGGAACATGGAATGTCGTGTTTTCAAGTAATGATGGAGAAAGTTCTTTGAAAGACATGGCTGAGTTTTTCCCTTCTGATAAGGTATTTCAAAGTTTACTGAGGAAGAAGGATATTGCTTGGAAATTTCACTTTTGTGCTTCTTTTAAAGACAAGGTGAGATGATGAGATGAATAGAGAAGAGAGCAGATAGATTTGACAGCCTATTATTTATAGGTCATTATTGATGTTTTTGGTTCTAGAAATTTGAGCTTTTTGTTTAAGAAGTTAACTTTTCAGAGAAGTTATTTGGGAGTACAGGAAAAAAATGACAGGTAGTTATTGAACTGGCTCCCCTTCTCCCCCCCCCCTCCCTTTTTTAATATTATTATTATTATTATTATTATTATTATTATTATTATTATTATTATTATTATTATTATTATTATTATTATTATTATTATTATTATTATTATTATATAAAATTTTAGTTTGCAATCATGTTTAGCATCCCCAACTTGCTTAGTAAAAATGAGAATCTCTTTTCATCTAAAGGTTTAGTAAAGATATCTGCAAGCTGGAGTTCAGTTGGGACAAAGTACATTTCAATGTGTCCTTTTTCAACATGATCTTTGATAAAGTGATACCTAACGTCGATGTGCTTTGTCCTTGAGTGATGGACATGATTGGATGTGATGGCGATAACACTTTTTGAATCACAGAAAATTGGTATCTTAGTGAGATTTATCTCGTAGTCTTTGAGTTGGGTCTGCATCCATATTAGTTGAGAGCAACAGCTGGCAGCAACAACATATTCAGCTTTAGCGGTTGAAGTTGATACACAGTTTTGCTTCTTGGATGTCCAACATACCAACTTACCTCCTAGCATCTGACAGTTTCCTGATGTGCTCTTTCTGTCTAGTCTACAGCCTGCATGATCAGCGTCTAAGTAGGCTGTTAGAGAAAAATCAGTATCCTTGGGATACCAGAGACCTAGGTCAGCTAATCCTTTTAGGTATCTAAAAATTCTTTTGATAGCTAATAGGTGAGACTCCTTGGGTTTACATTAATATCTGGCAAGGAAGCATGTGGAGAACATGATGTCAGGCCTACTTGCTGTGAGATACAGAAGTGAGCCTATCATTCCTCTATATGTGTGCTCATCAACATTTTTACCATCTTTGTCAGCATCAATTTTCACGTTTGTGGCCATTGGTGTTTTGAATGGGGAGCAATTTGAGAGAGAGTACTTAATGAGGAGATTTTTGATGTATGTTGCTTGATTTATAAAAGTTCCTTCTGGAGTTTGTTTAATTTGGATTCCCAAAAAAATAGTTTAGTTCTCTCATCATGCTCATTTCAAAGTTTGTTGTCATAAGTTCCTGAAATTATTTACAAAATGATGGACACTTGGATCCAAAGATGACATCGTCTACATAGATTTGTACAATCAATATATTACCTTTTCTTGCTTTTAAAAATAATGTGGTGTCAATGGATCCCTTTTTAAAGTTAGCCGATAAAAGAAACTCACAGAAGGTGTCGTACCATGCTCTAGGTGCTTGTTTTAGACCGTACAGAGCTTTTTTGGGTTTACAAACGTGACTTGGAAATTTATCATTTTCTAATCCTAGTGGTTGTTCAATGTAAACTTCCTGACCAATTTTTCCATTTAAGAAGGCACATTGAACATCCATTTGATAGACTTTGAAACCTTTGTAGGCTGCGAAGGCTAGAAATATCCTGATAGCCTCAAGTCTTGCGACTGGGGCAAGGTTTCATCGTAGTCTAATCCCTTGGTTGACAGTATCCTTTTGCTACAAGCCTAACTTTGTTTCTAATTATGGTACCTTCTTCATCTGTTTTATTTCGAAAAAAACCCATTTAGTTCCTATAACAGATTTGTTGTTAGGTCTTGGAACAAAATTACACACATTATTTCTTTCAATTTGTCCTAGTTCTTGTTGCATGGCTAGGATCCAGTGGGGATCCTGAAGGGCTTCTTCATAAGTTTTTGGTTCTAATATACTAAAGAATCCAGCATAGAGACACTGATTGGCTGAGGCTGATCTGGTTTGGACATTTTTGTTTTGATCACCAATGATTAAATTTATGGTATGATCTTTTGTCCATTTTGTTGCTGGAGGGAGAGTGGCTAACTCTTCACTCCCAAGCATTAGGTAGGTTGTGTCAGTGTCTTGACACTCCCCCTCAGCTGATGGACAGTCAGCTGAGTGCAAGATCTCAGTTACAAAATCATTTTGGAGCTCCGAAGTGGAGTTCTGTAATGTTTATGTAGTTGCACCCTTTTTATTCAAGAGTTGAGAATCAGGAATTTCATTATTTTTGTCTTTTGAATGGGAATTTTCATTTTGAATCACAGTTTCTTTGCTATCTTTGTAGTGATCTTTTGTGATAGCGATTTTTGAAAGAGGAGAAAATAAGGGAAAGTTATTTTTATCATCAGAGTTTTCTTCAAAAAAATTTGTGAGATGCTTCTTCTTCCTTTTCTGAGATTGTTACTTCAGGGATGCAATCTTTATTATTTGGAGATGTGGTGCTAACATGTATAGCCATTTTATCATCACTAAATGACACATTTATACTTTCTCTTACCACTTGAGTTTTTAGAACAAAAACTCTATATGCTTTTGACTTGAGTGAGTATCCAATGAAGATTCCTTTGTCGGCTTTTCTGTCGAATTTTCCGAGGTAATCTTGATCGTTTAGTAAGTAGCACCTACATCCGAAGACATGAAGAAATTTTAATTTAGGAGTTTTCTTATTGATTGCTTGGTAGGGAGTTTGATTGATCCTCTTATTAATGACAGATCTATTTTGAGTGAAGCATGTTGTTGCAATGGCTTCAGCCTAGAAGTAGATGAGAAGATTCGCCGAGGAAAGCATGGATCTGGCGGCTTCTACTAGAGTTCTTTTTCTCCTTTCTACTACCCCATTTTGTTGTGGTGTCATTAGTGCCGAGAACTCATGAGATATGCCTTTTCTGACTAGATGTGTGCCTAGTTTTAAGTTTTTGAATTCGGTTCCATTGTCAGATCTTATTCACTTTTTAATTTAAAAAATTCGACCCATGTATATCTGGAGAAGTCATCCACCATAATTAGGATGTACTTCTTTCCAACAAGGCTTTATGTGCTTATGGGTCCACAGAGATTCATGTGGATTAGCTCGAGTGGTTGACTTCCGGATATTTCTTGAAGACTTTTGTGAGAAGTTTTCTTCATTTTTCCCATTTGACAATCTTCACATATTTCTTCAGATTTTGAAAATGTGGTGGGAAGACCTTTTACCATCTTTTTACTTGCTAGTTCAGCAATTGTTCTAAAATTTAGATGTGATAGTCTTCTGCGCCAAAGCTTAGATTCCTTGTTAGGGGATTTTGACACGAGACAGAGAGACTCCTTTGAAATAAGATTGTTGAAGTTTATAAAAATAGAGACTCTGATTTATTCTTTTTCCCGTTAAGTAAATTTTACTATCGTTTAGTCCAACAAGTTCACACTTGTTGGAGTAAAGAGTAAGTTTGAAACATTTAGAGTAAATTACAAAGAAGGTCCTTTATGTTTTACATCGATTTCGAATTAGGTTCTTTAAGTAAAGTTGTTAAACTCGACATCCTTTATGTTTTAAACGTGTTTCATAGAAGGTCCTTTATCACTAACGGAGTTAAAATCCATAGTTAAGTCAGGGATACTTTAGTCATTTTATAAAATTCATACAATAAAACATTAAAATCGAGATCCCCTCTAAAGGAGATTGATACATCGATGTTATTCTCCTCCTTTATCTTCGTCTTACGCATCAGAAGATCAGAAGTTCTAATTGCTCCACCAATTGTTCCGATTGAATACAAATGTGTTAGAATTTCTTGTTACCTTTACAATGGCAGCCCCCACTTCTTTGGCTTTTCTCTTTCTTGGATTCTTCAACCTTGTTTCCATTTACTCAGAACCAGAGGATTCTTCAATCGAATTGGTTTTCTTCTCACAACCCAACTCGTTCACCAACCGGGTTTAGATTGGATTCTTGATTTCAAGAATTCCAGGAACCCCCATTGCAGATCCATCGATTTTCAATAACGGACTACTGAAAACACGGTGACACGTTAGATCTGTATAGTAAATCAGGGCTGTTTGAATTAAAAAAAAAAAACCCGAATCCGTCACTAGCGACGACAGAGTATGGCCGAAAGGAATTGAATTTCGCAAATTGCATTTGTTTTATCTAACCAAATTGTCAACGGTTGCCTAATTTAACTTTGGTGAGGCCGCCGGAGCTATGGTGGCCGGAGAAACCAAGTCCGCCGGATCGGTGATTCAACCTTTAGTACTGATGAAGAAGAACTAGGGGAATCGTGTACATCTTCGATTGAGCTTTATGTTATAATCGAACCAGGGTGAAGCCCTAGTTTTTCTCTTGTGCTTTTTCTCCGGCGTGCGTACCAAGGAAGAAAGGAACGATGATGCCTCCTTTATTAGATGGGATTTCAATTTTAATGTTTTATTTTATGTATTTTGTAAAATGAGTAAATTGCCCTTAACTTAACGATGAATTTTAACTCTGTTAATGATAAAGGACCTTATATGAAACAAGTCAAAACATAAAGGATGTCGAGTGCAACAATTTTACTTAAAGGACCTAATTCGAAATCGTGATAAAACATAAAGGACCTTCTGTGTAATTTACTCAAACATTTATCACATAATTGTCCACAGCTTAATAAGTTGAATTTTATACCTTGGACATGTGACACATTTTTAATTGTGACTTCACCATTAGTAATGGTTCCATACCCAACGGTTTTGTATTTTATACCATCATCAAAGGTTATGGATAGGGGTGTTCAAAATCGGATATTCGGATATCCGAAAATTTTGGATAGTCAATATCACTATCCAAATCCGTATCCGAAATTTCGGATATCCCAAATTTACGGATTCGAATAGTGTTACCGGATATCCTAAAGTTAAAGAAAAAATTCAAAAACAGTGGATCCAACCTCTTAAAATCAAATTATCATAAACCCAATTTCTAATTCAATAGTTTTCTAGCATTCAAGCAAAATGATCATGTTGAAAACAACCCATTTTAATCACAAATCATAAGTCATAGACCCCTACCAAGTTGAAGTAAAATTGCCCACCGTAAGAACTAGATCTCTAGATCAATTGAAGTAAAAAAAAACCCCAAAAACCCTCAAATTGCATTCTACAACTAAAAATCAACCACGCACTGAAGTATTAGACTGAATCTGAAGAATTATAAACAAAATCCAATTACCGTATTTTACTAAGAACTAGGATCGAAGCTTCTAGTTTTTTATCAACCGTGATTTACAAAGTATGTAATTTGAAATCTTAAATGAACTAACTTGAACACAAGAAGTGATGAAGATCGATGAGAAATTAAGAGCGGCTATTGGATTTAAGGCTTCATAATCGACGAGAGATTGAGAGCATCTGTTGGATTTAGGGCTTCAAGATCGACGATAGATTCAGAGATTGAGAGCAGCTAGGCTTCAAGATCGATGATAGATTGAGAGCAGTTGTTGGATTTAGGGCTTCGGCTGAGAGATCGATGGAAGATGGACGATGGTCATGATGAGAGGCTGCGGGAGTAATCTAGGGCTTAAAGAATATCTAGAGGTGGTTTACTGATTTGGATTTTAGACTTCTAAAATGGATGATTAAAATCTTTAATTAAAATAAATAATGATATATGTATAATTATATATATAAATATATAATTTAATAAAAATATAAAATATTTCGGATATTTTCGGATATCCGAATATCCGAAAATTCTCAAAAATACTATCCGAATCCGAATCTGAATTTTCGGATATCCGAATTTTCGGATATTTCGACTTCGGATATTTCGGATATTTCGGATTCGGATTTGGAATTTTTTGAACACCCCTAGTTATGGATCTTCCTTTTCTTTTCACATAATTGTTTAACAGTTTTATTTCCCCAAGTCATGTGGGTAGAGCATCCAGAGTCACAATACCAGATTTGTTGTATGTGATGCTCTTGGCATTTAGTTTAATCCTTTTGACTGTTGTGTAAAGATTTTTCTGTAATAAGGCATAAAAGAGGTTTAAGAGTTTCCTTTTTGTGCATTATGATTTCAGAAAACTTTATCTAAGAATGATGGGATTTGTTGGCTATGCACTCCATCAGGGAATCATCAACTTCTTTTGGAAAGTTGCTAATTATAGATTTCCACTGTGGATGTTCCTCCCTAGCAAGCATAGGGGAATTAGCTAGTAAGCCAAGAGATTTCCAATTGTTCTGATTTGAGGACATTTTAAAGAGCAGGATCTTTGAATATTGATTATTCAATCTGCTCCGATACCAATTGTTGGGTTCCTTGAAGGCTTTTTAACAATGTTGGCACAATTTGATTTAAACAAAATAAATACGTTGTGGAAAGTAAATCAAAGTTGGAAGACAACAATTCATAAAAGGGTTATTCTGTATATCTCAAATGTAACTAATGGTTTACACGAGTTTATAGTATAACTATGTATCAAGATAAATAACTTTTCTATGGGAGTGATGTTGTAATTGCTTTGAGAAGATATTGAATTGTATGCTTGATGTCTTGCTTTTTTGGTGAAGTCAGCTTGGTATTTATAGGCAGATGTAGCAAGTTGTATTTGGATAAGGTGGTTAAGGACGGTTGATGTTAGAGTGTGTCAGAGTATATAGAAATAAATTGAACATATTCAATTTATCTCTTTTTCAACTGTCTTCAACAGCCTTCTTGATTAATGCCAAGTTGACATTCATTTTGCTTGTTCTTTACACAAAGATAGAAATTGTTTTTCTCGTAATATTTATCTTCTGATAATCTAGAACTCCTTCTGGACTCTTCTTTGAAGACTGTTGATGCTTCCCATGAGAAGCTTTCTACATAAAAGAGGATTCTATAGATTTTAGTCTGTACAGAACTACTTCGGAATTTCCAGAGTAGTTCTGTATGAATACAGAAATCATGCAGAAATATGTAATTCATACAGACTTTCATATCCTTTCTCTTCTAAGAATGTGTCTAATATTTTCTTCTAATACTTGATTATTTTGTGTTACAATTACATTGTGTTCTAACACAACGATTCAAAGGGAGGTTGAGTGTGAAGCCGTTTATGTCCTGTTCGGGTATTAATTCCTTGTCTGATGTGGACTCGAGGGCTTTGGTGGAACCTTTCTCTAGAGAAGAAATCAAGGAGGCCATATAGATGTGTGGGAGTGATAAAACCTCGGGCCCGAACGGGTTTGGGTTCGGTTTTTCTAAGAGGTACTAGAGTTTGTTTGAGCCAGATTTCGTTAATATTCTGGATCGGTTTTTCCACTCCGGGAGGATTAGTCGGGGGTGTGGATCCTCCTTCATTCACCTTGTGCCAAAGGTTAGAGATCCTCAATCTCTTAGTGATTTCCGGCCGATTTCCTTGGTGGGTTGCGTGTCCAAAGTGATCTCGAAAGTATTGGCTAATAGATTGAGGAAGGTGGTTGGGCCTTTAGTTTCTGAGAATCAAATGGTGTTTGTGGCTAGGAGGAATATTATTGACGGTCCTTTAGTGGTAAACAAGATTTTTTCGTGGAGTAAAAGGTCGAAATGTAAAGTTTTGCTTTTCAAATTCGATTTTGAAAAGGCTTACGACATGGTGGATTGGGACTTTCTTTTGTCTTTGTTGGCTCAAATGAATTTCCATCCGAGGTGGTGTAGTTGGGTGAAAGGGTGTCTCTTGGCTACGAGGGCTTCGGTGCTTGTGAATGGGTCGCCTACGTGGGAGTTTTAGTGTTCGAAGGGTCTCGGGCAGGAGTACCCACTGTCTCTGTTTTTGTTCCTTTTGGTAATGGAGGCGTTCTCGTGGATGTTGGAGAAGGCGGGCCGGGTGGGAGTTTTCCAGGGGGTTCCGGTTCCGAATGGGGGTCCGTGTATATCGAGTGTCCTTTTCGCGGATGATGCTTTGGTGCTTGGTCGTTGGTCGGAGCTCAATGTTTCCAATCTCATCGGGCTTCTCCGCATTTTCTTCCTTGTTTCCGGGTTGAAGGTAAATTTGAAGAAAGGTCATCTTGTGGTTCTTAATCGTGATATGGAGGACGTTCATAGCAATGTGTAGAAGCATATTCCTATGCTAACGTTGTGTCTCGTGTATTGTATCTAGACAAGAGCTTCTGTGTGAGTTAGTGGCTTCATGCTGAGGTGGCCGGACCAAATGGTCCGCAGTTCATTTGGTCCGGGCGTACCAAATGGTACGCTAGTGATCCGCCAGCTAGCATGTGTCTACTATAAATAGTTCGTGTTAGAGAGAGCTAGTTAGAAGTTCTGTCATTCTCTACATCTCTTAACTGTGTGTAAACTGAGTGTGTATCTCTCTCTCTAGACTTTGTGTAATCTCTTTGTGAATCAATAAAGCAAAGCTTTATTTACCTTCTTGTTGCTATCCGATTACCGAATCATGCAGTAGTAAGATCGTATCGTGGTTCTACAAGTGGTATCAGAGCATTTGGTTGCTCTACTGCTGTGATTTTGGCAATTTTCGGATTTTTAGAGAGAGAAAGTTTGGGTTTTCATCATTTTTCATCAAATTTCCGCAATTCCGAGTGTTTCAACGATGGAAAATGATTTCTGAGTGTTGCTGGAGTGTTTTCGCATCATACTAAAGCAATTTTCAGCTCCAAACGTCAAATTTCACGAAAATCAGTGAAATCAGCCTCGAAATCAGTTGGTCCGCCGGACGAATTTCTGGTCCGCCGGATGAATTTTCTGGTCCGCTGGTTGGTCCGCCCGTGTATCTTCATCAGCATTCTGGTCCGCTAATCTGGTCCGCGTAGGCAATCTTCATATTTTTGATCCGTGGCAGTTTCAGCGTACCATCTGATCCGCGGCAGTTATTTCAGCGTATTATCTGGTCCGCCGTACGAAATCTGGTCCGCCGGACGAAATCTGATCCGGATTTGGTCCGCAGGTACAAATCTGATCCGCTGGTAGTATTTTGGTCCGCCGATTTGTTTTGGTCCGCTGGCAGAATAGTGACCTTCACTAAAACTGACGTAACTTGCAAACCGTTTGGAGTTACAGAACCCAATACCAGCCAAAACGTTCGTCTTTCCGAGATCTAGACGTGTACTAACCTGAAAGGTCTGTACCCCCCAGTTTGACCCCCAAAATCCGCTTGGAAGACCCTCGTTTTTGAGTTCAAAGTTTTGGAGTTTTAGGTTTAACATCAAAATGAGTGATTTCTATGCAATGACTGCTGCTCAAACATCAATGCAAGCCATGTTGAACTATGATAATGAGATAGGAACAACTCAAAAAGTTCCTAAATTGCTAAGGCTTGAAGATTATCACAATTGGAGAAGTCGGTTTGAATCTTACATTTATTCGCAAGATATTGAAAGTTGGATTCCAATTGAGAAAGAATATGAATATCCGATGATAAGTCCCAACAAACCAAAAATGATTAGTAGTTTCGATGCTGATGAACGGAAAGTTTTTTCTCGAGAAAAGAAAACATATAGTTATCTTACAATGGCCTTACCAAAAGATCTAATGCATCAATTTAAGCAATATACAACGGCTAAGGAGTTGTGGGATGCTATTGAAGAGAGATGTACGGGTAATGATCAATACAAAAATACTCGAAAGAAAGTTTTGAAGAAAGAGTTTGATAATTTCAGGCACTGCGAGAATGAGAAAATTCCAGATTTGATTGCTCGGTTTTCCCATTTGATAAATGAACTTGATGTTGTAGGAGTCAAGAAAGATAGTGATGAATTGAAAGAGAAAATTCTGGAAGCTTTACCAGAAAAATGGGAAAATTATGTGATGATGTTGACAAATGATCCAAATTATTCAAATTGGACATTCAATCAAATAACTAGCAAATTACAAGCTCGTGAGATGGAATTGCTGGTGAAGAAATCTGCACATCCTACAGTTCAAAATCCTGAATTGTACTTTGGGGAAAATAATGCTACCGTTCATGCTAAGGCAAAGTCACATGCTATTTCAAGCAGTAATCCGCCGGTAACAGCTTTTCTTGCTGGGCATTCTGAAAATTCTGGTTATTCTCCAGGGTGTCGTTTTACCATTCCTGATAGATCAACAAATAATTCGCATCCTGCTCAATCAACTGAAGAATTGGCTGCATTATTATCTGCTTTTATATCTTCGTCGTCTGGATCGATATTTGGTCAAGTTAGTGATGCTGGTCTGAGTGGAACTGAGTTAGAACAGCTGGATGATGATCAATTGGCTGAATTAGATCTGCATTGGCAATTTGCAATGATGGTTGAAAAAGGACGACGATTTATCAAGAAACATGGGAAGAGTTCTTTTGTTCCAGGAAGTAGAAAACTGGGTTTGGATAAATCTAAAGTAAAATGTTACAATTGTTCCAAGGTTGGACATTTTGCTCGTGAGTGTTCTCAATCATCATCTGATAAAGATAAATCTGATAAGCATGACGCAAAAGCTATGATGGCTCAAGCTCAAGCAGATAAAGAATTTGATGAATGGTCAAAACAATTTGACAAATCACCTATTGCTTTGACTGCTATTCAAGATACGTGTGCAGAACCAGATGAATTTTGTTATATCAACGGTCAACCTGTGGCTTTTATGGCAAATATTGAAGTTGAATCAAGTGGGTATACGTCTGAGATCACTACATCTGAAACAAGTGATTCTGAAGTTAGTGGGTATGAGTCAACTTGTGAATTTTGTGCTGAAAAGGATAGAAAAATTCGTGAATTGGTTCAAGAAAAGGAAGGGTTAATGGTTGAGAGAACACTGAAGGAAACAGAATTAGAAAGTTTCAAGAAGAAAGTTGAAAATTCTGATAAGATTTTTAAGACAAATGATATGTTGATAAACGAAAAGGATGAGTTGATGGAAGAGATTGTCAAGCTTAAGAGCAATATGGATGACATAGTTGCTCAAGATAAGGAACAACTTCTGAAGTTGAAAACTGAGAATGAGGAGTTGGTTAAAAGTGTTGAGAAATGGGAGAGTGAAGCAAAAGACGCCATTGAAGATTTTGATGCTTTGTTTAGCAAATCCAAAACAAAATTGGATTCTCTTCAGCAATTGTATGATGATCTTCAGAAAGAGTTTGATGAAGTTAATGCAAAAGAAAGTGATCGTCAAAAGGAACATTCCATCTTACTTGACAAAGTTGCAAGCTTGACGCATGACAACAAACTGTTGACAAGAAACATTGAAATTCATGAAGGCAGGGTGAAGAACATTACCCAGGAAGTTTATGATGCCCACGATCAAATGAGACAAACAAAATTTTTGTCAAATCAAGCTTCAGAGAAATTGATTGCATCGGAAAGGGCATTGGGTGAAGCTCTAAGGAAAATATCTGATTTAAATGTTGAGATTCTGGATCTGAAACGTCAATTGCACAACTTGAAGAATTCACATTCTTTCACAAGCTATTTGTGCAAAGATGAGAATTTCAAGAAAGTTTTTGGTAGTGAAGAATATAATCAAATTCCACATCCGGTTATCTCATCTGATGCTCTTGATGATATTCATTCTTCTGGTATTGATGGAGATTATTCTGAGTTTGTTTCTGAGAAGTCTGAGAGAAAAGAATCGAAGGTTTCAACCAAGAAAGTTGAGAAAGATAAAAGTTTGATGGAACAATCTATTAAGTTTGTTTCTGGTGGATTTGCTGTTCCTGATAATAATGTGTCTGATGGTCAGAAGGTGAAGCCCGATGAACAGATAGAATCTGACGCATCAGTTGCTGCTACGCTTGTTAAAACTAATAATTTGCAAGGTATTAAAGCTAAGTTCACTGAGGTTGCCCAAGCTGGTTCTTCTCAGTCTCAAGTGGAGTTGTCCGACTTACCCGGTTATAAACGATCTGGTTTGGGTAATCATAATCACAGAGTTGCTCAGAAAGTTCCGAAGAACATGCCAAAGAAGACACCTAAGGCGAAAAAAGATACTAGTCTTGAACAGATATATCATCTGGCGCAGGTGTTTGTATCCACCATGGAAAAAGGATTCGGAGGAAAGATAAAGAAGAAAGATTCATCTACAAGTTCTCCGAAAGAATCTTCCGCTTCGGGTTCAAATTCCACACCTAGAAGTCCTACATCGAAATGGGTACATTCGAACAGATTTCAAATTTTCGATGATGTTTCTGATGATTGTGTTTTCAATGACCAACATTCTCAGTTTCAGGGCAAACCACAATCGAAACGATCATATCGTTTGTGCTATCAGTGTCGCCGAAAGGGACACATGGCACAGGATTGTCCTGAAATTGTAAAACGTTCATTTTCAAACAAATCTGCTACATTTATCGACGAATCAGGCAGAATTTTTACTGAGTCAACACCATTCAAATCAAAATCTAAAACGAAACAATTTTTCAAATTTGATTCAAGTGTTGGTGGTTCATCTCGGGATGATGACTCGGTTAAAAATGTAAAAACAAACAATGCAGTGGCGACCTAAGATGGTTAGCCAAGCTGCAACTGATTTTGTGGAAGACACTGGTCGACCAGAAGCTGTGTGCTTCGGGTCATTTGAGTACTAATCTTTATAACCAGTGTGCAGGTATTCCTAGAAGACCCGTTGGTGATTGCAAAGTTGCTGATGGAGGAGTATTCTGCGTTCTTAACTTAAATTGAATGCGTCATTCTTCAAACCTAAAAGTTTTTCTGAAAGCTTAAACTGAACAGGTATCAGTATCGATTGGTCAATTTTCTTTCTTTCATGCATTTTGTTTGTAGTTTAGGGAGAGAAAATTGAAAAACCAAAAATAGTGTTTTTGTGTTTTTGTTAAAATGAAAATCCAAAAATAGAGTTTTCATTTTAAGGGGGAGAAAATGAAAAATACAAAAACATCGAAAAATGGAAAAATACAAAAACATTGAAAAATGAGAAATTGATCCGACATGATTGGGAAATGATGGTACATTGGCTTACGTGTCTGACTCATGGATAAAATAGATGAAAAAGCCATAAGATCATTGTTTGATGTACTTGGTAGGCTCGGCATTAAATCAGAAAGTATTCAGATGTGATAAACACTAAATACTAATGCTTGACCAAGTGGACAACATCTTGATGCATATCTCATGATGTATCAAGAAAAGATATGTGAAAAAGAAAATGAGAAGTCACTGTGTATACATGTGTTCATTTTGCAAAGATTTAAACTTGTTTGATTTTCTTTATTTTGTCAAACGATCGGACTTTCTTTGCGTATCGAAAGATCGACCTGATTGTTGTTCGTTTGACGTTCTGCTTTATTTTCTTTGGTGTTTCGTATAACTCATCGGACTTTCTCTGCGTGTACGGGAGTACCGACCTGATTGTTGTTGAGTTATACAATTTCAACTTGTTTTATTTTCTTATTTTGTTAAATCCGAGGCCTTATCTGCGTATCGAAAGATCGACCTTAAGGTAGACGATTTAACGTTCTTATTTCTTTTTGCATGGAACACAGTTGACTGAATCATGAATACAATCATTATGTGATTAAATCACAAATGAAATCACAAAGTGTGATATAAAAAGCAAAAACATATCTGAGTATGTCTGATAGTGTGGGGTACACTGGTCAATGCAAATCTAATCAATACAATAACATATCCAGATGGTATGAGTATGATTGTGCCTGAGTTTAAGATGGACAAATTATACCAGTAATCGACATGACTTGTGTGCTGAAGTAATTGAAATTGAAATGTAGTTCAGCATGTCATGACCAATATGATCCTAAGTTGTGATCTTTCTCACAAAAGACAAAATAGTGTCTGATTCTGTATTGCATTTATGTTTCATATCTGAAAAATCCAAAAAGATTTTCGGTGTGTTTTAATATAAAGTTTCAAAAAGCCAAAAAGATTTTGTTTCTTATTTGTTTTCGACCGATCGATACATGATACAAAATTTAAAAAAATTCAAATCTATATCTTGGATTCTCGAAGAGAAGTTTTGCGCCAAGATTAAATTAATTTTCAAAAGAAAAGGAAAGCCGCGTTTCTGTCTTCTGAAATTGCAGGTTTCTATGTGAGATGACTCAAGCATGGTGAAAGGGGGAGTATGTTATATCTTTCACAAGTGGATCTTGAAGTTCAAAGATTATTCAAGATTGGTTCAGCCATACAAGCTCTAATTCTGGCAAGATTTCAAGTTGAAGATCGGATGCAACAATGCTGAAGATTGAAGACTGAAGTTTTGTTAGATAGATAGTTAACTAGATACACTACACGTTAAGGGGGAGTTTGTAGAAGCATATTCCTATGCTAACGTTGTGTCTCGTGTATTGTATCTAGACAAGAGCTTCTGTGTGAGTTAGTGGCTTCATGCTGAGGTGGCCGGACCAAATGGTCCGCAGTTCATTTGGTCCGGGCGTACCAAATGGTACGCTAGTGATCCGCCAGCTAGCATGTGTCTACTATAAATAGTTCGTGTTAGAGAGAGCTAGTTAGAAGTTCTGTCATTCTCTACATCTCTTAACTGTGTGTAAACTGAGTGTGTTCTCTCTCTCTACTATGTGTAATCTCTTTGTGAATCAATAAAGCAAAGCTTTATTTACCTTCTTGTTGCTATCCGATTACCGAATCATGCAGTAGTAAGATCGTATCGTGGTTCTACACAAGGCTAGGATGCTTCGTTGCAAAAGCGATGAGCTTCCGTTTTCCCATCTTGGCCTTCAGGTGAGGAATAATATGAATAGGGTGGTAAGTTAGAAATTGGTGATAGACATTGTGACGCCCACTCCTAGACTTGGCCCTAGGAGCGGTCACGCATCGGATTTACTCATGAACACAAGGTACAACAGAGATAACTAAAGCAGCGGAAATAAAAACTTTTATTCATATGCCAAGTATTACATAGTAAGAGAGACAAGTACAAAAGAGAAATAAACATCTCCACGCCAGTTTTCAAAAATGTCTTCTCTTGATAGCTTGACATTGTCTTGATAGTATATGCCACCTAGTTCCTGCTCACATCTCAGCCTTCCCTTTTCGATCCAAAGGTCCAGCCTCATCTGACATACATAACTTAACAAGTCAGCTTACGCTGGTGAGTTCTACGTTTTGGGAAAACTTTACCTTTCGAAGGCACTTAGGTTTGTCAAACACATTTCTGCAATTAGACAATCAAACACAAAGCATATAGCACATATATTCACATATTCTAACCTCGTGAATGAACACATCGTGTAGCAATGGTCCCTTTAGTTTTGACACTATATAGCTTTGACGCTATCTGGCTTTGACGCCGCTTAGCTTTGACGCTTTCTGGCTTTGACGCCGCTTGGTTTTGACACCATTGGGACAACACTATTTAACTTCTTGTTTCAGAAGTCCCTTACTTACCAATCTTTCCTCGATTACCATTCTTAATCTATTCTACTAGAAACATCGAAATGGCAATCTATATTTCCTCTACTCATCATCGTACAATCAATACATATAACAAGCAATTATAACAATTGAGAATATTTTCACACAACATTATGTATATCAGCCCAAAATGGTTTAAAGTATTTAAACAATTTAAAAGAGGGTTCATAGAACTCACCTTAGCTTTGCAAAGCTATTATTCTTGGGTTAAGTTCTTGTGAATCAGTTTCTTAATGCCTTTAACGTAATGTCCCTATCAAGACATCCTAAATGTTACAAATCACATTTAAGAATTACCTCATTATCAAAAACCCAACTCTTTATTGGTTAATACCCTTAATAGTCAAAATGACCATTTTGCCCCTTTTACATATTTTGTTATATCTTTATCAATTCTTTACTCCTTAACGTTTACCGCTCGTGTTTCCTCATGACCGATCATTTGGCGGAATTACTATGAGGAATAGTCACGGGGTTTGGTATTTGGTGACGATCGTTACCGGCCGTGTAGGCGTCATTGACGACCATGAGGCGGAATTACTACAACCGTTGCACCGAGTAATTTAATTATAAATTACCAAATTTAAACTCATATATATTTAATATATATGTAAACATGTTGCCATACCAAAATTCAAGTCCTTATACCTTCCGGATTATTTTATATTAAATATCCATATTTCGAAACCCTAATTACCCATTTTTCTTGTTTCCATAGCAAAACTCATTTTTATACAAAACCATCTTAGGGTATTATCCATTATGACATTTTATAATATCCTTTAAAATGGTAAAGCTTAATTCAAAACCGTTTACTCGATTTGGGTAGTATAACGTCATGAAAACCCTAACTTTGACCCGTTTACAAAACTCATACCAAACCTTCACCAATTCTGAAATAAACTTAGGGCTTTCTTAAAACACATCAAATTAGGATTACCTACCAAAATTCAGGTCCTAATTCCCACCCGAACATCCAATTTTACCCAAACAAGCTCAAGAACCCTAATTTGAGCATAGTTTTAAAAGTCATACTTAGAGATTGATTTAGCCAAAACTGAAAGAGATTATTTTAGACCTTACCTAATAATGCTTGACTGCAGAAATTCGGATCTTAACTTCTCACCGTTTGAGAGAATTTCTCGTTTGAAGATTCTGCGTTTTCTAGGGTTTTCTATGGGGTTTTTGAGTGAATTCAAGCAGATTATGTCGAATTGGGGCTGCTATATATAGCCATTAGAGGCGTCCCATGATCCTAACACGTGTATAGGTGAGTAATCAAGTTAATTTGACGCGTGGATGGAGATTTGGTGCTCACCAAGGCTGAAAACGTGGCAAAATCGCGACCAAAAACATTTCTGCACCTGTAGCTGGCTCGCGTATCGCGCCAAGCCTGCCTAGGGGCTTCGCGATACGCCTGCCATCTTTGGCTGAATGACAGTTTTGGTCCCTGTGGTTTTTATTTGCATTTCAGCCCCCTAACTTCTACCAAACTGTTATTTTATGCACCAAACTATTGTAAAACATGTTTAATAAAGTTTCTAAGGCTCGAGACACCCTCGATGATATACATATACATACATATATATTTATATATATATATATATCTTTTGATATTTTACGTTCTAGCCCCTCAAACTTTCCAATACTTATCATTTCATGTTATGGGTCACATTAGGATATATTTTTACTATATCCTAAGCCTTAAATGTTCATAATAGTTATAGATACGTATAATATCCGTATACGTTGATAACTTTACATAAATTACACTTTTGGCCCTTCTACTTTTCCATTAGCTATTATCACATGTATGTAACTATCACTTCACACATATATCATCATGTTATTTGTATAAACATACATTTATCTCATATTTTACTTTTTTTACCGTTTGACTCATCCGTTTATACAAATTTCATCATTTTGGCCATTAAACACGTATTTCTAACACATGCAATTTATCTAATGCATAGTTTACCATTTTTATCAATCAAACTTACGTATTGATAATATAGACACGTATTTACTATATATATCATGTACCTGTGAAATTGGGGTGTTACAGACATCTTTCAAGCGAGGTTGTCCGGTTGGAAGGCGTCAAAACTGTCTATTAGGGGAAGGCTCACCTTGGTTAAGTCGGTGTTGGATTTTTTGCCTCTATATCTCTTTTCTTTGTATAAAGCCCCTCAAAAAGTGCTAAAGAAACTTGAAAGCATAAGGCTGAATTTTCGTGGGGTGGAGGTTTGGATAGGCGGAAAGTTGATTGGGTTAAAAATGATCTTTTGGCACTGCCCAGTAGGGGTGTGGGTTTGGTGCTGTTAGACTTCAAGAATATCGGCATATCGCTTTGCTTTCCAAGTGGTTGTGAAGGTACAAACGGGAGCAGAATGCTCTTTGGAGGAGGGTTGTTGAAGGGTGTCATGGGGTTGGTCATTCGGTGGGTTTGATTCCGCTTAAAAAAAGGGTTTCGAGCGTGTGGGGGAACATTTCCAAAGTGGTTGGAATGGCTAGAAAAAGAGGAGTAGTTGTTGATGAATTATTGGTTTGGGATGGTGATCGTTGGGTGTGGAGGGGTGATCCCTTAGGTTCGTTTTCTTGAAAAATGTTTAATGCCTGCTTTTAAATGCGTGCAGGTCGGAGGAAGGCACCGCTATTAGGTAGTCGAAGCTGGTTCCGGCTGTCACACCCCCAATTTCCACTAATGGAGTTTTACCATGTGGGGTGTGATCCAGACCAGGACCCGAGTCATTAGTTACATCAAACATAAGTTAGGGTTCAAAATGCAAATATGTTTTCAAAGTGGAAAATACCAAAAGCAGAGTTTTAAAATCCAGCAGAAGCATATAAAAGTAAAGCCGCGCAAAACAAGCGCCCATTAAGTAAACAACCAGTTTAAATCTAAGTTTGAAAAGATTAAAGACAAGTTCCCAAAATAAAAGGTTTTAGCCAACGTACGTGCCAAAAACTCAGATACTCCTAGCGTCCTGCAAAGCATGCACAAGAAGCATGTGTCAACTAATGTTGGTGAGTTCACATAAGCACATAAGTATATCTTGTATAAGTATGCAGTACGAATAAAACAGTCTTTAATCGTATGTAAGTATGTATATTACAAGTACAATCCATATCGTAGGTAGCGAGCCTAAGTTCATGTCACTAAAACGTTCGCAACCGAAGCTAGCTGAAAAAGTGTAGGATTTCATCCTTACGTGTATTTGCCTTCCTCGTGTCTACTCGATCACGGTAAGTTAGCCTGACATTGTCCTCAGTCTGACCGCCAGTCGAGTGGTGCATCTCGTGCCCGCTGAGTGGGGTTTGTCAGACCCCAGTAGTACTACCCAATATCCCCTCGCTATATTGCTATTAACGGTTCGATAAAGTAAGGACTTGAAAGATAAAGCATTTTACGTGAATATGTGATATATATCGGATTTCTACTTTAATCATACATCAAATTTGTCGTGTTATCACCCTAACCCAGGCGTAACATGTTTGCGTGTGTTATCGTCCAAACCCGGACATACGTAAGAGGTTTGTGTAACTCACCTTAGGGTACGCTGCTACAATTTGGTAAGACTTCAAGTCTTGCGTAACTACCGATCACCTATCGATTTTACATACGTAAGTGTGTGTCCGAACATGAGTAACATAGCCTAGACGGCGGTATTGATAACAAGTAGTTCCAAATATGACGTAGGTGACAATTTCAATACGTGATAAAAATCGTTTGTTCGAAAGCAGTAAAAAATGACATTAAATCAAGGACACAAGGATTTACGAAAATTAATGTGAGTATGTTATTCCCAATAACAAATGTGGAGATGATGGGGTAAACATATATGTGTTCTTAAATTTATATATAAATATATGCAGGTAGTCAAAAGTTTGAAAAAATAAACGTCCTATATATATATATATATATATATATATATATATATATATATATATATATATATATCGTATCAAAGTTTTTAAGAGTTTAAAGAAAATATTTGTTATTCCCAATAACAAATGTGGAGATGATCGGGTAAACATATATGTGTTCCTAAATTTATATATAAATATATAGACGTAGTCAAAAGTGTGGAAAAATAAATGTCCTATATATATATATATATATATATATATATATATATATATATATATATGGGTAAGCATCCTGCGAAACTCTTTTTTTTTGTGAAAACCTAAAAACTAACACTAAAACCTTCATAACTTTTACATACGTTAATATTTTTCTATGAAACTTGCACCAAAAATCTTATAATTAGTGCACATGTGTATTATTAGTGCACATGTGCACCATTTTCATTAGTACTACACAAATGAGAATTGTCATGCGAAAACATATTGTTTAGGTTAAAAACATTTAAAAAAACTAAAATATTCATAGAACTAATGATAATTCTACATATGCACTATAACTATTAGTTATAGTGCACATGTGTAGCATAAAATTTTAAAAATTTTAAAACGTTAAATATATTTTCAAAGTTAAATATAACACAATTATAAGATTTATGGTGCAATTTCTCTTTTAAAATATTAATGTATACGACACGTATAAAGTGCTTTATTATTAGTGCACATGTGCACTAATAAAAAACCACGAAAAACTAACAAAATTATAACGTATTTAATGCGATTTTTCTAAAAAAAAACATTAACGCATACTATATGTATGAGTTTTATTATTAGTGCACATGTGCACTAATAAAAAAAACGACGAGACGTTAAAGTTTTTTTTTTAATTTTTTCAGAATTAAAGAACTCATAATTCTAAGGTTTTTGGTGTAAATTTTTAAAAAAATATGATCGTATGAAAAAGTTATGAAAGTTTTAGTATTAGTTTTTAGGTTTTTGCAAAAAGATGTGGTTCTTACATGATCCTTATCCTATATATATATATATATATATATATATATATATATATATACACCGTGTCAAAGTTTTCAAAAGTTTAAAGAAAGTATTTAAAACATTCGCATTTATATAAGTACATGATAATAGATCAAATATATTTTTTTCTACGTTTAAAAACTCATTTATATTAATAATAACGAGACTATAATATTTTAATCCATTAAATCATAATGTTCTCATAAAATAAAAATTCAACGAGTACCCTAACAGGGTCTATGAGAACTTCACGGGTTGAGATTTAATAGTCACGTACTAGTATGTTTAAGTTTTGGACCAAGAGAAGCTTGAAATCTCCAAAAAAAAAATAATAAATAAAACAACAAAGATGGTGGTCACGGGACTCGAAACCGTGACCTGCAGGTTGTATGCACAGCGCCTAAGCCACCATGCCAGTGATCTGTTTTGGGTTCAACTCGACCAGAAAAGGTTTTATGATTACATAGTGGCTTGGCTTAATCATCGCATAAAACAAAAAAAAAAACGGAAAGGAGGCAAAGGCCGGGTTTCGAAACCGCGCCACTCACGAATCAAGCATATGCCCTGACCACCATGTCAACCAACCCGATAAAGTGATAATCCAGAAATCATACTAAATAACCGTTACGTAGTGCGACCCTCTTTCTTCCCCAGAATTCCGGTGGCCGGTGTTTTATTTCCGGTCACCAAAAAATCATGAAAACGTTAACACAGAACCAGAAAATGTGCGGTTTATATAGTAAGGTGGTTACCTCGAATCGACAATGAGTTTTGATGCGTTTTAAATGTCGAACGAAACCGGAACCTCTCGACTCCGACGCTTGACGTGGCTCTGTTCCCGAATCCAATGCTTCGGGGTTACTCAACAGGGGACGACGATCTCAGTAATGTATGAAAAGACTGGTAAAACACTGGTGGTTGGCCGGAATTTTGAGCTCGCCGGAAAAACTAAATAATTAAAAAATGAGAGAGAGGTTGTTTGAGAGTGAAAGTGATCATGTGGGGTTGGGATCTTCCTAATGATTGTAGGTTGTGACTGATCGGCTGGGAACAAAAACAAAACTGATGTTGTATTGAATCAGACTTTAAGAGTGGGACAGGTATGGGGGATTCGACCATCGTCGACAGTTCATAACAATATCGAGTTTTATAGATTTGAAGTTGTGGTCCCTCCACGGTTTACATCATAGGGAAACAAGTTTCAATAATTACAAGTTACGTTTTTGTAGGTTTGATTAATTAAAATAAGTTTAGAAAATGGCAAGATAAGCTCCTTGGGCTTAACGAAGGGTTAACTAACCCCAACGGGGTTAACGGGAATAACTTTAAACGTACGGATACGTGAGTTTGACCGAATAAAATCAACGTATTACATATTTAGAATGCAAACCCTAATTGGTGTACATAAAATCATAAATACCCATTTATAATTATATAAATGATTCACATAATATCTTAGTTATAACCCCATAACTATATGTTTTTAAATTCCTATAAAGTTATAGAAACGTTTCGTGCGATTACGTGATACATCATCACATTAAGTCATGAAATAACATGTGTATATATATACATATATATCACATAAAAAATAATAAATATAACTGTCACATAAAATGGCAAAACGTTTTCATGAAATTATAAAATATAGTTTATATAAAATTATAAATAATATACATTCAAGTTGGTCAACCGACGTCTAGACTCATGTGCAGTGCTCGTGTAACTATTCTAGTTAACTGATGTAACGGACATTATTAAAATATAACACAAGTTATTAACGGGGTTAACCTTGGGAATTGTTGGTTGTCACATCATCCCCTTGTTAAGGAATTTTCGTCCCGAAAATTTGCCTTAAGTTGCTACAGTTTCTATGGAAGGAAAAGTGAAAGTTTAGGGTTGCCACATCATCCCCTTGTTAAGGAACTTTTGTCCCAAAACTTAACTCATACATTGATTAGATGATGAGGCTTGATCAAATAGGTGAGGATATTTCTTTCTCATCTGATCCTCTCGTTTCCACGTGAACTTTGGTCCACGCTTTGATTTCCATCTCACTTTGACGATGGGGATTTTACTTCGTTTTAATGTTTTTTCCTCACGTTCCGTGATCTCCATGGGTTGTTCGATGAATCACAGATGTTCAACGATTTGCAGTTCTTCTAATGGAACTATGAGAGTGTCATCAACTAAACACTTAATACTTGATTTCCTTTTTTTTATTTTACTTGGTACCTATATAAAGAACATAATGGAAACCCTAGACACAACTCTCATTTGCTCCCACCACAAGAACACACACACTTTCTCCCTCTCTTCTCCAACTCGTCGCCACCCTCTCTCTCTACTCTCTCTCTAGCTTTTCTTCATCAAAACACAAGAACACTTGAAGATCAAGAATTCTAGGAGCAACAAGGAAGCAAGATCTAGCATCCTCCATCCATCTCCACGTTTCTACAAGTTAGTAGACTCCATTTTCTTACTTCCTCACTATATTTTCATGTCAGATGATCCCTTTGTATGCATCTAACACTCCAACATCAAGTCTTGGTTAAAATGGTGACTCTAAACTTATGTTTTCTTCCATAATGATAACAATTTCCTAAATGTTTTTACATACTCTTGTTATATCAGTAAACCTTATGTTATTGCTAGTGATTACATGTATTTTGAACTCCTCATACACTACATTATATAGATCTAGAGAAAGACTAGTGTGTATGATGCTAATATGTGTACAAAGTGCCTTGGTTTTGTGTATAAACCACTAGATCCGAAAATTATGACTCTTAAAAACCCTAGATCCGAAATTTTGACATGTTATGAGGTTATGGATAGCACCATACGACTTAATGATATGTTTGGACGGCTAAATCTATAAAAAAAAAACCACTAAAAAGTCTCGGAAACTATAGATAAATTAGGGCAATTTTTTTGACAGAAACTTTGACCCTTTTTAAAGTGAATATAAAGTATGTTTTTAGCCATAAAAACCCTAGTACAATATCCCTTTTGAAAATAGCTAAATTTGGGGGGAAACGGGACCAAAAACGGACACTTTACGGACCCGAAAACCCAGTTTTGTAAAGATATACAAATAAATGTTACAACTGGTTTGAAACACTTTTAGAGACTTAAAATGACTTAATACATGTTTAAAAAGTGTTTTGGTAAGTTACAAAACCCTAGAACGAGTCATAGGATCAAAACCGGCAAAAAGCGTGTTTTGACCTTAAACTGTCATTTCTTCCTATAAAAGCCCTTTCAACTCATATGATATTTATTTGGAAATATAAACCATTTCAAGACTAATATTTATCATGAATATAATTAATATTTTAATTATCGCGCAATAAATATTTATTTCCGATAGATATTTCCCTAAGGTCAACGATATCGTATTATAACACCGGGTTACCATAACACCAAGACTTGACAAACAAAATTGGAGTGACTTAGATGTCAAACCAATTTCTATATCCTAAGATGTATTATAACGTTGTATAGGACTGCTTACTTGTTCCGCATTACTATTTGAACCGTATCATTCAGGTGAGTTTTCACAGGCCCTTTCCTTTAACTATTTTAATACTTGGGGGAGAATTCATATAACCATAATCATTGCCTGACATATAGATTACTTGTTACCTTATTAATTACATGAGGTTTTCTAGTCCAAACCCTATTGTATCATGCTTGTTCATGCTATAATGAAACCCCACTATTAATTGAATCCGATTAATTTACAAACAGAAACGATGACTCGTGGATAAATCTATTGGGTTAACGCCCCTGGTCCGATTGGTAGCTCCAATCCTGACTCCGTTTTAATAGTCAAGAGAGTATATACAGTTATATTTGGCCCTGCGGTACTGTTGGACATAGTATCAAGAGTGGGTAATCAGTTAGTTTTGGTTTTAAAGGTTCATGGTAATTTATAAAACAGTATCTGAACAAATTGTCAAACGATGGAATGATTAAATCAAACTTTGTTATCAAACTCTTACATGCATGCTATCTAAACTTGTGAACTCACCAACTTCATGTTGACTCGTTTTAGTATATGAACTCTCAGGTGATTGATTTCTGCTGCATACTGGACTGCCTTATCATGTTAGGACCTGCATTTGTCGTTTCTGGAGTCATGGTCAAACTTAGCCGCTCTTTTGGAGATTTCACTACATAACACCTAACGGTGTCATGTCCTAAAATCTTTTTGAATGTAATTGTTTTGTAACAATTTAAACGTCGTACTTTCACTACTATTTCCGCTGCTAATTAAATGAAACTCCATATTTTGACTTAACTACAATGTTTTAAAAACCGGTTTTTTAGTTGAACCGGAAAACCTTCCGGGACTGGTTCGATCGGTCGGACCGGTTAGACCGGCTGGTTGAACCGGTTAGAGGATTTATATATTTTTTTTTTTTAAATGCTAATAAACTTGTACACCCCAACAAAAGTAGTTAAAATACAATTATAATCCACTAAAAAATAATATCAAATATGTATTTCATAAGAAAATATAAGTTTTAAACTTTAAAAAATAATAAAAAATAAAAAAAAGTTAAAAAAAATAAAAAAAATAAAAAAAATCAGAAAACCGGTTGAACCGGAAAAAACTGGAAAACCGGCCGGTTTAAAGCGGGTCGGTTCAACCCAAAAAACCGCACATTAAAGAACCGGAAAGGGAGCCGGTTCCCGGTTGAACCGGCCGGTTCGAACCGAGTTTTAAAACATTGCTTAACTAAACTTTCCAAATGACTCTAGTTGTTGAATCATCCAGAGGTCGTTCTGTGTAACCTTGACTATGATCCATCACACTCGCGCCCAACACAAAAATTAAAGGGTGTGACAGAAATGGTTTCACAAAATAACCCTATATTTTATATACACCACAGCACACGTCAAGCTTTTTGGCGTCGTTGTCGGGGACACAAAATGAGGATTTTGAGAGAAATCTGAGTTGGCAAACTAATCTTTGTACATTTGTACCATAATTTTTTTCTTCAACTTATTTCCTTAAAAACCTAGATCTCTACCGCTTGGTATTTTTCTAGAAATTTTTAAAACTTCCTTTTTCTTTTTTTATATATAGAATGTACATCAGCACTAGGTAGTGTCTTGATCACACACCACTTAGACTGATTTTCATTTTTTCTGTATTACCATACTTTGGTTACTATTGATTCTTGTTTATCTTTTTGTGCTCAGGTAGTGTATGAAAATACAACAACCAGACGTAGTAGAACCACTCCCTCAACCAGAAAAATTTCTACACAGCAGGCTCCGTTCTCGTTCCAAAACTGTTGTTAAAGTCATCCACAAGCCAATCCTGATGGCTCTCGAGGGGACCATCATGAACTACCTAAGGCCCAAGGCAATTAAATTTGGTGCGGCTGTCGCCCTTCCTGGTGTCGATGCTAACAACTTCGAAATTCAACCCCAATTGGTGTAGATGCTCTAAAATTCTGCTACTTTTCACGGTCTGCCCGATGAAGATCCTCATTCTCACATCACAAACTTCCTTGAAGTTTGTGAAACATTCAAGTACAACGGAGCATCTGATGATGCCGTTCGAATTCGCATATTTCCTTTATTACTCAAAGACAGTGCGAAAACATGGCTGAAGAATCTACCCAATGGTTCCATCACCACTTGGGACAAGCTTGTTCAGAAGTTTCTTTACAAGTACTTCCCTCCTGCCAAGACAGCCAAGCTCCTCACGGAAATCAACTCTTACACTCAAGAAGACGGAGAATCGATGTATGACATGTGGGAGCGCTTCAAATACTCTTAAGGAAATGCCCTCACCATGGTCTCATGATCTCGCAACAAGTCTCCATATTTTACAATGGTTTGCATCCGCAAACCCGCCAGATTCTCGACTCCAAGTCTGGTGGCATTTTAGGGAATGGAAGTCCTAAGGAAGTCTTCTAAAAAATTGAATACATTGCACAGACCAGCTTTCAGTGGCACACTTCTCGCAATGCCAAAGCAAAAGCTCCAGGTATGCACTCTCTAGAGGAAGCCACGGCCCTCAAAGCTCGCCTTGACTTCCAAAGTCAATAAGCTAGAGACTTGCAAATCTGCAGAAGTTGCTCTGTGATGCGAAGGGTGTGGAGGCCCACATGTAAACTGGAGCTGTATGGTGGATGGTAAGCCCGAAGATGTCAACTTTGGGTAGAACCAGCCCCGTGATATACGCTAAAATATACATATTTGTAAAGACCTAGACTTTGTTAAGGCTTTTGCATTAGTTAGTTATAGGTTTTTGGGTACATTGTAATGGGTTGGATTAACACTTGTGTTTAGTTTTGATGGGCTAAATGGTTTCGAGTGGGCTCCCATGTAGGCCGAACCCTTTAGGGTTTTAGGAGACTTGTTCTCCACTCAAACCTTGGCCTATAAATACTTTGTCTTTCATTGGTTTTAGGGTTGTTGGTGAATCTTGAAGTTTATCAAGTGTTTACGAATTCTAGCCTCTAGAATTCGGTGTTTTCAAGTGCTCTTGTGTTCGTGTGATCTTCATTCGGTAACCCTTAATTGTTTCTTGCATTGTTACTTGTTCATTATTGGTTTACATTATCGAATCACCTCTTGATTACGGATTCCGCACGTAATCATTAGGATTAGTACCACGTGAGGGATAGATCGGATCCTTACAATTGGTATCAGAGCCAAGAAACACGTGTTTCGCGGCTCTCGTGGTACTAGATTCGAGATTTCATAAACTAACGGACGGTATTTCTGTGTTTTTTTGTGGTTTTCGTTCGGTTTTCTTTCGTGTTTTGCAGGTATATCAAGTATTCGACGGCTGCCTACCTGCGTCTCAGGTGGTTTTCGAGTTGTTCAGGGGGTTTTCGTGCAAGTTCAGGAGGTTTTCTAGGGTTTCCAGACCCTTTTCGGTCCAAGTTCCTGGTTTTCTCCCGAGAAAAAGGGTGCTCGTTGACTGATTCTTCAGTCAGCGTTCAAAGTGCCTGGTTTTCGATCCATTCTGTGGGTTTTCGAGTTGGTTTTCGGCTCATTCTTCGGGTTTTCGAGCCTGAGTTTCGAGCCATTACCTTTTCGATCCGCAGCTCAATCGAAAACACTCGTTTTCGAGTCACCGATAGCTTTTCGGTCGGGTATTCTGCCTGATCGAAAACCTCATTTCGGTCGACTCCTGTGGTTTTCGGCTGGTCATCGATTTCGGTCTTGACCGAAAACCATTTGTCTGATCGAATACCTGTTGTTTACAGGTTTTCGACCCTGGTTTTCGTCATCCATTTCGATCCACCTGATCGAAAACTTGCTGTCTCTTGGCCGAAAACCTAGTTCTCTTGATCGAAATCTACTATGGCTTTCGATATGGCATCCCTCTCATCAGCTACCTTGGAGATGGACACTCAAATTGGTACTTCAACTCGTCCACCTCGTTTAACCTCAGGAAAAGACTTTATGAGCTGGAAGTATAGGTTCGTTAACTATGCTAACTACCATGATCCAAAGATCATGCGTTCTATTGAAGCCGGTGATTTCATTCCAATGACTGAACCTGCTGCTAACCAACCAGCTGCACCAAAAACCAAAGATCAATGGCTGGACGGTGATTGGGATAAAGTGGAAAGGGATAGAAAGGCCCTTGCTGCCCTCACTATGGCTTTATCCCCAGAGGTAGCTGAAGCTTTTAAGGAATTCAAATCTGCTAAGACTTTATGGGATTCACTTGTTGAAGCCTATGAAGGTAACACTGAAATGAAGGAGTCAAGGAAAGAAAACCTGAGGGAACAGTTTAATGATTTCAACTACGTGCATGGGGAGAACATTGAAACACAGCTCCAAAGATTTGTGAAGATTGTGACGGCTATGAAAGAAGCTGAGGTAACCTACACTCAGAAGGAAGTAAACAAGAAGTTGATCCACTCCCTCCCACCTAACTGGGATAGCACAATTGAAGTTATAGAAGGGATTCATGACCTGAACACAGCAACTCTTAGCTCCCTCATGGCAACTATTAGGGCATATGAAGAGAAGAAGGTGAAAAGGGCAAGAAAGTTGGGTATTGGAGCTGCTCAAAGCAAGGTGAATCAAGCATTTATTTCTCAGCCAAGTGCTCCAACTTCTCAAAATGCTGAGGCACATTCAAGCCCACTAGCATTCGTTTCTCAAGCTACTAGTGGAGCCTCTGCATCTACTGGAGCAAATATGATTTCACTTGATGCAAACTCCTTAGTCAAAGACTCCAGTTTTGCCTTAGGTGTTGGGATTATGAGCTGCTACCAAGCACTTGTGGCTGGTTCTTTACTCCCAGACGACTTAACTCATGAAGATGTGAACCAGGTGCACCCGGATGATATAGAAAAGATGGACATATCATATCAAATGGGAATGGGTGCTTTGAGAGCCAAGCAATACATGGCTAGAAAAGGAATGCAAGATTGGAATGATGGCAAAGGAGTCAAGCTCACATTCAACAAATCAAATTTGAGGTGCTACAACTGCAGTGAATATGGGCATTATGCTAGAGAGTGTCCCAAACCAAGAATTGAAAGGGATACTAAGACTGATGATAAGCAGAAACAGAAAAGGGATGCTGCTGTAGATGATAAGGCTTTAGTTGTTCAAAGCACTCCTGGTGGATATGATTGGTCTACTCAGATTGAAGACCTAGGTTTGAGTCATGCTTATATTGCACAGCTTGCAGAGGAAGAGGCAGAGAAGGAGGCAATGAAGAAGGAACATCATGCATTCATGGTCAACATCACTCCAGGTTCAGGAGCAAACTCAAAAGAGGTAAGTAGTTGCTCAAACTCTCACTGTGTTGATATATACAATTGCATGAAAGATTTTGAGACTAAATTTATGAATGCAAATCTTTATCATTCTCGAACTCAACTAGAATTAAATAATTTTAAAGATAAAGCAAAAACATGGAAAGAAAAATATGAGGCTGCCAAAGTTGATGTGTCTAACCTTGAAAGAAAACTTAGTGACTCCCAGACATATCTAAGAATAGCTAATGAAAAGGTTGAGGAACAATCCAAAGAACTAGAAAGCCTTAGAACTCAACTTGCTTCCACTAGCCAGACCTTAGAAAAAACCAATTTGACAAATAAGAAAATGTTGGATGCAAGCCTCAAATTTTATAACTCAGACACTAGAATAAAGCACATCAAAAACAATGGGGGTCTGGGTTTTGGGGTAACTTATGATGATGAACCTGAATCAAAAGATGCATCATCCTTTCACACTGTTCCCACTCCTCATATGCACAAGATGATCCCTGATCCTGAAATGAAAGAAGGAACTAGAGATGCATTGAAAGACATTGATAGAAAATTAGCTGAGTGCCCAATCAAAATTTCATACCCTTCTGCTAACTCAGATACTAATTCTTCTACTCCTTGTGCAGATAGGAATAATGGAAGTGAAAAAGCTGAAACCTCAAGTTTAAAGAGTCAAGAGTCATTTGAAAAATTTGATTGGAATAATTGTTTTTCTGCTTCGAGTCCTAAACCTGGTTTTGCTGAATCTGCTTGTTTTGATAATATTTCGTTGAACAGTGCTTTTAGTTTTGGTAGTAGTGAGAAAACTGAGTCAAAACCCTTGAGAAGGGTTAGGATTTTGAGAAGGGGTAAAGGACCACAGGTTGCTGGTCCCGAACCAATTGTTTCTAATGTGTCTGATAATTCATCTGATGTTTCTGAGTGGTCTTATGTGCATGATAATGTGAATATGAAGCAGGTACCTGTGGAGAAACAACCAAATTTGATACCATATCCTGAGGTAAACTCGGTATATGATCAAAAGGTGCCAATAGAGCGGGAGTATGTTTTGACCACTAGGCCTAACGGCAAAGTGGTCTGGATACGTAAAAGTGATAAACCTTCCTGGACTTCAACAGGAAGAATTTATAATCAAGAACAGACTCCCGCCTATCCTAAGAAACAGTCATGTCATGTGTGCGGAAATCCCGGACATGTGGCAAAGAACTGTTTACAGAGGCCATATGAACCCTTTTATCCTAAAGAATATTTCAAAAATAAATCAGGGCAATCATATGGTGGCACAAGCAAGTCACCTGCCTCTCAAAAGGTGAACCCAAAACAGAAGGTGTCCTCAATCCCAAAGGCATCTACAAAGACCAAACAGCCCATGCCCTCAAAACAGAAAGCACAGAATCATGTGCCATCTAGACCTAGGGCAACAAAACCAACCAAAGTGACGGCACCCTCCAAACAGAAGGTGCCGCACAGACAGCCTTTTAGACCAAAGGCACAGGGCACCAAACAACAGACTGCACCATCAAAATTCAATGACCAAAAGTCGGTCCCTTCACAACCAAAGGGATATAAAAGCAGTCCAAAAACCAGATCACCCTCTACCCACAAAACTGATTTTTATGCTAACAAAGAGAATCAACCTTTCAAAAAATCAGTAAAAAACAATGAATCTGGTCATACAGAAAAGTTTCTGGAATCTGAAAGGTGGAATGTGAAAAAATCGGTAAACCAAGGGTATAAACCCAAAGGAGTGTACAACAAACACTCAAAGAATTTTGATGAAGCAAAAAATGCCAAACCAAATAAATCAAATGTTTACCAAATTCCACAAAAACGGAAACAGATTCCCAAATGTGAGGAGGACCAAAGTAAACCCAAAGTGAACAACCCCAAATCACCCAGTCACACTCAAGTCTGGGTTCCCAAATCCAACTAATCCTTCTATGCATGCAGGAACAGCCAAGGAGGCCTGTTAATAACCTATGGTATGTTGACAGTGGTTGTTCCAGGCATATGACAGGCGACATATCCATCCTACAAGAATTAGAACACTATAATGGTGGTCATGTGTCGTTTGCGGGAGGAAAAGGAGGAAACATTTGTCAAAGAGGCACAGTCAAGAACGGCTACCTGACATTTCATAATGTCAATTATGTTCCAGAATTGAAGCACAACTTGCTCAGCGTATCACAAATATGTGACAAAGAATACCCAGTGTATTTCAACAACAAAGAATGCTTAATTCTTAAACCTGGGTACTCCATTCCAGATGATTGGGTGTTAATACGCACACCCCGCCACGGTGACTCATATGTGTTGAACATGTCAAAAACTCCCACACGTGAGATGGCATGCCTACTTTCAAAGACTGCTGAAGATCAAGCCCACTTATGGCATCGTCGTTTGGGTCACACAAACTTGAAGAATCTGAACAGACTTGCAAGAGGAGGACTTGTCAAAGACCTCCCAATCAGAGAGTTCGTTGTCAAAGATAAATGTATGGCATGTGCTAAGGGGAAGCAACACAAACGACCCCACAAGCCCAAATTCTTCTCCAGAATTGCCTCGGTGCTCGAATTGCTTCACATGGACCTATTTGGTCCAGTCAGTATGTTAAGTTTAAACCGTTGTGCATTTTGTCTTGTTATAACTGATGATTTTTCTCGTTTTACTTGGGTATTTTTCTTAGCCAGGAAAAGTGAGGTACCAGAGATCTTGAAAGCATTCATTAATGTGATCGAGAACAAGTTGAATCTGAGAGTCAAATCCATTCGAAGTGACAACGGTACAGAATTCAAGAATCAGGTGTTAGATGAATTCTGTAAGAGGAAGGGGATTGAGCATCAGTACAGTGCACCATATACTCCACAACAGAACGGTGTCGCAGAACGGCGCAATCGGACACTGATAGAAGCTGCACGTACGATGTTGTGTGATTCAAAGCTTCCCACAATGTTTTGGGCCGAAGCCATCAACACAGCCTGTTATGTACAAAACAGGGTTCTCATCAACAAACGGCATCAGAAGACTCCTTACGAGATTGTTCATCATGACAAGCCCAAAATAGGGCACCTTAGGGCTTTTGGATGTCTTTGTACTGTTTTGATTAATTCTGACCTACCTAAATTTGCTGCTAAATCAGATGAATGTTATTTTGTAGGTTATTCTGCTAGTTCAGCATACAGGGTTTACAACAAGAGAACCGCAATGGTGATGGAGTCAAACAATGTAGATTGGCTTGAAGAGAATCCATCAGATGGAGGAACTGGTCCAGCACAAGCCTTTGACTACAACCAGTTTTTCATACCATTCAGGCTGGATCCAGTAGCTGCAGAAGAACTGTTTGAAGATGTTGTTGCAGGACCTTCAGTGACCATAACCCCTGTAACAGTGGTTGCTGATGATATACCAAGAGATGAGCCAGTTCCAGAACAACCGGCTGAGCCGTCTGAATTAAATTCACGTGAACCAGCTCCTGCAGCAACAGAAACCGAACAAGAACAAGAACATGTAGCAGAAGAGAGTGGTGATGAAGAACCAGTACAAACAGAGCTCCCCACAGAAATCCCAGTACCAGCAACTTCTGAGACACGAATTCACAAGTATCATCCGCTGGAAAACATCATTGGTCCTCTTGCATCCGGAGTAATAACCAGAAGTACATCGGGAAACATTAACCACTGCATGTATTCCTGTTTCATTTCTCAGATCGAACCATCAAATATCACAATGGCTCTGCAAGATCCAAGCTGGGTTGAAGCAATGCACGAGGAATTGAATCAGTTCTCCAAGTTACAAGTGTGGAGATTAGTGGAGAAGCCAGTCGACAAGAAGGTCATCACAACACGATGGCTGTACAAAAATAAGAAAGATGACAATGGGGTGATTGTCAGAAACAAGGCTCGACTGGTGGTTCAAGGGCACAAGCAGATCGAGGGAATAGATTATGATGAGGTGTATGCTCCAGTTGCCAGGTTGGAAGCAATTCGAGTGTTCTTGGCGTATGCCTCATATATGAACTTCACGGTGTACCAGTTAGATGTAAAGACAGCATTCCTCTATGCTGACATGGATGAAGAAGTTTATGTGCATCAACCTCCAGGGTTCATCGACGAAGAACATCCCTACCATGTGTACAAGTTAGACAGAGCATTGTACGGACTACATCAAGCACCAAGGTCCTGGTACAAAACTCTGACTGATCACCTTCTTGCACACGGGTACATCAGAGGAAGTGTTGATCAAACGTTATTCCGAAAAGAGGTTGGCAGTGATATAATCATGGTGCAAGTATATGTGGACGACATCATCTTCGGGTCCACGAATGAAGCGTTGTGTAAAGATTTTGAGCAGGTAATGAGAACGAAGTTTGAAATGAGTCAAATGGGCGAGATGGAATTCTTCCTGGCGTTGCAAGTGAAACAGAGTGAATCCGGCATTCTCGTACATCAAGCAAAGTACGTGACTGAAATCTTAGAAAAATACAAGATGAATGAGTCCAAACCAGCAGACACTCCAATGGCAGCTCGTCCACTCCTTACCAAAGATCCAGAAGGGCAATCGGTCAATGAACACAATTATCGCTCAATGATCGGGTCTTTGATGTACCTCACAGCAAGTCGTCCCGATATCATGTTTGCAGTGTGCCAATGTGCACGCTACCAGGCTAACCCTAAACTCTCACATCTTTCTGCTGTTAAACGAATCTTTAGGTACCTAAAGGGCAGGCCTCGGCTTGGACTTTGGTATCCTAAAGATTCAGGTTTTAAATTATATGCTTTTTCTGACAGTGATTATGGAGGATGTGAACTTGACAGGAAATCAACTTCAGCAGGTGCACAATTTCTTGGTGACAGATTAGTGTCATGGCAAAGCAAGAAGCAGCACACTGTGTCTACAAGCACAGCCGAGGCTGAGTATGTTGCAGCATCTGCCTGTTGCTCTCAGGTGGTTTGGTTACAACATCAGTTGCATGACTACGGTTTGAATTTCTTTGACTCTACCATTTATTGTGATAATACTGCTGCATTACAAATTGTCAAAAACCCTGTCCAGTTTTCTAAAACAAAACATATTGAGATCAAAATTCACTTTATTCGGGACTGCCATGAACGCAGATTGATACACTTGGAACAGGTTTCGTCGGACGAGAATGTGGCAGACATGTTTACCAAACCCCTTCCCAGAGCCAACTTTGAAATTTGTTTGAAAGGCCTTCGTATGATTGCCTTTGAAGAGTAAATCTGACACCTCAAAACTTTGTACAATAGTCGTTTATTTCTTCTTTCTTTCTTTTTGATTAAAAAAAAAAAAAAAAAATGGCATGAGAAAATTAAAAAGCAAGGGGAAGGAAATTGTGTAACATCAAATGATGTCCCCCCAAATAATATGTGCTTTTAAATTTTTCATGTGTTTCTGGCTTTCTTTGATCAGGTAGGGAAATGAAATAAATTTCCAGGCGTTTGGTGGCTGACACATGTAAGGTGGATGCGAAAAGCAGCGTCTCTTGGTTGATGTGCTCGGTAGGCTCAGCTGCAATTGATAAAAGGTATGTCTAGTCACTACACTTGAAGATAACGTATGATGCCTGATAGGAAGCACGCACTTAGGTTAGTACTGTTTCCATTTGACTGTCTGTTAGGGGTCCTAAGACACACGCCCGAGTACTGGGTTCTGATGCTATGCTCAAAAAATCCCATCCCCTCTGCTTTGCGTGAGCAATGACCTGGGGATGTTGTACATGAGTCAGGCCTCCTCTGCTCGGCGATGGCTGAAACCTGGAGCCTACCTGATCCATGTATCTTGTAGATCACATTGTATAATATTTTAAAAACCAAAAAGATGCCAAAGCGCACAAATCAAAAGAGACCCTCAAGTGTCCAAAACCCTGAAAGCCCTGTCACTGATGAGAGCGTTAATAAAAATGTCTCAAAAATTCAGTTGACGCTGTATATTATCCCCAAAAAATCCCCGTGATCTATTCTTTCTTTTCTCAACCCAGTCTGGAGCATGGTGTTAGGCTTAGGAAAGGTGTCGTGAAAAATGTCATGGGAAACCTGATAAACTTGATGAAACGTACAAAATATACCTAGGACGTATGTGTGTGGATTTAATGGTACTCATAAATAAATAAACCCAAAAGATAAATAAAGTGACAAGTCTGCTCGAGTAAGAGAAAGCAGCATGAGTTTAGAAAGGACAACTATACCGGCAATCACCAGAGCATGTGGAGTAGCTGAAGCTGAAAAGGGTTCCTCAGCCTCAGACAGTCTGGTTTGATCCCTAACACACCTATCACTTAAAGTCAGGCATGTACAGTAAGTCAATTTTTATTTCTGTAATATTAGGTTTTATTTTTATTTCATATTTTTTATTATTTTTGTCTTTTTCGAATTATTTATTTCTGAGGTGTTGGGTTTAAGTCTCTCGGGCACAATCTTAGGGGAAGCTTGAAAAACGTCTTAACCGGAAAGGTTGCTGTTAACCAAAAGGGGATAACATCAAATAAGATTATAGTTTGGGTTTAACTTGAAACATTTAAGAATCTTTGAGGGGTAAAAGGTGAAAGTTTTGAAAAATATGAATGTGTTTGAAAAAAAAGGATAAAAGAAAATCTTTGTTTTAAAAAATCCATTCTCCTTTCTCTCTCCCCTAATCCCGCCGGCTAACCCTAACCCCCATCTTCACCGCCACCGCCGTTCACCACCATCCGGCCACCATCACCGAAATCCGTCACCACCACCGTGATCCTCATCAAAAACCGACCCACCCCCTGCGTTTCCAGCCGTAACCGTCGCCTGCAACCACCGCCGCCGTCTCAGCCCTAGCCGCCGCTGTCACACTCGTTCCCGACGACTCCGGCCAAGATTCTTCGATCCGACAGTTGTGTTGCGATCGGGTTTGTGATCTAAAGCCATTCCACGTGTCAATTTTGCGTACATTGGTCTCATGGGTCCTCGACTCAAGCATGTCGCCAAGCGACCTAAGTTGGTCACAAGGTATGTCATTTTTTTTAAAGTTTTAGAGTTCGGGAATGGTTGGTATAGTCTCTAAATGGTGCGACTAAGGTAGAGCGCTCAGTTTTTCTGAGTTTGAGTATTGTTTGAAGAATTTGCAGGTTAAAAAATGTCAAGAAGTGGGTTTTCGATCAAGGTATAGGGGGTTTTCGGATGGTATACTTACCTTTCGATGCCTGCATGCCTGTGACCGATGTTTGGACAACCCTTGATTGTTTTCGGTTACGCCGAAAGGCTTTTCGGAGATGATCTAGGGGTATTCGATCGAAATTCTAATGAAAATCTGGGTTTTCGACTGAGGTCCAAGGTTTTCGGTCAAGCCTTTATGGTTTTCGATCATAAATCTTGGTTTTCAGCCATCACTTGAGGTTTTCTTTAGTATAGATGTGCTTTTCGATCAAGTTTTCTAGGTTTTCGATCAAAACCTTTTGGTTTTCGATCAGCTCCCAGGGATTTCGATCAGGCACATCTTGAATTTCGATCGGACTGGTCCAGTTACACCGAAATTCTGGGGTTTTCGATCACCCATAAGGGTTTTCGACCAGGATTTCGGTCAACCCCAAAATTTGGTAAACTCCCGTTTTCAAGCCGTTATGCTGCCCAATTTTTAAGAATATGTGTGTTTGGAAGTTTTGTGTGAATTTAATTATGACTGACTGTGTTGCAATGTTTGTTGTGTTGGGTTTTCTGTCTGGTGTTTGTGATTGCAGGGTTATAGATTTTGCTAAAGGCCACAATCAAGTGGCATATCTCGGTGACCTTCCGTCCATCCACAAGGCAAACTATCAATCACTCATTGATGGTTTGAACCGTTGCTGTTTGAAGTATGCTTTAACTGCCCAGGTGTCAGTATACAAAGAGATAGTGCTCGAGTTCTGGAAGACTGCTGCTGTGTCTGAAGATGGTAAAGCAATTCATGCAAAGATTCAAGGTCACAGTATTGTTCTGACTGAAGAGGTGTTCAGGCAAGCACTGAGGTTTGTAGATAAAGCTGAAGATCCTACGGAGTTCAATGATGACCAAGTTCTTACCTGTCTAAGGCAGATGGGATATCTTCTTGACACTCCACCAACTTTCAAGAATTCAGTCCCACCATATTGGAAGATGCTCATTCATTACTTGCAGAAATGTTTGATTGCCAAGAAGAGCTCAAGTGACCAGTTGAACAGATTGCACACTCATGCTTTGGTTGCTTTGATCAGAGGATGGAGATTTAACTGGTCAAAGGCAGTGTTTGAAGATGTCAAGAATGTTATAGTCAGAGAAGATGAGAAGTTTGCTGCTGTTCCAAGATTCATTCAACTGATCTTGGATTCAAGATATCCTCAGCTGAGAAAGCATGGTGAAATTCTGGATCTGAAACCCATGGGTCCAGATGTATTCTCTCTGATAAACCCCAAGAAGAAGATTGATGAGCCAGGATATGTGTTTGGAGAAAAGTTTGGAAATTTTTCAGAAGTTCCACCTCCAGTCAATGCATTTGTGGAGGAAGAACACTCAGCCCCTCCTACACAAAGGGTGGTGACTGATATTCCTGATGATAGTAACTCTTGGGCTGATGAGTTGCCAACTGATGATATCAGGATTGATGCTCTTAGATTCGAAGAAGATGAAGAGCAACTGGACTATGGTAGCTATCTTGATGATATGCCTGTTGATGAAGGAATGGAAGAGCCTGAAGTCCATGTATCCAAGAAACAGAAGACTACTGAGGAACCTCCCCTGAGTACCTTTCTGAATGAAGATTTGACTTCACAGGCTGTTCATGCAGCCCAACTGATGAAAGATGCTTTTACAAGTGACCCAACCAACCCTGTGAGAAGAAGGGACCCAAGAACCAATCCTCCCAGAGTTGTTCCCTCAAGACAGTCCTCTTCTCAAGGACAGTCTTCATCTGGACCTTCCCTAGCTGACAAGGGAAAGGCAATTGAAACTCCTGAGTACAGATTGGAGAAAGAACTGAAAGCTGAAATCAAGAGGTTGACAGCTACCACTGTACATCAGTCTGAAGTGATTTCACAACTTGTTGATACACAGAAAGAACATGAAGCTACTCTGAAGAATCAGAAGAAAGTGAATGATGATTTCACTATCTTAATTGGAGAATTGCAGAAACAAGTTGCTGAACTAAGAGGGAAAAGGCCAAGTAGCTCCAAGAAAAGTACAAAGCAAAAAGATCAAGATCCACAAGGAGGATCAGGTGGTGGAAAAGGTAAAGGAGACAGTTCTGGGGCTCCTACTGATAGTAACCCACCTGTGGAAGAAGAGCCTGAGATAGATGCTAGAGAAGTAGATTTCATGACTACTCCCGCTGCTAACAGAGACCATTTATGGGAAGCATCTACTTTTGCTTATCCTCCTGAACGATATCTCATCCAGCTGGGTAAACATTTTCATGATAAACGAGGAATTACTCAACCTGTGAAAAGCTGGATGTATGATGATGAGAAGCACATGTATGTGGTCAGAAGAGCGGGTGCCAATCCTTTGGAGTACTATAAAGACTGGACCCAATTCTACTCTTGGACCAATGTGGATCTGATTTCTCTGCACAATGCACCATTCTTTAATCCATCTAACAATGATTATGCTGATCATTTCTGGAAGAAATTAGATAAAGCAGTGAAGAGTGGATTCAAGGTGTTTACAGATTTTCCACATCAGTATGCAAAGATGAAGCATTTCAGAGGAGTATGGGGTCCTGACAAGAAGATATATTGTCACAAGAGATATCCACCTACCAATAAGACCAAGCAAATCCCACTGCCAATGAAGCATCCTGAGGGTTGCCTTTCTGATTTCAAATCTTGGGCTTATTGTAGCTATTCTGGAACTGCTAAGATAATGCGTGAATCTACTACAATGACAGTAATGGAGGTACATGATCTGTTGAGGTTTTATGAAGTTGATATTCGGGTGCTTAGCAAGCATCAGATTGCTCATACTGCAGAGGAGGAGGAGCTGGCCAAGGTTTACACCAAGGGTGTAGCTCGGATAATTGAAGAAAAACTCTGGTATTCACCACTCACGGTGAATCATTCAAGACATTTCAAGATGTGATTGGAAGCAACTAATGCTAAAGCCTAGGGGAAGATTGTAAAGACCTAGACTTTGTTAAGGCTTTTGCATTAGTTAGTTATAGGTTTTTGGGTACATTGTAATGGGTTGGATTAACACTTGTGTTTAGTTTTGATGGGCTAAATGGTTTCGAGTGGGCTCCCATGTAGGCCGAACCCTTTAGGGTTTTAGGAGACTTGTTCTCCACTCAAACCTTGGCCTATAAATACTTTGTCTTTCATTGGTTTTAGGGTTGTTGGTGAATCTTGAAGTTTATCAAGTGTTTACGAATTCTAGCCTCTAGAATTCGGTGTTTTCAAGTGCTCTTGTGTTCGTGTGATCTTCATTCGGTAACCCTTAATTGTTTCTTGCATTGTTACTTGTTCATTATTGGTTTACATTATCGAATCACCTCTTGATTACGGATTCCGCACGTAATCATTAGGATTAGTACCACGTGAGGGATAGATCGGATCCTTACAATATTTAATGATAGAAATATCCTCACAAATCGGGACAAAACCTAGTTACTAACATCAAAACAAAGAAATTTTGTTTTCTTTTTAGTTTTTCGAGTTTTCTAGAGCCGAAATATAAAAAAGGAGCATTATCTAGCAGAAAAAGCAAAGAAGATGCAAGAGTTTGGAAAATGTTGCTTTAGCACGGCCCGTGCCCCATGGAGCACGGCCCGTGCCCCATGGAGCACGCCCCGTGCCGGACCCGAATTGGCTTCTGATCAGCACGCCCCATGCCTCTGACCTTCCTGCGCCACGTGCCACTGACACAGAAGAAGAAAAAATCTGATCGTCTAACATGGCACGCCCCGTGCCTGGATGGGTACGCCCCGTGCCTGGATGGGCACGCCCCGTGCCGATCTCCAGATTTTGCCTATAAAAGCTTGCCTTCCTCCACTTCACAAAGGGCTCAATTCTTTCCTCTCCCCCTCACTTGTAGATTAGTTAACGAGCCACTTGGTTCCTTTGTATTTTCAAGTATGTATGGTTTATAAGAAACAACCCAGTTTAGTAAATGAAATTATTTTGTCTATGAAGTCTTCTTTTACTAATTGGCAAATCTTTAAGCCATGATTGGCCAAACTCTTACACTTGATTGGAGATAACATGCTTTAAACAAGTTTTCAAGTTACTTTTATAACACTATTTTAAGGTGTGTCTAATGACTTTATAAAAACCATTTTTATTGAAAGTCTATTACTAATTTTCTGAACCAAGCGTGCTTCATGTATCACAGACCATTTGGGGAGTCGAAATCCCAAAGGCCGGACCTGTGACACCCGGTCGAGGGACGATGCATGATCCAAAAGTCACTCGCGCCCCATGCTACATGATACGTTCGAGGTCCTTATGTCTATGTAAGCAAACTCGGCTGACCACGCATGTGCGGGCTGAAAGTATTTTGTTCGGAATATGGGTTGGTAATATTTTGTCACTTCGCGGAAGTCGAAAGGTACGTGTTTGTGAACTTGGCTCTGGTTACGCCGGACGTGCATACGCGAAAGCGGTGTATGGAAGAAACAGACCATAGTCCCTTAAAAATATCATTTTTATAATAAAATAATCCGGCACACAGGGTTGTTCCTCTGCTGGTTCATGACGGCGTTTCGAGCGTAACGGTTACCCGACTGAGGAGCCCTACGACTAAATGGCATTATACCACTCCATTTGATCACTGACAGCACCTTCCCTCGGCATTCGTACTCCTCGCAGACGATTAGCAGTTGGATGGTGGTTGACCAGGTGGACCGAAAGGCGGTCGACTTCCTGTCAGTGAACAATCTTGAGGTAAGGTATAAAATCACAACTTGATTATAAGTTTTCAGTGTCGTTACTTCAATCAATATTAACCCTATCATACTTGAGATCAAAGATCCATTTTATCTATATATATATATATATATATATATATATATATATATATATATATATAGAGAGAGAGAGAGAGAGAGGAAGGGTAAAATGAAAACCACTCCGAGTTGGGAAAACTTTCGAAACTCTTCAAAAACGGGGTCAAAAAGTTTTTTTTTTCATTCAATTTTTTATGGTGATTCTTTAAGTTATAGGCTACCCCTAGGTGGAAAAAAAATCAAAAAAACGCCTCGAGGATTTTTTTTTTTTAATGTCAAAAAACAGTGCTGTTACATATTTAACATTGTATACATATATTGGTTACATATGTAACAACCGTTTTTTGAGATTTTTTTAAAAAAAAATTGCCGGGGATTTTTTTGATTTTTTTCCACCTATTGGTAGTCTATAACCTAAAGAATCACCATAAAAAATTGAATGAAAAAAAAACTTTTTGACCCCGTTTTTAAAGAGTTTCAAAAGTTTTCCCAACTCGGAGTGGTTTTCACCATAACCATCCCCTATATATATATATATATATATATATATATATATATACACTAAAACCTATTTTCCCTAAAGATAGAATTTGGTTAAATGTAAACAAAGGTATTGGAAGGTCTCATTTTCCATTGTGTCCTGATCGACCCGATTGAACTTACGGCTACTATAGTGCCCACGATGGGTGCACTTAGGGGTGTTCAAAAATATCCGTATCCGAATCCGAATCCGAAATATCCGAAATTCGGATATCCGAATTTTCGGATATCCGAAATTTCGGATTCGGATATTGAGTTTGAAAATTTTCGGATATTCGGATATCCGAAAATATCCGAAATATTAAAATTGTTAATTTTTTTATATATTAAATATACAAATATCCGTGTATATCCAACATAATCCTAGGGTTTTAATACTCATTATTTAATGCAGGCGGTGTTTCCATTGACAGATCTCCTCAACTTCTCGTTCTCAACTTCTCATCACTCATCAGTACACAAAAACACCTTGTGATTCAGTGATTCTCGAACGAATCAACCTTCGCTACTCAGTGATTTAGTGATTCCCTTTAATCAGTATCGAGTATCTTCTATCTCTATTTAACCATATAGATTATGTGATTTATGATGGCTTTTGATCTGTGATTTTGGTGCAAAACCATCAATTGATATTGAAGTAGATCAGTTCCATTAATTTGGATTTTTCGAATTATCTTGATTCTTGATTTTAGTTGACAATCTGTTTGGCATTTAACCCTTCGATCCATATCTATTTTTAAATCAAAATGCCATCCATGTCAACCATCGTATATATTGATGCATATAAGTCTCATTTTGGGTTTTTATGAGTATCTGACCTTGGTTAACAATCCATTAGACCTGCAATCCATATCTTCATTTTTGGGTTTTATGCAACCGGATATCCGTTTCAATATCCGAATCCGTATCCGAAATTTCGGATACGGATTCGGATATTGAAATCAACTATTCGAAAATTTCGGATATTCGAAATTCGGATATCCGAAATTTCGGATATCCGATTTTGAACACCCCTAGGTGCACTTGCCCGTGTAATGTGGTGAAATAGTGGTTTTCAAGTAAATCAGGTATTATAAATTTAAAGGTTTCAGCTGCTAAACGGGTATGAGAAAACTGCTATATTTCTAGTACACCTCAGCACACGTCACCCTGCCAACAATATGACAAAAATTCTTAGTGGAGGAACAATCAGAACTCTGGGTGGAGAAACAACGGGAACAGTCAGCAACCAGGTAACCAACAAAACTTCTCGTAACAACCGTGGCAAAAAAACAACTACCGATGCAGCAGTTCATCTGACGGACTCGCTCGCCCTGAAGAATCCATATCCGGGATGTTCGTAGAAGCTGAGAGGAAGATGGAGGAGAAGTTCAGAAGCAATGACGCTGAACTTCGAAACCAGCAAGCCTCTATCAATACACTCGAAAAGCAACTCGGTCAAATAGCAAAAACGGTAGGTGAACAAGCCCCAGGCTCTCTCCCTAGCAACACAGAAACCAACCCCAAAGCGATGGTCAATGCTATCAAACTCCATAGCCGTAGGGTTGGACCCGAGGAAGCTGTTATGAGTTCAACAACGCCAACCACACCTTCTCAAAAACAAATTGAAGCACCTATTCATGTAGCTGTAGAAGAAGTCATGAAGAGTCCAAATGTTTCTTACCCCAGCAAGCTTAACAAAGCAAAGAATGAGGAACAGTTCGGTAAGTTCATGAGCCTTCTGAGACAACTACATATTAACTTACCTTTTGTTGAAGTTCTTTCACAGATGCCGTAGTACACAAAATACATGAAAGACTTCCTGACTAACAAGTGCAGGATTGTGGAACTCAACTCTGTTAGCTTAGGGGAAGAATGCTCTGCCATTATCTCAAACACCATTCTCCAAAAGTAACTAGATCCTGGAAGCTTCACACTACCTTGTGTAGTAGGCGATATTGAGGTTTCAAATGCACTTGCTGACTTGGGGGCCAACATAAACCTTATGCCATCCTCCATGTTCAACAAACTGAACCTCGGTAAACCCACTCCCACCAGGATGAGAATCCAACTTGCAGACCGGTGAGTGAAGTACCCTTCAGGTATCGCTGAAAGCCTCTTAGTACGGTTAGGAGAGTTCGTTTATCCTGCAGACTTTGTTATCTTGGACATGGAAGAAGACAAGGAGGTACCCCTTATCCTCGGAAGACCATTCCTTGCAACAACACAAGCAGTGGTAGACATGAGCAGTGGCACGCTAACGATCAAGTTTGGTGACCATGAAGAAACTTTCGACGTAAGTAAGAAAATCGATAGTACCTTACAGGTGGTGGAGATTATCGAGTCATGCCTAGAGTTCGCATACCAAAGATTGGAGGAAGCCTCTCCCCCCATTATCACTCTTCTAGACCAGGACTGCAGGTCTAGCCAGCAGACCCGTACACTAAACGTGGCGCGCCATGGCGGCTTACCATGAAAGTCTAAAGTAAAAGCATAAAGAACAGGACGAACTTCAAAGAACACATCACCAGGACGGTCAGAATTCCGCCCCTTCCTTTTCTTTTCACTTTTATTTTTAGATATCTATCTTAGTTTATTTAGTTTTTATTTTTAGTACTAGTAGTTACTAGCACTAGAGATCGAGGTTCGCCTAGTGTAACTCTGAGCTCAGACCAGTGGGAAATATTCCTACTGAGGCACGGCCAGATTTACCGGATCTCTAGTACAAGTATTTCATAGTTTAACTTAGTAGTGTAGATAATAAATAAAGAAGACAACTAAGGAAAAGACGAGCAAGACCTAGAAGCGTCGGCCAAGGCAATGCAACCTCCGAGGCAGAATCCATATCTGAACAGTGTAGTCGGTGACAATTTTCTTACCCTTAAATTATTTAAATCACACTGTTGCTTTTATTTTGTGCAAAAAGAAGCACATTAAGGGCAATGTGAAATTTACGTGTAGGGACTGGATTGTCAACTTTAGCCGAAATACACAACACTAAACTTTTGCTCCACCCGCAGAAATTTTTCGAAAATAAGCAAAAATTTGTCTTCTGAAAAAGCCAATAAAACTTGTTTATGGACAAAAATCATCTTAATAAAAAAAAAATATTCCAAACAAAAAATATTCGAACCACTTAAAGTTCAATGGATACATTAAAGCTATTTTGGGTACGGTAAACCGAGCCCAAAGTTTAATTTTATACAACTGGTACTTAAAACCATGTTTTCCACATTTTAATGAGTGTTCGAGCCTAACCCTGTAAATATTTAACATGCTCATACTCCACAAAAATAGTGAGAAACCAGGTGAGTCATTAAAGCCAGAACTTGGTAAGGGTATACAGTCCAAGATGGACAAAGTCGGAAAACATGTTTTCATATGATTGAGGCCCCTAGGATAAACCCCTCTTCTCTCTTTCACCCCCGAAAATTTCTTTACCACCCAAGAAAATATCCCCTAGTTAGCCCCTTTGAGCCTAAACCTTTCGTTTCTTAACCCGCAAATTTATTTTCATAAACCCCTTTTCCCCCAGAAACAGCCTTTTCGCACCAAACCTTTTTGGCGCACTTTCACACCCCTTTTATTTTCACAATAGCAAAAAAAAGTTTAAGGAAAAATATTTTCAAAAGTAAATGGCCCGTTATCATCAGAATATGATATCATCTACTCCGACTATTGCTGCAGAAATTTGTCCGATGCATGAAGACGTCTATATTGCTATGTATGTTATTTGTCCCAAAAAAAAATATCTTTGTTTCTGGAAATAAAAGAGCCAAAGCACTTAGTTAATTAGTTTCACTATCCCTTACCGCAAAAACCTCAAGAAATACTTTTCTAAGAAAATCTTATGCTTTTGCAACTTTAAACCCTCTTTTACCAAACCTCCAAACCCTTAGCCCTAGCCTACCCTCAAAAACCCGTAAGCCCTCATAATAAAAGCATGGATCTCGGCGAGATCTGTGACGGATTGATCCCTTCACAAGCCTATGAACCTTGTCTGATCTCACCTTGGTATGAATGATCCCTCAAATTTTGTACATATACTAACCCGAGTGCCGAGTGATCCCTTATGAGATGTACATAGTTGTATAAATCTAAACATTGCAGTAAGTCGATTGTCACCCTAAATACTTCAATTAGACAAAGAACAAATGGATTTCGAATCGAAGTAATTGGGAGACATGCTCTTATCCAGGAAATTGGTCCATAACAGGAAAAAGGTCAAAATCAGAAAGGCGGACGGCGACTATTTTCGAAGTTTGCTTGAGGGCAAGCAAAAGTCTAAGTGTGGGGATGTTTGATGTGCCTAAAAATATACATGTTTTATAAACAAATATCTCTCGCGTATTGGGCAAAATTTGAGTAACTGTCACAAAGAAACATTGTTTTTATCTTCTTTGTAGTTTTTCAGGTTCTACTAAGCCAAAATCATAAAAGAAACGAAAAATGCAAGAAAAACATAAGATTTTGTGAAAGTTGAACCTTAGCACGCCCTGCGCCTCACCTAGTACGCCCCGTGCCCAATCCAGCAAAGAACCGTTCGTACAAGAAGATTTGGAAATCGGCCTTCTAACACAACACGGCCCGTACCAGGATTGGCATGACCCATGCCTCTGCACACAAAGATTTGCGAATCAAGCATCTGACATGGCACGCCCCCGTGTCCAAAGAGCACGGCCCCGTGTCACCTGACACCAAAGATTCGAGATCAACCTTCTGACTTAGCACGGCCCATGCCTAAAAAGTCACGGCCCGTGCCGACTAAACCAACACGCCCGTGTTGTCAGTAGCATGCCCCGTGTCGTGTTAGAAGTTTTGCTATAAAAGGAGAGGCCGGCCATTCTTCCAAACCGCTCAATTATCCCCCCCCCCCCCGGTCTCTAGTTTAGTTCATCTTTTCGGTTCTGAGCCACTTGTTTTAGTGTTCTTGCGTTTACTCGTCAAAGGCTATAAGAACTATAACTTTTGGTGATAATGAATTGTTATTTGTCTATGAATCTTTTATTATCTCTTAAGCAAATCTTTAGACAAACATTTGTAAGCCTCAACCTTACAAGTGTTAGTCAAATTCTTACACTTATTTGGGAATAAACAAGTCTTTGGTGGGTTGGCAAACTGTTTTTATAAACTTGTTTTAAGGTGTATCTAATGACTTTATAAAAACCCTTTTTATTGAAAGTTTATTATTGATTTTTTGAACCAAACGTGCTTTTCGTATCACACACCATTTGGGGAGTCAAAATCCCAAAAGCCGGACTTGTGACACCCGGTCGGGGGACGATGCATGATCCGAAAGGTGACTCGCATCCCATGCTACATGATACGATCGAGGTCCTTATGTCTATGTAAGCAAACTCCGTTGACCACGCAGGTGCGGGCTGAAAGTATTTGGTTGGGAATGAGGGTTGGTATTATTTTGTCACTTCACGAAAGCCGAGATGGTAAGTGTTTGTGAACTTGGCTCTGGTTACGTCGGACGTACACATCCGGAGAGCTAGGTGCGAATGAAACGGACCATAGTCCCTTAAAAGGTCATTTTTATAACAATATAATCTAGCACGCATGGTTGTTCCCCTGCTGGTTCATGATGGCGTGTCAAGTACGGTAATTTGCTGGTTTGAGGGACCCCGTAAGTAAGTGGCATTATACCACTTTGTTAGTTTATCAGCGGAACCTTCCCACGGCGTTCGTACTCCTCATAGACGGTTGATCGTGGAGATGGTGAATCATCCTAAGATTTCGAAAGGTGGTTAATCTTCCGCTGGTAAACAATCTTAAAACAAAGTTATAATTACGGGGTATCAACTTCACCACTGACAAGTCTCCCAAATGATATTATTTGTGACTGAGTAGACCAAAGCACGCCTTTTTAGTGTAATTTAGTTTAGTTTAATTATTTTTACCTTTCACTTACCTCTTCACTTGAAGATTGCTCAGGTTAGACGTCAACAACGATGAAGTATCAAGAGCCCTCATTTTCCTTTGTGTCTTTAATCGACCCCGATTCAACTTACCACTACTATACTTCCCACGATGGGTGCACTTGCCCGTGAATGTGGTGAAATAGTAGTTGTCAATAATCAATTTTATAAATTTTAAAAGTTTTAAATGCTAAAATGGTGTCACAAAATAGCTATATTTTATATACACCACAGCACACGTCAGAAATCAAACTATATAACCGTTACCCAGATCGACCCTCTTTCTTCCTCAGAATTCCGGTGGCCAGAGTTTTATTTCCGGTCACCGGAAAATCGTGAAAACGTCAACACAGAACCAGAAAACGTGTAGTTTATATAGTAACATGGTTACCTCGAATCGAAGATGAGTTTTGATGCGTTTTAAATGCCGAAACGAAACCGGAACCTCTCGACTCCGACGCTTGATGTGGCTCCATTCCAGAATCCAATGCTTTGGGGTTACTCAACAGGGAAAGACGATCTCAGTGATGTACGAAAAGGGTGGTAAGACAGTGGTGGTTGGCCGGAATTTCGAGTTCGCCGAAAAAACTAAAAAAAAACGAGAGAGAGGTTGTTTGAGAGTGAAAGTGATCAAGTGGGGTTAGGATCTTCCTAATGATTGTAGGTAGTGACTGATCGGTTAGGAACAAAAACGAAACTGATGTTCTCTTGAATCAGACTTTAAGAGTGGGACGGTTATGGGGGGAGTCGACCGTCGTCGACAGTTCGTAACAATTCCAAGTCGAGTTTTAAAGATTTGCAGCTATGGTCCCTCCACGGTTTACATCATAGGGAAACAAGTTACGTCCTTGCAGGTTTGATTAATTAAAATAAGTCTAAAAAATGGCAAGATAAGCCCCTTGAGCTTAACTGAGGGTTAACTAACCCTAACGGGGTTAACAGGATTAACTTTAAACGTAGGGATACGTGAGTTTGACCGAAAAAAATCAACCTATTACATATTTAGAATGCAAACCCTAATTGGTGTACATAAAATCATAAATACCCATTTATAATTATATAACTGATTCACATAAAATCATAGTTATAACCTCATAACTATATGTTTTTAAATTCGTATAAAGTTATAGAAACGTTTCATGCGATTACGTGACACATCGTCTCATGAAGTCATGAAATAACATGTGTATATATATACATATATATCACATAAAAATAATAATAAATATAACTGACATATAAAAATGGCAAAACGTTTTCATGAAATTATAAACTATAATTTATATAAAATTATAAATTATATACATTCAAGTTGGTCAACCAACGTCTATACTCATGTGCAGTGCTTGTGTAACTATTCTAGTTAACTGAGGTAACGGACGTTATTGAAATATAACACACGTTATTAATGGGGTTAATCTGGGAAATTGTCGGTTGTCACACCGGCGAAAGCTAACATTTTGTTTTGGAGATCGGTTATGGTAGGCTGCCGATGAAGGTTGGGCTCAATAGAAGGGGGCTGATGCTTTTGTCGGTTATGTGCACGTTCTGTGACGAGATAGAGGAGACTAAGGATCATCTCTTGAGGGGATGTGCGTTTAGTTCTACTCTTTGGGCGGTGATTAGCCTATGGTGTAAGATCCCCCCTGGTTCGCGTTTCAAGTGGCTGACCTGCCTTCTTCGTCCGTGAACAACCCCTTAGGGAGATCGAAGGAGGCTTTGTTGGAGGTGGTTTTTAGATGTGTGGTTTGGGTTATTTGGAAATGGAGCGATAAGAAGGTTTTTAATGGTAGGAGAGACCCTTTAGATGTGGTTGTGGCTGATGTTAAAGCCGTTAGCTTCTTTTGGATCAATAGTAGAGCTAATGGGTGGAAAGTTGAGTGAGGGAATTGGTGTAGTTTTGATTTCTAATGTAATGTTTATGTTGTTTTGGGGCCGGTTCTAGCGCCTTGCTTGTCGGTGTCCCCATAATGAAATCGTTGTTTTTTAAAATAAAAAAAAAAGATAATAACACTCCTGAGATATGTCATTCATTAAGTAGTGGCATACCTTCATATGCAGCAATGAGCATTAATAGCAGAAAGCATAAGCAACGTTAGAATCTGTCAAAACAATAACTTTATGGAAGTGGTAGTGATTAATGTTAAAACACAACACATTTACAATTTTTTTTTAACAGCATTTGAAACTACCCCTAAATCTCCAATACTCGAGTGAGTATTCCTAGGACGGGATTGCAACTATCCATACTAGATTTGACACTACAGGTTTGACTCACTCAGAAACACCATCAAAGGAGGAAACCTACCACCTGGAAAGAAAAAAAAAATCCCTTGATTCAGGTGAGCTTGAGACCTCAGGGTCCCATACCATTGGCCTAAATGTCCTTTGATAACACAGTTAGGGGCTGTTTGGTTCGTCTTAATGGGGCTGAATAGGGCAGCGGCTGAATCAGTAGGACAATTATGGTTGTTTGGTTCGACGTAGGTTCTTAATCGGTAAGACGTTCATCTGTTTGATGGTTGACCGAAAAAGCCATACTTGTGGAGCTTTTCCATCCAGACAAGCGGGCTGAAGCAGATTTCGGAACGGTAGCTGGGGACTGAGGTTAAAACCGGTAGTCGGAAGGTAGCTGGAACACAAAAACAAGGGGCTGAGGTAAAAAAAAACGGACCAAAAACCAACTTGGCACTCGACCCCGGTTTTCGGAGTTGCATTCGTGTGGACGGGAAGTCAATATTACCAAATCCCCCCCACCCCCACCCACCCACCCCCTGCGCGCGGGTAGGATTCAGAGTAAAACACAACATAAATGAAAGAAAATTTTGGTGTTTTGTTCCCACACCAATATGGGACAAGCTAAATAAAAGAAAAAAAATAGATTATTTTTGTTCTCACAATGATTTGTTAGTGTTTTTTTTTTTTGTTTGATTATATAGTCGTTCAGATGTCTAAACAAACAGCACATTATGATTCAGCACCTTATTGATTCAACATTTCTTTACCATACAAACAACTTATTCATTTAGCACCAAATGAAACAAACGAACCAAACAGCCCCTTACAATTAGAAGTTAAAAATGAACCGAAGGTGATATAAGTATATAACATAAACATTTTAGACCAATAATTTAAACAAGTAAAAAAATATCCATTTGATTAACCAATTTTGCATTCAATAACTTAAATCATAACAATCTAAAAGCGAATAATTAATGATTAACAAATGATATATAATAACAAAATTCAATATTGATAGTAGATAACAAAAGTTTCTGTGGTGTAGTGGTTATCACGTTTGCTTTACACGCAAAAGGTCTCCGGTTCGATCCCGGGCAGGAACAAAAATTTTATTTTCCCTTTTTATTTTTATCTTCCCTTTTTATTTTTATTTTCCCTTTTTATTTTCCCTTTTTATTTTCCCTTTTTATTTTCCTCCCTTTGATTCCCTTTTCTTATACACGTTTTTCTGAATCTTTTTCATTTGTAGTGGATTTGAATTTGAAATTAAAATAATATATAATTTAGTAAATCTTTTTCATTTGTAATGGATTTGAAATTGAATAATATTTACTACTGACTAGAAAACGATATCTAAAAACAAAACTTTGATTTGTCAAACATGTTGTCGTGAAAACAGACCGGTTAAATTAAAAAAAAATCTAATATTAGAATAGATCGGGCTAACCATGAAACGATCGGAAAAGCAATCGAATACAATATAATTTTAACTCTTTTCTAACCTCAAAAACATTAACTTTTTTATGTGTGATTCATTTAAAAATATATTATTGTTTATTATTTAAATTTGAATCTTTAATCTTTCTAAACAGCTGTACTTGTATAAACTCTATCAGAATATTATAGATACTATATAATCACAACCAAATCACTACGGCAAACATGGTTCATATAAAATATTCTTTTGAATACACAAATTCCAAACAAATCATTTCAAACTTTAATTAATTCATCTCCAAGAAAAAAAATAGTTTTCATTTCTAAGCATATATACGAAGAGTTAGGTTATTATGAAAAGTTTAGTTTAAATAAAAATGATAAAAATGAATTATAAACATTAAATCTTCAATTAAATGAAGATTTATGAATCAAAGTTTTCCTGTGTAGAACTAGAGAGAAAACTAAAGAAACAAAAGATGGAACGACATTTTTTACTTTTTATCAAATTCCCCTCATTTTTTAAACTTTCATAACTCTTAGATACGACATTATTTTTTTAAAAAATTACACCATAAAAACGAGCGTTTATTATCTTTAAAACGCGTACAATGTTGTTATATATAAAATCTTACAATGTTGTTATATATAAAATTGAATTTTTTATAATCGTTCGATTCTATCAAAATGTTCAGATCATTGTGTCATTGTGTTAAAATGTTCAGATCTTTGTGTCATATTGTGTCAAAAATATTCACATCATTATGTCATATTATGTCAAAATATTCAAATCATTGTGTCATATGGTGTCAAAAACCGAAAGAGTATTTTTTTTTTTATATATATAGCAACACTATATTTACTTTTGACGCAATGACACAATGATTTGAACATTTTGACACAATGATCTCAACATTGTGTCAAAAATCGAAATAGTAATTTTTAAAAAAAATATATATATATAGCAACAGTATACGCGTTTTAAAGATAAAAGACACTCGTTTTTATGGTGTAATTTTTTTAAAAAAAATAATGTCGTGTTAAAAGTTATGAATGTTTAAAAAAAGAGGAAGTAGATAAAAAGTCAACAAAGATTGCTAAAACTAAAATACCCTCCTTCCTTTTTTTATTAGATAAAGATCCAATGGCTGAAATTTTTTCTTATTATTTTTACTCAAACCAAACTTCTCGTTTGAACTTCTCTATATATGAGTCCCACAGCATCAAGGGGTACATGCACCAAGTGGTCTTTATCCCGATTGGCTGAGTGTTATGTGTCTTATGTCCAAGGCTTGATGCAAAACTACGGAGCCGGGGGTTTCACTGGAAGCAGCCTCTCTATTCCTACGGGGTAGAGGTAAGGCTGTCTACATCTTACCCTTCTCAGACCCTACCTTAGCTTTGCTATTAGTAGGATTTATTGAGTATGATGATAATATATATATCAAAAGGGACTAACTATATTGTTAAAAAAAATTAAGGTAACTAATTGAAATTTAAACTTCCATCTAGATGGTAGGATAAAGTTTCAGAGGGGGCCTGTCCCTCCCCCGCTCGATGTAAACAAAAAAAAGATAAATGTCCATACAAACTTGTTCTATCATTTCACAAGCTTTTGTAAACATGCTTTTGAGCAAAAGTTAATTATATTTGGTCCTATAATACAAACTTTTGGTTTTCATACATGTTCTATCATTTGACAACCAAAACTTAGTGGATCGTACAATGACATCTTTAAATAAATGTAATTTTGTTCACATGTATCTTTTTATCTTCCTAAAGATCCATAAAATGAAACAAAGACCATGAATTTCTTTTCTTACTTATACTTAACCCACTACACCCGTGTCCATTGTCGACTACACAACTTATAAATTGGCAAAGATATTCACAAAGTTATCCTTAAAATTGAAGTTTGGTAATTGGTGAGTTTCAACAACGCTAACCTTTTTGTGTCTTATGAGCCGTAAATACACACAGATTTGTCATTATTGGGTTTGAACCTACAACCTCGTAGTTCATGTGTTATCTTTGATAACACTATGTCACCATGGATCTTCAAAACCGCAATCAACATTAAGTTTAGCAGAACAATGAATATTTAACATTTAAAACCGATAAATATAAAATTGAGGAATCACCATGCGACATCCATTAAAATTTAAGTTATTAATTTAATTACTTAAATACATATTCTAATTGTTTCTTGATGCAAATGAACTTGGTTAATTCTAAAATAAGTATTAATATCTTTACATGATTAAATTGATTTCATCCTTACTAATTTGACCTAAATAAAGTAAAAGTCAGCATTTTTAATAGAAGCCTTCACCTATGAGCATCACTTGTATCCTGAACAAGTTCTATATTTATTTTCGTCTTAAATCTTATTCATTTAAACTTTACCATTAATGTTATGTTTACACTCGCACTCGATATATAGATTGCATAAGACTTATATATCACACTCTAAGTCGCCTCTTAATGTTATGTTTAAACAACCATTTGACTCATAGGCATTGGGATAATAGATCTAGATTTGATAGTACTATTGGGTATGACAACACTATTGGGTTTGGGTCGCTCCAATCGACCCCTATTCATGGTAATGAATGATTTTGATCCAGCACTTCTTGCCGATGTTCTATGATCGGCATTAGCTGGGGCAATACTCTATTCAGAGAATAACCTTGTGTGCAGACTCTATCAACTAGACTTGGTTGTGGACTTATGTAGATTACATATCACTTGCTTGTGTATTACAAGAACATAACATGACTTGAACTGTTTTTTACTCACTCAACTTTTTATAACTTATCACTTCATTTAAAACTTAAACCTACAAACTTATCAACTTTTTAGTTGACATTTTTAAGCATGTTTTTTTTAGGTAACTATTAAGGTTAGCTATTTGAACATGCTTCAAAAGAAGCACCGAAGATTAGGAACTTTGTTGACTAGCATTAAACAAACATTGGAATCTTGAATTGTAATCGTAAAATTGTACATATCCCACTTATGTATCGAATGAAAGCGTGTATTTCTCTTATTCGACCATTTCTAGATATACTCTTTCTTTATATTTTCCGTTCTTCCGTACATTTTGACAGGGGTGTGATACACTAACCTTTGAAAATGTTGTAGCACACAGAATCACAAGGACATTTCATTGCCCTAAATCTCTCAAAAGTAGCTACAGATAGGTGAAATAGCAAAATCCCAAAGATAGTAAAATCCCATTACGATTTACGAAACTACTCCGGTTGATCAAGCAACCAATTGAAGCAGGGGCGGAACAATAACTTTTTTTAAGGGGTAACACAAATTATTTTGGCAAGAATTCGGGGCAGTGCCCCCAAAAAAGTTTTATTTTGATTAAATTGCTTAATGAAGTCACCACAAATTACTTTCTTGATTAGAGTTGTAACCAAAGAGCAAGACTAGCTTGGTGGTTTATACATTCGAACTTAAGTGCTGATGTCATTTGACCCAAGTTCGAATATTGGGGTGATATATTTTTTTTAAATAGAAACAAAACTGAAAAAATGAAAAGTTTGTTTAGAGTTGTAACCAAAGAGCATGACTACTAGCTTGGTGCTTGACACATCCAAACTTAAGTATTGATGTCACTTTGACCCAAGTTCGAATATTAGGGTAATATTTTTTTTTAAATAGAAACAAAACTGAAAAAATGGAAAGTTCAGAAAACACATGGCTTGGGAATCGAACCATAGTGCTTACCAGCTGTTCTACATAACATATTAAAACTTTTGAAACGAAGGTTTTTAAGGGGTATCACATGTATATAAAATGGTAAAAAAACAAAAATTCACTTCGTGTCCACACGGGTTACCCCTGGACCTAAGAGAGTTTTGCCGATGAAATTAAGACTTATGAAACTAATTTCAAAAAGCTTAATTAGCATACAAACGATCAACTAACTGGATCTTAAAATGAAACACGAACAACAAAACATTAATACTCAATGTTGATCACATCTAAATTATAGAACCTTGTATATCATTTTTAGATGAACATATAGATTGTGGTTGAATTTTTTTTTTAATCAGACAGGTAATGTTAATCAAAACCTAAATAAATATACCAATAAGGTTCAGCAAACAAATATATATCACTGGTATAGACAAGCAGCTTTACAACCTGCAAATTAATTGTACAACTCAAATCTACAACTGCATGGCTTCTATATTGAACAAATTTTAAAAAATGAGAAAGGATGTCACAATAAATAATAATATTGTTGAGATAAGTCATTTATTAAGTATGTGGCATACCTTCATATGCAGCAATGAAGCATTAATAGCATAAAAGATAAGCAATGTTAGAATCTGTCAATTCAAACAATAACTATATGGAAGTGATAGAGATTAATGTTGAAACACAACACAATTACAATAAGAAGTTAAAAACGAACCGAAGGTGATATAACATAAACATTTTACACCGATAATTTAAAAAAAAGAAAAAAAATATCCGTTTGATTAACCAATTTTGCATTTAATAACTTAAATCATAACAATCTGAAAGTAAAAAAGAAAAAATAATTAATTCAGCAATGAATAAACCAATATATAAGTCCAAAACTTAGTTTTATATCAAATGTTTCTGTGGTGTAGTGGTTATCACGTTTGCTTTACACGCAAAAGGTCTCCGGTTCGATCCCGGGCAGGAACAAAATTTTTTATTTTCCCCTTTTTTCCCTCCCATTGATTCCCTTTTTTTATACACGTTTTTCTGAATCTACTTCAACCAGTGATTGCCGGATCCTGAAGTTTTTTATTTTCCCCATTTTCCCTCCCATTGATTCCCTTTTTTTATACACGTTTTTCTGAATCTACTTCAACCAGTGATGACCGGATCCTGAAGTCTTTATCACCGGGGTAAAAAACGGGTTGGTCAAAAAATTCCTCATGTTAGAATGAGTCGCGTTAACCAGGTAGCGATTCGGAAAACAATCGAATAATATATAGTTCAACTCTTTTTTAACCTCCAAAAACGTTAACTTTTTTCTTTCTTTTTTTATGTGTGATTCACTTAAAAATTATTTTATTGTTTATTATTTAAATCTGAATATTATAGATATCATATAATCACAACAAAATCACTATGGCAAACATCGACGGTTCATATAAAATATTCTTTTAAATGCATAAGTTCCAAACAAGTCATTCCAAACTTTAAATTAGTTTTCATTTCTAAGCATATATATGAGTCCCACATATATATCAAAAGGGGTATTGTTAAAAAACTTTAAGGTAACTAATTGAAATTTGAGAGGGGGCCTCTCCCTCCCCTGACTCAACGTCTCAACGACCACATCACCTCCATCAACCACCATTTTAACACATTATAGTTTTGTTCGAAGAAAATGAGAGAGTAGATAGTTGATTTAATTGCAGGGTTTGTATGGGAGCCCATGTGGCTTGTACAACCAATGTTAATAATGCAAGGGTTTAAAACTTTATATGTTTAATCATTGACTTTATATTTTAAAATTTGATTGTTTTTTTTAATGATAATTTGGCTCAGCGGTGTATCGGGAGGGGTTACCCTGGACCTACCCACTGTCCCGAGTCCGAGCCTCATAGCGAGGGAACCCGGAAGGGCCCCCATTTGCACCATCGGGCAGGAACCGGACAAGCACGTAAACCCTTCCTTGTGACTCAGGATCAAGCAAACTCAATCCTTCATTGCCCACCAATATCTCACAAAATGGTATGAGTGAGATTAAAACTTGGGTCTCTTCAACCACAAGCTTAGAATTTAAACACTACAGTGTGATTTTACTAGGTATGATTTCTGTAATGTTTTATTACTAGTACAAATCTATCTATGACTAATTGACTATAATAAACAAGTAACTCAATACATACATCACGTGTCACAAATTTAAGTCATGCAAATTTCCTTTTCCCGTTTTTTATTTTTGTTATTTCAGTATTATCACTTATTATTTACTTAAATTAAAACCTCTTTTCATTCTTGATGCTATCTTTTAACTACTTCAAAGTAAAATTAAATACTATTTTATAATTTCTTCTTTTCCCTATTTTTATATTTGATATTACTCTTTTAGGAGTAAGATCAAATACAAACCCATATTATCATACAAACAGAAAGAACTAACAAAAATCTAGGTTTATTGGATTTTATTAATCCAAATTATGCCCTTTTGGCCGATAATAATTCCAAATACGAAAATTCCCTACAATAATCTGAATTATCAAGGTATTGGAATTCATTGGACCGCCGTTATGTTTTCTCTAACTCCGTTAGTTCCTTGCTGAGTTGGCATCCTACGTGGCATGTTTAAACTATTTATTAAAGAAAGGGACTTGTTTGCAATTTTCTTAAAAGGTGAAGGGCAAAAAATGAGAAACTATATTTGACATTTCCTTAAACTCCTATTATCCCTCCATCGCCGGTAAGTACCTCTGATGATGTTCCGGATCTCGCAGGCAAAATACTCACGTATGATTTCGGGGGTAAGACCTTGTGAAAAAGTACCTCTGATGATGTCCGTTGGTAAATTTAGGTAAAAGTGACCAATTAGAATTATAATTATTAAAAAAATGAAAAAAAATGAGAAAAGAGAAAAGAGAAAAAAAATGAGAAAAGAGAAAATAGAAAAAAAAAAGAAGAAGAAAAGAAATGTTAGTTTAGAGAATAAATGCTCAAGAATTTGCATATAAATAATTAGTTATTCTTTGGACATCTTAGTATCTGGTTTAAGGGGGGTTGAAGAAAAATATAAAATTTAAATCATTATTACCCTTTGCTTTGACTGAATAAGATTCGGTAGTAGGTTGAACTTGACATTTCTCTAGTGGGATCCATAGGCGACTGAACTTATATCTGGTAATTTCATAAACACATGGGGGCGAAAGAAAAGGTTGGTGGTTGGGTTTAGTCGGATAGAAATATCGACAATTGTAGTTAGTGTGTTAGTACGTTATGGATTGTGGACTTGATTGGTGGAAATTTAATTGTTAGATGGTTTAGAAGTCAAGTTCCTGGTTATGATTCCATTGCAGTATTTTTCGAGGACGAAAAAAGAGTCAGTGTGGGGATGTTTGATGTGTTGCAAACACATCCGGTTTTCCTAAGTCTTTTGTTATGTATTTGAGTCTAATTGAGTCGGTTTTCATTAGTTTTAGTTGATTTTAGTTAAGTTAGTCTCTTTGAGTCTTTTATTCGTGTTTTTATGAGTTTTGTAGGTTTGTAATAAAGTCCCGAGGCCACGAGAGAAAGTTGGAAAGAATTGAAGAAAATAAAGGACAAGTGCTGAACAAGATGTCCCAGGCGTATCGCCTGGGACTGGATTGTGTATAAGCGATACGCGCGGAGTGGCTGGTCTACGAAAGTCAAAGTCGGTTCCGCCCGACTAAATTGTCGTGTAATGAGCTCCAGGCGTATCGCCTGGTGGGAATCTATTAGCAAGCGATACGCTTGCCGCCTAATAACCCGCAAAAAAAAGGGTTTCGACATATAAATTCGATTTTAAGGGTTTCAATTCGCATTCTTCGACTAGCAGACGGAAGGAGAGCGAACAGAGGCGATTTCCAGAGGCGAGAAGAGGCTGGAACAAGTGGAGATCATCGGAGAATCACAATTCAACAACCATCTTTAATCCGGTTCTTCGATTTATCTTTTGTTTTTGCGTTTACTTAATCTAGTATCATGTGTTACTCAAAGATTTCAGTTTATTCCTGTGACTTTGCTGTGAACATGGTGGTTGGCTAAGTAATTCGCCACCACCTAGACCTTTATGACTATTATTTGATGTTTACGACTTTAATTCGGTTTTAGTTATCTGATTGATGTTTGATAGTCTTTTCAATTCCATTAATTTGCTGTGATGATGCGTTTATATACTTGATCTAGATTGTTAGTTATTGATTGGACCTTGCTTTGCTTGCGGATGTCTTCCGGTTTGGGTAAAGTAGTTAGCTTGTAGGTTATTCTTGCATTTTAACATAATTGCTTAATTGTGGTTATAGGTCTAGTTCATATTTGATGATTTGGATCTTGTGTGTTGCTAGCTAAATAGACTTAAAAGGGTGATAGCTATTGGGTAGTCGGGTTGGTTAATTGCTTAGGATCGAGTTGTCCCAAAAGGAAATTCCCTAGGTCAGTTGTCTAGCTTGCTATTCTGAATCATTGCAGTTTGTTAGTGGTAGCTCCGGTTAGCCTAAGGTGCCTTAGATTAGATTCGAGGGTGTTTAGGTTTAGCTGAAGTAGGAAGTACCCAAAAGGTGAACTCTTGTCCGAGCGTAGGATTATCTGTTAGGAAGGACTTAAAAGGTGAACTAGCCGCCATCAGGATTTCTTTAACCGAGTTGAGTTGTGAGTGTTGAATAAGAGTCTAGGTCTAGGTGGTGTCTCTTTCTCATCTGAAGTTCCCCGAAGTTTCCTGCTTTCGTTTGTTTGCTCGTTGTTTAGTTAAAGTTAGTTAAAACAATCTCAATTCAAAAACCCAAATTTCTCAGTATTTCCATTTCTTAGGTCTTAGGTTAATTTTTGTCTATAGAGTGTCTCTAGGGTTCGATAATCCCGGTCTTGCCTTAGCTTAGCTACAATCCGACAGGTACACTTGCCTTAGGGTTCGGTTTAGTTAGGTATTTTCGGTAAAATTCGGTGTGTCTAGGTCTAGGTTTAGGTCTAGGTTTTAATAGTATTTTTAGAGTCGTTCCGAACACATCAAGAACACATAAGATGCCACGTCACATATCCAGTCAGCAAAAACTAATGGTGTTAGGAAAAAGTTAACGACGGTCCAATGAATTCCAATACCTTGATAATTCGGATTATTGTAGGGAATTTTCGTAATTGAGATTATTATCGGTCAAAAGGGCATAACTTGGATTAATAAAATATAATAAACCAAAAATCTATCATGTGGATTGTTATTTTTTCAATAAATATTAATTCTATTAACCTTTTTAAACTAAAATAATGTTTATATACATTTTTTTAATTACACCATAAAATCAAACACTTTTTATCATTAATATGTATTTTTACTATATTTTTTAAAATTTTTACAAAGCTATGTTATACAATAGTGATATTATAAAAAGAAAAAAAATATTATTTATTGTGTATATGTAGGTATTATAAATACAATGTGCTATTTTAGAAAATAAAATAGTGTCATTATCGTGTTACTATAAATATTATAAAAATATATATATTTTTAATAGCTCTGAGAAAATTTATAATAGCACTGTGTAATTTGTAATACTTATGGAAACACAATTATAGCATTGTACTATGTTTTAAACAAGTAGGATGACCCGCGCGTTGCCGCGGAGTCGACCCATTTAAAAAGGGCGGTTAAGGAAGCTATAAGATAGGTGAGTATGTCTGCTACTTCCCACCTAAATAACCTGTGATAACACTAAAAGCTTCTCCGGGAACGCGCAATACCCCAACAAACTTACAACATTACGATGTTGTATGCACGCCAATAATCGCGCCTCGTTTGTAAATTCCCTTTTCCCTTGTTTTGAGGTCTCAGGAAGCTTCTTCACAGCAATCTCGCTGCCATCCTACAACTTCCCCTGCATATCCAAACAATCAATTCATTACACTAATCAAAGATCAATCATTTGATCATCATCAAGATTTGAAATTGAATAAAGAAATGAACACCCAATTTACATCAGTAATTTAAGATTGATCAGCAAGAAAGTCTCAATCCTTTGTCACTGTCTTTGACACCATCAACAACTATCTACCAAAGATTTAAAAAAATATATATTTTTCAATAGTATGAGCACCAGAGGGAGATAGTACAATGAGTTGAAACAATGATCCATGTCAAAAGCTAATCACCTGATTATACATATAATTCGGTCACTGCTAAGAAACTCAGAAAAACGTTAACATGTGAAAGAAGCTAATTACATGATTTTGACTCTGGTTATGTTCATTAGTTGACTCTTTTAAGTATGTAGTAGCTCCAAGTTGTAATAAGCACTTCTTTTCTCATCAAAAGCATGGACTATTAATGAACTTGAAAAGGATAATCATCACCTATTCTTTAACTTCTGTATATAAAGCACAAAGATATAAATCAACGTAAGATGTTTCCGTATAATAAAAGACAATCCATACCTGAATCAGTGACAATCCAATTTCGTCATTCTTGCCCTTCTACGCTTGATAGCAACATTCTCTGAGATCCTGTTTATTGTTTGCTAACCTGATCCAAAAAAATCAAATAACTACTCATATATATTAGTTGCATTGCATAAATAGTGGCCTATAAAGAATAAAGTGGTTCCAAAATATATTGGTGACCTTAATGAATGAAATTATATACTTTTGTGGCTTCTAAATAGATCATCCCTATGAAATAATAATAATAATCCCCCTTTCTCTTTTGTTGTTGAGTTTGTACCCAAATCTCACTTTCCATTTCACTGTCTTTGATGTCGTAGGCCTAAATATGCTTAGCAAATAGCAATTATCTGATGAAATCATTTAATTTATTACATGTCCATAAAGTATTGCGTGTTCTTGTTGCCTATAAAGATTTAAAAGATCTTTTTTTAGGCTAACACTTCCAATTGAGGCACATGTGTGCAAAGCTACAAAGAGCAATTCTTTGTTGGTTTAGGTAATAATAATCCCTAAATTCAAAGATACATTACATTACCACACCAAACGAAATTTGCACATGTGGCTACACGAATGAAAGCTAAAACACTATCCGGATTTTCAAAAAAGTTTTGCTTCTAACATCAATCAGGCATCCATAACATTGGAAAGTAGCTATACAACTGTTGGTATCTTTGGTTGACCAAAATTTAAACCACCATTTTGCTACTTCTTACTCACATGTATATTACATCTCACTCAAAACTAAAGTTAAACAGATCAAATTGAAGTAACATAATACAAAAGAAGTCTAAGCAAAGGCAAACTTAGTAATACTAAAAGATGGAACATGTACATATCACTTGTATGAGAACAGAACACCAAGAGCAGTTAGAACATCATTAACGTTACAAATAAGGATTCACATATGCAAGAATGTAGAGGGCAGTGGTAAAGCAAGCAACAAATAAAAGAAAGCAAGACTAACCATCAATAGAATGAAGAAGAAAAAACTTATCACCTGCATAAAAGAAATTATGATCAAGAAACAAAAATCAGTAGCAAGTAAACAAAAGAACAAACTGGGAGATGCGACTGAAACAAAACCATAAAAATCAGCAATATACAACTAAAATGAAAATGTCGGAGATACGCTGACTTTGACCACCGTTATCCACTTCGTTGACGATTGCAGCCTTCCAGGTACGATTTTGACTTCAGTTATAGATGAGAAGTGGGAATAGGTACTTGATTTATGCACGTAAAGAGACACTTTCAAAGTTAATTTTAGTCGTGTTTTAATGGATAGTAAGTTTTCACAACTAACAGAAGTATTGAGGAGTGTGTACAACAAACTCAATGAATGCATCTCTAGTACTTCGGAATGGAGAGCTGATCCTTTGTAACAAATGTGTTATTTTATGGTACATTTACTACTCAGAGCTTTTGAGAGCTCAGTAGATGATGTTACAAATTGTAAAATGCATCACTTGGCGGCATTTGACCAACTCTAACATACACTACAACTAAATCCACAATATTCCTCAGTTCTGATGATCAAACCATTGACTTCCTACCACCAGGCAAACAGAAAAGTAGAAGACACTTAGAAAAAAGGGCTTACGTATTCCAACAGGAGACGGGCAGGCCACCACTTCTGCCAGAAAAAAAAGTATATTAACCACATCAGCAAAGAACTTAAGACATGTAAGAGGACCTTATTTACAATCATTACATGCCATCACACATAATCCATATTTAATGTGCCAAAGGTTCTCCATAAACCATTCCATTAGCCCCCAAAAATATAGCTATTACTTTAAAACGCCTCTAATGAAAAGTAGATATAAAACTGAACCAAAAATACTAACATGAATAGCACACACAAACTTCAACTGTGACATGCATAAAACAATATACCAAAGCACACAGCAAAAAAACATAAAGATATCAAACATAAAACCCAAATAAATCTATAGACCCATTTATAGTAATCGTATAAACCATACATGCACTATCTTTAAAATGCCACAATAATGTTTGAACAAAAGAAGAATCTGCAGTCTCATGGGCAAAGCCATGTTGACACTTAAAGCATTGAGAAATATTTAAGGTCAGAATGGTTCATGTACAAAAGCAAATACATATTAAATTCACCAACCAAAATAATCAGCTTATAGAACGAAAAGAAAGTTACAAACCATTTACAGTTAACCATTTACAAAAGTGTGTTACCCTTTAGAGTAAGTATATTTTAAAGATGTGATAAAAGGTTTTAACCGAAGAAGGTGCAGCTTTATAGTGTTCTTTTTGTATGAAAGACACCTACTTAAAGTAATCAAACACCACAAAAGATTACAGGTCAAAGAATCACATCCTGGCATTTCATCAAACAGGTTATAGCCATAAAAAAAAACACCATGTGGACCTTTTTTCCTCTAATGCTTTGCTAAGAAACCAACACCTCACATAAGTTAAAAACAGATGATGAACAATAGATGATGAACCATTACCCAATTTAAAGAAGGTATCTGAAATAGACCACAATCAGACCTGCACACAAAAAACTCAATTAGCAGAACATAAAAGAGAAACAAAAAGGAAGCCGCAGAGAGAACTTACAGGCAACAACAATGGAGATTTCTGAATAATGTGAAGTGTAGGTTGCTATATATTGACCATAAACCCATGCCCCCTGGCCTCTGAAGAACAGTGTCGGTATGGTGTAGCCTTGCCACATTAATTAGAAATCTTCCGTAGGACCTTTGAAATCGTGAAGGTAGAAGAAACTGTAGCAACGTGGAGTAGATGAATCGCTGAAGATCCTGTCAATCGGCAGAGGAGGAGTTGCTCACCTGCTCCATCTCTTCAATGAAGAAAATACGTGTAAAGATAAAGAGATAAGAGAGAGAGCATACACCACCCGGTTGTGCTTTGACCCGTATACATGACCCACGTGCTAAACCCGGAGCCAGGCACTGTAGGTGACAACTGTAGCTAAGAATTCTAAGAATTCCAATGCTTTAGGGTTTGTAAAGCATGCATAAAAGGTAGTACATTGTGTGCATGGCTGGGTTATACATTATGTTTTAAAAGTGGTACCATAGGTTGTATTTTGTATATATGGGGTAATAGCATTGTTATAAAGTATATTTTTATAAACTTTTTTAAAAATGTATTTTTTTTAAAAATATATATATAGTAATATTATACACATATTAAATATAAAAAATCTTGACTTTATGGTGTGTATTTTTTTCAAAAAATTATACAGTATATAATAGTTAATCTAGAATTAAAAAGTTGGTGGATAGTATATATTGGAAAAATCAAATTTACTAAGTTCCCCTTTTGCCTAATCAACAAAATAGTCCTCATGGCACTTCGATATAGGTTCTTACGGTTTGTAGAATAAAAGAGGTTTGTATCAAACCATCCCCATTTGTTTTATTACTTAAAATTAGAGTAAATTAAGCCAGTGTCCTCTATGGGTTGGACGGATTTCATATCGTCCTTGAACTTCATCACGGCTTTAACCTAAGTTTTGCACATTTATAACATCTAAGGTCCCTTATGTCTTATGTCTGTTAAATTATTATGTTAGTAGACGTGAGTTGACGATTATACCTTTTTTGAAAAAAAAAAACAATAAGAAATTAAAAGACAAATTAATTAACTTAAAAATTTCCCACCTTATTATATTAAACTAATCTGACCTCCACCGCCAGCCTCCCTATTTTCTTTTTTCGGACATACCAAGCTTGCCAGATGCTAGCACCAGAGCAAAACCCTAACATCAGTTATCATAGGAAGCATCGAAAACTGAAATGAAATTGAAATTACGGTTGGAACCGAGAAGATGAAAAGGTGAGTTGGTTGTTTAATGGTGAAATCGATTTAGATAGTGGTAAAAGCATTCACCATGTGGCAATGATTCTTAGGTTATGTGTGGTGGGCGTGAAAGGCCCTGATCGATCCCCTCATAGCGCCCTAACACCCCCCCCCCCCCCCGGCGGACGCTGTGAGGTAAAAATACGATGACTCGTTACATCAATGGTGCCCCTCATTTACAACCAAAATGAAAACTAGTCGTTATAACATCTCTTTTTAATTTTATTTTTTTTACTTTCTCCTCTATAAACACTAAACATTTTTATACAATTTAACCATACAAACTTCTTCTACTTCCTCTATATATCTACATCCTTTAAACTTTCTTTCAAACATGTTTTCTCATGATTCACCATAAGGCGGTCCACACAACCCGCATGTCCAAGCAGCACGACGGGTTGGTGATAAAGAGAAACCACAGCAGCAAACCAACCAACAACAACTTGTTTCATTATATCGCATCGTTGGCAACACCTTAACCATCGCAGCAACAACAAGCGTACGGTTTCACCCAAGGATACGGGTATAATACTTTTAGCCAAATTGCCTCTTCTAATCGTTTCCATCCCCTAAACAATTTTAATCATCTCAACCCTTTCAACAATTTTAACAATCTCAACCCTTTCAACAATTTTAACAATCTCAACCCTCTTAATTGGTGGCACCCGAAGTGGTGCCCGAAACACATGCCAGAGGGTCAAAACCAATAAAATAGCGGTCCCACAAGAAGAAGGAATCACCGAAGTGGAACAGAAAAATGTTCAACTTTTGGACCAAGATGAAGAATTTGTGTTAGCTCGAGCTTGGCTCGACGTGTTAGAGGACCCCGTTACGTGTAACTTAAAAAAAAATTTGTTATACATTTATATATAAATTTACTAATTCTTTTTTGGTTTTCCTTTTTTTAGCAAACAATCAAGATGAGTCGGTCTTTTAGACAAAGGTTCGATGAGCGTTCTACGAGCAACTCAAGAGGAAGGAATACCAACCGCATAACTCGATATCAGGAAAGTTATCACACCCTGATCACATGGCATCTGAGGCATGCGACCCCATGGGTCATAGTGGATGTTACATTGAACAACCTCTAAATGTTAAAAAAAAAAAAATAGTCGTTTGATTAAATAAAACAATGTCTTACAAGTGCAGTGGAAAAGCATTGATAGAAGGACAATGTTTGCAAAGTTTAAATAACCAGTGTCGAGATTTTAAAGCATGACATCCAAGGTGAAGTTATGCAATGAAATCTTCAAAAGTGTATGAGGTTGGCTATGACTCCATACAAAATCCAAGTCTTAATGATGAATGGCATCCACACATAGAGCATTAATTATTTACCAGAGAAATCGTGTACTAAATGTCACACCCCAATCGATGGCGAAATACGTCGAGGCGCGAGGATTATCCAGATGCACACAACACTAAATTAGAGTTGTGATGATTCTTAATCATCCATTTCAATAATATTTGTAACCAGCATAATCCAACAATAAAACAATCATAAATATATACATTTTCAAGGTCTCAACTTAGTCCACATGCGTCCTAAGTGTCATCAATGAGTTCATCATCATCTAACAGCATATCTTGTAACATGTACAACATAAAGGTCAACTACAAATAGTTTGTGAATAAACATATGTTTGAATACCATAAAACATGCGATCCATGAGTTAAATGTACATTCATAATATGATAAACTAGTAATGAACCAAAGCACATAATGAGCAGCGTAATCAAACCCTTGACATTTTGGCTTCCAACCACCCGCCGCCAATTACCAGACAGGTCAGGTGGGTCATCACACTAATAGACCTATTATTGTAACCCCAACTCGGTATGTTAATGAGTTACGCACGCCTAAGGATCAATGAGTACAGATTCCCAACCACCACAATAATCCACACGAGTCTAACATACCAAAACACATATAACAGTCATAGAATTCACATGTAGATTTAGAATAATGAATAACGAATTTGAGGTTGAGTAACCGTACATGTTACACCCAAAACGATAAAAGAAAATGGGTTATGAATACTCACATGGAATTGGAGATATGAACAAAAGAATGACACCACGAAAGTGAGACGGTTAACCCCAAAGATTACCTTAATGAATGAATACAAGGAAATAAAATGACACGATTGACCTAGTTGACTCGACAACACATTGGTGATTTTATTTGGTGATAAACGTACATAATTATCATGACTCATATGTACAACATAAGATACAATCATGCAACGAATTGTCAAGATACATGCATAATTAATATTTAGACGCATAATTACTATTTACACGCTATACAAATATAATTCATGCAATTCATACAACGATCACTTTCTTATTGCACGATAAACATGGGGATTGCACATAACCTAACAAGTGATTATGTGACGAAAAATATTTATTTTCATGAATAATTATTACATGGCAACGTATATATATATATATTTTGCACGACAACCTAACCTCATGCAATGATCTCATGTTATTCACAATTTAAGCATACTAATCACATGCGTAACATATCTCATACACATTATTCATCATGATACATATTCATCCATTAATTATAATAAAATTTAATTCTTTATTACATGCATACATGAGTCTAATCAAAGTTTAAGACTTTATAACTTTATCATCATCAAAATTCAAATTTTATAGATGTGCATGCAAGATCTATGGATTCCTAAATCATAACATTATCAAGACATCACCTTTCATCATTTTTATTGATGAATATATATATATAAATATAATATTTATTGCTCATGCACCATCAAGCAACTAACTTTATCCTTCTAAATCTTAGATCTAACATCAAGGAGGCACCTTTATTAACATCCATGCATCAATATCAAGTATTTTTTTTCACATATCATGCAAGATTCATCATCTACTTCATAAAGGTTCAAACTTTCATCATAAAGATTACATTTTTATCATGGAATTCACTAGATCTAGCATGCAAGACCTAGATCTACCATAAAGGTTGAATCTTGAAGCATGCAAAGCAAGGTAACATGGATGAAAACTTACCAAACCAAAAATGATAAACAAGGGTGATGATCTAAGAAAGAATCCATACAAAAACCACCAAAAGCTTCAAAGGATGATGATGTAGGTGTTTGGACATAAGTGGGGGGTGGCTAATAGTGATTAGGGTTTGGAGAAATGACGTAAAATTAAGTTTGTGAGGATTAAATAGTAGAAAAATAGGTTTTTTTCCGTTAGACCCTTTTTCGCGGACGGTGAAGGGGTTTACTAGGCAGGTTCGCAGTTTGCGAGCCGCCAAGGGTAGCCACCCTTGGTCGGTTTTCCATTTTCACGCACGGTTCTTCGTTATTCGACATTTTTGAGTCTCGTTTTCTCTGATTTCTTAATTTTATTATTTCCCATCATTTAAGCCAATAAATTAAATATAAACATGCAATGAATTGAATTACGATTAAACAACTAAATTACATAACACGTTTTCAAGGCAAAATAATGTACGTATCACCTTTTGCGTAATCACTTATATTTCAAGACTCAACTTTGTACGAAATGACTCGAGATGTGATTTAGGAATATGAGACCCATCAAATAATCAAATTTAAAACATTAAGCCCAAATAAGAGATTTCTTGTAAGTGCGGTAACCAACAAATCGCGTTCCTAGATCACGTAAAACACCAAATTGCTTTATTTTTGTTTTGAGGAACCCAATTGGTCCAAAATCTTTTCAATTAAATATTTTGCTTTGAAAAATAATTATGGATTATTTACAAACATTATTCGAGGTATAAATACCGGAGAATTCTTCCGGTACCTATTAACCAAAACTTGAGAAAACCCGAAATTTCAAAATGGGTTGGGTTTCACAACCAGGTAAAATACAAATGTTACACTAAAAGGTTCAACATTACGTTTGTGAGTTCACATGTTTATATGACTCAATTAAAAAACAGTTACAGTTTAGAAACAATTTGACATTAATTATGATATTATAATTGTATGATTAACATGAACCTTGATCTCGAACACTAATTGTCTTACCCATTCACGACATTTCCTCAAAGAATACCAAATGGCTAAATATAACTGTCATGTACCTGTGACTATAGCAAAGGGAGTCAGTATTAGCGCGACCAATCACTGACAATGGCGTTAACCCAATATATATATTCACTAGTCATCTGTTCATACAGAACTAATCAATTTCAATTAATAGTGGATTTGTATAGTATGTTAATAACATGATATAAAGGTGAAGGCAATGAAAAGAACAAGTATTCAATACGTCTTAAAGGTATCCATAATGTCAAACATGATTTATTGTTTGTATGAAGTCTTCACCAAAAGCATTTAAAAACGATTTAAAAGAGGGGTCGTTGATTCCATCAAGTTCAAAGCTTACTCAAAAGGTAAAACAAAGCTCATTTTTCAGTGTCAAGAGTGACTACGGAATATATACCATAACTTATATTTTGTCAATCTCTTTTTTGTTTATAAAGGTTCTTATACAAGGTACAAAGGGCCACAGGGGAGATTTAAACATACAAAATTTTCCAGCGATATATGATGGATTCGTGTTAGCATGTTGTACAAAATATCATTGTCGCAACTCGCAGAGGTGAATACCTAGTTCTTATAATAATTTAAATACGGAAAATGAAATATTCTATACATGTAAAAGACAATGATACTAGACAAAAAAAAAAAGTACGTAAATTAAGCCGTTCAGAAAACTAGCCAAAAATAGTAAACCAAAAAAAGAAAAAAGTCCGTTTCATAACCTATATTGCATTCAAGGGTACATCATTATTACTAATCTCTCTTTATTACGATAACCCGAAATAACTCTTAAAAAAATTAGTTTTTTTTTTCAAAATCTTTTTTGCAATCATCTTTATTATCAAAATAGAACATGACTTTCTTTTTGGTGTTTTGTCAAATTCGCTAGGATAAAAAAATCATACATCGTTATAAACATATACCTACAACGATGTAACATTTACACTCTTGTAGTATGTTTACAACGATAGATTTTTTATCTTACGAATTTGAGAAAACACAAAAAAAGAACGTCACGTTGTTTTTTGATAAAAAAAAATTACAAAAAAGTTTTAAATATTATTTTTTTAAAAACTATTACTTGTTATCCCAATAACATATGGTTATTATTTGTTCACATTCAAATCAGAACGATCTGAATTTGAATAAACTCTTTTATATCTTTAGTTAGTAACGAAGGACAAATATATGTTTCTGTGGTGTAGTGGTTATCACGTTTGCTTTACACGCAAAAGGTCTCCGGTTCGATCCCGGGCAGGAACAAGTTTTAATTTTGCTTTTTTTTATCGTTTATTCCGATGGTACTCACTTAATTTCGTTATATACACGTTTCTGAATCTTTTTCCTTTGTAATGGATTTGAAATAACATATAATTTTTCATTTGTAATGGATTTGAAATAACATAAAATTTAGTAGTGACTAAAACATATATAAGCAAAACTTTAACTTTGACAACAAAAGTTGCTCTGGTGTAGAGACTAGAGGTGTACAAAATGGTTAACTGGTAGGTTATTTGACTAAACGGGTTCGGGTAAAACCCAGTTTTAAAATAAAAATAAAAAAAACTTGGAATCTATCAAACCAGTTTTGGTTATAAATCGAACCGGTTCACCTGAAACAAAAAAAAAATCAATTTTCTTAATAGTATTTTTTTTCGAAGTTAAAAAAAAAACAAAAAACAAAAGATATCAAACTCAATTTAACATTTCTAAAATTTACCAAGTAATTACATTATTAAAATTATGACATTAAATACTTTCAAATTGCATAGCAAACGACCTTTTATATAATCGTTCGTATTCGATTACAGTTTCAGCAATAACGTAGTCATTAAGATACTCGTAGTGTGGACCGTCATACAACATCACTCGGTCGTCGTACATAAGTTCAAACTGTTGAAGAAGCGGTTGTAGTTTTGCCCATTTCCCCTTTAATTCATCCAACGTACGAGTTGATGAAGTGAGATCATAAAATCCCATATCCTCGTCATATATTTCAGTTAACCGATCGTTGTCAAACATTTCTTTTACTCGATTCAATAAGCCTCGCTTTCGGAACCCTTGGGATCATGAATCCCTGTTTCCTGTGAAACAAGATGCATAGTAACAACCAACTATTCCTCCTCCTCTATACTCCAATAAGTTGAAATTAAGGGTTCCTAAATTTATTAAAGGAAACACTTTCATTAATACAAACGTACAAACAACACTTTTATTAATACAAACACTTTTAACAATAAAATGTGAACAACACAAACTTAATTAATACGAACAACACTTAAACTTAATTAATACAATCAACCCACACATAAACTTAATTAATACGAACAACACTTAAACTTAATTGATACGTTCAACATCTTGCTTGGCACATCCGGTTTGCATGCAAACAAATTGTAGTACTTGAAATGGTTTTAAATATCACACCACATTTTTTACAATGTGGTCTCTTAGTGTTATCTGACATCTCACAACAATCATAATCTTCCTGAACATTGTGCGTCTCGCCGTGAATGAGCCCGAAGACCGTTGGTTGTTGTCGTTGTGGGTTAAACACAACGTTTTATCTAGGATGTCCATATATAAGCATTGTCATATGTCAAAACCACATGTCAAAACCACATTTAATCACCAATTTATTAGATTATTAATTAAGTATAATTATCAATTTTATCAAAACTAAATTTCCTTTAATTTTTTTTTTGACAAACTTAATGCGAATTTGATAAATTTACTCAATAATTTGATTGTTTTAAAAAAACTAATCAATAATTTGTCAAACATAATAAATTTGATTATTTTAACCGTGGTTTTTTATATGTATCTAATATTATGAACTCAACTCGTGTAATACACGGGTCACTAACCTAGTAACTAATAAAAACTAATAAATAAATGACTTAATTGTTTGAATAGTAATTTGGTTTATGTTTATAAAATTTTAAAATTGTAGATTACCAATTGGGGAAAAAAAAACAATATCATCTTGCTCCATCATATATAGTACACATCGATCGACCAACCCTGATTACTCGAGGAAGAAGAACCAGATGGAGGCAGTGATGGCTATGGTATCTCTATCAAAATCCATATCTATGTAGATTTCATTAGGTAATGTAGGAGAAGGAATGAGGGACTGAGGGAGAAACAAAAAGATGATAGGCAATGCTGTTATTCTTTTTTACTGGCAAAACAAAAAAAAAATTAAAAGAGCTACCAAGAAACTAAAACCCTGAAAAAAATACAAAGACATTACATTGATGAAAACACCCTAAAAGAACAAGAGACTTTAGCCAACATCAAAGGAGCTTCATAAGGACCGATCTTTATGATTCTTGCGAGACCGGTTTTTAATCCAGAGGAATCCAAGGGTTTTGATATCTTCAAAGATTTTCTTCATGGAAGTGAGGTTCAGTTAAAGTGGATGTCATTTCTCATTCTCCAAATACACCAACATAATACTAGAATAACGACGTGTATCATCTTCTTTTTATAAGATGGAATGGACTTGTGTAATTTTAGGAGATCACAAAGCAAAAAAAAAAACAAAAATTGGTGGAATTTAACACCATTGGCTAACGTGATTCCAAACGTGATGGCAACCTTGCATGTTAGAAAGAGATGTTCTTCAATTCGTCATACTCTCCGCTAGGGTGTTCATGGTCCGGTAATTTGACTAGAAGTTTTAGGCAAACCACGTTTTGACAGTTTGGTATAAAGGTAAACAGGGGCGGAAACTAGAAAAGTTTTTTAGGGGGTCCACAATTTTTTTTACGGAGTCACTAATTTTAGATGGTTGGTTACAGACGCGCGTTGCAGCACGGCATTGTGAGTAAAGAAAAATAACCAATTAAAAAAATTCTACATGATTTGATAAAAAAATTATGTCCCGTAACATTGACAATGATATTATAGCAAAAAAAATACTAGTAAATGGCTAAAAATGAAGAGAAAACAAAAAGTAACGCGTGAAAAAAAATAGTATGACAAAATGTTTGCTTATTAATAAAAATCTATATTTTATATATTGTAATATTGCATTATAAAAATGGTCTATAATGAATGTATTTGAAAAAAACAGGGACTATAATGAAAATAAATAAAAAAGAGGTGGAAAATAAAGTACCATCGTTTACTCTCCTCATTTATATTACTAAAATTAATAAAGAAAGCTGGGAAAAATGAAAAAAGGTTAAGCACAAGATTTGAACTTGCACCCCTTCAAAATCAAACAAGGGATTTTACCACTAGGCTAGTTGCTTCATTTGTTTTATTTTCATAAACTTGGTATTTATTAACTCCTCTTCACAATTTTTTTTTTATAAAAAAACCGTTCACATAATTTTCACTTTGCGTACGAGGTTGAGCGGGTTCACGGGGACCCCCTGGGCCTACATTAGGTCCGCCCCTGAAGGTAAACCAAACCGGTCGTGGTTTTTTCAAAATTTTATGGGTTTGATGCGTACTTGCCATGCAACTTACTAAGTTTATAAAAATAATAGGTAAATGCATATACTAATTAATTAGTATTCACCGTACTTGTAATTTGTATATAGAATATATACATACACTAATTAATTCACGGCCGGCCCAGTTTATATGATTTAGTGCGGTTTGACGGTTTTAACGGCTCGATTTAGGTTAAATGTATACTTTCAACTGGCCACTAAATCTTCAGTTCGATCGATTTAGTTAGTTTAAACGGTTTATAAACACCCCTACTCTCCACATAGTTTACAAAGGATGGAAGAGACCTAAATATTCATTTTTGAAAGAGCTATCAAAGTTTGGTATTCTTCCTAACTCAATCCGCCAATTAAAATCTTGACCTTATTAATTAGGAACCCAATTATACTTAGGGGAACGAGTATAATGGAACCTAATTACGTTATTGGACACTCTAACTCTTTGACATGCTTGCAAAGAAAGTGTCGTTGTTCCCATCTTTCCATCTCCAATTATCATCTGAAAATGATATGTTTACCAAATTTGTGAGCCCAACAACAGTCTCAATTCGGCAATGCTGTTATTTAATCGGTTAACCGGCTTTAATAAAACTTTTCGTTTTTTTTTCAAAAAAAAAAAAATTTGGTTTGGGTTGACCAAACCGGTTCAGCTAATAACCGGTTTTACAAAGCCAACATCCCTAACCTACCAAACTGGTTAGGTTTCTAACCGAACCAGTTAATCAGAAAAATCGGTCGAAAGCCAGTATTTGTAATATCTTTTTTATATTATATATAATTATATAAAATTTGGAAGCAGCATTAAATTAGGTAAATGGTTATCCGTAATTATTTTGATTACAACTTTACAAACAAATTATTTTGATTCTACATTTGATATATACAACCATAAAATAATATTACATTAATAAATAAAGGCTACAATTCAATTTGTTAAAAAAGAAAAAATATACAAAAAACTTAGACTTAAACTTAAACTTCAGAGTAGATAGCAATGAAAGATTGATTCAAATATATTCATAAAAAATTACAAGTTACATGCCATTTGAAAGTTCTCAATTGCTGAGTTAGTAGACGACATTCCATGAACTCGTTCAAATTTGGCAAGAGATTCTTGAACAACATTTTTCATCATTGTTAGCATCTTCCAAATTAGTGTCCACCCGTTCTGTAGATTGTGTGAAACTTTACAACAACCGTCTCTATTCTCATCCATTTTGTTATTATCTCATTCCATGTATGATCTGTTGCAACTTCCTTGTCAAATGTAACCTTAGCACGATTCCAGAAATCAACACCATCGTTAATCTCCATCTCCTAATGAACATGTAACAAACAAAGAGCCAAGTGCTCCTCCTCTTCGGTCCAAGTCCTGTATTTATAGTATATTTATTTGGATTACAACCGTTAAGATTTATAATAATAATAAACAAAATAAAATACATTTTTATTAATAACAAACAACATAAAATAACAAGAGTTTAAAAATAAACAACATAATAAATCGCATCATTGTCTTGGAACCCGTTTTTCATGCATTCGAACATGACGATGCAAAGTGGTCATGGAAACAGATTCGAATAAATCACCAAACTTTTTACATCGTGCTTTTTAGCTACCACCTGATATCTCACGTAAATCGTAGTTAACTCAAACCTCGTGGCTCCAACTTGTGGGTATGACCCTCACGACCTGTGGTGGGATCATCAAAACATTGTTGTTGTCAGCCATTTTGATCGGTCTACATTTTTAAATTGTTTAGAGATGATACAGAAGTGTTGTGAATAACATAAATCGTAACACCTCCATCATCTATTTTTACTTGTATTTGGTGTTAAAATGAATGAGTTTTAACGGCTAGAAACGGCTATAATGCCTTTGAAGTTTCACCAACAAGTAGTTATCAATAGCTAACGTTAATAACCGGCCAAAATAACCGGTTGGAATAACTGGATTTTTCAAAAAATGTCCCAATCGGTTACAAGCCTAAAATTCAATTCTATAGTGAAAAACAATTACAATTTAGTCAGAAAAAACATTATTATCAACAACCAGTTTCTGTGGTGTAGTGGTTATCACGTTTGCTTTACACGCAAAAGGTCTCCGGTTCGATCCCGGGCAGGAACAAAATTCTAACTTTTCCCTTTTTTTCGTTGGCTCCCATGGAGTTGTACCCAGAAACTAGGGAAAAATGAATGTATGTGAATTTTAGTTTAGCAAATATACATCTTTTTGAGTGAATGCAGTTATAAAACTGAAGGCTATACGAGTCTATAAACTAATGTAAAGGGGTTTTATAAAACTAGCTACCTTAGTATTTAATTTGAAACCTCTTTTATAGATATTGTACTACATATTCCACAAAACAAATCTGATACCAAGATATCGAGATAACGCCTGCTACGAACTGCGCGGGGCTTCTATCTCGTAATAACAATTTGGGTAGGAAAAACATTATATACATCAACAAATTTCTAAAGTGTTTAGAGATGATAGAGAAGTGTTGTGATAAACGTAACATCTACACCCTTTATTTCTACTTGTATTTATCGGGAAAACTGTGGGTTATAATAGTTAGAAACGGCTATAATGCCGTTCACCACCAACTAGTTTTCAAAAGAGAACAATAACCGGTAATCAGTTATTAACGGGCAAAAAACCCGTTCGATTAACAGGATTTTTTTTTAAAAAACAATGTCCCAATCGGGTTACAAACCTAAAATTCTATAGTGGAAAATTAAGGTCAGTGGTTAATCGATGCACAAATAGTAAATTTCATTTAAACTGGGGCACATGCAAGACTTCCTTTATGCTAGCTCCATATAAAAGAAATTGATAATCTCTATCTAAGGAAACTAATATAACCTCCCATAATATTAGATAATATTAGGAAATGATTATTACCCTATATACAATAGACAACTAAATAAATAGTGATTGGAGTGAATAGTAATCGTTTTCAAAAAAAAAATTAATTTATCTCTTTTAATGGTTCTCTTTTGATCGTTTCATTAAGTGAATAGTATTTGTAAAATACTTCCAACCAAGTTGTATATACAAGTTATTTAAGCATTGAAAATCTTATTGGAATGCTACAAGTTATTTCAGCATATAAGGCCAAACGGTTTGTAAACCACCGTTAATGGTCGTTACATGGCCCTACATGAAAAGAGTCCACGCTTTCTAGATAAAAAATGGTGAGAAATTTCATTTTTACTAGGTCAAACAGTAAAATAAAAAAATAACGTTAACACGGTTCAGCACAGCAAGTGCGCAACGCGCGCTTCCCGCCAACTAGTTATATATGTTTTAATAATATAATTTCCTTTAGAAACGGTTATAATGTTGTTCACCACCAACTAGTTTTCAAAAGATAACGTTAATAACCGGTTAATCAATTATTAATAACTGGCAAAAAAAAAAAGAAAAAAAAAACGGGTTTGATTGACCTGATTTTCAAAAAAAAATCCCAATCAGTTACAAACCTAAAATTCTATACTAGTTTACTATAGTACTATACTACTATAGTGAAAATTTATCCTCATATAAATTAAAACCATTATTATCAACAACCAGTTTCTGTGGTGTAGTGGTTATCACGTTTGCTTTACACGCAAAAGGTCTCCGGTTCGATCCCGGGCAGGAACAATTTTTTTATTTTTCCCTTTTTCCCTCCCGTTGATTCCCTTTTTTTTATACACTTTTCTGAACCTTTTTCATTTCTAATGGCGTTTCGGCGTCTCTTCTCCACCACCCTCACAAAAAACCACCCCTCGCCGCCGCGAAACTCCGCCGTCCCCAACCCTAACCCGACCCGAACACCATGTCCCCTCTCCACCTTCACGATCCGCCCCTACTCCACCTCCTTCCTCATCACCAAAACCCCCAAATCCCAAACCAAAACCCGAAAAAAGAAACCCTCCGCCCGAACAAACCCCGTCCAGCACGAATCCGAACGGATCCCGCACTTCGAGAACCTCCTCCACCGCGATAACCACTTCCGATTCTTCACCAAAACGAAAGACTTCCTCTCCAAGCAACCGGAGCAAGTCCTCCGCCTCGATGACGCCGGAAAACTCCACCGCGAGCTAGGGTTTCCCCGCGGCCGGAAAGTGTTGAAATTCATCCAGCGCCACCCGCTCGTTTTCCAAACTTATCGCCACTCCAACGATAAGATCTGGTTCGGGTTTACAGATTTCATGGAAACTTTTCTGGAAGAAGAAAAATTGATAACGGATGAAATGGAAAAAGAGAGGATTGATACCGTTAGGAAGCTGTTAATGATGTCAGCAAATAAACGGATTCCGTTAAGTAAGATTTATCACTGCAGGTCATTATTTGGGATTCCGGAAGATTTCAGAGACCGTGTGAGAAACTACCCCGAGTTTTTCAAAACTGTTGTTGAAGAAGACGGGAAGCGAGTCCTCGAGCTCGTGGGATGGGACCCGAAGCTTGCGGTAAGTGTGTTGGAGCATGGGTTTATGGTCGATGAAGATCGGGCGAAAAAAGCGTTCCAGTTTAAAGTGAAGCATGGGAAAATGTTGGATTTGGGCGAAGAGGATGAAAAGAGGTTGAATTTGTTGAACACGTTTCCGCTTGTTTCGCCGTATTCGGATGGGTCGAGATTGGATCTTTGGACGTTGGAGGCGGAGAAGTATAGGGTGGGTGTTGTTCATGAGTTTTTGAACTTGACTTTGGAGAAAAGAGCATCTATTCATCATATAGTGGAGTTTAAGGAGGAGTTGAGTTTGACGAAACATACTTACGCGATGTTGTTGAAGCAGCCGAGGAGTTTTTATTTGGCGGGAACGGAGATGAATTGGGTTGTGTTCTTGAAGGAGGCTTATGGGGAAGATGGGGGCTTGATTCATAAAGATCCTTTGGTTGTTTTTAATGAGAAGTTGTTGGAGTTTGCGGACAAGCAAGCAATTGAAATCGAGTAACTTCTGTGCAAGGTATGTTGGAAATTTCGGTTTAATAGATAATATTACTTGCTGTTAGTTATCAAATTCTAATTACTTAAACATACTTAAAAAGATTGTAAAAAGGGATGAATGCAATGGACACAATGCCAATTTTGCACTTGTGGGACTGCTTTTACAATGAAGACTGAAGAGAACAAAATAACAAGTTATGCAATTTTTAGTGGGCTTGAATAGGGATTATGAAATTACAAGACTACATCTTGATGGGAATTCCTCTGCCAATTATTTCCTAGGCTTATGAAATCTTAACTCGTATTAAATCTTTAGGTTGCCTTTAGGGGTGTTCATGGTCGAGTTTTGACTAATATTTTAGGATGTAGCGGTAACAACGGTCTTGAAAAAGGAAAAGAAAACCGGTTGGGTTGGGTTGGCTCCGGCCTTGGACATATGAGGATATATCATGTTGTGCTTGATAAAGTTGAGGATCATTACATGCTCCAAATATTTGCTCCAAAATCTCATGAGTTGTACCTATTTTTACTACACTTTTTGCAAAGACTTTCTCCAACACATTAGCAGCCAAGATATTACAATATTTTTGCATTTTTTCCAAAACATCTAGCACTCTAGCACTAGCAGTAGTGATCGCGTAAATGAGAGGAGGATTCAAGTACATAAGATGTTTTTTCATGTGCTCAAAACATAGACCACCATCTTTTAGACAATTGATCCACACTTGTAGGTTAATCACTATATAGGAGGTGAGATTTGATAGAAGAAATATCTAATAAGAGATTCGCAACAGCATTGAATGAGTTTACTTAGACGAGTTGGGTTGACCATTTTGACCCACGAACAATTTGGGGTCCGTTTTTTGGATTTAATAAACATTTAAATCATGAAATGATTATGAAAATTGAAAACTATACTTTCAAAATGATAATCCAACTTTTTTCTGCTATTAGGTGGTTAATGACTGACCCGAAGGCTACCCTCGCAGCATTGGATCATTACACAAAAAGAAAAGGAGTATTGGCAATTGACAGATTTTCGAAAGGCTTGCAGATTGTAGTACCTGCAACACACTTGTTTGTTCTTAAACTGAACATGAGTGCTCTAACTTCAGGTAAGCAGAAACATGGTCTTGAATTGTAGTAAGCAAAATTATGTGCTTATCTGGCCTTGAATCAGGTACTAAAGGGTTGAATTTGAATTGGATTAACTAATGATAGGGATTTTGGTTGTTGATTATTGTTTGCTTCGGTAGACGTAGAGAAGTTAAATGGGCGGGTCAGGTAGATTGTATAACGGTTGAGATTGGGTCATGGGTCGATTTGGGCAGGTTGGCGTCCTTTAGTACAAATAACTTCCTCTTTTTTCGGTTTGTGACCACCCATTTGAGTGATTAGAAATTTACAATGATGTATGTGAACTTCTGTTAATTTACCTTGCTATTAGAAAGATGTTCAAATAGTGCCAACTTGTTTATTATGTTGCATGACTAACTATGGTGATATGTGTGATTGTCAAATGTTAGATCTTGTAGTTCTAATCTTGTTTCACATGTAAGTGAATTTTGGAGATATACAAATGGTGAAATTATGGTATTGGAACCCTCTTTGGGTGATGATTTTATGTGGAAATGTAGCAAAGTTGCAAGTAAAGTTTAGGGGAGTTAAAAACCCAAAACTTTAGTGTTGGAGATGTGTAGTAATTTAAGTTTGGACAAGATTTAAATGAGTTTGTTACTAATAAGAAGAAGATGAACAAAATCACCTCAAGCCAATATCATTGCTTCCTCGTAACAAAAAAAGTTCCTAGTCACTAATCATTAGATGAACTTTAAAATCATCCTTTCAAAATCAAGGTACAAAAGGGAGCTACAGCTTTGGGTTGAATTTGATGAGAGAGAAAGAAAGGGCTAAATTGCCCTGTGTATATTTCACATGACTAGATCTATCACATGGCTAGATTTAATTGAGAAAATTAATAGCGGTTAGGCTAATGATGTAATCTATTCTATTAAAATATATAATATATATATATATATATATATAGAGGGTTAGGTTCAAATGAGAACTTTTTCTTTTGAGAACTTTTGAGAACCAATTTGGGCCACTAATTTTCAAGGGGGGAGCATTCAAATTCATGGGGGGGTTTTCCATATATATAAACTAGTGGCTAAGATTAGTTCTTTTTAGTTCTCAAACCCAATTAGTTCTCAAATGATCCTCTCCCTATATATATATATATATATATATATATATATATATATATATATATACTAGTTTTTTATCCCCGTGGGTTACACGGGTGACTTTTTAAAAAAAAAACTATAAATAAAATCATAATTTAAGACAATTATGTATTTTTATATCTTTAGTAATTAAATAATTGGTTATTAAATAATTTAGAATGTAATAAATAAAAAATTAGAAATATAAATCACTTCCATAATTAGGAGAATTGGCGGGAACAATTGCTAAGAATGAATGTGGTGGTGTCACATGGTAAATTGTGATGCCAAAAACTTTTCTTTTATTATATATATAGATAAAGAATGATTATCACGTTTTTTAAACATAAATGATAAAACTTAATAGGGGCGGATTTATGTGGTATCTAGAGAGGAGAAGGCCTCCACTCAACATTATCCTACTAAGAAGGTTAGGCCCCTCAAGTTATATTTAGTAGGCCTCCACGTTTTATATTATTAGTGTAGAAAGATGAGATGTCAAAGGTGTTAGTTGTTGACTTTGCTAGAGTCGCATATATTATTAGCAATGTTTTAAAAACCGCTTTTTAGTTGAATCGGAAAACCTTCCGGGACCGGTTTGACCGGTCGGATCGGTTAAACCGGCCGGTTGAACCGGTTAGGGGATTTATATATATTTTCTTATAAAAATGTTAATAAACTTGTACACCCCAAGGTAAGTGTCTTCGTAAGCGCATGTTCAACCAAAGAGGCTGAATCGTCGATCACTGTCTTCGTCATCGTCGTTTCAAGGTAAGTGTTTTTATGTAATTTCATTTCCATTCACTCGATTGAAGATGAGCTCCATTCTCCTCGCATAACATCTTAGATACTAATTTTACACCCCAATAGTCGTAGTAATCATCAGGCGCGGAGGTAAAGAAATTCTAACTATAATCTTTGAATTACTAATCTAGATCACATTTAAGGATCTAAGTTTTGATTACTGAATTCAACTCTTTAATTTTTAGTTAATTTCTTATGCTACTTATGCATAGTTTTATGCTTAATCTAGGAATATCAGATTCTTTAATAAATGTTATGTCAATATTTGATATTGTCAGTTCATATATTTTGTACTTATACAGATGTTGTCATGAAAAGGCATTTGATATATGCTTGTCTGGAATAAAAATCGAAGTCTTTCAATCCAAAAATTAATATGACACATGATGTTATTGGTTTGTCAGAGACAACTTGCATTGCAAAGGGTGATGCATCAGACTCGGAATACTTAAACATCATTACCATCATATAAAAAATAACCCTCTGAAAATACTCCATCATATGAACTATGAATGTACCTAAAAGCCTATACATTTGGTAAGCTATCATTTAGCCATTATTCTCTTTCTTTATTTAAATTTCACTTTGCTGGATCAAGAATTGGGTCAAGGTGTGAAATGAAGCAAGTTCAATCAGCAAGATCGCTGCTTCTAACCTCAGCTTTAAAAGTTTTCAAACACTGTAAAAAGGTTCTCATTATATTTTCATTTATAATATGAAATACTGTACTCTACCACTTTGACTTTTCAAGTCAATCAAACTAAAAGCCAAACTATATATTGATGTACAGGACCAAACATGATGATGTTGATAAAGATAATCCTTATTTTACTTGAATTCAAGATAGTTGGTCATAAAGTAGTATGTTTATTTGGTTAAGTCGGTAGGTTATTTTTACTTCCTTTCCAAGTTTCTATTTAGTATAAATTCAGGTTTTTGTAATTTGAAGTATTCAATAAATACAAAGAGTTGGTAGGTTAGTTTTACTTCCTTTCTAAGCAGTATTGATTGTAATTATTTCTGTGTTATTTCTATTTATCAGTTTTTGTTTGTATACGCATAGGTGTACAAACTGTTTTTGGCACAAAACAGGCCGTGTTCAAACCAGTCTGGGTTAGGATCAACAAAATTTAATACCAATTTTCCTTAGCTCCAGTTCGTGTTAAAACCAGTTTTTCTGGGGAAAATAATTGGATTTTGGTCGGGTTGGATCAAATTTGAAATCGGTCTAAATCGGTTCAGTGACAAAGATTGGAATTTGATTTATTTTTATTTTTTCTAATTGTAGTGTAGTGTATAGTTTTCATTTATTGGTTATTGATTATGATATCTCAATGATGGTTTATTGACAACATGGAACAATTTATAAACTTGCCTTTGGTCCAAATTATTGGAAGCTCTATCAGACATTACTTTTGCCCGGTATATTATTCATGAAAATGTTTTTTATATGTTAAGATATGTATCTCCTTTGATTTATGGAGTCTTATTGAGCACCAGGAGTATCTTGCAATCTTAAGCCAAAGGTATGCATCTCTTTTCTCCCTCAAATGTGTAATAACTCACATTTAATACCCTTTATTAAATAGATTTTGTAACTTTCAATTGTTGGATTGACAGTTGCAGCTATTTTTTATTAAAAGAAAAGGTAAAATTTCTTTGATAAACTTGAGAAATTTGAATAAACATCATTTTTTTACTGATTTATCTTATAATTTACAGGAGGAAAAAGGTTGGAAGCTGGTGTAATGGGATAATTTACAGGAGAAAGAAGGTTGGAAGCTAGTGCAATGGTTCTTGAGGCGTTATCTGTATTGATGAATTTGACAAAATGCAAGTATTTCTAGAAACAACTTTGATCCTTTTTTTTTCTTTTCCAGATTGTGTTTAGCACTCATTGTATTTAGGTGAATGCTTATTTCCTTCTTTTTCATGCCCATAAGCAAACTAATAGTGTAGTAGATATTTTCTTGAACATTCCGAGTTTGATTAATAATTGCAAGAAGATCCTATAGGTGAATGTAAAATTTTCGATTTCTGTTTGTTTTTCAAATCTGCAACTTGATTCTTAGTTGGTTTTAATTTACAATTATTATTGAATTTTGTTCTTCCATCTTTTTATTCCATACTATTTTTAATTATTTTTTTTACGTCACAGTCCCGGGTATTTACCCGGGTCACTGGCTAGTTATCCTAGTAAGAAGGTTAGGCCCCTCAAGTTATATTTAGTAGGCCTCCACGTTTTATATTATTAGTGTAGAAAGATGAGATGTCAAAGGTGTTAGTTGTTGACTTTGCTAGAGTCGCATGTATTATTAACAATGTTTTAAAAACCGGTTTTTTAGTTGAACCGGAAAACCTTTCGGGACCGGTTTGACCGGTCGGATCGGTTAAACCGGCCGGTTGAACCGGTTAGGGGATTTATATATATTTTCTTATAAAAATGTTAATAAACTTGTACACCCCAACAAAAATAGTTAAAATACAATTATGATTCACTCAAAAATAATACCAAATAGTTATTTCACAAGAAAATATAAGTTTTAAACATTAAAAAATAATAAAAAATAACAATAAAATTCAAAAAATAAAGTTTTTAAAAAAAAGTCAGAAAACCGTTCAACCGGAAAAAACCGGAAAACCGCCCGGTTCAAAACGATTCGATTATGTCCAAAAAACCGGAGATTAAAAAACCGGTATGAGCATCAGTTAGCGGTTGAACCGGTAAAACCGGACCGGTTGAACCGGTTTTTAAAACATTGATTATTAGAAAGAGGTTCTTGGTTAGGTGGTAAAGAAGAAAGAGAAGTTACATGAATAAAAATAATATAATAATAATAAGGAAAATTGGAATTAAATAATCCAAGTTATTGGGTATTGGCGGATAATAATCCGAGTTTCAATATTGGCCTACAATAATTTCAATTATTTGGGTCATGGAATACATTGGGCCGCCGTTAATTTTTCACTAACTCCGCTAGTACTTGCTGACGTGGCAGGTGATGTGGCATCATACTTGCTGACGTGGCATGTGCCACGTCAGCACACAACTAACGGAGTTAGTGAAAAATTAACGGCGAGCCAATGAATTCCAAGACCCAAATAATTGAGATTATTGTACGCCAATATTGAAACTCGGATTATTATCCGCTAATACCCAATAACTTGGATTATTTAATTCCAATTTTCCTAATAATAAAAGAAATAAATGTCTAATCCTAGAGTTAGCTTTTTACAGGATGGTTTGCTGTTTTTAATATTAAATATTTTATTTAGATTTTATCAAAATCATATTTACCTGACATTTGCTCTTATTTTCTTTCTTTTTTATTTTTATTCTCTGTTTTTTCCTTTAAGCTCCTTATTAATTTTACTTTGGGTCTTGACTGTCGAGAAACGAAAGAAGACTTCCAATTCCAAGTTTAACTCAGACGTAGCTCTCTTCTTTTTGGGTGTAAAGCAGTGTCAAACCAAAATACCCAACAAGCATTAGCTCTCCCTGAAAAGGAGGTGATCCAGCTGCACCTTCCAGTACGGCTACCTTGTTACGACTTCACTCCAGTCACTAGCCCTGCCTTCAGCATCCCCCTCCTTGCGGTTACAGTAACGACTTCGGGCATGGCCATCTCCCATAGTGTGACGGGCGGTGTGTACAAGGCCCGGGAACGGATTCACCGCCGTATAGCTGACCGGCGATTACTAGCGATTCCGGCTTCATGCAGGCGAGTTGCAGCCTGCAATCCGAACTGAGGACGGGTTTTTGGAGTTAGCTCACCCTCGCGGGATCGCGACCCTTTGTCCCGGCCATTGTAGCACGTGTGTCTCCCAGGGCATAAGGGGCAACTATTTGTACCCCCCTTTTCATTTTTAGACTTTGAATACGCTTCGTATAGCCGAACACGCAGCGTATTTGCCTTTTTTGGACGCCGCCGACATAAATTTCAGGGGGGGCTGTACTTTTTATACGCTGCGTATTGGCTAATACTCTGCATATTTACTCCTAATATAGTGCATATTAGCCAATACTCAGCGTATTAGGATGTAGAAATAGCATTTTTTATCTTTTTGTGGGTGTAGGAATAGAATAGGTCTTTACTTTTTAGTTAATACATTGGTTATAGAGTTGTTAAACTATTTTTAACTTTTAATTTTACTTTGAGTTAATTACTATTTGTCGTTGAGTTTTGCTAAGTTTAATTAGTTGAGTCCACATGTTCAGAAATTTACATATCTGGGTCTAAAGTTTGCACCCCTTAACCATTTGAGTCTTTTTTTACTAATGAGGTCAAAATTTTATGTCAACTCAAAGATAATTTCAGTCAATTTACACACGAGGGACTAAATATATAAATTTTGATGTTTTTACTTTATAAGAGGGACCGAGCATGTAAATTGTGATATATATAATAAATCAATATTTTTTACTTCTTGGGAGGACCGACGCAGTGGGCAAAAACCACCACCGCAGCGTCCACCGCCATCACCAGGCACTCACCGATCGATTCAGACAGAACATCTGACAAAGCTTTGTGTTATTTAAGTTATGTATTGCTTTGTGTTATTGATGTTAAATGTGAAACCAGCGGTGGGGAGAGGTTAGCAAGTTTAGTGAGAAAATCCGACAAAGCTTTCACGAAGCACGTCAGGTTATCTTTAAACTAATACAATCTATTTTAGGTAATTAGTTTAGTTGTGGATTGCTTTTTGTTAACCAACTATAGGAATGTGAACGAGGTGGCGGGAAGTTTTATGCTATAATTGCCAAGTTAGTAGATAATTGTGCAATCTGGTTCTGTGCAATCTGCTATTTCAATCTGGTATAGCCTTTTGTTAGTAGATAACTGCCGCTCATATTTTAGTACTCACACATAGCAAATTAGATATTAGTTGTATGGTGTTCTAATGTAGCATTGATATGGTCTCTTTATTGTCAACAAAAAGCTCACAAACTTTTCCACCAAAAAATCCTTCTCCAACATTAGCAAATTGCATGAACATTGTCATCACTTTTTCCGGTTTTAGTGAAGGTTCCGTGCAGTACTCACAAGCATTGCATGTCTTTCGGCAAAAACAAAATCGTGAATCCTTCATGATTCCAACAAGTCATGAAGCGAAGATGGAATGGTAGGTTTGATGAGACATTTAGTAGGGAACAAGAAGATTCTTACAATCCGAGGGAATGTGCTACTAATAATGAAGTTCATGAAGAAGGTCAAAGTTCAAGTCGTGCGAATCATCCGGATCAACTATATATGGCGGCGATAAGAGATATTGTTGCGGATGATTTAATAAAATTACATAGTAGAAGAATGTTCTATGACATCGTTTTGTAATTTTTTATGAATTATTTACATTTTGTATGAACGTAATACCACTATGATCTAATCAAAAAATTATAAATTTTGAAAAAGAACTTTATATTATGTATTTTGTAATTTTTTTTATAAAGTTATAAGTTTTGTCCAAATTTTTTGTTAAGTACTTAATAGTATATGTAAAAGTAGTAAAATGACTTAGATATACAAAAGATGTCCATTTTGGTCATTTTACCTAAATAAGCTAATCCAAGCATTTTTTAGAAACAACTTATTAACTTATTGGCTTTTAACACCACAAAAGCTAATTCAAACATTTATTTAAAAACTCTTATAAGTCATTTTGTCTAAAAGTGCTTTTGCACCAAAATAAGCACAACCAAACATACCCTTAATAATAATCATATTCAACTATTTATATTAGTTTATTTTTATTTAAAAAAAATAAACTAATTTTCGTCTAATTTATTGGGCCAAGCCCTCAATAGTGAATACACAATAGATTATTGAGTAAACTACATATTTCGTCCTTAAGGTTAGATATGTTTAGCCATATCAGTCCAAACTTTTAAAAAATCCGATTTTGATGTCTGAGGTTTACTTTTTGTTTCAATTTCAATCATTTTTCTAACGTCGTCCAAGATGAATGTTAACCTCCAGTCACACCCCCTCACGTGAGGGGTATTTATGTATTTTTAAATCAACGTCCTCGTCCTCTCCCCATTTGATTAAATTTAGAACTCAAACATCAATCAACCTAAATCAATACCCTCCTCCAATTAGCATTCCTTTTTTCGGCAAGTCAAAACTACCTAAATCAATATCCTCCTCCATATATCTGACCAAGATGCCATTGTCATCTCTTTGCCGGCAACCAAGACACCCCAACCGTATCTTCTACCGACGACCAAGTCACCACCACCACCCTTTCTACTGAGTTTCAGATCTCTCTTCAGAACCAAGTCAATGGTGGTAGTGGTGCGATTAAGAACTAGATCTAGGGTTTCCACATAGTATCGTGTTCATCCAAACCTCCATCTTCATCTTCGATCTGGGGTTTCCATTATAGAATGAGCGAGGAAGAAGAATGGCCGAGGATTTCTGGAAACCAAAGTTGTTACGACATTCAAATGAAATTCATGCTTGACCATTTGTTTTGACCTGTATTGTTTGATCTCTCATTGAAGTGGGTGACAGTGAATGATGGCATGAGGGGATGAGTAGAAAGTGACAGCGAGAAAGGTGGTAGATCTTAATGTATAGTTTTATGATGGTATTATGATTAGAGTTCTGGGTTTCAATTTGTAGTTCTCTAATGGCGTAATGATGGTGTGATGCTTGGAGTTCGAGGTCTCAATTTGTACTTCTATGATCCTAACATTTCAATTTGTATATGTCACACCCTGGTCACACGGTATTGGAGACATGTGACATAATGGAATCATGTGACATAATGGAATCATGTGACATAATGGAATCATGGCCACGGTTATAAAGAATTGACCTCAGTATGATATAAAATGTGCCGATAATATTAACGACATAACATTTTCTTACTTAGTTGAGTTGCAGCGGAAAGTAAAGAAGGACATAGTTTAATGTATTTCATACTACGACATGTTCAGGATTTAACACAACATAATAACCGATCGACAATCTGGTTTACAAATCTTTCAAAGAGTTTCATGAAGGCATGCAAGTGACCATGAGACCATCTAAATGCAGGACCCAAATGAAGAAGTTTCCATTCACGTGCGAGCATGTTAAGTACCTGAGAATTCATAAGTGTAAAACGGTCAACAATAATGTTGGTGAGTTCATATGTTTAAGGACTCAATGTAAATTGTTTGAACAGTTCAATGTTGTTGCAATGATATATATATATATATATATATATATATATATATATATAAGTAATGTTTTGGTTTTAAAATTTCCATGAATCTTGAATTCGTAACATTAAGGCCCTGTTTGTTTTTTGAAAAAAAACATCTGAATAGAGGTTACATCTGATTCGGTCAGACGTATTCAGATGTAGAGCCGTCTGTTTTTTTTTCGAGTTATTAAGAGGTTCTACATCTTAATAACGTCTTAACCATCAAGACCTTTTAAAACATCTTAGAACCTCTTAAAAAAGAGCAGTTCATTCTCCGGCGACTAGAGCTCCATCTCCAGCGACTAGGCTCTGTCTCAGGTGACTAGTTATTCGCATCCCACCTCCACCTCTTAATGATTCAGTTTTAAGATATTTGAACCACCTCTAATATTCAGAAGTGGTATTCAAATTCAGACATAAATCTCTTAGAAAAACAAACGAGCCCTAACTGTTTACCCACTCATGGTATTTTACCCAAGAATACTGAATGGACAACCATAGGCAGAGACGTCAACCCAAATAGATCTATTCATTAGTTATCGTTTCGTACTGAACCAATAGGATTCAATTAATAGTGGGGTTCGGTACAATATGAATCAACATGCTATAAATGTTTCGTGTTTGGGTATATGAAATCGTCAACATCCCCCAAGGCGTAGTCAAGTGTTAAATCCGTTATACGCTTCTCCTCTTTGATTCTTTTACCCGATCCCAGTAAACATCATTTTCTTCACCCTTGGAATCAATTATCTGTACACATTACAGACGATTAACTCGAACTCCTCATCTTCGGTCCACCAATTTGACATTGTTGGTAGGAAATATAAAATTTTAAAATAGTAGAAAGAGGAGTAGAAGATTTGAGAGAAAAATGTAAAGATTTTGTAGTAAAAATATGGTAGTGAGGAGTAATTTATAGTTGATAATTAGAGAGAGAAAAAAAAAGAAAAATCAAAACAACCATTGTTTAACGGTGTGAATTGTAAATTTCAACTTCTTCACGGCGCAATGCTCGCTACACCCATCACAAAAAATTAACCTATAGTGCCTCTTGAGACGATGAACAAAATATTATGAGACGCTATAAAAACGACAAAACGCCCTTTACGGATAGTCTAACCGGTAAACTTATTTATTTATATTAGATAGATTAGATAAAAGACTAGATAGATGATGATACAGTAAAACCTTAGTTGGGTACGTTACTTCATCTGTACATTTTCCGATATGGCTTCCACGATCGCCACCGCGGTCTCCCACGACGACCACCGCCCTCCTCCGTTCCGACTAGATTCCGTCCCCATCGTCGATCTCAGCCTCCTCTCCCAATCCGACCTCTACTCCCTCTCCCTCTCCTCCAACCTCCACCGCCCCGACGACGTCGTTATCCCCAAAATCAACCGCGCCGTTTTCAACGAATCCGCCGGCAGCCGGAAACAGATCTACTCTCGTCTCCGCTTTTCATCTGAAACCGCCACGCTTCACCGGCGGACGCCTCATCTCCGAGCGGCTCACACTCACCCTGCCAACAACATCAATGACCCCGAGCAATCGGAGAACTCTCTAATTATTCATATGTTGAAAAAACTCTGCAAATCAGATCCGGTTTTTCAGGATATTGATCTGGACGACGAGAATAATCGCAATAGCAATAGCAATAGCAATATCAATTCCGTTGTGCCGGAGTTTTTGAATCCTGAAACCCTAGGTGTTAAGCGGAAGCGAGGGAGGCCGAGGAAGCAGGAGAATCTGGTTTTCATTCGTCCTCCCACTAGTAAGAGACTTCTCCATAGTAGTAGTGCAATTAAGAAGGAGATTGTTTATGATCATGAGAAGGATAGAGAGATTGTTAATGAAAGAGGCGTGGCGGTGGATTTGGTGGCACTTTCTGGATTGGAGGATCCTTGCGGGCCTGAAATTAGGAGGAGGACGGGGGGAATGGCGACGGAAGATGAGTTGTTAGGGTTTTTGAGAGGATTGAATGGGCATTGGGGAAGCAGGAGGAGGAAGAGGAGGGTTGTGGATGCAAGTGAGTTTGGGGATGCTTTGCCTAAAGGCTGGAAGCTGAGTCTCTGTATTAAGAAGAAAGAAGGCCGCGTTTGGTTATTTTGTCGCCGGTACCTAAGGTTTGCATTTTTTTCCCTTGCTTTTAAGGCCATATGATGCACATGTTTCATTTTTAAGAATTGAAATTGGCATTAGATGATGATGATCTTGTTTGTAATATAACATATAGACTATATTGTCAACTGAATCACCATACACGTGCTTTGGGTTATTTATATTATTAGTGCAGAAATTTTACATTAGGTTAATGACTAAACTGTAGGAAATTTAATTACTTAGAAGAGGGGAACTGTGGGAGAGGGGGGTGTTTTTGCAAGTTCAACTAGACGGAGGAGAAGATAATTTGAGGGGATAAATCATAGTTTGAACCCAAATGGAAATAGGTGGATGTCCTATTTGCATACGATTGCGTGACATTCCATGAGAGTAGGAGAAGCAACAAGAGCATTTTTTTGATTAGTAGACTGCAAGAGAGCGAGATATGTTCAAGGATTTCAGCCAGGTTATCATAACCCTAATAATAATTATATCTATTTAAAAACCAACTTGTAGAATAGTTAACTTTTGGTTTTTTTTTTTAAAATTTTATTTTATTTATTTTTTAAATGTTGGCCACAAAACTTTTACTTTTTTACATTAGACACTACTTATTAAATTTTTATGTTTTGAAGTTTGAGCAAAAAGTTTTTAGTTTGTAGATATTAGACACATGAAGGTAGAATAATTAAGTTTTATTATTTTGAAGTTTGGCCACTAATCTTTTAACTTTTAGGGATTAGACACCAATTTACAATGATGCTGAGTTTTGTTATTTTAGAGTTTGGCGACAAAACTTTATTCTTTAAGAGTGGACACGGACACCCTAAATTCTTTAATTATGATATACTGGATTAGTGTAGTTCATAACAAGTGTTAAAGCATGAAGGTAGAAGTTCGCCTCTACTTTACAATATAAATTGTGATTAAGATGTAGTCGTGTTGAGTTTTGGTTATAAATTCTTGCTTCATGCATGCATTGATTCAACCCGGGTTCGAATCTTGCGGCTTCCCCAAAAAAAATGTATTCAAGCTTTTTTTCTTTATAGATATCACATATCATTTCTTTATTTTTTTTTAGCTTTCTTAGTGTATATTTGCTGCGATATAGAGTATTTTTAAGATATGGATGTGTTGGTTTAACATTCACACACGATAATCCCCGCTGCAATGCATGGGGGATCATACCACTAGTAGTAAATTACATATTAAAGTTAATGTGATGATTGGCAATTATTAAAATCTAATGCTTTGAATGAAAAATAAATATTTTGTAATCAATAAATAATAGAAATTGTATAAAATAAAGTGAATTTAGGCTTAAAATTCAATTAAAATAATGCAATTGATGGTGGAGTTATTGTGAGTCGATTAAAATACGCTAATCAAACATGTGGAAGAAAGAGAAGCAGGAAAACATAATGTATGTTGGGGTAAAAAATTGTGACTAGTGGCGAAAACATTTACTTATTTATAATATATAGATGATGCAAGAAAAGCTTGTGGTGTTTGAATTTTTTCTGCATTTTATGATTTAGTCGGACACTCAAGTTACTAAAGCAGAGAGCATGGTCCTGTGTGCAAACTTTACGATGTAGTTTTTTGTTGTGTAGAGATCTTATATCTAAATGTACCTCTCTTAGAACCTCATCTGACTCTTCGAACATTAGATTCTTTTTACATGTTAAAAAGGCTACCCTTTGGCATAATATTGTCATTTCTTATTACAAGGCAGTTTGACTGATCAATAATCGGTCCAGTACATACTGTTGCAAACTTGTCATTTTAAGAATAAATGTAGTTCATCTCCATACTTTATTGCCAACCCTGCTAAACTCCAAATCCATACTTTTTGTTAAAGCATGCATATGTGAACATAGTTACACCTTCCAAACCGACTATCTGTGCTGAAGTTGACCCCTATACATATTTAATGAAATTTAAACCTCTGAAAATTTTAATTTTGATCAATTTAATGGAAGAAACAAAATTGATGTTTTTGGTGCACTCAGTTCTCACTTCTCAGGGTTTGAAATTACAGGTCAGATCAGGATTCATTGCTTAATCATATGGGTAAAAAACATGGTGTCAGAAAATTTAATAAAAAAAAGGCGAGTGTAAATTAAAACTAGTGAACAAGAAGATGCCTTCAGAAAATGAGGGAAAATAAAATCAAGGAGATGGTAAAAGAAGATAAAGATGTAAGTTTGGGTTGATTTTGTCTTTTAAGCCTCCTCATTTGTATATCTTTTTGGCCCGTAAACATTCATTTTAGTATTATATCATATAGTATACACATGAATAACCAACTAGGGTCGAATTGTAAGGATATGTACCTTTCTGTAGTATGATGAATAAAATAAATGTTACCAAAGTTCCATTGTTTTTCTTTCTAAATTATTTCATTAGGGTGCATGCCAGTTTTAAATATTTATGCAGATTGTGGAAGACTCTGGATAATTATCAGTTATTTGAGTCCGTTATAAACTTTGAATTTAAATCTTTTGTCGAAGGATATAAATTTCTAAATTTGCCTACAGAATACATCTTTTGATGTCCTCATGATTCTTACACAATGTACGTGAACTTTATTTTAACCAGTCCTAGTGGTCGGCAGTTCGAGTCATGCAAGGAAATAGCTACATACTTGATCTCTATTATTGGGGAAGAAAAGTTGGATAAACAAAATATCATGAACACAAACAGTTCTGAGGACTTTGCTTTGAAAGAAGCTTCTGTGAATGTAAGTTTGTATTTACAAGTATAATGCACATTCGGTCTTCTTTTTCCTTCTATTTTCTTTTTAAATTCCAACTCTTTGTTTTTGTTCAATTTTTACAGGCTGTGGATCTAGTTTTACAAGAAGACATCAAAAGAGACGACCTTCACGATAGTCCATCACCATCACCACCAAGGGTGCAACCTGGACCTGCAAACTGTGAGGAGCAAGTCAGTTTGGATCCAATGGAGATACACATAGAAAACACTGTGACAAATGACCATATTGGGTCCCACATGAAAAATAAAATAGAGAAATCTGAGCCATCACCTGCAGAATTGGATAATTCTATTTTAATTTTGGGTGGAGATAGTGCTTTAGCTGAAACTGGTGATGCACATTCTGGTGACAAAACAAATTCGTGTAAAGAACCCAATACTGAGGAGCTTGTTTATGACCTTAACAATGTGTCTCCTGGTAAACAAGATGACCGTACTGGTAAAGATAAAAATAGTGTTATTGAAGAATCCTTTGACAAATTGGGTGAAATCGGTATTACGAGTGATGAAGTTTCTGAAACAGTCCAACCTCCTGATGATACCGTCTCTCAGTCTGAACTTTTAGGTGATGAAGTCATGCTGTCCGTGAATAACGAAAGCAATAGAGAGTCTGGAACTTCTTTTGAAGTTCATATAAATTCTGCTGACAATAAACCTGACTCGAATCTTGATCAGGTGATCAGTCAAGATAATGGTTCTGAAATAGGGGTTAAATACGTTGATTTTGCTCAAAACAAATCAGAGTGCATCCTAGATCAAGATGAACAGATCGATAGTGGTGGCTGCAACGGTGATGAAGATATTGTTGGTACGGCCACTAGTGTTGGAATAGTAGATCCAGCAGTTCTTGAAACTGTCGATAAAAAAGCAAGCATATGTGAGGAAAGGGTGTTTGATCCTAACATAGATATGGATATAAATAATACACCTAATGAGTTGATATCTGAAACGGAGAAAGTTGCTGCTGACTCATCATCTGCAATTTTTCTTGGTCGCTTTGGGCTGGATAAAGATGGTGCAACCGCTGTCAAAGGAATTGATTCAACCAAAGCTGTCAATAATGAAACCCTTATATCTTTCCAAAAACACGAGTCTAGTGGCACCTATAATAACAACGATGTAAATAAACTCTCATCTGGCTTAACAAGTTCCAGATTTGATGGGATTGGGTCATTTGATGCTGGAACAAATGCATTTGGCAGGTACGAAGAAGATGAAGAAAATGAATTGAATAAAAATCTTGGAAATGATGTCTCATTTTCTACTATGGAAGAACCCATGATGCAAATAAATTCAAATAAATCAGAAGAAGTCAAATTAGATGATTTCCATATCTTTAGGAACAATGAACCAAAACGTAACGAGTCAGTGGATGTTTTGGATTTTAATACAAAAAGCAATCTTGAATTTTGTTCACTTGTTCCATCTGAAAACGATCAAGCTTTTGAGTTCCAAGATTGTCTATATGACGACACAATGGAGGAATGCAAGGAAGAGAGCTCCGAAAGGGGATTGCTTGATCATTTTTCTGATGATATTTTTGAGAATAAGATGTATTCTACACCGTTAGATGGACTCAAATTTGACGAAGACAGAGATCTTAACAGTAACGAGCTAAGTCTTGCTTTTGGGAACTCCAATGTTCCTTCCAAGATTGAGGAAGCTTTTGATGTTCATACTAATTTGAGTATGGTTAATAGTAGTATGGTTGAGGATCTAAAATCAGGAAGTGGTTCAATGGGCGGATTGTTTAATCTTTCTGGGAATGTTAAACCTAGTACTTTTCAGAATGCATGGGAGGGAGGTAAATCAGACGATTTTAAATTTAGAAATTCTGGAAGTAAGTTTACTACCGGTTTTGGAAGCAATCATGGGCAGCGCCATGAAGAAGTTGTGCCTAGTGGTATGTGGAGAACAGGTGATGGAAATCAATTGCAAAGCGGTCTATCCATCCCCTCACATGCACACATCCCATCTCCCAGCTCTTTTCACTCCTTCAATATAATGTCAGGGAAGGTATTATTTACTATGTAAACGTGGCAATTGTCACACGTTCACTGGAAAATGCGCTGTGTATATTTTTCCTCAAATGGGTGAACTTGGTTTTAAACGAAACTTTTAAAATGGGTCGGAACAAAAGCCGTAAAAAATGTTTGTAAATGCTTACAAAACTCATAAATAGCTCATTAAAAAGTAGTTCATTACTCCAATCGCATAGTATATATAGTCATATTTACTGCATCACGTATTTATGTAACACTACAAAGATAGATGAAAGTGTTGGATAGTCAACATGATTTTGATTTGTTTTAGAAACTTTTCTGTTTGATCCGTTAACAATGACCGCCCATTTGCTACCTCTAACTGACAGGATAAAGTAAGTGGTTGATATTGTATTCTATAAGCCACTTCTTTTTGAGTCTTACCCAGAATAAGAGGTGGCAATAATGATGGGTTGGGTGAGTTAGGTTATTGGTAAAAATAAGTACTTTAATAGGAGTTCAAACATGTCAGGCTGGGTTGACTCGAAACACTTTTCTGCCCAGAATTTGTGTTTCTTTATATTATTAATGTGTACCAAATAATAATCTAATTTTGTGAATAAAGTAATTTAAGATGTTTTGTGTATTAAAAATGCACATTGAGCTAGTTTTGACCCATTAGATTCCATTGCTTTGAAGCTAATGTTTGACCCATTAGAGATAAAATACAACCCAAATCGACCCTTTCCTACATTAATTGCCACCTCTACAGAAATTTTGTAACGTGGCTTGAAACAACTTGTCTTAGAGAAACTTGATTGGTTGTTAAATTGACAGGCAGGAGACGGACAGTTTAGACTTGATGAAAGGTATAGTGAAGGTTATGGTGTGAGTGGGATGCGATCTGCTAGGCCTGAACCTGTGGAATTCAGTTTCCTAACAGCAAGCAGATCTCAACATAATCCACATCAGCTTCAAGGGGATTCCAGGGTCTTTTCGTACAATTCAGAGATAGATCAACAGTTTGATTCCAACTTTTGGCTTGGAAAGAACACTATGATGCCGAATCCAGCTGCCAGACATCAGATGACAGCTGTCTGTGCCTTGTGTAGAAATGAATTCCATCTCCACCCTGCTCATTTTGTAACACAAGCTGGAATTTCACCCTTGTGCCCACCTTGCAGTGCGGGGATGTCTGGGCATGCCAATATGTTGTAGAATGAGTTGGCATATTATCTCTGCTTTTAGTCAGACGTTATTTTCCCAAGAACATAGTAAGGTAAGCTTTCAAAATCTTTTGAAGTTTTAATTAGAGTATGTTTTTGTGTAATTGCATAAAAAGATGACCATCTTTCTTCAGAATTCATTTCTGGGTATTGTTGGCCAGCCCTGACCTTAGTCTTGTCTTTTCTTGAATATTACGGATGGTTAACGGTTTATGTATGTTTAAAAGAACTATATAATTACAATAATAATCCAAGTTTTCAAACAAACAGGAATAGTAGGTTTATACATTCTGGGGTGACTTGACCCGCTTTCATTTAACGACATTTCTGGTTCTTGACCCACTAGAGGAATAACATAATTTGTACAGACTCATTTACCCGTAAATGGGTCAAGTTACCTAATATCGAGTTCAATGTCCAATTCCCAAAAGGTCATTGTTGAAATTATGTCATGTTCCGTGATTATTTTCAGTTTGAAATTATGTCATGTTCCGTGATTATTTTTAGTCAGGCGTTATTATTTCAAGAACATAGTAAGGTAACCTTTCGATATCTTTTGAAATTTTTATTAGAGTATGTTTTTGTGTAATTGCATAAAAAGATGACCATCTTTCTTCAGAATTCATTTCTGGTTATTGTTGGCCAGCCCTGACCTTAGTCTTGTCTTTTCTTGAATTTTACAGATGGTTAACGGGTTATGTATGTTTAAAAGAACTATATAATTACAATAATAATCCAAGTTTTCAAACAAACAGGAATAGTAGCTTTATACATTCTGGGGTCACTTGACCCGCTTTCATTTAACGACATTTCTTGTTCTCGACCCGCTAGAGGAATAACATAACTTGTACCGACTCATTTACCTGTAAATGGGTATTGACTTCAATGTCAAATTCCCATAAGGTCATCGTCGAAATTATGTTACATTCCGTGATTATTTTCAGTTTTTAACGATATGATTTTCTTTTATGCAAACCTTCACAGGTTAACAAGAGGTTAAGGTATGTGGTAGGTAATTATGTTTCAAAGAAAGGCAGCTTTTCATGGATCATTGTTACTTCTGGTATGCTTCTTAAAAGCAGGTTCTGACTTAAGTTAATTTCTTTCTTCTTCTTTTTTTTTTTTAACTTAGGATTTTACATACGTTGTTCATGCCAGTAATTATAACTTTTCTATATCAAGAGGATAAATGAACTGTGACGAGTTTATTTTATCTACGGATTAGGAAGGGCCATAAAATAAAAATAGGTGATGGAAATAATAGTTTACTCGGTTTCATTTATCTGTTTGAAGCCGTGATTGAACGGTTTAGAGTGTGTTTTTTGGTAACCTGCAATTGTTAGTAAAAACTTAGAAAAGAAGATTACAAACTTTCAAAACAAACAATGAAGAACAAGATAGCCTAGCCATCTGACTTAAAACATGGCTACATAGCCAAACAATGGAGAATCAACTAGAAACAAGCAAACAGTAACATGATAAGCAATGCGTCAAAATGGGCTCGAGTGAAGTTGTGTTTTGTTGGGTACCAAGGAAAATGCAAAATGGGTCTGGGTCAAAATGGCTAGGGTCATAGCCGTGTCACCGACTATATTTGTTACTATGACGTCTAGTGACTGGTGGGTGGCAATAGCTGTTTTGGTGGTCGGGTTAATGCCAGGGGCAGACAACAATGGTTGTGGTGGCGGATCCAATGGCTAACAATAGTAAACATGTGTGGCTATCCGTAATGGGGTTTGAAAGAGGCTTGAAAAAGATTTGCGCGCCCCTTTAGCGCCCCTCTCACGCCCCCACCCATTACACATGGCCGCTAAACACATAAAAGAGGTCCAGGGCTTGAAATTTCTCATGCCTGAAAAGGGTTTGAAAGAGAAGGATTAGGGGGGAGGATTAATGATGACGGAGCTTGAAAATGATTCATCCCACTACATCACATTTAGTTTTCAAGCCCCTTGCCACGTAGGACGCCACATGGCGCTTCATGCCCAAGGGTTGGGCTTGAAAACCCATAACCACTACACATAGCCTAAGGATGACAACATCGGTAGCAACTCGAACTGATGTGTAGAGACCCGAATTAACCCAAATGTAACCAGTAGAGGCCCGAATTAATCCAAATGTAAGTGTTTGGGTTCTTCTTACTCGGTATGGCAACATGTTATGCTAAAATATCGATCGAGTTAGGTTGATGACTTGACGTATCTGTTTGGACTTTGGATACATCAGTAATTAAATAATAGGGGTATTTACATATTTCTCCTTAAGCTTTTTAAGCATATATTTTATTTTAAGTTAAAAAGTCAATTACATATTTTCTCTATCAAAACATATATATTATATATTTATCCGGTTCATTTAAAATAATTTATTAAATGACTATTTTATCATTGTTAATATTTACATATTTCATCTACCTAATATCAACAATTACATATTTCTCTAAATCAAAAAATAAATTACAATATTTCCCATTTTATATTATATACTAGGTTAGAAATTCATGTATTACATGAGATGAATAATAAAAACGCTATAATTTATTAACAACTACTTATTGTGATTGACGTTATGTATTTTGTACAATAATAAAAAAAGTTAATGTTGAAATTCATATATTTTCAAATATTTCTTTGTATACGTTTGATGTTCTGTTAGTATGTTTACCATCTGTATCTAAGATTAATGGTGTCACTCCATCACTACCTTAATTGAATTATAGATAACGCAACATATTGTTGAGTATGTATAAAACCACCAATGTCAAAAAACAAACTAACCTTTGATACTAACCGTCTTTGACTCTTATTATTGTCATTGTAGAACATAAAACATATCAAAATTGTCTTCTTTAAAATTTTATAAGTATACCTTTTCTTTAAAGATGTCAAACCAAATCTTGAAATTAAAGTAAGAAACACAATATTACTTACTTATACGGTATTTGCGTCTAATACGATTACACTTGATATCACACGTAGTCTACTTCCATTACATAAATCATTTTTTTTTTGTCAATATTTCTTAGTTGCATGACTCTAACAATAACTTTTAGTAGTAACTTATGGTTTAGCAAACTTGAGAGTTTGAGCTCATTTATCATGTGAGAATGAGAAATCAAGTGAATTCTATGAATTGAAAAACGTCTTTGTCTTGGTTCTTAACACCGCTCTTTCATTTTTTGAAAGGGTTTCCCCCGTAATAAATTAATAAAAAAGAAAATGGTACAGGAGCTGCAAAGCAGGAACCAAGCCACCAATGGCAACAAACAAAGACACAGGGACACACCCCCCGGCCAACAACCAAAACAACCAAAACAAGCACAACAAACAGAACAAACTAATTAGCCCCCATTGTCAAACAAGTCAGACTCAGAAATGTCCCACATAGCCAACTTCTCCGCTCTTTCATTTTTTACATAGACTATGCAACATATTCAACATAAATAAGTTTCTGTGGTTGTTTATAAATTTTAATACACTTCAGTGACATATCTAATTAGAATGAATAGGATTTTAAGAGGTGTCACGATCATTAACATCCATTTCAGTAGGCAGGAAGGGCGCAAAGGTATGCTTTTAAAATTTTAAGAGCTATCACGATCATTTTAGAAGCTACAATTTCTAGAATGCAAGCAAGCTAGCGACTCTCCTAGAAGCGAAGGAAATTGGCATTCGGGAAGCGACTAGTTGCTTATGGCAAAGCTTCTAGAAGGCCGATCACTATATAGAGAGATCCATATACTAGTCATGAGCGAGAGTGGAACCTAGAGAGGCGGAAGCAGTAGCTTCTAGGACAAAGCCGAGCCACTAGTGGAGTGGCCAAGGAGGCCTACTATACCGATACTGGATTAGTAACCGGTGAAATCCCCAAATAAAATTTCAGTGAACTATTGAAGCTATTAGTGTGATTGATCATTGTAGTGGCAAAAAAACATTTGTTGGGGGATATTATCAATGTCATCATACGACCCATATACAATGTGTTGGTACTACAAAGATGAAAAAACACCCTCATAATAGAATGAGTAATTTATTGAACATCATATGCTAATATTCGCCATGATGCCACACATGTGATTAGATATCTACAATTATAATACTATTTTCTTTCATTTATTACTCGACCATGATCATCTTCCTTATTACTTTTATAACAGAAATAATAGCCCTAACATGACTTTTTTTTGTTAATATATTTAAATAAATATATTATATGGATCTAGCATTATTGAACCGCTCAATATTAATGTGCCTACTATTTTTTCAAAATGAATTTGTGATAGGCAAAGATACTACGAAATTGATGAAAATTAATTCTGTGCGACTTTTAGATTATTAAGTTACAATTACATCCGCTTACTAGTATTGTAAAACAAAACCAAAGATAGAAATTTATTTTAATTATAATATATTAATAATTATAAACCCTTTTTGTCCATCATAATCATTTAGATGGAGTATGTTTCTATTAGATTTTTAAATATAGGTAGACATATACTCATATTTTAAGACATCAAGTTTGTTCAACAAAATTATCTTTGTTGATTCTATTAATTTGTTAGTGAGATGAAGAATTTAGTAAATTAACCTCATCTAGGTAATAAATCAACAAATTAAAAAACAGGGAGAAATTTTCTATTAGATTAAGATTTTTGTGTTATAAATAAAAATTAAAGAAATATAACATAAGAATTAAAAAAAAAATAGATCTAGTCATATTAGTTACAACTTTGAACACAGTTCACACAAGAAAGTTAATTATTCAAATGAGATATTTTTAATTTTAAAAAAAGTTAACAACCTAATTTGAATATACATAAATTTAAATACTATAACTAATTTAAAACTTTGTTAAAATGTAATATAAGAAAGAAAAAGAAAGTAGATGAATAAGTTAAACATCAAAAGCAAAATATTATTTATTTAGCAGTAATAAATTATAATATAAAACATAAATAAATAAACATGCTATAAATATTTTTGCGAGGAAAAATAACAATTATGGGGATTAAAATAATATCAATTGGCAACCACTTATTTTTTTATAAGTAGAGTTTAGATTTACTAAAATTGTATGAATTGAATCGATTCGGACAAGAATCGATTTTGACCAGAATTGAAAAAGTCAAGAATCGATTGCTGAACCGAATCGATTCTTGTTTCGAACCGGTTTTTGCACCTCTAGTTGCATGAACAAGAGTTGGGGACGGTTCCTACCTAACCGGCTAGTAATATCAGTAAAAAAAACCCTGGTTTTTTCATCTCTATTCTAACGCTCCGTTCTTGAGCTTACTTAATGAGAGAAAGGAAAAGAAATGAAAGAAATGAAAAGAAAGAAAAAAAAATTGAGTGGTTCATTTCCTTCCAAATCGGAAGGAAAAGAAAAGAAAAAGAAAATGGTCTTAGTTTCCTTCAATTTCTCTTCCTTGCCTTCCTTAAATGAAACTCAGAAAAACAATATGTTTTATTTTCATTTCCTTTCCTTCATTAAATTAAAACGCATGAACACAACCATATTTATATTTTGTTTCTTTTTCCTTCTTAGGTAACTCGAGAACAAATTGTAAGGTTTTGAAACGAGTAAAATCTCTTGGATGCTCTTCTATAACAATGCACCCTTCACGTTTGGGCCAATTTGGCCATGCCCAAAATTCAGGCCCATTGCTCCGTTATATAAACCGTTATTGAAACTCTTTGACATCATTAGTCAAAGTTAATCCCTCCGTTTCTGGCCTTTAACGTAATATTATTACTTTAATTTGGACAAAGAGAAAAATATTTGCAAGTAGAAACATTTAATAAACTTTATTTGAACACGCAATTGAGAAATGACATTGACATACGAATTTAGTCAAAAGAAATAGTAATAATAATCACAATAATAATAATAATAATAATAACTAGTTTATTATCTGTGCATTGTCACGGAGATGGAGATATACGGGTATACAAAACTTTTACATTGCTATAACGCTATACAAGAAAAATGAAATACAAAAAACTACGTAAAAACGTTAAAATAAGAAGAAAAATGCTCAAAGTATTAAGCCTAGAATTAAAATTTATGATACACGATTGTTTTATCACACCACCAACTTCTTGCTAAATTGTATAAAAAAAAAATTAAAATTACGATTCACGTGATATTTACCATGGACCGCAACTTGGCTCGATAGAAACACTAACACTTTAGTATTCTTTGCTTTTCCTATAAACTTCAAATTGTAATAATATATTAATATATAATATTAATAAAGGAGGTAAGTAGTTGTTAGGCAATGATGGTATATTCCAACAAGAAATTGACTCTTGTTTAGTAAATTTTTAGTCATATTATTCAAAGTATATGACATAACTAACAAAACGTAATGACAAAATATAATATTTAAAAATAGTTAAATAAATGTTTAAAAATAGGTACGTTTATTGTTTATTGTTAAGTGCAAACATGCAAACATTATGAATAAATGGTAGTGTCGTTATTTTCATAAATAGTTTTGTTTGAAGTGAAACTTGTTATACATTTTTCGTCAACTTGCTACTAAAACACACATACCATATACATATACATACATGATGAGGTTCATTCATATATATGTAAGGAACGGACTATTCCTTACGTGATATCTAACAATCTATAACTGAGTGCAAATCACTTCTAGATGTGATTCAAGCCAATCGATCAAAAAGTAAAGATGAATAGAATGATGACGTGATATCTAACAATCTATAACTGAGCGGAAATCCCTTCTAGATGTGATTCAAGCCAATCAAACAGAAAGTAAAGATGAATAGAATGATGAACACGATTTATAACTTTTAAAGTGCTCACGATTATATTAATAAATCGTCTGGCACACAAAGAATCCTTGAGAGAGAACTCGAGCACCACCCTAACAGATTTCGTGATGTCTAACACCCTTTGTGACGACTAAAGCTAAAACTATGACCAAGATGATGAGTTTATATATATACATCCTCCTTACGTACACAAGGCTTTAAGACCCATGCTCCCAACATCGCAAACCCATAAAGCCCAACAATACTCGTAAACTAGCAACTCATTAGTATTTAATACATAAGCCTAAATGTAATCCTACAATCTCCCCCTAGGCTTATGCTATTAAATGTCTTCACATTTCGAACTTCTTGCTCTTTATTGGGGTTGGTGTAGGTGTTGATGCAGATCTCTTTGCCATAAGCTTTGATTCAGTAATCTTCTTCATTGGACGGACTGTGAGACTACATTTGGTTTTCTCTCTCTCTATCAGCAACAACTTAGACATATGAATGTGAAGATATAGTGAGAGGAGGATTCTCAACTACTCGTCTCCTTTAAATAAGCTCCAGTCCTTACTTAATTATCAGTAACTGTTCTGGCGTGCCTTCATTGTCATAGAATAAGATTTCTCTAAACTCTACCTCTGGCAAACCTAATTGTTGTTGCTGTGACATGTCATATTTTGCAGCAATGATGAAATTCATTTGAACTGCTTGCTCTGCATCTTCTTCTTCTTCAATAAATTCAGTTCCAGAGAATCGAACTTTGAAATACATGCTTTGTCCCTTTTCTTAATATTAGATATTCATCAAGAATATTTCTTAGATCACCGCCTCAAAAGTAGTAATCTTCTATTTCAAAATGTGTCTCATGATGCATTCAACTCCCTCTTTTTACCCCCCCCCCCCAAACCGAGAACCAATTTAACTCCCCCTCAATCCCAGATTTACCGAATAGTCTAGTGCAATTGGGAAGTTACAAACATAATGATTCTTCATAATGAGTAGTAATAACAACACTTTGATAAACATTGATAGTTTATGTATCAATGACCACACTTACAATAAACTCATGTGGCCGTTGCTAGCCAAACTTATTCGGAAAAATATTTGATTCCAACAATAAATATTGATAACGTTTAGCCACACTTCTAGGTTGTTACGACCACTAAAACGTGAATGTTGTCATTTCATACCTATGATGACGGAACCTTTGGTCACACTTTGTTGAAAAAAAGTATGTGTGGCGAAAGGTCTCCCAGTGTCTGATTCGGTCAGACACACCTTCAGACCTCCCGTTCCGTTCAGTGCTCCAACCAAAACACATCTGACATAAATTATTCCACATGCATTTCAACATCAAGTTTGCAACTTTAAAATCCCTCATGCATCCATTTATATGAATCATGCAACTTTATACAAGATGTAACACAAATCAAGTACCTTTATTCAAGATCTGGCATGCATGACTACCGAAACCGAGATTTTATCATAGATCTCACGTAAAGTTAGCAATTTTATTGCACAATAACCCTAGATCTATCATTAGAAAGCATTTAGAACATAGATCTTGCATCAATATTCAAGCTTTATCCACATGCAACCATGTAAAACCATGCAAAACCCTAGATCTAGCATGGATCATCATATCCTGCATAAAATTACATATTTTTTATCCAAAGATGCAAACTTTATGCAATCAAACACTAGATCTACTCATGAGAACACAAATCAGCTCTGGATTTAACATAAAGCTTGGATATTGACAACTTTCAAACAAGAAAATCAAGAGAAAACACATACCGAAGAGATATAGGATGATTAAGGATTTGGTTCTTGAAGAAAAGCAACAATCTTGATGGATTTTTAGTAGAAAAGGGTTTGAGGTCGTAATAGCAGCTGATGGGACGTTTTAGGAGAGCACAAATGGGATGGTGGGGGCTAAATGTGCTTAAATAGTGCAAATTAGCGTTTTTGCTGGACACTGGGTTCCAAGCATATCGCTTGGAGCCCCTGGTTTCTCTAGGCGATAAGCTTAGAGCTCCAGCCTGGCAGCCCCTTTGACTTTTGTTGACTTTTCACATTTTTTCGATGTTTTGATCATGGTTTTCAATGATTTGGCTTTTCCTCTATTTACCATTGTTTTTATCACATCAAATCCAATAAAATTAAGTATCAACTTGCCATATAACAATTTATGACCATGCAATTAAATTCACATGCACATATTTCATGACACATAGCAGTTTTCAGTTTATCACCAATGTTTCAAGACTCCAACTTGTGTGTGATGTTTGTAAAGTGTTTTAAGGCTACTAGGATCTTCTAATACCTTAAGACATACTACGCCTATATACGCAACCCGAAGGGCCATAATGTCACAAGAAAACAACAACCTAGCTCACTCTCCTGACCCTTCTAAGCCGCAAAATTTGAAGGAGTCCACGATAATTGATGACGAAAAGGAGCTTTATGGGTATATGAGTGGTAATAAAGTTACTATTGAATCTAAAGTCTCAATGATTAATAACAGTTATGTTAATTCCGTTGATTCAGATTAGGATATACAGGACAAAACTAGGGGTGACATCGACCTTTCTTTGGGTCCAGTAAAAGATAATGTTTCAGAATCAGAGTCTATTTGGCACTAAAAATATCCACGTGGGATTATTTAAGGACCATTCCTTTGTAATCAGTTATGCAATTGGGTCAAATTCTTCCATGCTGATTTAAGGACACGGAGAATAACTAAAAACGAAAAGATAGTATTAGACTATTGGATCGAAAAAGATAGTATTCTACTGTCTGATGCGTTAAAGTATGGGGAAAAATTTCTAGTAATATAAATGGTTTGGCTAGCTACAATTCAAGCGGGAGTGTGAATGTTCCGGATGTTGGTTAGGTCGCTTTGCATCGGTGGTGATGAAGAATAAAATCCCACTCGTATGTAAAATGAAATTCTAGACCTCACTATTGAATTTATCAAAAGAAATCGGAGAGAATTAGGTATTAAGAAGGTTTTTCATTGATTGAAGTCTTGTGTACAAGTTTAAGATGAAGAGAACAAAACACGCACTAAGGGTGTAAAATCTCTCTTTTTCCCAAAAGTCCCTATTCTAATTCATGAATGCTCTATTTATACTAATAAACTTGGTCCGCAAGTTCCTTAGTATGAAATGGATGCACTTGCTGCCGGCTCCATCGCAATTGCATCCTGTTGCTTCGGAGATATCTTAGCTTAGTTGTCGCTTTCGATTTATCCTCGCTGCTTCATTTGCATATCCGATTTTGACCTTTCCTCATCAGGTGGTATAGTGTATCGAGTCTTTGGGTTGTCTTGAGAGGTGGTTCTTGTTTTTATTACTCAGGTCTTGTTATTCGTGTCTCTTTCGTTTAGTTTTTTTTTCCCGGTATTTCTCACTTTTTATCACTTTCTTATTATAGACCTCTTTTTTTTGGCTGGTATGGTATGTATCTTTAGATCGTCCTCTCTGATTCTGTACTAGATATGTTATTTTAATAAAAAATTTCGCCGTTAAAAAATATTTACACTTTTTATCCCTAAAACATATATACTAACTTTCTATAAATAATTATACGGGTTACTTGGTCCACCCACTTATTAAACAAGTCGTGTCCGGATTGACCTAGTTTTCAACAGACCGTGTTTTGGTTGACTTTGTGACACCCGACAAATTTAGGTGATTTTTCTGGACAAACACGAACATGAATGACTACGTATATCAAACATACATACAATCATACTTCTAATAGGAATTTTAGATGGGTCATCGAGTCCACGAACAATCACACACGAGTTGAGTCGGTCCTAATCGTTGGTGACTAAATTATTAAAATGCTATCGAACAAACACAATGTGCATAACTTATAACTCCATGATTTTATGTGTACTTGTGTGCTAATTGATTTTAGATGACTATGATTTCATGTGGAACTATGTGTTACATGGTATTAGTGATAGATAAGTTATATGTTTTTATGAAATGTGTTACTCTTAATGCAAAATATATGACACATAATAATTAAACCTTTAAAAAATTGTATTTGCATGTATATTATACTTAATAATCTAATGATACCGCAATGCAACTCGCATGTTAAATAGATTTTGTGATTGGGTGATTTTAGGAACTTTGTTAGTCAAGCTATATCATAAATGATTACGAGTGTGGTTAATACTTGTAATCAATAAATCCTTGCGTGAAACATAATTAGGTGTAATTACATTTGGATAACGTGTGTGCTTGATTGGCATGATTATTTTGAGAAACATTGTTAGCAAGCATGTCTAAACGTGGAAACCATACGTGCTTCTTGTTACCGCTTCGAAACGACTAGGATGCATGCTAGAAACGATTAACATGTGCTTACCTGTTATAAATGGAAACTTGCTAATTCAAGAAACTTTCCATAATTGGAAAGTTTAACTAAACAAACAAACACATCAGTTGTTAAGTCATCAACGTGTCGTCAGGGTCGATTGAGTCAGTTTAGTCATTCATACACGGTAGTCTTACACAATTACAAACATATAGGTGATTCGTAGGAATTCATCAAAACTTTCATTAAACTTTCTTGCCGAGCCCCCAAAGGTTAGCTCTCGAACATCTTTCTCTAAGTATTTTATTTAGAGGTAAGAGCATGCTACAAATAATTCTGGTAATATAATTGTATGGCTGATCATGTATGCGGCAATTGCTCGTGCTCCCTACAGATTAGCCTCATTTGACATGAAAGAATTATCTACGCAATTGTAGGAACTCTTAGATAAAGGCTTCATTCGACCAAGCACATCTCCATGGGGAGCCCCTGTCCTTTTTGTGAAGAAGAAAGACGGAACTTTCCGCATGTGTATAGATTATTGAGAACTAAACAAGGCCACTATCAAAAATCACTACCCTCTACCTCGCATTGAAGACCTGTTTGACCAACTCCAAGGGTCGAGCTATTACTCAAAGACCGATTTAAGGTCCGACTACCATCAACTACGTGTAAAGGAGGAAGACATTTCCAAGACTGCATTTCGCACAAGTTACGGCCACTTCGAATTTCTGGTTATGCCATTTGGGCTAACTAACGCACCCGCCGTATTTATGGACCTCATGAATCGGGTGTGTAAGCTGTACCTGGACAAGTTTGTCACCGTTTTTTTTAACGACATTCTCATTTACTCGAAGAGCAAGGAAGAGCATCAGGAGAACTTACGGTTGGTTTTGCAACTTCTGCGACACGAGGAACTATACGCAAAATTTTCCAAGTGTGATTTTTGGATGCGAGAGGTGCAATTCCTTGGTCACGTGGTTAACAAAAGTGGAATCCATGTAGATCTGGCAAAAAACAAGGCGAAAAAAAACTGGGTGGCAACCAGGACTCCGACTGAAATTCGACAATTCTTGGGTTTAGCAGGTTATTACAAGCATTTCATTGAGGGTTTTTCAAAGAGTTCTCAGCCCCTTACAGCATTAACACAGAAATGCGTCGTTTTTAAGTGGAATGACAAGCATCAACAGGCATTTCAGTTTCTTAAGCAAAAGCTATGCAGCGTACCCATCTTATCCCTGCCAGAAGGGACATATGACTTCGTGGTGTACTGCAACGCGTCCATCCAGGGTCTCGGTTGCGTGTTGATGCAACGCGAGAAATTTATTGCTTACGCTTCTCGGTAGCTGAAGGTACACGAGAAAAACTACACCACTCATGATCTAGAGTTGGGAGCTGTCGTCTTCGCACTAAAGATTTGGAGGCACTATTTATATGGTACAAAGTGTACAATTTGTACGGACCACAAGAGCCTGCAACACATTTTCGACCAGAAACAACTAAACATGAGGCAGCGTTGCTGGGTTGAGCTGTTAAACGATTACCAATGTGCGATAAAGTACCATCCGGGTAAGGCTAATGTGGTAGCCGATGCCCTTAGCAGGAAAGAAAATGCCAAACCGAAGCGAGTTCGGGCATTACAACTCACAATTCATGCAGGGCTACCTGATCAGGTCCGCAACGCTCAAATTGAAGCATTAAAGGATGAAAACCGGGCGGATGAATCGCTTCGTGGTATGGACAAACAATTAGAAACTAAAGCTAATGGTACAAGGTATTTCCAAGACCGGCTATGGGTTCTTTTCTTTGGAAATCTACGTAAGCTCGTAATGGATGAATCTCATAAATCTCGATATTCAATACATCCTGGTGCAGATAAGATGTACCATGATTTGAAGGTAGCTTACTGGTGGCCAAACATGAAAGCAGACATCGCTACCTACATGAACAAGTGCTTGATGTGTTCCAAGGTTAAGGCAGAATATCAGAAGCCATCGGGGTTACTCCAACAACCAATAATTCCTGAGTGGAAGTGGGAAAAAATATAAATGGACTTCATTACAAAGTTACCAAAGACCCCTAGTGGTTGTGACACTATCTGGGTGATTGTTGATCGATTAACAAAATCCGCGCATTTCCTGGCCATCGAGGAAAAATTCAAAGCGGAGAGGCTCGCAAAGATTTATGTAAAAGAAATCGTCTCTAGGAAAGGAGTGCCAATCTCCATTATGTTGGATCGGGATGCCCGATTTACCTCCCACTTTTGGAGCTCACTGCACAAAAGGTTGGATACGCGACTTGATATGAGCTCGGCATACCACCCTCAAACGGATGGCCAGAGTGAGCAAACTATTCAAACACTTGAGGACATGTTGAGAGCATGTGTTATAGATTTCGTGAACAATTGGGAGACTCACTTACCGCTGGTGGAGTTCTCTTACAACAACATCTACCACACGAGCATTCAAGCAGCACCATTTAAGGCACTGTACGAGAGGAAGTGCCGATCACCTATCTATTGGACAGAAGTTGGGGATAGTCAAGTCACCAGTCCAGAATTGGTACTTGAGACATCAGAAAGAATCGTTCAGATCCGGAACCGGATGAAGGTGGCTAGGGACCGTCAAAAGAGTTTTGCAGACCAAAGGTGAAAACCACTTAAGTTTGAAGTTGGTGACAAAGTTCTTTTAAAAGTATCACTTGGAAAGGTGTCATTCGCTTTGGCAAACGTGAAAAACTGAACCCACGCTACATCAGACCATTTGAAATTGTCGACGAAGTTGGCCCAGTGGCGTACGAATGGTGTGTTGTGGTGTATATATAAAATATGACGTTATTTTGTGACACCTTTTTAGCATTTGAAGCTTTTAAATTTATATAACCTGATTTACTAACAACTACTATTTCACCACATTCACGGGCAAATGCACCCATCTTGGGCAATATAGTAGTGGTAAGTTGAATCAAAGTCATTCAAAGACACAAAGAAAAATGAGGGCTCTTGATACCTCATCGTTGTTGACATCTAACCTGAGCAATCTTCAAGTGAAGATGTTAGTAATATATATATGTAAAATACTTTAAAATAAAATAGCTACACTAAAAAGGTGTGTCTTGATCAACTCGGTCACAGGTAATATCATTTGGGAGACTTATCAGTGGTGAAGTTGGTAACCCGTAATTTATACCCTCTTACGTAAGATTATTTACCAACAGGCAGTAGGACCGCCTCTCAGCCTTAAATCAAGCATCACCGCTTTCCCAGGTGATCGTATGCGAGGAGTACGAGCCCCGGGGAGCACTATTGTTGGCAAACAAATATAGTAAAGCTAACACCACTTAGTTACAAGGTCCTTCAAATCGGTTGACTTACCGTACTCGACACGCCGTCATGAACCAGCAGGGAATAACCCTGCGTGCGAGATTATTTTATTATAAAAATTATCTTTTTAAGGGGCTAAGGTCCGTTTCTTCCGTGCACTGCTCTCGAGCATGCACGTACGGTGTAACCAGAGCCAACTTCACAAACACGTACCATCTCGACTTCCGTGAAGTAACAAAATATTACCAACCCTCATTCCCAACCAAATACTTCACCCCGCACTTGCGTGGCCAGCCGAGTTTGCTTACATAGACATAAAGACCTCGAACGTATTATGTAGCATGGGGCACGAGTCACCTTTCGGATCATACATCATCACCCAACCGGGTGTTACAGGTCCGCCCTGTGGGATTTTGACTCCCAAATGGTCTGTGATACGTAGAGCATGCTTGGTTCAGAAAATCAGTAATACACTTTTAACAAAAAGATGTTTTATAAAGTCATTAGTTCACCTTAAAGCAAGATAACAGAAACAGTTTACCAACCCACCAAAGATTCGTTTATTCCCAAACGATTGTAAGAATTTGACTAACACTTGAAAGATTGAGGCTGACATATGTTAGTCTAAAGATATGCTTAATAGACAATGAAAGATTCATAGACAAATAACAATTCATTATCACCATAAGTTAAAGTCCTTACAATTTTTTACGAGTAAATCAAGAACACTAAAACAAATAGCTCACAACCGAAAATATGGTAACTAGTGGAAGAGGGGGGGGGGGGGGGTGGAAGTGAGCAAGGAGAAATAAAGATGGCTTCTCCTATTTATAGACTAGCCGGAGTGGGTATGGCCCGTGCCAAACTAGGCACGGGGCGTGTTGTGTCAGAGGGCCACGGGGCGTGCTCTGTCAGGGACTTCTGCCATTCTGCAAGGTGGTCAGGGGCAAGTGGCGTGCTTTGGTAGGCACGAGCCGTGTTTCTGTGACACATAGGGCGTGTTGTGCAGACTAATTCAGAGGCATGACCTAGGGCTGAGCTGGCATTGGGCACGGGCCGTGTTAGGTGAGGGACGGGGCGTGCTGAACTTCAAAATCCCATATTTTTCTGCTTTAATCAGTTTTCTTGCATTTTTTGTTCCTTCTGTGATTTTAGCTCAGTAAAACCTGAAAAACTACAAAGAAGACAAAAACACTGTTTCTTTGTGATAGTTAGTCATATTTTACCCAATACGCAGAGGAAATCTGGCTATAAAACATGTATATTTTAAGGTACATGAAACATCCCCACACATAAGCTTTTGCTTGCCCTCAAGCAAACTTAGAAAATAGCCCCCCGTTCGCCTTTCTGATTTTGACCTTGACCTGTTATGGACCAATCACTTGGCTAAAAACATGTCCTCCAATTACTTCGATTCTGATCCATTTGGTTGTTATTTTATTGAAGTATTAGGGGTGACAACTATACCGACTGAAAAGTTTAGATTTATTCAACTATGTACACCTCACAAGGGATCACTCGACACTCGAGTTAGTATATGTACGGTCTTTGAGAGATCAGTCATACCGAGGTAGAATCAAGCAAGGGTCATAGGCTTGTGAAGGGATTAATCCGCCACAGATATCCCCGAAATTCATGTTGTCATCATGAGGGCTTACGGGCTTTGAGGGTAGGTTTGGGCTAAGGGGTTTAGAAGTTGATGTAGAAAGGGTGAAAAGTTGCAAAACTAAGTGTTTTCAGAAAGTTCAAAGTTTTCGTGACCGGGAATAGTAACTACAAAGAGCTTTTGGCCTTTTATTTCCAGATAAAAAATTTAACAAAGTTTTTCTCTCTCTTTTTTTTTAGAAAAATAACAAACGTACCAGCGTAGACGTTCTCTTGAGTCGGACATATTTCTGCAACAATCGTTTGGGTAGATAATATCGTATTCTGGTGGTAGGGTGGTCAATTATTTTTGAGAAACTTTCTTCAAAATCTTTGTTTTGTGAAAATAAAAGGGGTGTAAAATTGCGCCAAAAAGTTTGCGGTGTGCCAAGCTTGGTGCGAAAAAGGTTATTTAGGGGATAAGGGGTAAGTGCAAATAAATTTGCGAGTTGAGAAATAATAGGTTTAGGCTCAAAGGGGTTAAATAGGGGATATAATTGGGTGGAAAAGAAGTTTTTTGGGGTGAAAGAAGGAAAAGGGGTTTATCCTAGGGGCCTCAATCATCTGAAAACATGTTTCCCTACTTTGTCCATTTTGGAGTGTATACCCTTACCAAGTTCTGGGTTTAATGATTTACCTGGTTTCTCACTATTTTGTCAGGGTGGAGCGAGTTAGATATTTACAGGGGTCAGGTTAAACACTCTTTGAAAATGTGGACAAAAAGGGTTTTAAGTATCAGTTGTATAAAAATAAACTTTGGGTTCGGTTTGCTGCTCCCAAAATGCTTTAATAATTGTTACCAAATGGCTTAAATCTTTTCTGTTTGGGAAAACGAAGTTTTTATTCAGGTGATTTGGGCCAAAAGTAGGTTTTGTTGGCTTTTTAGAAGACAAAGTTTGGCTTATTTTCGAAATTTTTTTCTCGGCGAGTGCAAAAGATTAGTGTTGCGTGTTTCCAGCGAAGGTTGACAATCCTGTCCCCACACTTAAATTGCACATCTCCCTCAATGTGCTTTTTAATTACACAAACAAAGCAAAGTGTGATTTAAATAATTTAAGGGTAAGAAAATTGTCACCAAATGCCCTGATTAGACATGCGTCGTGATTGTGCAGTCGCAACGCCTTGCCGAAACTCCTGGCTCTTGCTCGCTTCCCTTGATTGTCTTCCTTATCTGATACCTACAATACTAAGTTAAACTATAAAATACTTGTACTGGAGATCCGGTAAATCTGCCCGCGTCTCAGCAGGGGTGATGCTGCTGGCCTGAGCTCAAAGTTACACTAGGTGAACCTCGATCCCCAGTACTAGTAACTAGACTACTAGTACTGAAAAGTAAAGACTAATCTAATCCTAAACTAAGATAGATATCTAAAGTTAAAGGAAGAAGGAAAGGAAGGGGCGGAATTCTGACCGTCCTAAAGATATGTTCTTTGAAGTCCGTCCTGTTCTTCTTGTTTTTACTTTAGACTTCCATGGTAAGCCACCATGGTGCGGCACGTTTATCGTATGGGTCCGCTGGCTAGACCCGCAGTCCTAGTCTAGAAAATTGATAGTAGAGGAGAGGTGGTCTCCATTCGTTGATATGCAAATGCTAGACCTGAATCGATGATGTCCACTATCTGCAGGGTACTATCCAATTTCTTACCTACGTCGAAGGTTGCTTCCTGGTCGCCGAACTTGATCGTTAGAGTGCCGCTGCTCATGTCTACCACCACTTACGTTGTTGCGAGGAATGGTCATCCGAGGATAAGTGGTACCTCCTTCTCTTCTTCCATGTCCAGCACGGAAAAGTCGGCATGGTAAACAAACTCTCCTCTTTGGACTAGGAGGTTCTCAACGATACCTGAAGGATACTTGACTGATCTGTCTGCTAGCTGGATGCTCATCCTTGTGGGAGTAGGTTTACCGAGGTTTAACTTGTTGAACATGGAGGAAGGCATAAGATTTATGGTGGCACCCAGATCAGCAAGTGCATTTGAGACCTCAATTTTTCCTACTACACAAGGTAGTGTGAAGCTACCAGGGTCTAGCTGCTTTTGGGGAATAGTGCTTGAAAGAATGGCAGAGCATTCTTCTCCTAGGCTGACAGAGTTGAAATCCGCTATTTTGCGCTTGTTGGTCAAGAAATCTTTCATGTATTTTGTATACTTTGGCATCTGAGAAAGGAATTCGACAAAAGGTAAGTTAATATGTAATTGTATTAGAAGGCTTACGAACTTACCAAACTATTCCTCATTTTTGGCTTTGTCGAGTCTGCTAGGATAAGGAACCTTTGGGTCTTTCATGACTTCTTACACTGTTACAGGGATAGGTGCTTTAGTTTGTTTTTCAGGGAGGTGGGGTTGGTGTTGTTGTGCTTGGAGCAGCTTCCTCGAGTCCAACCCTTCGGCTACAGAGTGTTATTGTGTTCACCATCGCTTTGGGGTTGGGTTCTGTGTTGCTAGGGAGAGAACCTGGGGCTCTTTCGCCTATCGTTTTTGCTATTTGACCGAGTTGCTTCTCGAACGTTTTAATTGAGGCTTGATGGTTTTGAAGTTCAGCATCATTGCTTCTGAACTTTTCTTTCATCTTCCTTTCAGCTTCTGCGAACATCCGGGATATGGATTCTTCAAGCAGAGTGAGTCCATCCGATGAACTGCTGCCGTGGTAATTGTTGTCTTGTCGCGGCTGCTGCGAGAAGTTTTGGTTGTTACCTGGTTGCTGACTGTTCCCTTTGTTTCTCCACCCAGAGTTCGGATTGTTCCTCCACTCAGAATTGTTGTTATATTGCTGGCGGGGCTGGTTCTGCACAAAGTTAACTTCTTCGGGCTTACCATCCACCATACAACTCCAGTTTACATGTGGGCCTCCACAACCTTCGCATCACGGAGCAACTTCTACAGATTTGCAAGTCTCTAGCTTCTTGACTTTAGAAGTCAAGGCCACAATTTGAGCTTTGAGGGTTGTGGCTTCCTCTAGAGAGTGCATACCTGGAGCTTTTGCTTTGGCACTGCGAGAAGTGTGCCATTGAAATCTGGTCTGTGCAATGTCTTCGGTTTTTTAGAAGACTTCCACAGGACTTCCATTCCCTAAAATGCCACTAGAGTTGGAGTCGAGAATCTGGCGGGTTTGCGGATGCAAACCATTGTAAAATATGGAGACTTGCTGCCCGATTACGAGACCATGGTGAGGGCATTTCCTCAAGAGTTATTTGAAGCGTTCCCATGTGTCATACATCGATTCTCCGTCTTCTTGAGTGTAAGAGTTGATTTTCGTGAGGAGCTTGGCTGTCTTGGCAGGAGGGAAGTACTTGTAAAGGAACTTCTGAATAAGCTCGTCCCAAGTGGTGATGGAACCATTGGGGAGATTGTTCAGCCATGTTTTCGCACGGTCTTTGAGTGAGAAAGGAAACATGCGAAGTCGAACGTCGTCCTCAGATGCTCCGTTGGACTTGAATGTTTCACAAACTTCAAGGAAGTTTGTGATGTGAGAGTGAGAGTCTTCATCGGGCAAACCGTGAAAAGTAGCAGAATTTTGGAGCATCTACACCAACTGGGGTCGAATTTTGAAGTTGTTAGCATCGGCACCAGGAGGAGCGATAGCTGCACCAAAATTGATTGATTTGGTTTTAAGTAGTCCATGACATTCCGCTCGAGAGCCATTAGGATTGGCTTGTGAATGACTTTAACAACAATTTTGGAATGAGATCGAAGTTAGCTTTGTAGAAATCTTTCTAGTTCAGGGAGTGGTTCTACTACGTCTGGTTGTTGTATTTTCATACACTACCTGAGCACAATAAGATAGACAAGAATCAGTAGGAACCAAAGTAGGATAATGCAGAAAAAGGAAAATCAGTCTAAGTTGTTTGTGATCAGGACACTACCTAGTGCTGATGTACATTAATTTAAAAAAAAAGATAGTTTCAAAATTTTCTAGAAGAATACCAAGTGGTAGAGATCTGGGTTTTTAAGAAAATAAGTTGAAGAAAAATTATGGTACAAATATACAAAGATTAGGCCGCCAACTCATATTTCTCTCAAATCCTCGTTTTGTGTCCCCGACAATGGCGCCAAAATGCTTGGTGTGCTATGGTGAATATATAAAATATGACATTATTTTGTGATACCTTTTTAGCATTTGAAGCTTCTAAATTTATAAAACTTGATTTAATGACAACTACTATTTCACCATATTTACGGACAAGTGCACCCATCGTGGGCAGTATAGTAGTGGTAAGTTGAATCTAGGTCGATCAAAGACACAAAGGAAAATGAGGGATCTTGATACTTCATCGTTGTTGACGTCTAACCTGAGCAATCTTCAAGTATAGATGTTAGTAATATATATATGTAAAATAATTTAAAACAAAATAGCTACACAAAAAAGGCGTGTCTTGATCAACTCGGTCGCATATAATATCATTTGGAAGACTTATCAGTGGTGAAGTTGGTAACCCGTAATTTATATCCTTCCCGTAAGATTATTTACCAACATACAACAGGACCGCTTCTCAGCCTTAAATCAAGCATCACCACTCTCCCAGGTGATCTTCTACGAAGAGTACGAACCCCGGGAGCAGTGCTGTTGGCAAACAAATATAGTGAAGCTAACGCCACTTAGTTACAGGGTCCCTCAAACCGGCCGACTTACCGTACTCGACAGGCCGTCATGAACCAGCAGGGAAACAACCCAGCGTGCCGGCTTATTTTATTATAAAAATTATCTTTCTAAGGGGCTAAGGTTCGTTTCTTCCGTGCACCGCTCTCGCGCATGCACGTCCGGCGTAACCAGAGCCAAGTTCACAAACACGTACCATCTCGGCTTCCGTGAAGTGACAAAATATTACCAACCCTCATTCCCAACCAAATACTTTCAGCCCGCACTTGTGTGGTTAGCCGAGTTTGCTTACATAGACATAAGGACCTCGAACGTATGATGTATCATGGGGTGCGAGTCACCTTTCGAATCATACATCGTCACCCGATTGGGTGTCACATGTACGACATTTGGGATTTCGACTCCCCAAATGGTCTGTGATACGTAGAGCACCCTTGATTCAGAAAATTAGTAGTACACTTTCAATAAAAAGGGTTTTTATAAATTCATTAGTTCACCTTTGTTGATACATCGTGTGGCAACATGCTGGATCGGACAAAGCGTTTGAAGACTTGAAGATTTCAACTAAGGCCTACTGGCCGAACTCTCGCCGAACCCAGGCCGAACCTAGGGTTCGGACCAGCTGGGAGTTCGGATAGCAGGTTGTCCTATATATAGGTTGGTAGCTTAGTTTTCTATAACGAGTTTGGCAATAGTGTGTGTTTTGTAAGGTGTAAACAGTTCTGATTCTCTCTGTATTTCGTACTTGCTATTGAATGAGAGATTGAACTTTATATTTACACGTATTGTTGTCGTTTAGCTATCACATTGATGTTGAAGTGAACCGATCCGTACGCTCAAGCATTTTCAACCTTAAAGCAATATTACAAAAACAGTTTACCAACCCACCAAAGATTCGTTTATTCCCAAACGAGTGTAAGAATTTGACTAACACTTGAAAGATTGAGGCTGACAAATGTTAGTCTAAAGATATGCTTAATAGACAATGAAAGATTCATAGACAAATAACAATTCATTATCACCATAAGTTAAAGTTCTTACAATATTTGACGAGTAGATCAAGAATACTAAAACAAATGGCTCACAACCGAAAAGATGATAACTAGTGGAAGAGAGGCGGGGGATAAGTGAGCAAGGAGAAATGAAGATGGCTTCTCCTATTTATAGACCAGCCAGAGTGGGCACGGCCCGTGCCAAACTAGGCACGGGCGGGTGTGTTAGAGGGCCACGGGACGTGCTTCAAGGAACACAGGGCGTGCGGTGTCAGAGATTTATTCAGAGGCACGACCTAGGGCTGAGCTGGCATTGGGCACGGGCCGTGTTGGGTGAGGCACGGGGCGTGTTGAACTTCAAAATCCAAGATTTTTATGCTTTAATCAGTTTTTCTTGCATTTTTCGTTCCTTCTGTGATTTTGGCTCAGTAAAACATGAAAAACTACAAAGAAGACAAAAACACTATTTCTTTGTGACAGTTAGTCATATTTTGCCCAATACGCATGGGAAATCTGGCTATAAAACATGTATATTTTAAGGTACATCAACGAGCTAAACCTACCGGAAAAATTGTGTGGGGTGCACAACGTCTTCCATGTGTCAAACCTGAAGAAGTGTCTATATGATGAAAGTCTAGTAGTACCACTAGATGAGATCCAAGTCGATGAAAGCTACGCTTTATTGAGGAACCGGTTAAAATCATGGATCGTGAGGTCAAGACACTCAAACGCAGTAAGATCCCAATAGTTCGAGTTCGTTGGAACTCGAAATGCAGACCAAAGTTCACCTGGGAACGTGAAGATCAAATGCAAAATAAATACCCACAACTCTTCGACAAACAAGCGGCAACCAGTAGAGGTACGAACTAAATTTCGGTTTAAAATTTTCTTCAACAAGGGGATGATGTGACAGCTAAAATTTTTTATTTTTCTTTGTGTCTAGCGAACGAGCAACTATCTTAATTTTCGGGACGGAAATTCCTTCAAGAAGGGAATGATGTGACACCCGACAAATTCAGGTGATTTTTCTGGACAAACACGAACATGAACAACTACTTCTATCAAACATACATACATTCATACATCTAATAGGAATTTTCGATGGGTCATCGAGTCCACGAACAATCACACACGAGTTGAGTCGGTCCTAATCGTTGGTGAATATATTATTAAAATGCTATCGAACGAACACACTATGCATAACTTATAACTCCATGATTTTATGTGTACTTGTGTGCCAATTGATTTAAGATGACTATGATTTCATGTGGAACTATATGTTACATGGTATTAGTGACAGATAAGTTGTATGTTTTCATGAAAGGTGTTACTCTTAATGCAAAATATATGACACACAATAATTAAACCTTCAGAGAATTGTATTTGCATGTATATTATACTTAATGATCTAATGACACCGCAATGCATCTCGCATGTTAAATAGATTTTGTGATTGGGTGATTTTAGGAACTTTGTTAGTCAAGCTATATCATAAAATGATTACGAGTGTGGTTAATACTTGTAAACAATAAAATCCTTGCGTGAAACATAATTTGGTGTAATTACATTTGGATAACGTGTGTACGTGATTGGCATGATTATTTTGAGAAATATTGTTAGCAAGCATGTCTAAACGTGGAAACCATACGTGCTTCTTGTTACCGCTTCGAAACGACTAGGATACATGCTAGAAATGATTAACATGTTACCTATTATAAATGGAAACTTGCTAATTCAAGTAACTTTCCTAAAATAGAAACTTTCCATAATTTGAAAGTTTAACTAAACAAACAAACACATCAGTTGTTACGTCACCAGCGTGTCGTCAGGGTCGATTGAGTCGGTCCAGTCATTCATACATGGTAGTCTTACACAGTTACAAACATATAGGTGATTCGTAGGAATTCATCAACACTTTCATTAAACTTTCTTGCCGAGCCCCCAAAGGTGAGTTCTCGAACATCTTTCTCTAAGTATTTCATTTAGAGCGAAGAGCATGCTACAAACAGTTCTGATAATATGTATGTATGGCTGATCACGTATGTGCACACCTAACACGAATCGCAAATCCTTACATTTCGAACCGTTAGTTTTTGAGAAAGCGAGGTAATCTTAGTAGTACTACTGGGTTTGACAAACCCCACCCGCGTTAGTCGCTCTAACTCGAATAGATGTCGAACGGGTGTAATATTAGCCTAGACAGTATCATCATCATTCGTGTTAGACGATGGTGTAAAGGCATTACAAACACAAACAGTCACGCTTCGGTTGCGAACCACATAATGATAGAAATATTGGCCTAGCTAGCTACAATTATAGTTATAATTACATTGTACAAACATTGGTTCAAACATTTATTCTTTCATTATATCAGCATGAACTCATGAGCCTTGCGCTGACCTACATAATATGTCTTTTGTAGGTCTTTGAGGTACGAGCACGCTAGGACGCACATTGCATGAATGTTTGAACATTTTGATTTGCATTTCAACATTTACGTTAGGTTTATTTTCATGTTTTGTTTGGGGGCGCGTGTTTTGCGCAACACTTTTACTTAGATTTTACGCTTCCGCATTTCTTAAACTATTTTGGTGTGTTCGCATGGTTTGGTATGACTAATGACTCGGATCCTAGTTTTGTCACACGCCTCGCGGTATAACCCCCACATGTGGAAATTTGAGGGTGTGACAGATTGGTATCAGAGCCATTGGTTATAGTGAACCCGGTCTTGCATATAGGCCAACTATAGCCTTAGAGTTGCATTAGTCATACACGAGAACACACACCTGATTTAGTTACATATTGATATTTCATTCTTTACAAGCATTTTAATACACACACACACACACACACATATATATATATATGTTACTTACAGACATGGTTGGTTCATCATCTGCTCCTTCCTCTACCCCTTTGACAAACGAAAATCGATCTGCACCCGAGAGCTGGGCTTGGTATCCTTTCGTAGTGGATATGATGATATGCAACGAAGGAGTACCTCCACTTCCCCAAGAGCCAAACGCACGCATGTGGCCATGGACCCTGCCCCCAATATTCTATCATGTGGAACGATTCGTCGCATCCCTTGTGTCTAAATGGGGGAAAATAATTCAGCAGTGTCAGGAATGGCTGTCGTAATTGAAGAACTAAAAAGGGAGAATAAGAAAATGCGACGGAAATTACGGGCTCAAGAGCAGAGGTTACTGAAACAAGAGCGTCATAGGAAGACACTAAAAGAGGATAAGTGGTTGACTGATGAGGGTCGTGGAAGGTTGTTGGTGCAATTTAAGGAACTACGAAATGACATTCGGAACCTTACAAACGAGTTCCATACTGAAAGAGATGAATCCAAGATCAGAGAGGAAGATTAAGAACAACTCAAGAATAGTATGGCGAATCTGGAATTAATGCTAATGGCCCAAGAGGGTGATATAGAACCTGTACAAGCGAAACTTGAGGAAGAGGAGGAGATGGAACCTTAGGAGGAAGAGGAACCTGCAGAGGACGACCATTCGGATATTTCCTCCATTGATAATGATGTTTAGTCATGAACCTAGATGGGACGGGTTGTCCCCATCAACTAGTACTTTGAATATTAATTGCTGGATTTTGGATTTTGTGAACTAGTTGCAAATTTTATTTGAAATGAAATTACCATTTGATTTAGTATGCTGTTTTCTGACGTTGTTTATTTCATTGTGTTGTGTGTATGTATCTGGATGATATATTGCATTAAATTCTTTGTCTCATTTTGGATATTTCTGATTGATAGGATAATGTGGGGATGTAGAAGCGAAAACCCTGCCAATTTGACAGCGACCCAAATCAACACTTTAGTGAATAATAGAGTCGCCGCAGCCCTGGAAGCCTACCAACAATAGCACCCAGTGCAAAACCAAGGTAAGGTTTTACCCCTCTATTAACATGCCAACTCATCAAGGATGGGATGTAACAAGTACATCTATTTCTACGAACCATAGGTGCAGGCACCAGTGCGCATAAGCAATTTATGGATGGAAAGCCACCCACATTTTCAGGGGAGACTGGCGCAGTGGGGATGTTGCGTTGGATCGGTGTTTGCTGTATGCAATTGCCTCCAAGAAAACAAAGTGAAGTTCGCTGCTAATACATTGGAGGGCCCGACCCTCACATGGTGGAACCTACAGGTGCAGATGTTAGGATTGGCGAAGCTAATGCCAAGACTTAGAATGATTTTAAAGCATCAATCACTGAGGAATACTGCCCAAGAGATGAACTTCAGAAGTTGGAACGTGAACTCCAGGATCTAAAGATGCAAGGGTCAGAAGTTGAAGCCTACACTCGGCGCCATAATGAGTTAGTAAATTTATGCCCAAACTTGGTGCAACTAGCATACAAGTGGATCGAGATATATCTTGGTGGGTTAGCCCCACAAATCTAGGGAATGGCGGTCTCAAGCAAATCTACTACCATACAACAGGCCATCCGTATGGCCCATAAGCTGATTGAAACATCTGTGAATCATGGAATTCTACCAAAAAGGGGCGCCCCTGCTAGTGTATCAGAAAACAAGAGGAAATGGGAAAAGTGTGACTTAAAGTCTTCATCATCTCAGCAACCACAACACAAACATGGAAGGCATGATTATAACAATCGGGGTAACAATCAGAGTTGTTCCAGCAACCAAGGCAAGTACAATGGGAATTACCCCAAGTGCAACAAGTGTTGGTACCATCACTATGGTCAGTGTGAGAATTTTCAATGCCGACGGTGCGGGAAAGTAGGCCATGCTGCCAAAGATTATCGCGGAGAAATCAGACAAATCAACAGCAGAAGGGATGCTATCACTGTGGAAAAGAAGGCCACATCAAACGAGACTGCCCACAGTTGAAACAGAACAATAATAATGGTGGTGGTGGTGGTGGTGGTGCTAGGGGCAGAGCATTCACTATTGGCAAGGGAGATGCAAAGAACCACAACAGCGTGGTAACTGGTAAGTTCCCTCTAAATAATCACTTTGCTAATGTTCTTTTTGATTCGGGTGCCGATAAAAGTTTTATATCAAAAGACTTTAGTAAGCTGATAGGGATCAAACCAGTAGACTTAGAAACTGCATATTCCATAAAATTGGTTGATGGAAAAATAGTGAGTGTAACACACATTTAGAAGAAATGTAAGATAGAATTATTTGGCCATATGTTTCATATCGACCTTATGCTCACGTCACTCAGAAGTTTTGATGTCATCATTGGCATGGACTGGTTGCCTAACCACAAAGCTGAGATCGGTTGCAACAACAAAGTCGTCTGCATTCCACTTTCCATCGGAGAAACCATTTCTATTAAAGGTGAAAGAAGCGGAACTATCAAAGGAATTATTTCCTTTATGAAGGCTCAGAAATGTCTGAGAAAGAAAAACTGCACGACATTCTTGGCACTGATAACTGACAATGCTCGGGAAAAGAGGAAGATAGAAGACATTCCTGTAGCACGCGATTTCCCTGACGTTTTTCCATAGGACTTGCCTGGCCTTCCACCCCATCGTCAGGTCGAGTTTGAAATCTATTATTTCATTATATCAGTATGAACTCATCAGCCTTGCGCTGACCTACATAGTATGTCTTTCGCAGGTCTTTGAGGTACGAGCACGCTAGGACGCACATTGCATGAAAGTTTGAACATTTTGATTTGCATTTTACGTTTGGGTTTATTTTCGTGTTTGGTTTGAGGGCGTGTGTTTTGCGCAACACTTTTACTTACATTTTACGCTTCCGCATTTCTTAAACTATTTTGGTGTGTTCGCATAGTTTGGTATGACTAATGACTCGGATCCTGGTTTGTCATACGCCTCGCGGTATAACCCCCACATGTGGAAATTTAAGGGTGTGACAGACTTGTTGAAAAAATCAGATTGTGTAAGGCTGTCGACTAAAGACCTATTTTTCTCATATCATATTCGGATCGTGTCAGATATTAGGGCCATGATGTGACGAACACCATGAAACTTCATTGCAAAGGATTGTAAATCTCAAAAGTTGCTTTGACATTTTATGTATGATCATGCTTTGATGTCATTAAATATTAAATATTAAATATTAAATATAAATATTAAATATTAAATATATAAATCATATAAATTGATATGATTAATAGAATATGAACATATTGACCAATTGACTATTTATTATATATATCTAGAAGATTCAATATTATAAGAACTTTGATCGGGAGTCTTAGTTTCCCATGTAACTTTTTGGGCAAGATCTAGAAAATGTGTGAAGATATGGTGACAAAAGTAAAAGAACATTAAAGAAAGGTCAAAGTGTCAATTTTTTAATTTCAAAGGAGGTTTGAGTGAATAAAGAAACACGTAGTTGTTTAGGTTTCAAGTTGCTTGCAAGTGATAAGTTAAGCAAATTCTTAACCACCCTATCTTAATTCCTAACCGGCCCTATTTATGTCTTGGACACTCCTTCAAGTTTCTTATGTCAACACTATTGCTTTGTCAACTCTCTTCTTTTCATCCTCCACCTCATCATTTTTTTTCTTTCCTTTTACCTTTTTATATAAAAGATGGGAGGAAGAGTAATTATTTGCTTTTAGTTATCGATCGGATATAGGAATGGATGACTGATAGATTGGAAGAAAAAGAAAAAAAAAACATGATAAATTTATATTGACATGAGTACTTTTTGTTTGAAAAATGTCACACTCTAACGACTTACTATGTTTAACACGTTTATATGTGTTGTAATATACGTGTTGCATCATATTGACTTAAAATTTACTTCTTGCTTTATACAAGGGTTTACAAACCGCTTAAAAGGTCAATTTAACCGTTGTAAATAACCGTTTTTTTACAATTATATCTTCCTCTTAGACTATGGGCATTAGTGAACTTTTGTTTCGATTGTGATCCAAAAAATATTTAAAGAAGAAGAAAAAAAATGCTCAATATGATACGAACGCTTCTCTATAGCGATCTGGATTGCAACCCACAAATTGCATATCACTTTCCACTTGAAGTCTAATGAGTGGCTCATTTCTAATTTTCCTTTTTATTTTTATTTCATTCTAATTCATTTTATATATAATGTTGTTTTTCTTAAATAGCATGTTATATTTAACTTTTCTAAAAAAATTTAAACACACACTCTTGTTTCGTATTTTTTACGAACATCCCGCTATATTTTTTTTGCAAAACGGAGATGTTTCAAACAAACGTGTTTTTAGTATAAATAAATATAAAAAAATGAATCATTTATCTTAGCTGCCACGTAACACCATACTATAATTTCGTTAGATTTTTTTTTATAAAAGAACATCCAAAAGATCTATTTTTATTTTTTATATAAAATTTTTATTTTATTTTATTTGTATATCTCAGATAACTAGTTTGTTAATTTTTAAATAGAATAAGTATTTAATATATTGAAAGTAATTATAAATCATATTTATATAATAAATTGGATTGTAATAGATTGTGAATGTACGTGAAAAAAGAGTTAGATTGGATTGTGTAAGTGTATAAGAGAGAAACTATTTTTTTAATATGAGTTTGAGTTAGATTAAATCAATGACGCGGAGATAGTCTTAAAAACAATAATAAAGTGGAGATATTTTCATTTGCTATTAATTATATTTAAGTATTGAAACTTGATTTTTGGGTTAGATGTGTTTTCATTATATTAAACATAAATAACTTGTATATAGCATACTATTTCATTTAAAAATATACCATGTGTGTATATGTATATGTATATACAAAGTGATAAGAAAATAAAAAAAGTTACACTATATATATGCCGTATATTATTTTACATATATGCTAATTCTACTTTGAAACTAGTGCGGGTCTCCCAGAGACCCCATCTTTTTCTCACAGTGGGGTGGTCCCTCAGTCCCGCATGTGTCACATGCATGACCGACCTAGTGTAGATTCGAATCTATTCTCTTAAGTATATTAGCGTTCTCTTCGCTTGAATGAAATTATGAAGGATCGGCCATTATGCTTGATCCCAAGTCATAAGGGAGGATTTACGGGCTTGTCCGGTTCCCGTCAGATGGTGCAAATGGAGAGGGGTAGGGGGGGGGGGCTCATAGGTTCCCTCGCTATGAGGCTCGAACTCGAGACAGAGAGTATGTTCAAGGTAACCAGTCTCGATACACCGCTGAACCAAATTTTCGTTAAAAGAAAATGTTATATGTCCGTTATAAGTTTCTAAAGATTCATTGCTTTATGTTTTAATTGCTTAAAGTTGGAATCTTTTCTTTAATTAAGTCTTCTAAAAATTCTTTTTTTAAAAAGGTAAATATTGAACTAACATTTCATTTTTCATAAACTAAATGATAAATTGTGAATATATAATTGAAAAAAATAAAACAAATCGAAATGTTAAGAAATTATTTATCCTAGAAAAGGAAACTAATTTGTTAATTGTTTATATTCGCACTTTTTCCTACCTTAATTTCACCTAAAAAGTTTCCCATGCAGTTTAGTTTTTAAAAAACAAAATCGAATCTAAAACTATGCTTAGATTTTGTTTCATTTTATTAACAAAACATGCATTAAAACCTAGTGTATTTGAGTAAAATATTACGAAGTGAGATATTCGACCTTAAGAAAAACATAACAACTTACAGAACTTTGAAATAAATAACTAAGAGGCAACTAAAAGTCTAATATGAGAAACTATCTCATCCATAGTCTGATCATTCGAAACTAAGAAAACATATTCGTAATGAACATATCGAAGGGTTTCTAATCAATAATATCTCGATGATTAATAAGGTAGTCATGTTCAAGACACGTGGTAAACTTACTGTAAAAAAATATTCGCAATAAAAATAAAACTAATCAAAATGACATAAATATTTAAAAGGACATCGAAAGAATATTGAAAAGTAATAAGCAGCCTTTAAAGCTAAATACAACTTTGCTATTAATAAAAGAAATTCTTTTATCTTTTAATTAACAGAAATCAAATTTATGATTATCAACCCTTTTAACAATTTTCATTGATGTATTAGAGTTTCATATAATAAAGATATAGGTTCGCTTGCCCTTTTGATCACTTGCCACTTCAGTTGCTAGTGATCATGACCACTTTTTGCTGATGACCATTTTTAATCAAGTTATGTTCGGGCCGTTACTCCTTAGATCTTATGTTGATAACATATTATCACCACAAATGTCGTTACTGACGATATGTTGTCATCACAGGTTCGTCAATACAGTATTTCCGGACTTAGAGGGACAACATGTCCTCACCATAATCCTTAAAACTAATGTTTCATTATTTTATTTTTGGACCTGTGGTGCACTGGTGCCGTAATTTTCTCAATTCATCACCATTTATGTTTTCAGAATAGCGCCCTAATTTTTCCAATTCCCGCTCACTCTATCGTGACGATATGTCCTCACCGTAGGCCTTGATTGTTAAAAATTGGAAAATCCCTATGGCGACGACATAGGTCCAGTTCCACCGGTGAAAAAAGTTGTCGTCAATGACTTCGATGCCACAAGCGCAATTTCTCTTTCTCTTATAGTGAGATGTCCCCTTGGAACCCATAGTCTAGACTCTAAGGGGCTTTGCCCCTTAATACCTACAAGATTGTTAGGTGTTAAACAACGGTCGACCTAGCTTATTGCTATGGGTAGTGTCCGCTACTCTTACACTTGCGCCGTGTAGTGAATTTTTTTTAAAATTTTTAATGTTTAATGTATTTCTTTACCCTTAAAACAATTTTTCCGCTAAACGTTACATCTGAACTTTGAGTCTAGATCCACCAATAGTGTCAAATAAACGTACGTTTAAAACATCCTTGTTGACGTTTAATTGTTTATTATAATTTCTTTCTTAAAAGAATCTCAGTTAATTAAAATGATGTAATTAACAGTTTAACGCTATAGTTACATAGAAGTTGGAATAGTAATAATATTTGTTAATTATTATTAGAAACATGATACAAATTACTCTTTCCATCTATCTATATATATATAGATGGACTAAAATTGATAATCTCATAGATTACGGTCTTTAAAAAATTATGAAAATTATATTATAATAGGTAACGTGCATGGGTTGCCATGTATCAAACAAATGAGGGGTTAGTTGGTGGCAACGATATGGAAAATGATAGTCTACAGTGGCAACATCAAAAAGATGTTCTTGGTGTCGATGACACCAATTTAACCATAAGAAAAGAAGTTGGTAATTTGCCACGTCAATTTTTTATAATATATATTATTTATTCATTTTAAAATCAAATAAAAATATGGACTTGTATTGTGAACCTATATGGATGGACAAAAATGAACATTCGTCCATTGATGGTTTTCTACTATAAAGAAAAATAAAACAAATAAAAATTATCAATCATTGATGATTGTTTACTATATATAATAAATAAAAGTTATATATCATTGTTGTCACGTATCATTTTCATATTTACTCTAAGACCATACGGTATACCATCGTTTTTCACTTGCACAGGCCCACAACACGGAACACTGCTCCCGTCTTGCGTGGGTGGGTTGCGCGAGTCCCAGCCGTGGGAATAGCCATGGGCATCAAAGTGGAAAGTTTTGGGCATATGACCATTCGACGGTCATAATTTCGACCGTTTGAGCATTAATTTTTTTATTATTATTATTATTTCTTCTATTTAAACCAACTTTTTACCTATTTTTTTACACATTTTAATATTCTCTAGCAACCATGAACCTAACAACCTAAACCTTTGAAACATGCCAATTTACACGGATCAACCGAACTCGTTATATACGGGTCAAGTTCCACCATCGACACAACCAATTTAACTATGCCCAATGGGAGCATAATTCACCATCTCAATACCCATCACACGTTCTCCCACATCCCCAACTCAAAACTCAAACTGAAGAGGATGACGATATCGAAATCATATTGGAAACGCAAGAACCGGTTAAGAAAGGAAGACTAGGGGAAATGAACCCGTTGAAGGGTCTTCTTTGGGGGTTCCTAAACAACAAATGTTAGACACGAGCGAATAACTTAATTTGGTCAAAGCATACGTTGACGTATCCGAAGACCTGGTAGTTGGTAAATATTTTTATATATACTTTGTATAATTACGTTTTTTAAATTATTTTTTTTGTATTATTAATATTTTATATATTTGTATAATTAATTTTTTAATTATATTTTGTAGGCAACTCTCAAGTGAGAGGGCCATTTTAGTATAAAATTATTAAGAGATTCCACCCTACATGGAGTGAGAAGTATATCTTAACAATGATAAATTTAGTGGCAAGTGGATCGAAATCAAAAGGAAGGTTGCCAAGTTTAATGCCATACTAGCGGAAGTTCAAAGAAATTATCAAAGCGATGCAAGCGACACAGACTTGTTGAGCATTGGTTGTTGGATATGATATGTCGAGACCCGAGCAATTAACGTACCTGGCCCGGTTTTGACCCGTAAGAGTTACAATGGGTCAACATGTAAAAGTCCGCTTAAATTAGTTAATCAGCACTTAATGAAACTACTTAATTAATATTACTCACAGATGGTCCTTTCCAGCTTTTGTTAACAATCAAACATCATATTTTAGCACCATTGCTCACCAATTTACAAGATAAAGTGTATTAGGATCTTACCTCAAAGTTATAGCTTGAATATTTGATCTCCTTGGCAATCCACCCTCTGGAACCACGCTGGTCGGAGCACCCACAGAGAGTTTTATTCTCTCTGAAACCAGCAGCAAAACTGCTCAAATGAGCTCAAAACCCGATGATTTAACTTTTTATACATCTGGGATGAATACGTCGTATTGATCTCGTTCAATACAGCCGCATCGCGGTACCCGAATGTCTTCGGATTCGGATCCGACCCGGGCGTACCGTATTGTCTTCCTGCACAATACATCCCGCGATATGGACATATCACTCTTATGTGATACGACCGTATTGACTTAGAAAAATTTTCTTGTTTTTCACCATTTTTATATTAAAAACCACGTTCCGATCCAGGTTGTTACAGTGTACGACCCTTAGGCGAAGTCAATATCCTCATCACTATGGGGGAAAGCCGGTTTTCCCGGACAGATGATATGAGGTTCTTAGTCATCCGGTCCCTATCATGATACAATATCATAATAGAACGGCCAGGCACTCTTATGATACAATGTCATAATAGGACGGCCAGGCCTTTGTGCCTTAGGGGAAGTTGTCTCCATCATTCACGTCATGATGCGCTTCACAAAAGAGGCTAAAATATGCACCATACGATCGAGTCTAGACCAACTTCTCATGGAAAAGACCGATTAAGACTTGGGGGTCTCTCTGATGTCAAGGTCAATTGGGATTTCCTGTAACATCCCGATTTCTAAATGGTCGAAACACCGTTAAATTCATTGAGCGCGGGTGCAAAATTTAGAGTGCACCTAACCTTTGGTACCTACCAGGTATTTACATGTAAGTTGGGGTGGAAACATGTAAATACAAGAGTTGTACCTAGTTTTGTCAAAAATCTGAACATGAGGGGTTGGATATGTAAATAAGTGAATGGATTAAAACAAAAACAAAAGGGATGGGGCTGAAATCGTGATTCACGATGGCAGACCCCCAAAACCCCCTTGTTCTTGCCCTCAAAATCGAAATCCATGATGATGAGGATGGGGCTGCGATTTTAGACTAGAGATCAAGAATCCATGTGTCTTGAGCATCATCTAGCTAATAGAACTTGTCAAGTAAGTAAACCCCAACTTATTGCTTGTCTAAATCTCGAAAATCCATGGAAAATTATGATGATTATGGCTGGGATTGTGAGTCTAATGTGTTATATAGTGCTTAAGTGATTATATAGAAGCATGCATGCTCAAATTTGTGATTTAAAATGTCATGTTGTGGGTGTCTACACCCAAGTGACGAAAATTAGACTATTGGGAGTTTAGAGTCGGGCTTTGGTTACAAAGTGTCAAATTATTGAGTGTTTGTGATTCCATTGTTAACTGAACCGATATATGTGATGCGTGAAATCGGGTTATCGCTTGATATGCAATATTTGGATATGAATCATAAAACCAATTGAGTAAAATATGCTCGTTATGTGTTATGCACACAAGGTGTTTAATAAAATGCCTAAATGGGGTTTTAGTTAGTAAATTATTGCAAACGAATGCCAAATGTGAAGCCTTGATATACCTTGATGTTTCAAGTGCTAAAATTTATAATCGTGACATATGAAAATCATGTTAGATGCCTTAGAAACCTCCTGGACATAAGGCTTATTAGCATGTGAAAGAGTTGAGCCATATTGTATGGTTAATGTGTAGTTTTTATAAATGTTAGATGCAATGTGTACTTAATTGAATCAAGTACTAAAACATGACAAATACGTTATAGAGAATCATGGTTGATGGTGTCATGTGTTTCTAACAAGAATTGAGACCACGTCAAGCAACCAAGCCGAAGGACACACGGTAAACCCGGTAAAGATGGTTAAAGCTCACAAGGTAACATTTATGTTCTGTTACACATTTAGTTTATTGCTCGTTATGGTTATCATGTTATGTGATGCAATTTGACAAGTAAAGCGTTAAACTTGTTCATGTTGGAAAGATATGGAATATGTTAAGTAGAGTTGAACTTTAGGTAATTGATGATGAGCCTAAACAAAGTTACACTATGACATCTTGTATGCATAATGTTGAACCTTGTACGGTAAGGATACATGGGTGCTAAATAGTATATAGAAAACCATAAGCATGGGTATAATTTGTTATTTGGATGCTAAGCGGATCTTAGGAATCGCTATGATATGCTAATGGTAGGCAATATGAACCTTAGGATTCGTGTTAACGGGTCAAGCGAATTATTGAGTAATGACATAAATTAATCACTATGATGGGCTAAGTGTTAGACGTTAGCTTAATGGTTTACATGAACCATGATAATTGTGAGATCGTAGGAAGTTGTTTGTAACGTGTTTCTACACGTTATAGTATTGCAAATCTTAATGAATATATGTACTTATGATTCAATAGTGATCTTGGCAATGAAATGCATACTTGTGCTTGCTAAATGACTCATAGGAGTCATGGTGAGCCAAAGGCTTGCATAAGGTTGCAAAAACATGTCATGGGCATTGATCTTGAATGAGGTTGTGGAGGCCATGTTGAGTTGTCAAGTGGTGTCGTTCCTAAATGATGCGAAGGTTGCATACGTGAACAATAAGACATCATTGATAACTACTTGGGGGTTCCTACAACCCATACAATGCTCATAGCTTGCAGTAGGAACATGTATGTAAAAATATGTGATGGCCCAGGTTTAAGTGCAATTGGAACAACTATGAGTAAGTGAAAGTGTTGGGTAAAGCTTAACGGGTCAAATGGGTTGGAAATACGAAACGAACCCGGTAAGTAGCTTGCTCGTAAGAACCACATTATCTATGGTAATTTTGCTTAAAGATAGGTGTGCAAGTTGCCTTGGAGGTTGGAGACATAATGGGAAAAGACCCAAATGAAAACTTGGGAAATCTAGTAGCAAAATGGAGAATTTGACCTGAAGCCACCGTAGCTTACTCTGGCCACCGTAGCTTACGCTGGCTTCAGCATCAACACTCCACCGTGGGTCAGTTTTTGGCTACCGTAAGGCTCCTGGGGCCACCGTAAGCTACGGTGGCCAAGTTTAAAAAGTGTCAATTTTGGCCCCTTTCTTGTATTTTAATGTTTGTATAACCGTTCTAATGGATTAAACACTAATGGGTTAGTGGTAAAAATTGAGGTAAACGTAAGATATAGCTGGATTCTCCGAGTTGATCAAGAACCGAACGCTTGAAGTTGTTTTAATAACGAATTATAGTTGGTGATCTTGTTATGTTTTCACACACTTGGTGTCATTTTGAATGGTGGAACATGTTTAAGACCGTGTGGTGTTTTAAAATACTTGGAACCGTATTGAAAACATGAAATGCTAACTTTTGTATCAACAAACGTTTGAAACACCGCTACTTATTAAAAAAAAAATCTGGGACCAAATATATTGTTAACGTTTTAACGTTATTTTTCACAATTATAACTCGGGTGTTACATTTCCCAGACCATCAAATCCAGTTTTGACCAAGCGTCACCAAGGAAGAAAAGTTTAAATGCTTCAACTACTTCGAAGGAATAGGGTTGTGTTCGCCTATGAGTAAGGTTGTAAACGAATCGAGTGAAGATAAACAAGACATGATTTTGTTTGTTTGTTAACTCCGAACAATTAAACCGAACACGAACACCTAGCCGAACAAGATTTCATGTTTGTGTTCATTTGTTAACAAAATTGCTTTGTTCGTGTTTGTTTGTGTTCGTTTGGTAAATTTTTATTTTTCCTGAAAAACGAACAAACGAACCGAAAAATGACCCAAACGAATCAAACAAAGATCATCAAGAGAAACCCAAAACTATGAGTTTGCCATTCAAACTAGTCGTTAAAATATTAAAAATATTGAGTTTGCCATTCCATGTAGTCTTCAAAATCAAAAGTTCTAACCCATACCAAACATATTTGATAATCCCATCCTAAAATTATTAAAAAAAGTGATAAAAGTTAGCCAAACAACTTAAAATTATAAAAAAATATATATTAAAGAGACAAATTTTTCTTTCACATGGTGTTTTTATAGAAAAAACTTGAAATGGTTAAGTCCATCTTCAACTATAAATGGTTAAGTCATATGAGGTACTTTCTTCATGATACACTTACTGATTACTTCGGCTTTTTCGAATAAACACTTACTTATTCTCACATAGGAGGGCCTTTGTCGGGCATCATTCCTTGTTAAGGCCTTAACATGCTGTTATGTTTTCACAAAACTCGTTGTTTAGCGGAAACCCGTTGAACCGATCAAACTTTGAGCTGCTTTAGACCTTGTTTTGATCCAAATAGCCGGAAACTAATTTGTTCCTAATTTTTTGTTCAAACAATTTCTAATTTAAAATCAATCTCATCTATCTATACATATAATAAACATAAGTTTTTTATGTCCATGTGGCACAATTTAAGATGTGCCACCTAAGATTAGGCTTATGTGTCATTCACCTAAGATTAGGCTTATGTGTCATTTTTACAGATTTTTTAATTAAAAAATTTAATGGTATTTACAAAATGAAGGATTTTATAATTAAAAATAAAAAATTAATTTTTTACCATACAAAAATTATCCATATTTTTTTTACAATATCACTGAAGCTATTTTGCTCAGGGCGTCTGCTTTTTGTTTTTTGACCTTGGGACATGGATTATTTTGCAATAGGAGAATTCGCTGATGAGATGCCTGAACCTTTCGAGGTATTTTTTCATCTTTTCATCCTTGGCTTCATATACCCCGTTTATTTGACTTGCCACCAACATCGAGTTGACATGTCACAACTTTGATTCATCGTGTCTCTTTCATCTTTCAACGAAAATTCGATCCGTAAATTGCTTTGGATTCGTGATAGAAAACCTAACAAAACTAGATCCATATTGCTTAGGGTTCGATCAACGAATGATGGTGAATGAATAAAAAAATAAAGTCGCGACTTTCTTAACCCACCATTGATGTGTGCTCTGTAGAAACCGGGGTCGGTGAGCCAAGCCAAACCCCGATGGCACAGCGGAAGCGGATCGGTGACTTTGTGAGCTTCGTCTTTGTAGAACAAATATGAACACCCGGAAGAACATTACGGACCGGATCTTCTACTTGGGTGTTTGAGATGTGATGATGATGATGAGGATAAAATAGAAGTAGTGATAAACAAGATGAAGATAAGTGAAATCATATATGGAGTCGAATGATTACATGTTTACCTATCCCACACATGCTATAGGTTCATGAACAAGAGTTCATGAACCCACACAACTTCAAAGATACATGACTAAGCTCTCTCACTCATACATTCACTCATACTTGTCTTTCACATGAGAAAGACATATATATTAACCTAACTAAGACCAATGGCAAACTAGTAAATAACAAAACTAGAAGTGACATAAATAATACAACAATAAATAATAAAGTCACTAATGCCAAGTCTTCGGTTAATGAGAGTCTCGAGTCATGAACTTCACCGCATGTTGTGCAAACGGTCAAACGGTAAGTGGTACGTTGAGTTTCATCTATACAAATCTCGAACTCGTCGATCACGGAAATTCCCAACAATCTCCCCCTATTTGGTAGATGAACAAACAGATACATAACTCAACTCTTGTGACAATCGGTTCCCTTGTATTCTTGCAACTAGTCTTCAAAACAATCTTCAAACGGTTTCAAATCTTTCACTTTTCTTCTCCCCTTTGTGAAGCTCCCCCTACGATGAAGAGTTTTGATTCTTCCGGCCTTTTCCGCGAGGCACTATAGGGTGTTTACCACTTATAACATGCACACTATGTTTAAGGATGCCACCATCATCCTCAGTGTAGTTAAAGGTCAACAAGATAAAGGATCAAAGAAAAATTAGAGAATTAATCCCATAATTCAACCGTCTTGAAAATACTTGCCAAGAATACCAAACCGATGCTTCACTTCAAAGATAGTACCACTTCAAATAAATTACCTCAACAAGTCATAAGTTCCAACTTTGCCTTTATTTTTACCATAACAACGATGGCTCAAGGACTCTTCAAAAGCTAGATCATAATCCAACAAAAGCAAACAAATTCTTCAATGTAGAAAAACCCAAATTTGTGCACATTCTTCAATTTTCAACCCACTTCTAAACACGTCTGCTTGTAACGAAGAGAGTCTCAAATAGAAAAATAATTTGATTTCTACAAGTGTACCTTAGTTATACACCAATTTGTTGCGATGGACATTAATGACTCATACCCCGTTGACTTGTAGTAATTTTGGCAAGTGTTCGGGACTAACTAGTGCACCAAGTGACTTCCTTTGGAAGTTTTTCAAGTTCCCTTGGAACTTTTAAGTTCCCTAGGAACTTTCTCCCTTAGAAAATTTTTCACTGAAGAGTTCCCTAGGAACTTTTAGGTTACTCCTGAACTTTTCCCTTAGAAAATTTTTCACTGAAGAGTTCCCTAGGAACTTTTAGGTTACTCCTGAACTTTTCCCTTAGAAAAATTTAAGTTCCCTCGGAGCTATCAGGTTACTCCGGAACTTTTAGTTCCCTAGGAACTTTTTCCTTAGAAAAAATTTCAGTTACTCCGGAACTTTTAGTTCCCTAGGAACTTTTTCCTTAGAAAAAATTTCAGTTCCTCCGGAACTTTTAGTTCCCTAGGAACTTTTTCCTTAGAAAAAATTTCAGTTCCTCCGGAACTTTTAGTTCCCTAGGAACTTTTTCCTTAGAAAAAATTTCAGTTCCTCCGGAACTTTTTCCTTAGAGAAAAAAAAATTCTTTCAGAAAATTTTTTTTTGCCGGATGTCAACATGTTGAAATAACCCATTTTCTCTCGATTAAGAACCCGTAAAAACTCGGTGTTACAAGATGCAGTCTTGTGAGTTTTTATTCTTCCATCACTTTGTTAAAAAATAATTAACAATAAACATCAACAATATAAAATCTGCCATATTGACTAAAAGGTTGAGTGTTTGAGTGAGGAGAGAGAAAGTACAAAAGGTGGTTGACTAAAAGTGACAAAAGAGTTGTTACTTTACAAAAGTCAGTAAAGTGGGTATGGGGTACAACTCTTTCACTATTCACCTTTATGGGTTTTATATTTTAGTTTCCTTTTATTTTAATCAAACAAGAATTAAAACAAACAATCTTCCAAGGATGAAGATCTGGAAACCCATGAACTTGGGATGAGTTTGAAGAAACTCAATAACTCATATTATATTTGTGTGACAATTTCAACACAAAACCCAAAGTTCAAAAATATAAACATCTCTATTTGTTACAACGACAAGCAAACTAACACAAAGTTGAAGAAACCAACCGATTTGTTGCGTTTTCTTCGACCATGGCTCTGATACCACTTGTAGGATCGTGGTTAGAGACAACTAACCAAACAAGTTACTAAAAGTATCAAACAAGAAAGGCGGAATCAGACTTGTTTGTGTTAATGTTTGAAATGGTTTGATCGAAACTGTAACAAGTAAACAAGAAGTAAAAGTAGATGAACACGAGATATCAATTCCAAGCACTACTATATTTATACTTCACAATGTTTACAATGAGTTACAACTGATGAACAAGAGATAAGTTCGATCGATGATAAACAAAGGAAATACAACTAATATATATAGTGCTAGGAGGAAATAAAAGATCTTCTTTTATTTCCTTTTAGCTCTAAGGCTAAATAAACAAATAATATCTACTCCAGAGTTGTTGTAGTACAAGCATGCTTCTGTTGAACAGTTGGGCAGACCTATCGGTGAACAGTGCACAGCATGGTGTAAAGTAAAACTGCTTTCTGACAGCTTTATGCATTGGAACTTGCAACAGGGGATAAGTCAAAGTTCCGGAGTAACACAAGGAGAAGTTCCGGAGGAACTACTCAGTATGAAGGAAGTTCCGGACTAACTTCCTTCGGAACTCTGACTTAGAGAATTTCTGCCAAGCAGAACATTCCCAACAGTCTCCCCCTAAGATGTTGCTACCAAAAACTGTTCTTCTGTCTGAATCTTCAAGATGCTTTGACTTGAGCTCTACACTGCCTTGTAGTTAGGAGTTCCCATTATAGCCATAATATCCATTTGATTCAGTTTATCCCAATCCTCCATTTTTAATTCAGGCTTCTTCCTGATTTCACCATTGCTCATGAAGAAGTAATACATGTTCTCACTCCTGTGATCTTCAATCCTTAGAATGCAGGGATGAATGACTTCAACGTTTGCTGCTGGAGGATCTGAAGGTTCGGATTCTTCTTCTGAATCACTTACAGCTATCTTCTTTCTTTTGGCTAGGCGTTTCTTACTCGCCATAGACTTCTTTCTTCCAGAATAAGAGAAGGGAATAGGCTGAGTGGATGGAGGTTTTTGGGATGAGGATTCAGGCTCGGGTTGTGTAGGCTTTGGAATTTTGGGAGGTGGAGAAGATGGTGGAGATGGAATTGGTTGGTTTGGAGTTTGAAATGTAGGGGCAGTGGGTTGTGATGATGAGGTAAAGGGTTGTGAAGATGATGAGAGGTGAGGATCAGAAACAGTATCAAACATTTGCTTGACAATGTTGATCCTAGGTTTCTTCTGTTGAGGAGCAAAGACAGGAGCTTTTTTCTTCTTTTCCTTGAGGTAGCTGACACCTTCAGGATGAAGAGAGTCGAAAAGAGTATACATACCTGGTGGTCTTTTCTCACCAGTAGTTCTCTCCTTTTCAATTTGACTCTTCCTGATGGCATCAAGTCCTGGGAACTGTTAAGATACCTCCTTCATCCTGTAACTTTAGATGATTTCTGATCATGGCTTCAGTGATGTACACATTTCTACCGTGAACTTGGCTTTCAACTTGCATTATTTGCTTGCCGTCTTCATCCCTGGCACCTACTACTGCGTTTGCCCAGAATTGAGTAATCGTTTCATCATAGATGATTGGACTTACAGTTAGGGCAAAGTGTAACTCTGACGCAGTGAGAAAGTCAATCATCCCGTCAAACCGAGCCGATTTCTGTGATTTCTCTAAATATGCTCTCTGATTGTGCTCGTTGTGGAACGCGAATGCTGCCATTGTTCTGTATTGAGTGATTGCTTGAGAGATTGAGATGAATTTTGATGAAATTGAGAGAAAAACGAGAGGGATTGAAGGAAATTTGGATTTAGGTTTTGTAAGTGAAAGGGTTTCTCTGGAAGTGACAGTTAAAGGGGTGAGAAGAGAGAGAATTGACGTTAACGGAAAAGGTGGAGTTAGTGGGGCCACCAGTTAACCGTCACTGTTAAAGTTTGAAATAAGGGGTCCCACTTAATCCAAAGAAAAAGATTAAGTCAATAAAGTTCCTTCGGAACTTTTCCTTCGGAACAATTGAGTTCCTTCGGAAGAGTGAAGTTCCCTCGGAACTTTTACCCTTAGAAATTTTCTTCTTTTCTCCTAAAATACTTCCGCAGGAAGTTCCTTCGGAGTTTCAAAATTTACTCCGGAACACCTGAAACACTTAGAAAAACACTTGAAACCTGTTAGAAACCTTAGAGAGTTCCCTCGGAACTTCTCTTTAGAAGGGAAAACTTCAGAAGTAAGTTCCTCCGGAACAATGTTCCCTTGGAATTTACTTAGAAATATCAGAAAGTTTCAGAAATGCTCATAACTTTGAAATTTCTCAAATTATCAGTTATAAGACTATTTCTTGAAAGAGTTCTCATGATTTTGAAGAGATGGATGTTAAGAACACAAACACATAAGGTGATAGAACAATTTATGTACATAAAAGCAACAATTTGACAGCAAAAGTTAACCAAAGTTCATCATCCCAATAGCTGTGATAAGAAAGAAAAATCTTGCTTCATCAAATGCCTTTGTGAAGAGGTCAGCTAATTGAAGATCAGTATGAACCTTGTGTAACTTAATCAATTTCTTTTCTGCACAATCTCTAATAAAATGGTACCTTATTTCGATGTGCTTTGTCTTAGAGTGCTTCACAGGATTGTTGGTGATGGAAATGGCACTGGTGTTGTCTGCATACATAGGAGTTTCCAGGAATGTGATTCCATAATCCAGCATTTGATTCTGAATCCAAAGTACTTGACCACAGCAGCTTGAAGCAGCAATGTATTCAGCTTCAGCAGTTGATGTAGAAACACAGGTCTGTTTCTTGCATTGCCATGATACAAGCCTATTTCCTAGAAATTGACATCCTCCTGATGTTGATTTCTTATCCAAGTAGCAGCCACCATAGTCACTGTCAGTGTAGGCAACAAGTGAAAAGTCATTGTTCTTTGCATACCACAAACCAAGTTTTGGTTGACCTTTGAGGTATTTGAAGATTCTCTTTACTGCCTTCATGTGGGATTCTTTGGGAGCAGACTGATATCTAGAGCATAAGCATACACTAAACATAATGTCAGGTCTACTTGCTGTTAGGTACATCAGAGAACCAATCATTGCTCTGTAAGTGTGCTGATCAACAGGTTCACTTTCTGATTCTGAATTCAGATTGTGAGATGTTGAAATAGGAGTTTTTGCAGATGAGGAAGATAGCATATCAAACCTCTTGAGCATATCTTGAATGTATTTTGACTGATTCAAAAAGATACCCTCTGCAGTTTGTTTAACTTGGAGACCCAGAAAGAAATTAAGTTCTCCCATTGAACTCATTTCAAATTGATCTTGCATTAGGGTCTCAAACTCCTTGCACAACTTAGGATTTGTTGATCCAAAGATAATATCATCCACATATATCTGAACAAGCAACTTATCTTTTCCAACTTTCCTTATGAAGAGAGTTTTATCAATGGCTCCCCTCCTGTATCCATGGCCAAGCAGGTAATTTGACAGAGTCTCATACCAGGTTCTTGGTGCTTGCTTGAGGCCATAGAGAGCTTTGATAAGTTTACACACCTTGTTGGGATGGTGTGGGTCTTCAAATCCTGGAGGTTGACAGACATAAACTTCTTCTTTCAGTTTTCCATAGAGGAAAGCACTCTTCACATCCATTTGATAAACAGTGAAATTCTTGTAAGCTGCATAGGCAAGGAAGATTCTGATTGCCTCTAATCTTGCAACTGGAGCAAAAACTTCATCATAGTCTATCCCTTCTTCTTGAGAATATCCCTGAACAACAAGCCTAGCTTTGTTCTTGACTACAATTCCTCTTTCATCCTTCTTGTTTCTAAACACCCATTTTGTTCCAATAGGTTGAGCATACTCTGGCAAATCAACCAGTTCCCAAACCTGTTGTTTGTTGATTTGAAACAATTCATCTTGCATAGCTTCAATCCAATGATTGTCTTTTAGTGCTTGCTCTACTTGCTTTGGTTCTTCTTGAGACAGGAAGCATGCAAATAAACAGATGTTTGCATCAGCAGATTTGCTTCTTGTAAGAACAGGAGCATTCACTTCACCAATCACATTCTCAATGGGATGAGATTTACTGACATTTGTGTTCTGAAAACTTGGGAATTCATGACTTTGAACTTGTCTAATTGGTGGAATAATTGGGGGCAATAAGACACTAAGCTCAATTCCTGGCAATCTTTGAGAAGGGGGCAAATTTGATGTAGTTGCAGCAGAGACATGTTGATCACTTGAGTTGTTAGCAGAGTTGATGGTATCTCCAAGAGATGAGTCATTGAAATTTGACTCATGAGAACCATCAAGATCACCATGTAAGTTGTCATTTGGAGAATGCTGCAAGCTCCCATCATCACTGGTATCTGAGACATAACCATCCTGTTGTGACTGAGAGTCACTTGACTCAGTTTCAACCACATTCACTGGAGTGGGATCAGTGACTTGTTGAATTGCATCAGTTGGCATGGTTGATGGTTTGAAAGGTTGTGTGCTGACGGAGGAGTAGTAATGACCAAATTTGTAGCCATCCTTCTTTGCATTTGAATTCTCCCCCTGAGACTGCACATACTCACTAAAGGACTTATCAACAGTAAAGTTGAAAGCATTGGTTAGTGAATCAATATCAAATAACCATGAGGGTTCAGAACTAAACTTATTTGTTGATTTTTCATTGAAAAACACATTAATTGACTCTTCAATAATTTTAGTTCTGAGGTTGTATACTCTGTATGCCTTGGCAACACCTGAGTAACCAACCATGAAGCCATCATCTGCCTTTTCAGCAAACTTGGCTAAATTCTCACTGGTTATTAATATTGTAACAGGACAACCAAAAACTTTGAGAAAGTGTATACTTGGTTTCCTTTTTCTCCAAAGTTCATATGGTGTCTTGTTTTTACCTTTGACCACAAGCACCCTGTTCTGAACATAGCAGGCAGTGTTCACTGCTTCAGCCCAGAAAGTTACAGGGAGCTTAGACTCAGCCAGCATTGATCTAGCAGCTTCAATTAGTGTTCTATTTCTCCTCTCAGCTACACCATTTTGCTGAGGAGTTCTAGCAACACTAAACTGCCTAGATATCCCCTTTTCTTCACAAAAAGAATTTAAAACATGATTTTTAAATTCTGTGCCATTGTCACTTCTGATTGTTTTGACTTTGAAATTTGACTGATTTTCAAGTTGAGTGATTAAGGATTTTAAAATCTCAGGAGTTTCATCCTTAGTTCTTAGGAAGAAAACCCATGTGTATCTTGAAAAGTCATCAGTAATTACAAAACAATATGATTTCTTTCCCAAACTCATTACCCTAGTAGGACCAAAGAGATCCATATGCAACAATTCTAAGGGTTGAGAAATTGAGTTTTCAGTTTTGGACTTATGAGAAGACTTGTGTTGCTTGCCCTTCAAACAAGCAGTACAATGCTCATTACAGTTAAAGTGTTTTTGAGGCAAACCATTGACCAAACCTAAATTGACAAGTTTGTTCATGGTTTTGTAATTAACATGTACCAGTCTTCTGTGCCAAAGGTCAGACTCATCAACAGAAGCTCTTGATATCAAACAAGTATTGCCATCAAGAGATTTGGCACTTGCCATATCAAGTAAGTACAAGCCGTCTTGTCTTTTTGCTTTTATCAAAATCATTTCATTTGGAATTTTTAGACCAGGCTTAAGTACTAGAGCTTCTTCATCATTAAACAGAACATTCATCTTTTTATCACAAATTTGTGATACACTCAGCAGATTAAAATTCAGAACATTTACTAGACTTACCTTGTCAAGAGTAAAACTTCCATTTGATACATTACCAAGTGCTGTAATGTACCCTTCATTGCTTCCAAAAGCAACGGGACCACCATCATATCTTTTTGTATTTTCTAGAAGGTTTTTATTACCTGTCATGTGACTGGAGCACCCACTATCTACAACCCAAACATTTGCTTGAGATTTATTAGGTGACCCCTACACAGGTAAAGAACATGATCAGTTGGAGTATGGGACCCAAGCCTTTGTGGTCTTGGGTCTTCCCATGGCATCATTATAAGAGTAGTTTCCTAACACAAGTTGTTCTGCAGGAAAATCATCATACTCAGAAAAATCACCATTTTTCTCATTTAAGTTTCTGTGATAACTCTGCCATTTGGGAAAACCATGTTTCTTAATAAAAGCCTTCTTTTCCCTAAACTTTCTGTTGCTTCTTTGTCTTGCAGTTTCAAGTTTTGGTTGTGCAGCAATTTTGAAAGTTTCAGTATGAGGATGCTGAGTTCCGTAGGAACTCACTTGTGCAGGATAATCATGCACTTCATACTGTTCAAAAACTTGTTTTCTTTCACGAGGAGCAGATTTTGCTCGTGAATTTCCTTTGAAAGATGGGTGAATTTGATTAATGAACTCAGTGGATTGAAAATCAGGTCTTTGTTTTGAAAGTTTAGAAGACCTGATGTTGTTAAAATGTTCCGAGGGAACTGTATTTCTTCCGGAGGAATTTTCTCCCGGAAGATATGAAGTTCCTGCGGAATGTTGTTCCTTAGAAAAATTGTTTCTTTTAACATATGAGAAGCTGTTGTTTTTCTCATTTCCAATCCAAACTTTCTGAGTTTTTCCAAAAATCTTTTGATCATCATGTGATCCTTTTGATGACATGTTCCTGCTATCCTTTAAATTCCTTGAATTTAACAGATTTTGGTTTCTACTAGGAGAAGTTCTAACATTGTCAATTATCTGTTTGAAAGGATTGTAGGAACAGTTGACAGCAACATGTCCTAATTCACCACAAATTATGCATTCTTTCACAGAGGTGTGAGACTTTTGTTTTGATGACTCTGAACTGACTTGATTTCCAAAAGATTTTGATTTTCCATTCTTTTGAGTAATAGAATTTGACAGTTTGAATCCATCATTTTCTAAACTCACATTCTTAGGATTTTTAAGAATTGGTTTTGAAATCTTTGATTTTTCAACCTCAGCAGAAGTGCTGGTTGATTCAGTTTTGGTGTCAGAAAAGCCAATAAAACTTTCAGTTCTCATGTCATCACTCTTTTTCAGACTTTCAGCTTCTTTGGAAGGGTCCTCAGTTACTGGACCAACTTCCAATGGGTCAGGGGACAAGGGAACACTTGTTTCTTTAATAGTTAGGGTTTCAAGACAAGTGTATGAATCAGGGTTTTCAACAATTTTAAAAGATACCCTTCCCTTCCCATGTGTGTGTTCATGCCATAACTTTTCTGCTTTTTCACTAGCAATTTGAAATTTATCAGCATTGCACAGGGCTTCCCTTAGCTGATCTTTTAGGGTTTGAATGTCAAGCACATATTCCACATTTTGCTTCTTTGAAATATTTAGTTGCTCAACCACATCATCCATTTGAGTTATAAAATTAGTTTGTTGATGTTTCAAAATCCCTATGGTTTGTCTGAGTTCATCAGTTTTGGTTGAGTAAGCAATATCAGCCCTTTTTGAGTACTCTTTCAACTCATTTAGATTTTTAAGTTCATCCACAAGTGCCTGATTATGCTTTTTGTAACTCTCAACCACTTCAATACACTTAGGTGTACATAACACATTTTCAGATTCAGTGCTGGAGTTAGAGTTTACCTCTGCAGAAGCAGGTGAAGAACCACTTGCCATCAAGGCATGGTTAGTTGGAGCAAACTCATGCATCACGTCTTCCCAGTCAACAAACCCTGTTTGGTTTGCCACAGCAGCAGTTGCTTGACTTTGGGTGTTGTAGGAGGGCTTTGGTGGAGTAGGACCAGAGGAAGAGCTTGGTTTGGTATATTCTTGTTTCTTCTCAGCATTGTAACCATTCTCTCTTCTTGGTTGAGAACACTCCCTGGCAAAATGTCCCAACTGATGACAGTTGTAACACTTGACCTTTGATTTGTCAAGACCAATAGGAGCATTCTTGGCTCCATTGTATTTTCTCCCTGTTCTCTTGTAGAACCTTTGAGCCCTAAGTGACACCATGGCTAGTTGGGTAGTGATGTCAATCTCCTCTAGGTCATCAGCACTGATGCACTCTAGATCTGATCTGGTGAAACCTGAATAAGAACTGTTAGCAACATTAGCAAAGTTTTGGTAGTATGAAATTTCCTGTCCTTTAGGAGACTCATATGATTCAGGGTCAGAATAATTCTCTGAATGAGCAGTAATGAGGGCCAAAGTGCCTTTGGAAGATGATGTCTGGTTCGATGATACACCAGACTTCTCATTCATTTCCATCTCATGTGCACTCAGCATTCCATAGAGATCTCCTAATTTCAGGGTTTTGAGGTCTTTGTTATACTTAATGCTGACTGTATAGACAGTCCAAGCTTCAGGTAGTGATCTTAGAAATTTTCTGATAATATCAGCATTGTCAATTTTTACATCAACACCCTGTAGTTCATCTATAAGTCTAACATATCTTAAGTACTGATCAGACATTGATTCACCTCTTTTATGACAGAAATTTTCATATCTTTGTTTTAAAATGTCTTTCTTGTTCTCTTTTACCTCATCTGTTCCCTCATACATTTCAATAAGTGCTTTCCAAAGATCATGTGCAGTTTTGCATCTCTTAAAGCCTATTAGTATGGAATTAGGAAGAGCTGCCTGGAGTGCCCACAAAGCTTTGTAGTCACATTCACAGGCCTTATGATCATCATCAGAATAATTCTCATACGCTTTGACAAGGTCAACAACAGGTTGAGTAGCAGATGGGGTGGTAATGACTTTTGGTCCATTGACAATGGAACCCCACATTTTGTGATCGGTATTTTTACAAAAAATTTCCATTCTGAGTTTCCATGTGTCAAAGTCATCAGGAGTGAAGGTTGGAGGTTTGTTAGTGCTGCCATTCCTTAGTTCACTCATTTTCAGAGATCAAGAATCAAAACAGTCTTATCCAAATCAAACAGTAACCCTTTTAACAAGAAAAGTTTTTAAATGAAAATGCAATTTTAAAAACTTATGAACTCAAGAGCCAAAGCTCTGATACCAATTGTAGAAACCGGGGTCGGTGAGCCAAGCCAAACCCCGATGGCACAGCGGAAGCGGATCGGTGACTTTGTGAGCTTCGTCTTTGTAGAACAAATATGAACACCCGGAAGAACATTACGGACCGGATCTTCTACTTGGGTGTTTGAGATGTGATGATGATGATGAGGATAAAATAGAAGTAGTGATAAACAAGATGAAGATAAGTGAAATCATATATGGAGTCGAATGATTACATGTTTACCTATCCCACACATGCTATAGGTTCATGAACAAGAGTTCATGAACCCACACAACTTCAAAGATACATGACTAAGCTCTCTCACTCATACATTCACTCATACTTGTCTTTCACATGAGAAAGACATATATATTAACCTAACTAAGACCAATGGCAAACTAGTAAATAACAAAACTAGAAGTGACATAAATAATACAACAATAAATAATAAAGTCACTAATGCCAAGTCTTCGGTTAATGAGAGTCTCGAGTCATGAACTTCACCGCATGTTGTGCAAACGGTCAAACGGTAAGTGGTACGTTGAGTTTCATCTATACAAATCTCGAACTCGTCGATCACGGAAATTCCCAACATGCTCTCTATTTTTTTATATATTAAATCTCATTATACTTGAATTGAACACATGAAGTCTGCATTGTTGTTTGTTTCGTTTTTTTATCATGTTCTAGATTATAGAAGAATCACATTTGTTTGAGTGGAGGTGACTTCTATAACTTTGTGTGTCATAGTTTAATATGTAGATTATGTGTTTCGATGAAATGTCTCATTAAGTTTTGTTGTAGCTATTTTTGTTTTTGTAAATGCTTAGGTCCAAAAATTTATATGGATACAGTTGTGTAAAATAGATTTTAAAACTCTAAATTATGTTTTTCTTTATGAGTTTTTTTATTAATGGAGTATACAACTTATAATTTATTCACTTTTGAAGTTTATGAGAAATGTAAAAGAAATGTGGACTTTCTGAAGGTCATGTTAATAGTTAGAAAAAAAACTTTATCTTTTACTTCGTATAATTCTTTTATATCACAACCTCGGGTATTTACCCGGATCACTGACTAGTTAATCAATATAAAAGAGAATTATCGAGTGATTATCTATTTTCTTAAATGGGTATATCCTTCAATCTGTTAGAAGTTTATATTTATGTTCAAGGGAACATTATGATGATAAACAAGGTGCCTTATAAATAAAAGATTCTTGGTACAAATCATGAATGATCAACTCGCGATGATTTCATTTTATAAATATTTCCATTACAATATATTCATCAAAATAGAGAGAACAATAAACCTTCATTACATATGATAATTTGCTTGCTATTTTCTTTACACATAAATTAATATAAACAAAAAAAAAAACGAAAAAAAAAAAGCCAAGCAATCGTCCATGCATGCAGCAGCACCTCTATGTTACATCCCTCTTGTACTTCTATTAACGTGTATCTTTCCATGCACATCCATAATCTACCCTCGTATAGTCATACATTTATACGTATATATATATATATATATAATATATATATATATATATATATATATATATACTAATAAAATCAACATATTTCTTTCAAATTCTCATCCAAATCAAAAGAGTCCTCAAAAAGAAATTCCGGCCATTTATTTGCACCAACTCCTCCCCCATCACCACCATAGCTAATGGTGCTGCTATTCTCTTGTGAAGTTGTATTATTGCCAACTGAAGTGTCCATCAATGAGGGGAGAGGATTCCACGTGGAAGATGATGATTTGTCACTCACAAGTCCCATCTGGCACAACCCCACAACTTCACCATCATCCTTGTTTTGCACATTCATGAAAGTGACTTGTTGTTGGAGTGGTTGAGAACCACCTAAAACACAAGTATTTTCCACAGGGAAAAAATTGGACATTTCCACCTTTTCTTGATCGAATTCTTTCGGGTAATTGTTCGAGAAATACGGGTTTGGTTCTTGATTAGTAGGCATCAAATTCGACATGTGTAAAGTGGTTGCTAATTCAGGATTATTAGCAATGAGAGTACTTGGGTGGTGCAGGAGGTTGAGGTATTGAAGATTGTTAGTTAATTGGGTGTGTTCAAGAAGCTCCTTTAGATTAGCTAGTGCGATTAGTTGTGGTAAGCAAGAAAGCAAGTCGGTTTTCGGTTGATGGGTCATCGGGTCAATACCCATTTGGATTAGCTTTTTCTTCAGATGAGTATTCCAGTAGTTTTTGATCTCGTTATCTGTACGCCCTGGTAAATGAGATGCTATTGAAGACCATCTTATGATCACACACAAAAGAAAAAATTAGAATCTTGGTAGTAGTTACAAAACAAATGCCAAAGAACAATTAATTTTGATTTGTTCTATATATTTTATTGATGTCAAACCACAAATAATCTATTAATTAACAAACATACTTACTAAAATCTCAATAAACACCAACTTCTCTTGAAAGGATGAGACGAGTATAAAGTTAACTTCTAAATCATGCATGAGATAAATAAAATCCCCCAAATTGATTCACATATTTACCAACCATAATTGTACTTTTCAAAAGGATAAAATAGTTTAAAAAATAAAAATGTTAAAAGGGGTAACCCTAAATATACAAAATATGGATTAGACTCATAAACTTTTGATAGGTAGGGGCCGTTTCAATGGTTTTATATATGAGAGAACCATTTGCCTAATATACTCTTAAAACTACAAAAATGGTTGTAAGCAATGAAAATAAAGATTGTACTACTTTAAATCAATAAATTTTCCTTTTACCTCCCAAATTTACCAATAAACAGTTAAACACCAAGTTCAGAATTTCAGAAAGAATCAAATGGCATGCAATGAGTGTCTTTGAGCATTTTCAAGAATCACGACATCAAATGCTTTTAGTCATCTTTAATGATTGCTTATTAGTGAATCTCATGCCAAAACTCACATGAAGAACCAGAAACAAAATTCTTCTGATGAGTTGAGATTTTGTAAGAATAGTTAATTAATTTAGTCTTTTTATTTTGTTTAATTTGTTCATAAAAGACTAAAATAATGAGTGATCGAATTGAAGATGAGGAACATCATATATGACATACTTGTTTCCAAGAATTGAGTGAAGATGAAGAATAGTGTTCTCTTCTTCATCCGAGAATTTTCCTCTCTTAATATCAGGTCTCAGATAGTTCGTCCATCTTAGTCTGCAACTCTTTCCGCATCTTCTCAGACCTTCAAATCAAGATTGTTATAACATAAATTCAGTTGTAGATAAGAGTATCATGACATCTAGACGCGTCTTTAACGTTAACTAATACGCGTCTTTAATTAAGATTATCTTGATATCTAAACGCGTCTCTAAGGTTTACATGTCTACAAGAATTGATACACACAAATATTATATACCTGCAAGTTTAGGAAGAGCTCTCCAACTTCCATGGCCATGTTTCTGAATGTAATCTATGAGTTTTTGATCTTCTTCTGGAGTCCAAGGACCCTTTTTGAGGTTGTTCTCATCACAACAAGGAGATCTTCCCATGTCTTTAGATGGTTTAGTTTTCTTGTTTTGGAAACATAAGAGGGTGATTTGGTGCTAAAGATATATATATGTATATATACACAAGGGCAGGCGTCTACCTTTCTTAGTTATGTACTCCCAAAGAAATCAAAACAATAAAATATATTAAAATCATTTTAAATATTTTTTCCGTACTTTGTATATAAGATAAATTATATATTCATTACTTAATTAATTATTTCTATTATTAAAACAAATAATGATGATATTTCACCAAGTGTTTTAAGACCGTCTTCAACACGGATTCTCATGCTACTTAGATTGTAGCCTAGTGATATGAAGTCCTATGTTTAAAATTTAGAAGTGATGTGTAATTTAGCCGTTAAAAAAAAATACGGGTTCTCATCTCCCTTCTGTAGCCATGTTAACAAGCACAAGCATGCGAAACATTCAGCGTTGGTCACCTCTATCCATTCCCGGAAATCACCTTCCGGGAATAAAGAAATACAATACAATTTTAAGGGAGTAAGATGTAATTATGAATACTAAACATTCAATTTTGAATAAATTATTGTCCTAACCCATTGGTATATCTGTTATAAACGAGACTAGAACCCTACATCTTAAAGGGAGCGTCATCACTAATGGCTTGTCATCGGACCCAACCCTCGTCGCAATCTTTTAATTTATAAAATCAAATTATTTTACCTACATTAATGTAAAAGAATTTTGTTCCTGTACACAACTAAAATACAAATAAATTTGACTATATAGTGATACGGTTAACCCAATTAATTAAAAATGATAGTGATTTCACTTCTGTAATTCTTAACAAGTGTTTTGTTACGGTACGCAAGTGAGATTGAAGTATATTTCACTGACAACACATACAAAGAAAATCAAATTCTAGAAATTTGAAGATTATAGACTTATAGTAAAATTATGGACTGAAAGTAATATATGACACAACTCAGTGATTAAACAAATATAAGTTTCACGCAAATTATTGAAGTCTTTTTCAAATTATAAATATGTATTAATTTATATTTTTTTAGAAACAAAGATGGAAATAATGAAGCAACTCTTATGAGAAGGAAGATTTAAAAAAAAAAGCATTACGTTTGTTGATTTTTTTTTCACAGGAATTTCTAGATTTTCAAAGTTTAATAAATATATCATAACCTTTACTTTATAGTTCTAGATTTTCAAAGTTTAATTAATATATCATAACCTTTACTTTATAGGTTTTGAAGTTTTAATCTTCTAAACCTTTAAATGTGAAATGAATTGAATCACTTGACCGATAAAAGATCATCGTTTTAAGGACATTAGGTTTGTCAAATATGGTTGATAAAATATAGTACGATTTTTTACCTTTATAATTAATTGTATGTTACACATGAAGTCATTGGAGTTTATGCTTAGATTTTAAGATGGTCCTTGAGCTATAGAAAATCTTTAATTCAGTCCCTATTTTAAGCTATAGTTTATCCAAATATGCTCTTATTGTCAAATTGGTAGTTAAGTTCTAGGTAGGTAGTAAGTTTGTAAAGGAAATTTGTTTATCATTTCTTCTTGATTTTAATATGCTTTTTGAGAAACTTTGGAAATATGATTTAAAATAGTTTGTATTATTAATCCATTCCTTCCATTTAATGATAGTGAGAAATACATATTGAACTTTTATTAGTATATCATATGTAGAGGTCTTCACTCTAATTCAAAATCGTATAAAACCTGAAAGATAGCGTACAACACGAAAGGGAAATACACACGACATCAAGTCGTCATGCCGGGAAGGCGGGCAACAAGCTGCGCCGCCAGTCCTTTTTAAATAGCAAAATCTAGACGTATAAATACAAAGTTCTTCATTCTAGAGGTTGCACTATTCCTGTGTATGACCCTTTGGATCTGCTTCAGTGTGGCCACCGCCTCCGAGTCAAGATGACCGAAAAAATCAAAGGCGAAGGGAACAAACACATGCTGGTTGTCAATACACGCCTTCTCGTGCTTGCTCACTTTCCCAGCAGCCGCTCTGGAAGTTGCCAAAACATTTTTTCAGCTCATTATTTGATCAGTTACATTCTTCCCTCTCAATTTTTTTATTTTGAGGCAAATGATTAAAAAACTTAATTTTATGATAAAAGTAATTAAAGGTAACTAGTGGGTTTACATCCACGCTTCCGGGTAGGAATTTCGTATGTGTACTATAGGTTTGACACAATCAGATTTTAAACAAAATCTACATATATAGCAACGGGTAAGGTTATAATACAAATTACTTTTTAAGTTAAAAGTGTGAGAAGTGGATGATGTGTTAGATATTAATGCATGGTATTGTTTTTTTATTATATTTTTTGTAAATATATAACACTATACATGGTTTTTTCCATTTTAAAATGTTACATATTTATCAAAATTAGAATTATAGGATAAGACAATGTATTAATATCCTAACACAATGTCTTTTTAAAAATTCGTAGTAAATGGTGTTTTGTGGTGTTTGGAATCCAATGTATGGTGTTTTCTATTTTAGGATTGTTATATGTTTGTCAAAAACACAATTAAAAGATAACACCATCCATTGATATCCAAACACCATGCACTTCTCACACTTCGATCTCACCAAAAACCTACTTTGTATTTTAACCCAACTCTATACCAAAGTAAATAAAAACAAGCATGGTTGGTTCTAATTAATCAACAAAACCTATATTGCATGTTGTAAAAAAAACTCTTTCAAAAACCTGGATCTTGACCCAACTCGGCTGAGATTGCGAACCGAGCCGTCACGTTAAGACTCTTACTTCGCTTCCGAAACGAACCAATTAATTTTCAAAGAAACCTAGGCGAAAATTCAAACTTACATGAATACGTCCACACAACGTTAAAAAAACTTTAGGAGAAAATATAGTCGATACAAAAAAAAATGTAAAAATAAATATAAAAAAATCTAATATTAAAGTAGACACAGAAAAATTAAACACAATAAAAGATATTCAAAAGAAAATACTAAAACCCAAAAAATATAAAATTTTTAATTTACTCTGGTGTGTGGTTCTCAAAAAACTTAGAAAATACTTTCAACAAATAATTACGAATAACCATTTTCTTTTTAAAACATATATAATACTAGGTTAGAGACCCATGTATTACATGAATTAGTTGAATAATAAATATAATAGACATTACATATTATGTATAATAATAAAATAATAAAAAGTTATTGTTTTAATTTGTAGACAATTCAAATATTTCTTTGCATATGACATTTTATGTTTTATTTGTAAGTTTATCATCTTATGCAAGATTAATGTAGTTTCACCCTGTATTTATTTATACTTAACTTTAGAAAATGCACATACAGTTGAGTATGGGCAAAACCGGTTATCTCAAGACAAACTAACGATGATATTGACCGTCACTGACTCTTATCTATTGGCATTATAAAACATAAACAAAAAATACCGATTTCCTTATAATTTGAAAGTAAACCTTTAGTCTAAATATGTTTAACCAGTTCAAATAATAAAAGTAAGATGTTCAATATTACTTACAATTATGATATCTACTTTTATAATATGATTGTCCATTGATATCCCTTGTAGATACTTTCATTACATAAACCACATTTGGTCAATATTTCTTAGTAGCATGACTGGAATGATAGTGTGGTGAATTCTCATCGAAATCCCTTGTAGATACTTTCATTATATAAACCACATTTGGTCAATATTTCTTAGTATCTACTTATATAATATGATTATCCATTGATATCCCTTGTAGATACTTTCATTACATAAACCACATTTGGTCAATATTTCTTAGTAGCATTTACCAAAAAAGTTGCGAATCATCGGCCCATTGTATTAAGACTTAATTTTGGAAATTTTGGTCCCATTCCTTTCAAGTTTTTCAGTTTTTGGATTTCTGAAGATGGTTATCAAGAGGTTGTTGAGAAGGCTTGGAATGATAGTGTGGTGAATTCTCATCTAAATCCTTTCATCCGGTTCAAAGAAAAATTGAAGTTTATTAAAAAGAATCTTAAGTTTGGAATGGTTACAGGTTGGAGAAAGAAATTGGTGCTAAAAAATGTATTAGACAAAATCTTGAGGAAATTGAAGTGTTAATGGAAGTTGGCTCGAATGTGGAGATGCTTAATAAGGATCGCCTTCGCCTTATTAGTGACTTGGGAAAATCGAGAGCAATAAAAATGATGAAATGCTTCAAAAAATCAAACATAAATGGTATTTAGAAGGTGATGAAAACTCCAAGTTTTATCATGCCACCATTAAAAAGAGAAGAAGGCAGTTAACGATTATGGGGATTAAGCATAATGGGGTTTGGGTGGAGTCGCCAAATGCAATTAAGGCCGTCTTCTACGAGTTACACTCTTCTCGATTCAGAAAATTTGAAGGTGCTTCTTTTTTTTGAGATCCGTTAAAATTCCCGTCTCTGGATATTGGTTCGGTTAATTTTTTGGAAGCAATTCCCACGGTTGGAGAGGTACGTAATGCTATTTGGGATTGCGGTAGTAGTAAAGCTCCGGGTCCAGATGGATTTTCTTTTGCTTTTATTAAAAATCATTGGCCTCTTTTCCAAGATGATATTATGTCTTTTGTGGGTGATTTTTTTGTTCATCATCACATTCCCAGGGGTTGCAATACGTCATTTATTACTTTAATCCCTAAAGTGGACAATCCTTGTTTGATTAAGGATTATCGGCCCATTAGCTTTTTAAATGTTCAATATAAAATCATAGCTAAGATCCTTACTAATCATCTCGCTAAGGTGGTGGGGAAAGTTGTTAGCCCGGTTCAATCGGCTTTTATTAGCGGTAGACAAATTTTGGATGGTCCGTTAATGCTCAATGAAGTTGTTAGTTGGTATAAAAAAAAAAGAAAAAGTTGATGGTTTTTAAAGTCGATTTCGAGAAAGCTTACGATTCCTTGGGATGGGACTTTCTTTATGCTATTTTGCGATTGATGAATTTTGGTGAGAGATGGATTGCAATGATTCGTGCTTGTCTTGAATCAGCTACTTCTTCGGTCCTTGTTAACGGTAGCCCGTTTAAAGCATTCAAGATTGAAAGAGGTTTACGTCAAGGTGATCATTTGTCTCATTTTCTTTTCATTGTGGCAATGGAAGGACTTAATATTATGTTAAATGATTTGGTATTGGCGAATAAATTGCTTCGGGCGAAGGTGGGTTGTAAGGAAATTTTGATTTCTCATTTGTTTTACGCGGATGATGTTATTTTGATGGATGAATGGTCTCAAGAGAATTTTGCGAACATGATGAGGCTTCTAAATTGTTTCTTTCTTGTTTCTGGGTTGCGGGTGAATATTACGAAATCTCAACTTTCTGGAGTGGGTATTAAGGATATCGATGTGGGGCGTATGGCCCGTTCGAAAGGTTGCTGCTCTGGTGCTCTTCCGTTTCGGTACCTTGGTGTTCGGGTTGGAGAAGGATGGGTTCGATTAAGGCTTGGGGTCCGATTATTAAGAAGTTTAAATCAAAATTGGCTACTTGGAAGGCGAACCTTTTATCGATTGGTGGAAGGATGTCTCTGATCTCATCGGTTTTAGGTTCGGTCTCTACCTATTATCTTTCTATTTTTATGCTTCCGGTTAAGATTAGTAAGATTCTTGAAGGCTTAAGGGCTAAATTCTTTTGGAGGGGGAGGGGGGGGGGGCGATAATCGGAAAAACATCCATTGGGTTAGATGGGAACTTATTTTGGCCTACAAAGAAAAAGGTGGTTTGGGTATTGGTAGTCTGATGTCTTTAAATCAGGCTCTTTTGTTAAAATGGAGATGACGTTTTTTAATTGTCAAGATCTAATGTGGGTGAAAGTTATCGACTCTATTTATTCTGAAGATGCTTTTAACAATAAGATTGCGAGGAAAGGTGACGGGGTTTGGAATAGAATTGTTAAAGTGTTTCATAATTTACATGACAAAAATGTGGTTCCTTTAAGTGGTATGAAGAAGGTAGTAGTTAGGGGTGACAATATCCATGTTTTGGAAGGACAGTTGGGTAGACGATGAACCACTTTCCTCTATCTTTCCGAGGTTGTTTGCTCTTGAAAATAACAAAGGGTGTAAAGTGTCGGATCGTAGAGGCGCGGAGCGGTGGAGTTGGGATTGGAGGCGTGATATCAGAGGTGGGGTCGAAGAGTTGCAATTACAAAGACTCTTGATGATGCTTAATTCGAAGAGTTGGGGTAACGATATTGATTCTTGGAAGTGGGATTTTCAAGGTCAAGATGACTATATGGTAAAATGGGTTAGGAAATCAATCCAAAGACAATTTTTACCATGTGTTGAATGGTGTACCAGGTGGAATGCAAGTGTCCCAAAGAAAGTGAACATTTTCATGTGGCGGGTTTTTTTTGGATCGCTTACCTACAAGAATTAATTTATGTGAAAAAGGTTTGGTGATTCCGTTTCTCTCCTGTCCTCTATGCGATTCTGAGCTGGAATCGGTGCATCATTTGTTTGGTTTGTGTGTGGAAACGAGGAAGATTTGGAAGTCGATTTCCAGTTGGCTAGCGCTTCCCGGACCGGAAGTGTTGCATCCACGTGATTTGTATTCATGGCTCGATGAGTGCAGACTTTCGAGGAAACGTGAGCGTCTAGTTGAAGGGATTATGTTTTGCGCTTGGTGGGTTATTTGGAAAGAACGGAATGAGATAGTTCATAAGCGGGATGACTTAAAGACACGTTTCATGTTTGATTCGATCCTTCAGTTCTCATATCAATGTGTCAAAACTATGAACTATTGAAGATCAAACCAGAGTACACAGCAGAATTGTACAAGAACAAGATCTATAACAAACTATAAATCTGAACAACAACGAATCATCAACTGATGATAACAAAAACTCTCTACGCTAACATATACAGACGCTACAACCTATTCTATGACTAGATTCATCTGCTGAAGATGAATCATCAAGAACAACACGATCAGCGACTGAAGAAAGCAGAGAGATGAAGAACTCTCGAGAGAACCGGAGAGAGAACTGGAGGTGTTAGGGTTTGCTCACATGACCCTAAACACCGAAAGCGAGCTTTATATATGACCACACCTGGAGCTCCTGATTGCAACCCATAACCCGAGTCCAGCAGCAACAACTCTGAGCCCAGCTTCCAAATACAAGCCCAAACATCACAGCTACAGGTCCATGAGTCCAATGGCTCATGGACACCTACAAAAACCCAACACAAACCAATAAAACTGCACATTTTTAAATAAATGAAACTAAAACATTAATATTTAATGTAATACTTTCAACACCCCCCCCCCCCCTCAGGTTTATTGGCAAAAATGTCAACTAAATTCAGCTGATGACACATAGCTTTATGTTGTTGAACACCCAAACCTTTTGTAAACAAATCTGCTAATTGCAACTTTGATTGAATACCAACCGGCTTTATACAACCTTTTAAAATTTGGTCTCTTAAGAAATACAAATCAAGTTCAAAATGCTTTGTTTTGTCATGAAACACAGGATTTGAGGAAATGGATATAGCAGCAGTATTGTCACAAAAAATAGAAACAGGTAAATTCACAGCAATATTTAATTCACTCAACAAGTTTATAACCCACATAGTCTCACATGTTCCAGCACACATGGACCTATATTCGGCCTCAGCTGTAGACCTAGAAATATTAGACTGTTTCTTGCTTTTCCAAGAAATCAAGGATTTGCCAAGAAAGACACAAAAACCTGTTACCGACTTCCTGGTTTGCAAACACTTGGCCCAGTCAGAATCAGTATAGACTTTTATATCATTTAAGGACTCAGGATTAATAAGAATTCCTGTACCAGGAGAACTCTTTAGATACCTAAGAAGTCTTAAGGCAATTTGAAGATGACCATCAGTTGGCTTATGCATAAATTGACTCAAAAAGTGCACAGAATACGAAATGTCAGGTCTTGTATAGGACAAATAGATCAATTTACCTACAAGTTTTTGATATCCTTTATGTTTGATAAAACAGAACTATTCTTATCACATAAACTGGTTAGAACATAATTCAACTCAATAGGACAATTGACAGGCTTACAACCAGTTAGACCATATTCAGCAAGAAGTTCAAGACAATATTTTCTTTGAGATAGACATAAACCCTTTTCTGAATCAATAACTTCAATCCCTAGAAAGTATTTCAATTTACCAGGATCTTTAATTTTAAACCTAGTTTTAAAAAACAGTTTAACATTCTCTATTTCTTTTATATTGTTTCCTGTAATTACTATATCATCCACATAGACAAGTAACACAACAAAAACACTATTTGAAGATAAAATGAACAAAGAATGATCACACTTACTTTGAACAAATTTAAGATCATACAAGACACTTAGTAACTTTTCATACCACATCCTAGGGGCCTGTTTCAGCCCATATAAAGACCTATTTAACTTACACACTTTTGACTCATCTTTAGAAAAATATCCTTGAGGTAAACTCATGTATACATCTTCATGCAAATCACCATATAGAAAGTATCAAGTTAATACAAGGGCCATTTATTATAAACAGCGATGGACAACACACACCTGACAGTAACCATTTTCACCACAGGTGAGAATGTCTCATCAAAATCAATGCCTTCTCTCTGACTATATCCCTTAGCAACTAGCCTAGCTTTGTACCTCTTAATTTCTCCTGTAGATTTATACTTAATCTTATAAATCCATTTGCAGCCTATAGGTTTTCTGTTACTAGGTAAGTCAACTAAAGTCCATGTGTTATTTCTATTAAGAGCCTCAATCTCATCATTCATAGCTGCAATCCAGTTTGGATCTTTAGCAGCTTCAAAATAATTCCTAGGTTCTATACTTTTATTTAGACTAGTGGCAAAACATTTGTTTTCAGCAGAAAGATTTGAATAGTTGACAACTTTTTCAAGACCATATTCAACTTTCCCTTCAACAACAAAATCTTGTAAATTCTTTAGAAAAACCAGAACCCTACTAGACCTTCTAAGAGAGACAGATGGTGTTTGTGAGCTTTGGGAAGTCTCACACCCCTCAGAATTTGAAACTGTTTGATCAGGACTTGAAACTGTACAATCAGGTACAGTTTCTGTTACAGTTTGTGGAGGATTTTCATATCCATCATCACCCTCAGTCCTACCAGGAGATGTGTCTGAGCTACTGGGTTGAACAGTATTACCATTCTTCCCTGCCCCCCCCCCTGCAGTAGACCCAGGCACAACCCTTGGTGACTGAGGTCCATGATGAGGATGATCAGGAGGGACAATCTCATCATTGGGACCACTGTCACCCTTAGATTTTTAAAAATCCACATTCTCATACAAGTCAAAAAAGTTCAAACAATCATTTTCAGTAACTAAAGATTCATCAGAAAGAACAGTCTCACTGGTAGTTTTAAAAGGAAAGAATGACTCATAAAACATGACATCCATGGAAAAAATGACCAACTTATTGTCAAGGCTCCACAACTTATAACCCTTTTTAGTATTAGAATAGCCTATTAAAACACATTTTTCAGCATGAGACCCAAACTTGTTTGAATTATTCAAGACAGTACTAAAACACAGACATCCAAAAACTCTAAGGTGACTAAGTGAAGGTTTGAATCCAAAAACACATTCATAGGGAGTCTTGCCACCTAAAACAGAAGAGGGAGTTCTGTTAATCAAATATGCAGCAGTTAAGATACACTCACTCCAAAACCTAAGGGGTAACCTACTCTGAAATAATAAGGCTCTAGCAACATTTAACAGGTGCCTATGCTTTCTCTCAACAATACCATTTTATTGAGGTGTATAGGCACATGTTGTTTGGTGAATAATACCTTTAACATTGCAAAATTCAGTGAAGGACCTATTAACAAACTCTGTTCCATTGTCACTTCTAAAAATTTTGACTTTCTTTTAAAACTGTGTTTCAATCAAACTACAAAACAGTTTAATATTTGAAAAAACTTCATCTTTATGCTTTAAAAGAAACACCCAAACAGCCCTTGAAAAATCATCAACCACAGTTAGAAAGTATTTGTACCCTTCTTTACTTTGAGTTCTATAAGGGCCCCAAACATCGAGATGAACCAGCTCCCCCAAATGTTTGCTTTTATGATCACTTAAGGGAAAGGGTTCTCTATGCTGTTTGGCCATATGACACACTTCACAAGGACCAGAATGTTCTTTAATTCCAATTTTATAATGAAGATCTAGCACTTAAAAGGCAAACATAGGGAAAACCACCTATTTAAAAAAGGTTTGTCACTGATTAAGGAAAATCTCTATAAACACTTAGGTGTTTAGCAACTCAGCTCAGTTTAAGAAAATTTTAAACACAGATGGTAGGATAGTTCAAAATCAATGAAGGATACTTCAAAATCAATATACACAAATGAAGCAGCAGCAAACACAAACAACATAATACAAGCAGCAGCACCCTAATACAAGCAGCATAATACATACCTGCTGATTTAAAGATGAACTTGAGATGAACTTCAAAATCTCCCTTAACACAAATGAAGACACAATTATCATTAGTACAATTCTTATAAGATTAGCAGTAGTAGCAAAAATCAAAAATAGAAAAAATCAAATCCAATTACTAGAAGCATAAGATTGCAATTGATAGCTCATGGATTTCTGAAAGAGTTGTCGTGAATATATAGCCTTCAACATAGGCTCAATCCTCGTCAAAACCTAGAAATTGAGATCAATCCGCGTGAATGCATAGCGATGAACCGTAGGATTATCGATCTAATTGACTGGAAACCGTTCGATTTGTGCTTCTTCAACATCACTGGGAAACATGGCTGGATTAAGGTACTGTGTAAAAGCAACGGGAGAAAGAAGGGTGGGAGCCTTACCGGATTTGTGGATTTTCAGGAGCGGGAACCGTAATTTTCTTGATTTGGGCGGGATTGGGCGGTATATTCTTGCGGATCGAATCCATGCTCTGATGTACGCCTTCTAAGAGGTTCGATCTCAAACCGGTTTTCAACAACAATTTTAAGATTTTGTGCTTAAAGCACTTGTACACTATGCTTTGAAACTTGTAAAATTCTAAAAAATTCAACACATAAATTTTCTCTCTCCAATATATATATTAAGATAGTATATATATATATATATATATATATATATATATATATATATATATATATGTAAAAGATCCGTGTAGACCCCTTATTTTTTGTAGACCCCGTAGACCCCTTATAAAACTCATTAAAACTCACTAAAAATAAAACTCAGTTCTGTTAATTTAGTTTTTTTTTTAATTTGCGATAAGCTTTTAAGAACAAAAAAAAAACAATTAAAAAAAAAGAAAAACGAAAAACATTAAAAATTGAACATTTTAAGACAATGAGTTTTAAAAATCAATGAGTTTAAAACTTAATAAACTCAATAAAACTCAGTGTTGCGTTTAAAACTCATTATTTTAAAACTCATTGTCTTAAAATGTTCGATTTTTAATGTTTTTTGTTTTTTTTAATTTATTTATTTATTTTTTTGGTTCTTAAAAGCTTATCGTAATAAAAAAACCAAATTTACAACACTGAGTTTTATTTTTATTGAGTTTTATAGGGGTCTACGGGGTCTATAAATTTAAGGGGTCTACACGGAACCCTTCCCATATATATATATATATATATATATATATATATATATATATATATATATATAGGGTTAGGATCTTGCGAAAACACATCTTTTTGTGAAAACTGCGAAAACACATATTAAAACTCACGTAACTTTTTCATACGTTAACGATTTTTTATAAAATTTGCGCCAAAAGTCTTAGAATTACGTTATCTTTAAATCTGGAGCAAAATATTAAAAAAAAAAACTGAACGTTTTTTCCCGTGTGATGCACATGTGCATCATATAATTAAAAAAAGTTATAAAATGCTGTTTTTTTCTTTAAATCTAAACATAACACAACTATAAGATTTAGGGTGCAATTTCTTTTTAAACTATTAATGTATATCACATGTATGAGCGTTTTTTTTGTATGATGCACATGTGCACCATTCAATAAAAACGCAAAAAAATAATGAAAATATATGACATATGGTGCGACTAAGAAAAAAAAATATTAACTCATACTAAAAGTATGAGTTTTTTTTGTGATGCACATGTGCACCACACAAAAAAAATATTTAAAAAAATAAAAAAAGCATTAAGTTTTTTAAACTTTTATAGGATTAAATATAATATAATTTTAAGACTTTTGGTGCAAATTTTTTTAAAAAATATTAACGTATGAAAAAGTTATGTAGGTTTTAAGATTGTTTACGCAGTTCTCACAAAAAAAGGTGTTTTCGCAGGATCCTTTATATATATATATATATATATATATATATATATATATATATATATATATACATATATATATAGGGTTAGGATCATGCGAAAACACATATATTGCGAAAACGTGAAAACGCGAAAACACATATTAAAACCTCTATAACTTCTTCATACGTTAATATATTTTTTCTAAAATTTGCACCCAAAGTATTTGAATTATATTATCTTTAATTCTGGAAAAAAATTTAAAAAATTAATATTTCATTTTTTTGTGCGATGCACATGTGCAGCACAAAAAACCCCATACTTTTGGTATATGTTAATATATTTTTTTCTTAGTCGCACCATATATCTTATATTTCTGTTATGTTTTCGTACATTTTTAATGATGCACATATGCAGCACACCAAAAAAATCTCATATGTGTGGTATACATAAATATTTCAAAAAATAAATTACACCCTAAATCTTATAGTGTGTTATCTTTAGGTCCAAAGAAAAAAAATAGCATTTTATAATTTTTTTAATTCTATGTTGCACATGTGCACTATGTAGCATTATCATTAGTTTCATAAATGTTTTAGTGTTTTTTTATAAGTTTTTAACATAAGAAATGTTTTTTTCGCATGATAACTCGTCTTTGTGCAGTACTAATGATAATGATGCACATGTGCAGCACACGAAAAAACACGAAACGTTAACTTATTTTTTTCCAAGAATTAAAGATAACATAATTATAAGACTTTTGGTGCAAATTTCATGAAAAAACAGTAACGTATGAATAAGTTATGTATGTTTTAATATTTGTTTTCATGTTTTCTCAATAAAATGTGTTTTCGCATTATCCTTACCCTATATATATGTATATATATAATCAAACATTTATAACCATAAAACACAATTCACATAAACTTAAGTTTGAATGATTTGGTCTCCACAATTTAAAGGTGAAAGTCAAAATTAAATAATTAAAACCTTATCTCCTCCAAAATTAGATGTAAATGAGATTTAGGCGTGTACATCGGTTCGGTTTTCGGTTAATTTGGTTAATTCCGTTTTGAAAATTTTTAAAGTCTATCCGTAAACCGAACCGAATCGAAATAATTGAAACTCAAACCAAACCGAAACCGATCCATATGCAATTCGGTTCGGTTTGGTTGAAAACCGAATTAACCATAGTATCCAAATTCAACCAAATATCATTTTACACCTTTTTAAACCAAGTGTATCCAAATCCAAATCCAAATTTAATCAACTATTAACCAAGATATCAAATTCAACTAAATCATAAACCAAGTGTTTGTAGACTAAAAGAAACAAGGTCAAAATCATAAACCAAATGTTTGTAGGCTAAAAATCATAAACCAAGTGTTTGCCCAAAATCATAAGCCAAATGATTGAGTCTATGAAGATGAATAGATGATGGTCGGACTCGGATAGAGGCACGATGGAGGGCTGGAGGGACGAAATCGACCGGAGTGATGGAGGGACGGACTCGACAGGAGTGCTGGAGGGACGAACTCGAGAGGAAGAATGGAGGACGAAGTGACGAACTTCCAGAGTTCCAGGATTGAAGATGGTCGATGACTCGATGGAGGCATGATGGCGGAGGCTGGTTGATTAGCAGAAGGCGACAAGGCGTGTTTCAAGTTGAATATTAGGGTTAATGTTTTAAATGATATATATAAATAGGAAAATTGGCATATATTAATCCCAGTTATCACTTATTGGCCGATAATAATCCCAGTTATGGGTTTTCCCCACAATAATCCCAGTTATTAACATGTTGACCGGTATTGATCCGCCGTTAAGTTGTGACTAACGGTGTTAAAGTTTTGCTGACTGTACAAGACACGTAGGATCCTAGATGGAATTATAGCTAAAAAACTTTTAATGAAATAAAAAAAATACATAAATAAAGCCTAACAAAGATACGTAAAAGTCAGCCCCCAATTCCACAAATCTTAATTAATTATCATCCCCGCTTGCGATCATCTCCGCCTCCGACGTCTATCGCCGGTGCTCCGCCACCGACGTCTATCGCCGGGCTCCGCCTCCGACGTCTATCGCTGATGCTCCGCCACCGATTTTTATCGCTGGTGCTCCGCCTCCGACGTCTATCGCCGGTGCTCCGCTTCCGACGTCGAGCTCTAATCCCCCATCAGGTACTCCTCCTCCCACCCCCCCCCCCCCTCATTTCTCTTAATTCAGCCTCCTTTGAGGGCTTAATAGCGAATCTGATGTCCCCATCTTAATTCAGCCTCTTTTACTCTTAATTGCTACTATTTAACCTAATTCCAATCTATAGTTTTTGTTCTTTCTATATACTGATTTCAATTGTACAGGATGATCATGTTTTTGGTGAGGAGGACGAGAATATTGATTATAACACAGAGGACGAACTTGGAATCCAGAACATAGTCCCATCATCTTATTCAACTTTAGTAACTAGGGATGCTGAAGCGATTGTTAGCAATTATGAGGTAAGTTTCTAGGTTAATCATAAATTTATAGGTGACACAAGTTTATAATTTTACTATATTTGAAGTTAAGTTCTTATTCAAAATTGATTTCTCTTTTTTTTCAGCAAGTTCGTCAGCAGGTCCTTCAAACTTCAATCTAGTTAAGCATTTCTTAGAAATGAGGTTCTCTGAGAATTTGGTTATAAAAGCGATTAAAGAAGATGGTATATGATATGATTACTCACTTTTAAGAACAGGTACATTGGTGAAAGGATGCCTTATAACTTTGTTATTTCATATGTGTAGTGGAAGGTGACACAAATCATAATAGAAACACTGCTTACACTCTCAGTGAGTGAAAATCTCACTTTCTTATATTATTGTATTTGTTCATATAATCTACACATACATATGAGCATTATGTTCGGTGTGCGAATTTGTAGTAACCTAATTCATATTTGAATTTGTTATTGTAGGGATGCGGACTATAGGGATGGTATGACCCTCCAACGTTTGAAAGATCTAAAAGAATCATACCCGGTTTGAATGTCAAACAATGAACTTGAACACCAAGTTCGAAAGCTTCAAGATTCGATGAACAAAAGTAAACAAATTAAGCTTGAAGATTAGGTAAAGGAAAGTACGGAGGGGACCAAAAAGTTGAGAAGATTGTTAATTTATAGTTGGTTGGTTTTTTTTTTTGTTATTTATTGATGTAGATTTGACTCATAGTTTGAATTCTTGTATGTTTTGAAGCTTTAGTGAAATGGAAAAGTGTTGGTAATGTGTATATGTTGTTTTGAATCATTTACTCAAAAAAGTAGTGTTTGCAACCATATTTGTTTGAAGGACAGTTTGGCACTTTAAAAAGTCAAACAAACCAATTGTCATATAATGTCTATTTTTGCTTGTGCTGTGATGAATCTGACTTAAAAAGAACATATACAACTATGCAGAGAGGCTAACTTGTATTATAGAAAAGAACGTATGCAATTGAACTCATCCACCTGATTAACAACTTGTAATTATATACCAACTTGTATTATGACAGTTTGACTAATTAAAAGTCAAACTAACTATATAATTTACAATAACCAAATTGGAAGGACAGTTTGACTAACCAAAAGTCAAACTAACCATATAATTTACAAGAACCAAATAGGAACCACAGTTTGACTAATTAAAAGTCAAACTAACCATATAATTTACAAGAACCAAATAGGAACCACAGTTTGACTAATTAAAAGTCAAACTAACCATATAATTTACAAGAACCAAATAGGAATCACAGTTTGACTAATTAAAAGTCAAACTAACCATATAATTTACAAGAACCAAATAGGAACCACAGTTTGACTAATTAAAAGTCAAACTAACCATTTACTAAACAAAATAACAAAGTCAAACATAAGTTAACATAAATCATGGTAGTTCAACAATTGATTGTGTCTTCTTCGGCCTCCCTCTCTTCCTTTTTGGTTGGCTAACTGGTGCAGTTTCAACTTGTGTCCCCTTCCTACTAGCTTGAGCTTGCCTTCCCCTCTTCTTTGTTGGTTTAACAGGTGCTTCAACCGGTTTATCTTTTAGTGGACACTTCCTCTTGTTATGTGCCTTGCTCTTGCAGATACTACAAGCTTTTAACTGTCCATGCTTGCTTAACTTTCCAGGCTTCTTAGGATCTTCATGTGGATCCTTCTTTCTATTTTTCTTTGGCCTTCCTGGTTGTACTTTGATAGGTGGTGGGTCTAATGGATGATCAACTCTTGGCCAGAATTTCTCAGAGGGCAATGGTGGAATAGTTAACTCATATGCTTTCATATACATCTCCTTTGTGTAATACTCATGCACAAACTCTTCAGCATTCCTACCTAAGAATTCAGCCAATGCACACACATGGTAACATGGAAGACCAGTTAACTGCCATTTCCTACATGTGCAGGTTTTAGCCACTATATCCACACAAACATCATCCAAGGCCGTCACTTGGAACAAAGTAGGGCTTGATGGTAATATTTCACATTTGTATGCCCTGCTTTTATCTTTTTCTAGTTTTTCTTGTATCCTTGGACACAAAATGACATCCTTATTTGTCATTTCCATATTCATCTTTGTCAATCTAGTCATCATTGCTACTCTAATGTCCTCCAACATGTAGATTATATGCTTTGATCTTGACCTGATGATAAAACCATTGAATGTTTCTGCCATGTTGTTGACTATAACATCACTCTTGGTTTCGGTTTTGAGATAACATCTACAAAAGACCCTTGGATCTTGTTTAATGAAAGCATCTACTACCTTAGTTGATAACACCTTCATCTCATCAATTGCCTTCAGATAATCAGCCTCACAATAAGATCTAGCAGCTTGCCAAAACAATGCCTTTAGTTCATCACCCTTATGTTTCTTATGCCAGTTAGCATAAATGTGCCTTGCACAATTTCTGTGCTCAGCATTGCTCCTTTGAGATGCTACTGCATTTAGTAATCCCTGTTGCAAACAGAACAGAACATAATAAGGTCAATTAAGGTTTAAACAATATAAAACAAAGTAGTAATTGCATACCTTCTGTTGGTCAGAGATTAAAGTCCAGCCTTTACCTTCATCTGTTACTTCCAAACACTCCTTTAACTCTGTCATAAACCATGTCCAACTAAGTATTGTTTCTCCTTCAACTACTGCCCATGCAACGGGGTACATTTGACCATTTGCATCCCTGCCTATTGCTGCTAATAATATGCCTCCAAGGAAGGTTTTCAGAAAGCAGCCATCCAAACACAACAGTTTCCTACAACCAGCTAAGAACCCTTTCTTCACACCATCAAAACAAACAAAAATCCTATAAAAAACATCTATGTCTGAGCTATAGTCACCATGGAACTGAGGTGGGACCGTAACAAGCTCAAATGTAGATGTAGGATTAGCATCAGTCAAAGCCTTTAGGTATGATCCTATTTTACTATAATGCTCCTTCATTGAGCCATGCAACTTTCTATGAGCACATTGTTTTGCCTTGTAGGCAAACCATTTAGTAACCAATACCTTGAATGCTACCTTTATTTATTTCTTTTGCTGGCCAATGTGGTTTAGCCTTAAACACATCCAAGAACTGAGTAGCTACAAATTCAGCAGTTAGTTTCCTATTTTTAGCCATGTTCCTCTGACAATTATGTTTGTTTATAGCAGATTTAACCATATAACAACTCTTCTTCTCATTAAAGGAGCAATGCACCTTAAATGGACACCCTTTTGCACAACTATAATGTAACACCCCAAAATTCATAGATACATGATATATATATTAAATACGTGTTTATATTATAAATACGTGAGCTTGATTGATAAATACGGTAAGACTATACATTAGATAAGTTGCATGTGCTAGAATTACGTGTTTTATAGCTAACGTGATGAAATATGCATGGACGGATGTGTTAAACGTTAACGAAAGTAAAATATGAGATGGATATATGTTTATATGAATAACATAATGAGACATGTGTGAATTGATGGATATATACGTATGAATACGTGTGTTAATAGTTAACGGGAAAGTAAAAGGACTAAAAGTGTAATTATTGTAAAGTTATAAACGTATACGGATATTATACGTATCTATGATTATTATAAGTATCCCGAGGCTTTGAATATAGTAAAAATATATCCTAATATGATTTATAAGGTGAAATGATAAGTATTGTAGAGTTTGAGGGGCTAAAACGTAATTTAGCAATTAATAAAGAAAATATATTTATGTATATATATGTTATCGTACGAATCCCGAGCCTTAGAAACCTTATAAATTGTTAGAAATATGTCCCTTAATGTTTTGGTACATAAAATGATAAAAGGTTAGAAGTTTAGGGGCTAGAAATGCATTAAAACAAAGTAGAAGGGCTAATATGTTAAAAACCTGGCCGGAAAACCAGTGGCTCGCGTATCGCGAGCCACACCAAGTAGTCCTGCGCGATACGCGAGGAACCCATGTCTGCAGAAAGTGTTCCAGGTCCGTTTTTAGCCACGTTCATCGACTTGGAGTGCAAGAATTGATCACTTACGCGTCTGATTTCGACCAAGAGTCACCATGGGACGTGTTAGCAGCCTAAGACGCACCCTCTAGTATAAATAGCAGCCCCGAATCCTCAGAATAACTCGCCAATTTCGTGATTTATAACCCAAAAACCCCATTTCAGAACCAGAAACTTCGTCGGAGCAATACGAGCAATCGGAGAGGAGTTAGAAGCCGAAATTCTGCAGTCACCCCTTATTTGGTATGCTTAACAATAACCTCTTTCAGTTTTGGCTAATTCGATCTCTAAGTATGCTTTCTAAAAATGATGTAAAATTAGGGTTCTAGAGGTTATTCTGCTCAAATCGGGTGATCGGGTGGGAATTAGGGTCTGAATTTTTGTAGGTAATCCTAATTTAATATGTTTTAAGAAAGCCCTAAGTTTATTTCACAATTGGAAAAGGTTTGGTGAAGGTTTTGTTAACGGGTCAAAATTAGGGTTTTCATAACGTTACTCTGCCCAAATTGAGCAAACGGTTTTGAATTAAGCTTTGCTATTTTAAAGGATATTATAAAATATTATAATGGATGATACACTAATTTGGTTTGAAAAGAAAATGAGTTTTGATAAAGAAACGAGAAATATATGATATTAGGGTTTTGAATTATGATTATTTAATATAAAATAATCTGGAGGGTATGGGTACTTTAATTTTGGTATGGAACTATGTTTATATATATAATAAGTATATATGAGGTTAAAATGGATAAATAATAAAGTATTAAAGATACCGAGTAAATCGGATATTAGAGGTTCGCGCGGACCGGAAGGGTAGACACCTGTACATTGGGGTTTCTGGCAATAGCGGGGGTGTCGCCATCCCATCTGGGCAATGGCATCCCAACACTGGGCGATCCCGGAGTGAGTGTCTACTTATAGGAATGCGCGTCTTCATAATTATCAATAAAAAGAAGATAATATACCTATAGGGGTATTCTGGTCATTTTGACCTTAAAAGAAGTAAACCTTAATAATTAGATATTATTAAGATAATATAAGAGATAAATAAACATAGGATATGTTTATAATGTTAAACCTTGCGTTAATGCCATACGATACGCGAATTAGGTTAACCGAAGGATTCTGTCGGAGGTTCTGTCCGAGTATAACGAGTAAAGAGATAAGGTGAGTTCTGCGAGCCCACTTTTAAATGTTTTAAACGCTTTAATATTTTCGGGCTGATATACATACAATGTTCAACTGTTTACTTAAAAAGTATTTGAGTTAAATGCTTTTATCTGAAAGTTTGATTATCGTAACTGAGGAATTGATGAACTGTTTGAAGTAATACGTGTTATGATATGAAGGTGCTTATGAATCATTATACGTGTTAGTATTGTATATGAAATGATGATAATAGAATAATGCATATGAAATGATTATTAGAGTTATGTGCTATATTTGCTTTGAAACTAGGTATCCAAATGATAAGGGTTTGTTAATAAACGTACAAGTGAGAATGTATGATTATATGAGAACAGGTGATGCATTTTCTATATTATTATGTGGTGGATACGCCGCTGGTACATCCTATATACAAGCATGGTAGTATAGTTACCCGATATACCAAAAGTGTGGAGGATACGCCGCTGGTACATCCTGTATACATACACCTAGGTAAATTGGGGGATGTTCAGTTGTTGCAGTATATGAGTACATTATCATGTTTATTAGCACACCTGAGTCATTTAAATATCTAACTAGGGGCGGGTAGTAGTACTGTGGTGGTTAAGGAAATGTTCAATAGAATGGAACGTCTAAAGAGGGTCAAGGTTACGTGAACGGTTGTCGTTGCTGAATGGTTGGGGGCTTCCAGATGAAGTTACCTGAGCAGTCTTCGAGACCGGGAAGGTATAGAAAAAGTAGGATGGTTGTCGTTGCTGAATGGTTGGGGGCTTCCAGATGAGGTCACCTGAGCAGTCTTCGAGACCGGGAAGGTATAGAAGAAATGAAACGGTTGTCGGTACTGAGGTTGGGGGCTTCCGATAAAGTCACCTGAGCAGTATTCGAGACCAGAAGGTATAGAGGTGTATGGAATTCAGGCCATAGGAGTTAAAGGTTATTGAGGTAGATGTTTCCTAGAGAAACGTGTATGGTTATGATGTTATGTTATGTATGACTTGTTATGTGTTATACTTGATAAATGTTGTAAAAAGGGATTTTGCAGGTTCAAAGGTTTTAACCTCACGAACGAGGTAATGTTTTTAAAATGTAGAACTCACCAGCGTAAGCTGACCTTTTCCCAAAACCATATGTATGTCAGGTTTAGGAGAGACGTCTGGAAGCAAGGGCGGAGCCCTCGCGATAAGAGACTGATCGGGCAAGCTATTAGAGAAGCGGTTGAAAGTGCTGGCTAGTTGTAGATAAATAAAGACGGATATAGTTAGTCGCTAGATAGATAGATTGTAAATTATCTCAGTTACTTTACGTACTTGGCTTTATATAAATAAAAGTTTTAAATTTTCCGCTGCTTATCTCTGTTGTGCCACGTGTTCATGAGTAAATCCGATGAGTGACCCCTCGTGGTGCCAAGTCTGGGAGTGGGCGTCACATATAACCAAGTCTACCATGTCTATTTTTGTGACTAACAGAAATGTAAAGATTTCTACCTGTTGCAACAACATACTTCCTTACAGCGACCTTGAAAGCATCCCTGGTAGGGAACCTCGTTCCAACAACCCAAATCCACTTAGACCAATCAGTATCTTCACCTACAACTGGAACATGTAACTTATTCTTCTTACCTAGAATGTCATCATCTTCACTCTCCCCAGGTGAGTTCACTTCAGCATCAGAATTCTCATAGCTACTGTCAACACCTTCTTGAACAACAATTGAGTTGAATTCTTCACGTGTATGTTGGCCCAAATTCTCAATCAACTTTTTCTTTATTAACTGATCTTCTTTGTTTACCTCTACTATACTACACACAAATTTTCTCCATTCCTCATCCTCCGTGTCTGACTCTGAACAAACTAGATCATCCCTCTCAGATTCCTCATCAGATGAATCATATCTATCAGATTCCTCTTCATTCTCGTATGTATCATCTTCAGATTGAGGCTCAACTACAGTTAAAGAAGTATGGATGGATGGTGGATTCTGCTGCTTACCTTCAATATGGGCTTTATTGTGGGCTGCTGGTAGAGTCGGTTGGGTTGTTATAGTGGCAGGTTGGGCTTCAACATAAAGTGAGCAAATGTGTTTGATATCATCACCCAAATCGCTCAACATATTCATCACATCACTATCATTCTTCAACTCAACCAAACCAACTTCAAGTGGCTTACCGGGAAGCAAGTAAAACATGCGAAATTCTTTGTTTGTATACTTACCATACTCCGCCACATAATCAGTGAGCTCAAAGTATGAACATTTGTCAATCTCCACTTCAAACATATCACTTTCACCACCTAGATACTTCCACTTATTATTCCTTGCAATCTTACTCCCATGCCATACCTTAACAATAAGTTTGTCACACATACCTACTGTGAAACAAAAACAAAACATTACAATTGCAAATCAGGGCAAAATAAACATTGAATAAATTGTAAAAACATACCTTAACAACTAATGATTAAACAAGAATTGCAAAGTGAGATCACTTCTTGTAGGTCCGAGATCAAGCCTCTACACTTCTTTATTTTGATGATCGCAAGGTAGGGCTGCGATTTTTTTGTAGATGATCGATGGGTGATGATGCAAGGTGGGGCTGCGATTTTTCTTTGAGTATCGAATAATGATGAATCGCAAGTGGGGCTGCGATTTTTTTTTTGGTGATCGATGGGTGATGATGCAAGGTGGGGTTGCGAATTTTCTTTGAATATCGAATGATGATGAATCGTAGGTAATGATCGCAAGTGGGGCTGATAATTGATTAAGATCTGTGGAATTGGGGGCTGACTTTTACGTATCTTTGTTAGGCTTTATTTATGTAAAAAAAAATTTCATTAAAAGTTTTTTAGCTATAATTCCACCTAGGATCCTACGTGGCTTGTACAGTCAGCAAATCTTTAACACCGTTAGTCACAACTTAACGGCGGATCAATACCGGTCAACATGTTAATAACTGGGATTATTGTGAGGAAAAACCATAACTGGGATTATTATCGGCCAATAAGTGATAACTGGGATTAATATAGGCCAATTTTCCATATAAATATATAATAATTAAAAAATCGGTTTTCGGTTTAAACCGAACTAACCGTATTAACCGAAATTTATAAAAAATATAATCCATAACCGAACCGAAAACCAAATTAAAATTTCGGTTACGGTTACAAAACCGAACCGAAAACCGAAATTGTATAACGGTTTGGTTTTTTTTTGTTACGGATACGGTTTAATTTATGGTTTTTTTTCGGATTACGATTTTTTTACAGCCCTAATGAGATTGAAGAAAACCTCATCTCCTTCAATATTAGGTGTAGTTTAACCTAAATGCATATACAAACATAAAGGAATAGATGTAAACTTAGAAAGAAAAAAAATAATTACACTATGTTCTCTAGTTCACTTAAGGAGGAAAAATAAAAGAAAGGAAGGGAAATATAATTTTTTTTTGTTTCTAAGTTTCATTTAAGAAAGGAAAGGGAAGGAAAATAAAAGTTTTGTATTCCCTAGTCTCATTTAAGGAGGCAAAGGGAGAGAAAAAGAAGAGAAAGTTAGGCTATTTTTTTAAGCTTTTCTTTCCTTCCAATTTGGAAGGAAATAGAAGGAAATGAATCACTTCATTTCTTTTCTTTTCCTTTTCCCTTCTTTTCTTTTCATTTTCTATTGTTTCTTTTCTTTTCTTTTCTTTTTTCTCCTTAAGTGAACTCGAAAACACAACGTTACAGAAAATGAGTTTAAATCTAAAAGAAATTAGAAAAAAACGAATCTCGGTGTTGTGGTGAGTTGTTTCACGATGATGGCGACGGTATGTGATGGTGTTGAGCACCACTTTCAGTCGAAAAGTAATAAAGGTTGGAGGTTCCCGCGGGTTAGAGAGAAAAGAGGGAAATAGGTAGATGAAGCAACTTGTTCACGTTGTTGTGGAAAAGGGTTAGAAACCCTATCGCGACAATATGTAGCAGCCATAGGGTTGCAAATACAATTGTAGTCGCCACCCACGTTTTAAAACCGGATTAACCCGGCCGGTTCAACCGGGAACCGGTGGGTCTTCCGGTTTGATTATAACCGGTTTTTAGCAATACCGGGTTAGAAAGTGAAACGCCGGGTTTTTCGGTTCAACCAGGTAAAAACCCGGACCTGGAACCGGATTTAACTGGGTTTGGTTTTCTTTTATTGTTTTTTTTTTAGTTTATTAAAAAAATTAAATTAATCTAAAGAAAAAGTAGGAAAGGCGTTAAAAAAAGTAGAGTTACGTTCACGATTCACTATCCACTGGAAAGCAAAAAAGGCGCTACAAAAAAAACCCCATAATCCACAAACTTGGGGGGACGATCGACGAACTTGGGGTATAATCGACGAACTTGGATGAGATTCTCGAAGTGATCAGCTAGAAATCGAAGTTATTAACCAGGGTACAATCGACGAACTTGGGTATTGTAATTTGTATTGATGTTATTTTGGATGATTATAATTTGTTTTAGACTTTATTGAAGTTTCTTCTTGATATTTGTTGTGGTTGAAATTTTATAAAATGTATATTGTAAATTTACAGGTTTGAGTAGTCAATCCGGTTCGACCGTCCGAGTCAACCGGTTAAACCGTTTTTTAGACAAAACTGGTCCGGTTTAAAAATCCGGTTTTAAAACATTAGTCGCCACAAACCCCAGACACAAAATAATTAATCTATTTTTTTTCTTTCTTTAAGTGAACTGGTAAAGAAAATGTCAATTTAATTAAAATTGACTTTTAATGATGACATATCGACGAGACAGAGTTTTCACATGGGCGCTAACTTTTCAGTGTTCCCGCCTACTTCATGTCGTCACCATAGGTCTAGATATTTGAACTCTCAGAAAAACTCAATAGGGGCGACTTGTCGACGAGATAGCTCCACTTTTAGTGACGACAATTTTCATCACAATAGACTTCGCCGCTAAAAGCTCAATTTCTTGTAGTGTCCATTGGCTTGATAATGGTCTCATGTACTTAGTAAGTAGATTTTTATTCCTATACTATTTATTATAAGTCTTTAACTCACTAATTAGGTAGTTAAACCTCTCAAACTATTGAAAAGAGTGTTTCACCAAGCAAATAGGTAAACATCTCTTGAACCAAGTTGGCTTTCATGTAGTATTTTAAACCGGTTGTCCCATTGGCCAGAAACCCTTCTCGGATCTATAGTTCAATAGGTCCTAATAGCTAGATTTTGTTAGGTAAGGTCATGAGAATCACCCCTAAAGCCCTTCCTTTCAATAGACATCCTTTTTTTTTTCTTTTTTTTTTCTTTTTAATCTTCTTCTAATTACTCTGAAACTTTCTTAGCAACTATAACTCATATACGATTTGATCAGAAGATGGGACAATTGGTATACCTGACCCAATGGCAACAAAGTTTTATAATTCAAAATTATAAATGTTGAGTGCAGAATCGGGCTATCATGGATGACCGAACTGAGAAGATTAGGAACGGGCCACTTGGATCGGATCTATGTGAGACACGAAAGTTGTAGAAATTTCGCTTTAATGACTTCTGAACTTAAAACCTACAAAATGAACAACGTCCTTTGCCTCGTCATAGCACAATGATTTTCCCGCGACCATGCTTGGGCATATGAATAAACATTTATGTGAATTTAATGAATTGACTAAGTGACTACCGAATGGATTTCTAACATGTGGTTGAGAGGTATTTATAATACTCAGCCTTGGTCATGTTGTGTAATTAACGAGTTTCCTAATTTGAGGAGGTTGAGGTCATATCACCCTTCTAATTATGTCGTTTAGCGACAGTATTCATTTTGAGTAATGCCATTAATGTTTGTCAGGTCCAAGACTAGGGTAGGTCCGGACCTGGTTGCTGTGTCGACCGTTGGTCTGTGCGTCCAATCCGAACTTGTATAAGCTTTGGTCCATGTTATCTGATCCGTACTTTTTACAAGCTTTGTTCTTTGTGGTTTGATCCGAACTTTTATAAATATAATTGTTGAGCAGACCATTCCAGGTGTGATGACGCTATGTCGTATGTTTGATCCTTACACTTCGAATATATTATGTTGATTGTAAAAATCTGTTTTATAAGGATTATAAACCAGATATTTACAATAAACGTAATATACTCTAATACGCACATACGTCGTCATTGAGAAATTAATTATATTTGTTCAACACATTGATAACTCTATGAGCACCAACCATGGCGGCTTGTTGGTCAACCCATTATTAAATTAATCTCCCAATTACCTAGAATTTGTTCACAATTCCCTATAATTTGTTCAGATTTATTATTTTTTTAAACGACGGTTTTATTAAAAAGACGACCCTATCAAGACGCCAAAACGCTAGGAGCCGAAACAACAACACACGCAAATTACGTTTTGAAATAGCACCAATCCTCCCAAGAAATACTCCTAGACTTCAACCTAGAGCCAACCCAAATAAAACTAGTACATTTGATATCATTGACGACCCGAGACACCGAGGGACGTCTCAGACTAAAAATCCTGTCATTCCTTTCTTTCCAAATAATCCAACAAGCGGTAAAGAGAATCGCGTTGATGACCCCAACAATGATCGGATCCAACGGAAGCAGCTCCACCCTTGTGGGTCTTTAGGTGGAACAAGCCGGTTCCGTCCAAGATAAACTTGTTTCTTTGGCGTGCGGTGCAAGACAAGGTTGCAACTAGGGATCAGCTTGCTAAAAGAGGAGTGTTTTCCCCCCTGTTGGAATGCCCTTGAAAACTACTAGGACTTGTTCTAGTGGTTACCCCCTTAGCTCTTTGAGCTCTGGTCACTATGTGACCCGGGTTCTAATCCAAGGGAGACACTTTTACCCTATGTGATCCCAAGAGGGGGTTTTTGCCAGGAGAAAGCTTTAGGAGGGGGTGTCTTGGTTCTCACGGAGGTTCAAGTAATCGACCTTGGAAATAGCCCCGCAAAGGTAGGTTTACACGTGAGACAAGGGTCGCCTGATCAATGTCGTTGCAAAAAAAAAATTTAATCTTGAATCATAGATCAACATATTAATTAATTATTAATTATTAATTAATAAGGCTTTGATACTACTTGTCTGATCGATTCTACCTATTCCTTAGGGTAAAAGTAATACCCACCCCGAGGGTCTCGGGAGGGAATCTTGGGGAGCTCGGGGTTGCGGGAACACCATGACGGTTGGCTCGGGGAAGGAGCTCGGGAGTGGGTGTGGGATTGTGGGCCATCCCCACTTTATTCATTATTTATTAAGTTTTTTTGAAGGGTTTGGGGTCTTGAGGTCTTGGGGTGGGTATTACTTGCAAAAAGTGTGGGAGTGGGGAAAGATGAGGTGGCACCTAAAAAAGCTTGAGGTCGCGGGGTCACGGGGTGGGTATTACCATTACCCTTATAGTTAGTGTGTTTGATTAACTAGGCTAATCAAGGCAGAAGTTGTGCACACAATTAATAACAAGTAATTAATTAATTGACCAAGAATTCAGAAACCGTAGACTAAATATGGATTATTTAAAAATCTTTTGTTCCAATTACATCATATATACTAACGTGGCGTTTGGTTCACGGAAAGTAATGTAATTGGATTTGTAAAGTTTTCCTTTTAAAGTTGTGTTTAAGTTGGGTAAGGAAGGGGTTTGAAATACAATGAATTCCTTTAATCAATGGAATCTAGAAATCCTTCACTTTAACGAAGGAAAGTTACATGACCTCAAATTCCATTGATTAAAGGAATTCATTGTATTCCAAACTCCTTCCTTACCCAACTTAAGCACAAATTTAAAAGGAAAACTTTACAATTCCAATTACATTACATTCCGTGAACCAAACGCCACCTAAATGTATCAATCCTTAATTATAAATAAATACAAGGGTAAAATGAAGTCTCTATCGCTCTACTTAAAAATCAAATATGAAACTTCATACACCTTAAAGTTCATAGGACGAAAAGAGATTTTTTTGAGGCCCTGATACTCAGCCTAGCATTGAATAGACTGGGTATTCACCTTATCAATATATCAAATCAATGAGGGGGTCTGTTTGGCACCTAACTGGGCACCTAAATCGGACCGAACCCTTGTCTGGCTATTGTTCTCTTCTTCCCTCAAAGTTATGGAGTAAGACATTGATTTCTCAATAAGATCAATTTTTTTGATTGCATGATGCACTCCCCTGAAAAACATCGGCGCGCGTGTAAACGAGGTGCTCTACCAACTGAGCTACAACCCTTAGTGCTTGTAATACATATTTTATTATGTAGATAATTTATTACGAGAACTTCGACCCGCGCTTTGCCGCGGGCGAGAAGTTTAAACCGATCGTAATATGAGGTGCAAAATAATATTTAAGAAGTTAAAGTCTTTATCTGAAAGAGAAACAATGAGATTTCTTTGTTATGTCTTAATGTGGCTTCTAGGTAGAATTTGTATATCGTAAATTTGATATCTTATAACACATACACATTCAAACTTGTATGATTGTATTCTTCTTTATATTTACTTCGTATCTCTCAGCCAATGGTGAAGACTTAAGTCATGAATATTGAAGTTTATAATTACTTTGGTTTACCTTATTTTCAAAAGTATATACACGGCTTTACAAAATTGAGTTTAGGATATGGTTCTGTAAATATTCATAAAACAAACAAATAAATGATTTTGTTAGTGGTGACAGGCTCAGTAAAATTCCCTCATAGCCTTGAGTAAACCATCTACAAAAGTAACAAATAACGAAATCGATTTGTAACTTTGACTCAGAAATGCATTCATCATCGTCATTCATCATCGTAATGTTCCATGAAATCTTCAATCGTGTAGGCTCAGATTAGAAAAAAGTAATCATGGCAGCCAATTTTCCAGTGATAGAAACCATATGGAATTCCAAACTACCATCAAGTAAATAAAATCCAACCAACGGAATTCCAAACCATCATCAAGTAAATAAAAACCAACTTTTGACATTAAAAAACTGTATTAAAAAACTAAATAAATGACTAATGGTCGGCGAAAAAGTAATTTCTCAGAAGCTTTTTTTCAGAATGAGTTTTCAAGATAGAAAATATAACATATTTTTTATGGTTAAATTTTTAGTTTGGCTCAGATTTGTAAAAGAAATAATCATAAACCCACGGTGGCTGCAAAAGAAATTGCCGCGCCTACACATGGATTTCAATGACTTTTGAAATAAATAATCGTCATAGCCATTTAACCAACGAAGATTCTTGTAAAAAATGAAGGGACAAAGCTGTAGCAAATGTCATTGCCACCATGGTCATTTAAAAAAGGAATGCATCTTCCTGGCCATAACACCACAACAAAAACCAAGTAAAACCCATATCCAGATCTGGGTTTTAAGTTAAAAACCACTAAATAGCACACAGAGAAAAGTGAAAACCACTAACCCGCACACAGACATAAATACCCACAATATTAAAAAAACCACCAAATGACATGGATCTTGAGCAACAAATTAAAAAAAAACATGTGGCATGAACAGTGCATTTTCAGTGTACACGTAGGCAATTGAAAGTTCACATCGTCACCAACAACATAAGTTCAACAACTTAGCCTCAGAAGAAATTCATCATAGGCTCAAAGGGACATTTAGAAAGTTCACATCGTCACCGGCAACATAAGTTCAACAACTTAAGCTCAGCAAACACCAGGTTCAACAACTTAGCCTCAGAAAAAGTTCATCATAGGCTCAAAGGGACATATTATTTCGTTGGCAGAACAACCTCAATAAGCATCCATAAGCAATCCATTAAGGATGCATAAACCATTGTTCATGTAAATTTTTTAGATGAAACTCGGCTCAGATTCGAAATCATCACAACCCCATTGTAATCAAGTAAGCCATCATAGTCTTCAGGGAAAACCTATCCATAAGCCATCCATAAACCATCCATAAATCAAAAATGAAATTATATGAACACAGGTAAATAACGTAATGTCAACAGCATCAAAACAGCAAGCCAATAATAAAATCAAGGCCTCTTGTGTTAGTCATTAAAGGTTCATCCGTCAGAAGAATTTATGCCCCAAATAAAGGAGATTTTTTTAAAGTTAGTTCGCACTGTAATTTGAAGAACCAAACAAAACATAGGCTTTAAAAAGCCTAATTTCCAAAACCAAAAAGAGCATTCGGCAACCAAAATAATACTCGAAGATGAGAAAGAATCAAGTAACAACCAATACATAAGCCAAAAACCAAAGCATCCGCTGGAAAGTTTTGCATAAAAACGGCTAGAAATTCATCAAAATAACATGCAACAAACCAATACTGACCTCGGATCTGAATTAGAAAATGAGGAGCTTTCATCGTAATGACCATAAGTGTTCCATATTTACTCACGAAATCGTCAATTCGTCGTCGTTGCTTCACGTGAACGGAGCAACGAAATCGTCACTTCAACGTCACCGGAGCATCGACGGAATCCGAATCTGAAGGGAGAGGAATCGCATCAATTTCCATCAACAAAACCCATGAAATTGGTTAAAAACATAACAAAAGAAACCCAATCTGAAGGAAATTGAATGGCCATCACAACCCCCAAAATCTGTCAAAAAAAGAGGGCGTAAAAAGATAAGAAAACTCAGACCTCTCTCAAATCTTATCTTCCACCAACGACACGCCGTCAAAAGATCTGAACGCCCCTCCTAAATAAAATCCTGCCGTCAACGATACAAAACATCTCCAGCCCGTTACAGATTCGTCACTTCAACGTCACAACAGCCGTCGAAGAAAGAAACCAGAGTTGCAAACGGAGCAACTGATCGTCGCATCAACGTTAGAAAATCCGGCTGCCGTTAACGGAGCGACGAAATTAAGATATAGTGAGTTTTTAAGAGACAGAGAGCAAGATCGGAGACGGCAAGGTCGGAGATGCACAGATCGGAGACGTCCAGGTCGGAGATCGGCAGATCGGATAGAAGCCCCATCGCCCGGTGGTAAGACAGAGAGGATGGATGCGTTTGTTTGAAGAGAGAGAGATACATAAACCTGTTTGGACAGAAATGGAGAGTATTAAAGAGTAGTGAGGGAGAGGTGAAACGTCACCACCGCCCAAAGGAGCAAATCGGAGGAATCCAGCTGTAGGTTCACAGTGCAAGCTTAGTGTACACGTACCCACAATATTAAAAAAACCACTAAATAGCACACAGAGAAAAGTGAAAACCACTAACCCGCACACAGACAAATACCCACAATATTAAAAAAACCACCAAATGACATGGATCTTGAACAACAAATTAAAAAAAAACATGTGGTATGAACAGTGCATTTTCAGTGTACACATAATCAATTCCAAATGATATATATATAATCAAGATGAATATTCTCAAGATGACTATTCCATGATCCAAGATCATATTGATCGGTATTGCTTCTAAGTAATATGATATTTATAATCCATCGACGGAAGGAGTCCCTTTTGGTTTTCTTTGTGAAGATAAATGACCTACTTAACATGCTTGGCGCCAATGAGGCTTTTATTTGAGAGAAAAAAGAAGACTATGCCTTCGCCATATGAAATATGAAATATGAATATTAAGTAATAATAGCATGGCACTTTGAATTCGATATAAATAAGAAATTTTGTTTTCAAAACATTAGATTATGTATCGAGAGAGTAATATGATAAAAAGGTATTTCCTATTTGATTATTGGAAGTCCAGTTCAGCGTCACAAACTTAGAGGAGAAAGAAACTAATTATATAATAGAAATATCTCTCCGAGATTCACTAATCATTTGATTGTTGGCGGGTCTCTTTGTATGTGTTGTCCGGAAAGAGGAGGACTCAATGATTATTCGTTCGCCGGAACCAGAAGTAAAAATCGGTATACTCGTGTGAGTTCTTACGTAAACACCACTCACGGCGTGGAACAAAGAGGGAGAGGGTGTGTGGGTTTTCTTCCTCTAATGAAATGTTGCCAACAATTAATTTATTTAATTATGTAATAAAAATAAACAACTCGCATTGCTAACTCACAACCACCATGCCTTAACATTTGAAGTTGGTACTCAGTCCAGTCATTGTCTGCATAACAGAACTCATTATACCAACTCACTACAGGTATACATCATGCCTTTAAAAGAGTCATTATCTTAATTACTCGATTTTCGTCATCCCGTTACTCCATTAGTAACTCTTAGTCGGTAACTCTTCATCAATACGAAACGAAGGATATGATCATAATTTGGTAGGAAGTCATGGTAATAGGTTGTGTTTGATTACTAACTATGTTAACATTAGACCTTTTGTGTATTTCCCATGTAGCTAGTAAATGTAGGGGAACAATCGGTATGACAGTCACGTTAAACTTAAGAACAAAGCAACGGAAATTTGATTGTACGTATTAAGTTTGATGTTCTGCTACAAAGAAATAGAGAAACAAATAACCTATTTATAAGCCATCTACGTACTTTAACCCTAAAATAAACTATTGATTAAGTAAAAACTATATAGACTTAATATAAGATTGTGATGTCCTTCAATTCATAGCCTCCTCATGAGATCATCTAGCCACCTTGACATCATTATAACTTCTCGCTAAAGCTTTAGTAAAATGTGTTCCACTTGCATTTCTCAACGATTAAAGCACTCACAAATGAAATGAAACCTAACATTCATGTATTTTACTTCTCTTGTGAAATAAGTGGGTCTTTATTAAAATTATTGCCTATTGGTTATCGACGAGTAGTGTTACCGTTTCCTCCTCTTGACCCGTTAGATTACTTACAAGCCCCTCTACCATAAGGCTTGACAAGTCGTTGCTGTTGCCGCCAGAAACTTCGAATCACACAATGATAATGCTTTAAACGAGTATAAATATCGAGGCCCAAAGAGAAATAATTTGGATTATTTTAAGTGTAGATAGTTAAAAGGATATATTTAATCATCCAATCTCTCCTAGTTTATCTCCTAGATTTGTGTTGCAACTATTGTATATATTTTGTATATCTTGTATATTGAAGCAAGAAACATTATTATTCAAATCAATACCGTCGATATATGGTATCAGAGCCTTTTATTGGTCTTGAAGCCAATAGTCCGATCCTCTTAAAAATGTCGATTAACACCTTCATTCTCGAAGCAAATCTCCAATGCCACAAGCCACCATGGTACCTCTAACGTCGACCAACCACTTCCCGATCAAGCCAACTGTTAGAGCATATTCCTATGCTATAATGTGTCTCGTGTATTGTATCTAGATTAGAGCATTATTGTGTGAGTCTTAGGGTCTGCGTACCAAGGCCGTAACAGTTGGTACGGAGCCAATGTACCAATGGTATGTTGGTTGGTACGCTAGACTAAGTGGTTTCTACAAATAGTTCGTGTTAGAGAGAGTTTGGTTAGTTCTGTCATTTGTGCCGCTCTTAACTGTGTGTAATTGAGTCTCTCTCTCTCTCTCTCTATACTCTTTGTAATCTCTAAGTGAAATCAATAAAGCAAAGCTTTATTTACATCGTGTTCATTGTGTTTGATCGAATCATGCAGTAGTAAGATCCGTCCGTGAACTTACACTAACAACCACGAACTTCCCCATGTGGCGACATCAAGTCAAATACACCATTTTCGGACTCAGGTTAGAACACTTCATCGTCGGAGATTCCGATCCTCCGTCCAAAACCATCAAAATCGGTGAAACTATCACACTAAACCCTGAGTACACAAATGGGTAGCGTCAAGATCAAGTTGTCTTTAGTGCCATCCTTGTCTCATGCTCCGACACCATCCGACCGATGATTGTAATTGCGGTTACTGCCAAAGACGTGTGGCAACGATTTAATACAAGCTTTGCAAGTAGTTCTAGATCAAGAATCATCTCCCTGAAGTCAAAGCTAGTGAAGAACCCCAAAGGTAGTCGTCCCGTTGCGGAATTTTTCAATGAGATGCGATCAATCTCGGACGAATTGGCCCTTGTTCAAAGCCATGTTCTAGATGAGGACCTCACGGTGCACATTCTTAGCCAACGCGGTGATGAATATGCATCCATCATAGCCGCTCTAAAGTTTGGGAACAACCCATTACGTATCCTAATATGCGCTAAAATATACATATTTTTAGATGTGGCAATCCGGAAATTTTCAGGTCAACTTTAACTATATAATTGTGCATTTATCTACGTATCTTTTTGCATTAGACTTACTTTGGCTCAAATTAGGTGACCTTGCGTGTACTTGACTAAACCCACGATAGTATTGGGAATCGAACCTTAACAATAAGAAAATTCTGTGTTTTATAATTGGAATTTTGATAATAAGAAATATTAAATAATATTTTATATTTTCTTATCACTTTGTATTATTTATTTTAGTACGTCCATATCCGTCAAATCGTTAGACGCTTAGTTTAGTAAACTAATTGTTTATGATCTAAACATATTTACATTTAACATGTTGCCAACAAATAAATATTCAAACCCATTTTATCTAAAAAGCATTTTAGATATACCCGTGGGAGTTTTTAAATAATTAGACTTTTGTTATTATTTAGTGAATATTGTCATTTTATGTATCAACTAAAATCCATCATCTTGTTTATAAAGACATCCAAACAATCAGTAAGTCCTTCTGATCTGAATTATCAACCAAATCGAAGCTCACTTGATCCATAACAAGCTACTACATAGCTAGAATAGATCAACGATGATGAAGTAACGACTGAAAAAGTATAAAGACGAAGATTACACGAGAAGATACTTTGAATCGCCAATTGTATTGCATTAAAAGATTCAACTAGAAATGAGATACCTACTCGTGTCTCAAAACTGGCAAAGTTCTAGTACAAGAATACAAGATAAAAAATCATTCAAAACTAAACAGACTCCACTATATATAGATATAAGTCTGCGAAAAGTCTACACACTTTTCGCAGAACTTAATAATGAAGTTCTCGTCAAATCCTTTCTCCATGCCACCTTCTAAAACTGGATCCAACAATCTCCCCCTAGGAGGTTGCATTGGGAGTCTTGATCATTGAGTGGTTGCGTTGGTAAGTGGGAGACATCACTCTTTCCATGTTCAAGGAAAGAGTGTTGAAATAATGCATATTGCATAAACTGCTTTGCACATTCTTCATATTCTCCATCACAGCTGATCTTGGATTGACATAGTTTCTCCAGTTCTTCTTCATTGAATTTTAGTAGCTCAATAGCAACATGAATTTGATATCTTCCTGATTTTCCTTGTATATGATTGCATACCCACTATCTCCATCAAAGCTCTATCCAGTGAAGCCATGTAATTTAGATTTTGAATTTGTAGGAGGCAACTTGAATTTAATTGTTTTGAGAGGCTTCTTGGAAGATGAACCACTTAAAGGTGAAAGAATATTTGATTGGCTAGTGCTTGATTTGCTTTTGCATCTAGCTTTCTTGTGCTAGAGAGAACATTTCCCAAACCTTTTGGAGTACGATACTTCCTCAATGGAAAACCTGCAGCTTATTCTTTTCTGATAAACTCTTGCACTTGTAAAGTATATTCATTTGGATTCCAAATATCAAGAGATGCCAGTTGAGTCGTATCAGAAACATGTAGAGTTCTCAGATGATTTATATTTTTGAAGAATTGATAGCCGCCTCTCGTTCTTTTTACTAGGAAGTTGTTATTTTCAGCATCATATCTCCAAGAAGCAATTGGGCGGTTCATTTCTTGCATGGAAGCATGAATGATCCCATATTCTTGAACTACTCTTGGAGAGTTGGCAGCAATAACATATGTATCCTTTGAATCATTTGATCCTTTGTTTATTTGAACTTCAACATCTTCCGAGAGTTGATTTAATCCTTCAATCACTTGCCCTTCTGAATTTACAAACTTAGTTGTGACGATGTATCCTTCAACATCATCTGACATATGGTAATCATCAATTTTTTCATAAGAGGGTGATTGTCAAGTATACCAGTAATGTGCGAAGGAGCTTGAGAACCTTCTTTGTTGACCTCGTCATCAGCCTCATTAACATTTTTCTCCTTGCTATCGGAAGAGAAAGATGATTTAAAAATTCTCAATTTTTTATGAGAAAGAGAATTTGATTTTCCCTTTAAAAGATCAATTTCTCCTTGAAGATTTTTATTACTAGCCCTTAGCATTTTAACTTCATCATAAAGTTTCTGATTCTGTTCCTTGAGTTCCACAATGTCATTTTCTTTTGAAGCCAGAACTTTGTGAAGATAGTCATATTTTTCTTTCACATATTCTTGTAAAATGCTCAATTGAGAATCAAGAGTAGTTTTGAAGAGGATAACTTGAGCAGAGGTACTGGAACTTGTTCCTTCATCATCTATTCTCCTTTTCTTTGAAAGATGAATCTCTTCAGATCTTGAATTTATAAAATAAACATTTACCAGTTCAATATTTTAAGGAGATGGTTCACTAGTTTCATCTTCATGAATAGGATAATTTCGTAGATCATAGTTGATATATTCATCAACTCCTTCTTCATGATCATTTTCTCCTTAAACATTTCCTTGCACATCTGCAGTACCATCAGGTTCCTCATTTACATCATCTTCACCAGAATCAAACTCAACATCAGAATTTGCATCTCTAGCATCAACATCATCATATTCATCTGGATGATTCATTCCATGAAATACCCAGGTGATAGTACCAGAGAAAGGACTGGTTGATTGAATACCTTTCATATTTATGAAGACAGATTTATCCATGGGTGGAATGTCCATGATTTCACCTTCTCCTTTTAAATTAGGAATCTTGTAGTTGAAAATTATCTGTAAGAACCTGGGATAAAGAAATAATTTCTTGATGTGCCTAGCACCAGTATGATTGTTGATTAGATTTGTAAAAATCACTTTGGTATGATTATATCTTCTCCCAGTGTAGATACAGGTGATTGCAGAAGTTGTTTCATAGTTTAATCCATCATATCCTGTTGACTTTTCTATGAAGTTGAGATATATATATATATATATATATATATATATATGTGTGTGTGTGTGTGTGTGTGTGTGTGCTTGTGTGTGTGTGACAGATATATCTCCATTGATAACTGAGAAATGTCTTCTTTATTTGCATTCCATGTTTCCTGAAAGTTCCTTCATACCCCACGGCTTTGAAAGTTTTGACAATAAGAGGTTTCTTGATTTTTATTGGATGGTGAGGTTCATCAGTGAAGTTTAGAGCATTTCTAGTAGTTTACTCAGAGATATGAATAGGATGACCTCCTACAATGTAATAATATGTATGAATCCATCAATTTCAGTAAGTCCAAAATTGTTCCATAAATCCACGACATGTATATTTTCAGAGACTGCATATGATATATATGATCCTTCAAGGAAATCAATCACTTCATGAAAGTCTTTTGATTGAGGAATACTTTTATCAAAGCATTCGGTCTGTTGTGGGTTTTCTCGAACTTAAGATCCATTTAAGAACTACAAACAGAATAGCCATTAAAACATATTATTTTTGTGAAAACCCATGAACATCTTCCAGAATTCTTTCGCAAAAGACTATATCGCAACTTTTAGCCCTGCGTGAAAACAGACGACTTTTCGCGAACAACGAATCGAAAGTCATTCTCGCAATACTTCTTAGATTTCTCAAAAACTTTTGGCTGAGATCCTTTGATGAAACGCGATGTTTCAAGGATTTTATTAAAAAGAACTTAGATTTTCCAATTACTTTGTTTGTAATGTGATGTGATGAACCCTAAAATGTACATATTTATTAACCAAATATCCCATGCGAATGGGATAAAAATGACGAACTATTACAAGAATACAGTTATTTTGTTTTCTTTTTATTTTTTCAGGTTTATTCAAACCAAAATCACAAAAGGAGAAAAAAATGAAGAAAATCAGGTGAAAAAGATCAAGATCCTGAATTTTGGACTTTGACAAGGCCCGTGCCCACCTTGGCACGCCCCCGTGCCCACCTCCAGAGAAGATCTTTTTCAGCACTGACAAAAACGGCATGCGCTTTTGAATTTGCACGACCAGTGCTTACTGACATTGAGAGCACGGACCCGTGTCACTGCGTAGACATGACCGTGCCCACTGACAGCACGGCCGTGCCCAGACATGGCACAAACCTGTGCCCAACCCCAGATTTTGCCTATATAAGGAACTCATTCTCTTCATTCCAACTTGCTCAGAGCCTAGCTTACTTCTCCTCCATCTAGTTTTATACCATGTGTTTCTTTTGAGCCATTTGTTTTCGTGTTCTTGTGTCTTTTCGTCAAGATTGTAAGAACATAAACTATCGTAGTTAATGAAATGTTATTTGTCCATGAATCATTCATTATCTCTTAAGCAAATCTTTAAGCGATGATTGGCTAAATTCTTATACTCATTTGGGGACAAGCGTATCTTTGGCTGGTTGGTAAAACTGTTTTTTATAATCTTGCTTTAAGGCAGAATTAGTGACTTTATAAAAACCCTTTTAATTGAAAGTTTGTTATCAATTTCTTTGAACAAGCATGCTCAACGTATCACAGACAATTTGAGAAGTCCAAATCTCATCAACCAAACTTGTGACACCTGGTTGGGGACGATGCATGATCCTTCGGTTGACTCGATCCCCATGTTACATGATACGTTCGGGGTCCTTATGTCTATGTAAGCAAACCCCAACTGACCACGCGTGTGCTGGCTGAAATTATTTGGTTGGGAAAAGGGTTGGTAATATTTTGTCACTACACGGAAGCCAAAAGGTACGTGTTTATGAATTTAGCTCTGGTTACGACTAACGTGCATGCGCGAGAGCGATGCATGGAAGAGACGGGCCTTATCCCTTTAAAAGATTATTTTTATAATAAAATAATTCAGCACGCAGTGTTGTTCCCTTGCTGGTTCATGATGGTGTGTCGATTATAACGGTGGCCCAACCAAGGAACCCTACAACTAAATGGCATTAGTACTGTTATATGTGTTTACTAGCAGCACAGTTCCTTGGGGTTCCTACCTCAAGGGGCGATCGCCTGGGAGAGTAGTGATACTAGATTTGATACTGAGAGACGGTATAGTTGCCTTCTAATAAATAATCTTACGGGAAGGGTATAAATTACAAGATCCCAACATTGCCATTGATAGGCCCCCAAATGATATTATCTTTGACCGAGTTGACCAAGACACACTTTCTTATATTAATAGTATTAGTATATTTTTATTTTTATATATTTATTACTAAGTCTTCACTTGAAGAATGATTTGCTTAGATGTCAACAACGATGAAGTACCAAGAGCCCTCATTTTCCTTTGTGTCTTTGAACGATCCCGATTCTACTTGCCATTACTATACTCCTTCGTGATGGGTGCACTTGCCCGTGAATGTGATGGAATAGTAGCCGTTTAAGTAAATCGTGTTTTATAAATTTAACAGCTTAATGCTAAAAAGGTGTCACTTATATTGCAATATTTTATATACACCACACACACACCAAGATTTTTGGCATCGTTGTCGGGGACACAAAACGAGGATTTTAAGAAAAATCCGAGTTGAGGGCCTAAATATGTATATATATACTTGTATTATAATTTTCTTTCTGTTTTAGATTTTTATAAAAGTAATTAACTAATATATAAATCCAACTTTTAAACTTTCCTTTTTCTTTTCTTTTATAGAATGTACATCAACCTAGGGAGTGTCTTGATCACACACAACTTTGATTGATTTTCCTTTTCATGTACAATAAGGATTTGGTTACTGCTAATTCTTATTTATCTTTCAGGTAATGTATGAAAATACAGCCGAAAGATGTATTGGAACCATTCCTTGAACCAGAACGATTTCTTTATAGCAGACTCCGATCCCGTTCCAAAACTGCTACTGTCACTGAGAAAACCATCGCGATGACAAACGAGCGGACCGTTATCGATTTCTTAAGACACAGGTATGCATACCCTCAATGAAGCAACCGCCCTCAAAGCCAAATCGAGGCATTATCCTTGAAAGTAAAGAAGCTCAAGATGTGAAAATCTGCGAACGCTGCCTCGAAATGTGATGGGTGTGGAGGCCCACATGAGAACTGGAGCTGTATGGTGGATGGTAAGCCCGAAGATGCAAAATTCGTGCAAAACCAGCCCCGTCAACAAGGAGCATACGGAAACAATTCTGAGTGGCGGAACAACAATCAAAACTCTGGGTGGAGAAATGACGAGAGTAACCAACAGCCAAGTAACTATCAACAAAGCAACTTCCAGCAGCAGCCGAGGCAAAACAATAATTACCAAGGCAGTAGCTCGTCTGACGGACTCACCCGCCTTGAAGAATCAATACCCCGGATGTTCGCGAAAGCTAAGAGGAAGACGGAAGAGAAGTTCAAAAGCAATGACACCGAGCTTCGAAACAGGAAGCCTCTATCAAAACACTCGAGAAACAGCTTAGCCAAATCGCCAAGACAGTAAGTGAAAGAGCTCCCGGCTCTCTCCCTAGACACACAGAGACCAACCCCAAAACTATGGTAAATGCTATCACTCTCCGTAGCCGAAGGTTTGGCCCCGAAGAAGCTGCTCCAAGCAAAGAAACCAACAGCTCACCCCTTCAAGCACAAACTCAAACACCTATCCTTGTAGTAGTTAAAGAAGCCATGAAAAATCCTAAAGTTCCTTACCTCAGCAGATTAACTAAAGTCAAGAATGAGGAGCAGTTCGGTAAGTTCGTGAAGCTTTTGAAATAGTTATATATTAACCTGCCTTTCGTAGAAGTTCTATCACAGATGCCGAAATACACAAAGTTCATGAAGGACTTTCTAACCAACAAACACAAGATCGTCAAACTCAACTCTGTTAGCTTAGGGGAAGATTGCTCTGCCATTCAATCTAGCACTATTCCCCAAATAAAATTGGATCCTGGTAGCTTCACCATACCTTGCACTACTGGGGACATTTCGGTTACAAACGGACTTGCAGGTCTGGGGGCCAGAATAAATCTTATGCCTTCCTCCATGTTCAACAAGTTAAACCTTGGAAAACCAACACCTACAAGGATGAGCATCCAGTTGGCTGACCTTTTAGTAAAGTATCCTTCAGGAATCACTGAAAACCTCCTGGACTACGGGTCTAGCCAGCAGACCTTAAATAAATGTCTCCTGCCGTGGATGTCTAAGGTAAAAGCTCAAAAGAATAGGACGGACTCCAACGAACACATCTTCAGGACAGTCAAAATTTCATCCCTTTCTTTTCTTTTTATTTTATTTTAAATAACTATCCTAGTTTAGCTTAGTAGTAACAAAGTAGTTTAGTTTTTCTTTTCAGTATTAGTAGTAGCACTAGTACTGGAGATTGAGGTTCACCTTGTGTAACTCTGAAACTTCGGACCACGAACACTCTTGCCGAGACACGGGCAGATCTACCGGATCTCCAGGAAGTATTTTATAGTTTAATCTTAGTATTGTAGGTACAAATAAAGAGAAGGAGCAAGTTTGGAATAGGTAAATGTTAGTAAGCAACTCCCCTTGGTCGTTCAAATGCAGGAGCAACAACTCAAGCTAAAAAGTGACTGTTACCATTTTTTCCCCCTTTTCTTAAAGCAAAACTAAGCACATTGAGGGCAATGTGCAATTTAAGTGTGGGGATGGGATTAGTCAACTACTGGAGCACGCTGAGCACTGAACTTTTTGCCTCGTCCAGAAGTTTTTTTCCAAAATACGCCGAACTTTGCCTCTGAAAATCAATACACAAAACCTGTTTACAAACCATTATCATATGAATAAAAGTTGGGTTTTCCAAAGAGAAAAGACTCAAAATCCATTTGCATTATTCGAGTATACATTGAGGTATTTTTGGGTATAGCAAGAAGAACCCAAAGTTTATTTTTATACAACTGGTGGTTAAAACCCCTTTTCCCACATTTTAAGTGAGTGATCGAGCCAACCGCATATACATAACTAACATGATCATCCTTCCTAAAACAAGTGAGAAACCAGGTAAGTCATTCAAGACAAAACTTGGTAAGGGTATACGATCCAAGACCAACAAAGTCGGGAAACACGTTGTCATATGATTGAGGCACCTAGGAAAACGTTTCTTCTCTTTAACCCCAAACATTTCTTTACCCCCCAAATATACCCCTAGTTGACCCCTTTGAGCCTAAACATTTCGTTTCTAATCACGCAAATTCATTTGCACACTCCAAACCCCTTTACCCCCAAATAGCCTTTTTCTTTTTACACCCCTTATTTTCTGTTGATACCTAATATGTGCGTCATGTGAAGTATCTGAATGAGACGATATAAAGATCAAGATACAAGTTCAAGTTGTTTGCCGAACCAGGTCCGAACTTGGAGTCCGGACCATCCGAACCTGGAGTTCGGACAGGGTTCGGCCCAGACGTATATATATAGATAACTTTGTCTTGTAATCGGGAATGAGAGAGAACAGAGAGAGACAGACTAGATCTTAACTATGTGTTTTGAGTTTTTCTCTAGAGAGCTTCATTGAGAGTTTGTAATTGAGTCTTTTGTGATTTCAATAAAAACAAACTTTATTTACATCTCGTTCTCACTCTACGATCAAGCAAACCTTTAGTAAGACCCGTCTTACGATTTTTCAATTGGTATCAGAGCAAATCCAGGTTGCTCTATTGTGTTTGCTTTTATCGTGGTCGTTTTCTTGATAAAACCAAGTGAAATTCAATTCTTGAAATCTTCTTGTTGCTAAAATCACATTGACTATTGAAAATATTGCTCAAATATGCTCAAAATCACGATTCTCGACCAAAAATTTCCGTTTGGTCGCGTTCATTAGTCTGCCAAAACATGCACGTCCGAACCCCAGGTTCGTCCATATAACCGCTCCGACCTTAAGTTCGGAGAGAGTTTGGAGAGTGTTCGGAGGGAGTTTGGAGGGAGTTCGGAGGGGTTTTGGATCGTTTTCGGTAGAGGTTCGGGTCACATTCAGATAGGGTTCAGAAACTGTTGATAGTGTTTAAGTTCGGAAGGAGTTCGGGTGGATAAAGTTCAGATATAGTTTGGAGGAAGTTCGGACATGGCAGATTTTCAAAATTTTCAAAATGTATGAAATTGAGGTGTTCGTTGAGTGTCATCGTCAGAATGTGCAAAAGTTGATCAAACTTGAAGATTATCATGGTTGGGCAACAAATTTTAGAGCTTATGTTGTTGATTTGGATAAAAATTTGGGGATATCGGTTATGAATGAATTTAAGTATCCAACTCATTATGGTGGTGATTTTAAGGAGATGCATAATTGGTCAAGTGAAGAAAGAAAATTGTATGATCAAAATGAAAAGGTTGTTGCACTGCTTCTGTTAGCTTTTCCTATAACTCTTAAAAGTCAAATCAGGAAGTATCGAAAAGCAAAACTGATATGGAATTTTGTAAAGACACAGTGTGAAGAACATATATCTAAAATTTCTCAGAAAAAAGTTGATCAAGATTTGAAGTGTAAAGGTAAAATTAAAGAGTTAGAGAATAAGGTGGGAAAGTTGACTAAAGAGAATATTTTTCTGACAAAGGAGGTAGAGAAATGGAAAAGTAAAGTTTGTGATGATTTAGCTGACGAAATTCAAAAGGATGTGTCTGCATCATGTGCAAATTGTTTGGAATTTGCTAGTGTTAAGGAAGAATGGTTGAAAGAGAAGAATATGTTGATTGAAGAATGCAATAAAGCTCAAGCTAAGGAAAAGGAAGTTGTTGAAGATTTTTATGCTTTATTTGCAAAATGTTATCCTCTTCAACAAAAATATGAGAATATTCATAAAATTTCTGTCGAAGCTGCTGATAGAATAATTCAACTTCAAGAGGAACTCATAAAGTTGCGTAATAAAAATGGTGAGGTTCAAAGTCAAAATAACATTTTGAAACAAGATGTTGTCTATTATAAAAAACAGGTTGAGAAAGTTACTGCCGATGTTCTAGATGAGTGTCACTTGAGAGAATCTCATAAAATTGATTATAACAGATTGTCGGACAAGTACATTGCATCACAGAAATAAGTGATTGAAGCTAATACGAAAATCGATGAACAAAAGATTGAGATTTTTGACTTGCAAAGGAAATTGAAAAATTGCAACAATTCACCGACTTTCCTGATTTATTTGTATAAGTTGGAAAAGAGTCAGGAGAATGGTAAAGATGCAAGACTTCATCAAGTTCCTGCTCCAGTGGACATTGAAATGTCTGTTCCAGCTATACCATCTGGTATTGAACATCATAATTATTCAAAATTTGCTGATACTAGTTCAGGAAAGAAAACCAAGTCAAAATCTAAGAAGAATAAAAAGGAGTTTGATTATTGCAAAGGATTGAAGTTTGATTCCAAATCTACATTTCTTGCAAAAGAAAAGGTGTTTATTGGAAATCCCGGAAATGTAAAGATGCCTAAGTTTTCTGATTTAGTGATCAATGATACTTTGATTTCTGGGAAAAATGATTTGAAAGGTATCAAGTCTGAATTTACAAAACTTGCCAAACAAGGTCATGAGATACCAAATTATGTTAAAGATAAATTCAAGCAAAAGAATCGTGGTTTGGGATTTGAAGAAAAAGGAATGCTGCCTAAGGATTTTAACAAGACAGAATTCAAAGCAAAGAAGATAAAGAAGCAAAAGGTGTTTTCAGATAAGAAATCACAATGTTGGAATTGAAGAAGGTATCTTCATCAGATGAAAATCATTCTTCTGAAGAGTCTTCTTGTATATCTGATGCTACACAACAAGGCGGTAACAATTCAGATTCATTTAATTCTGCTAAATCAAACATGTTTTATCATAAAGATAAATTCTTTGGTTATGGAGATGATTCTGGTTATTATGATTCTCCAAAATGTTTTCCAAAATTCCAAAAACCAAAGAAACCTAAACCTGTGTTTTCAAAAGTTTATGATGAATGTTTCACTGATCATTTTGGAAAACCAATTTCAATCAATCCAACTGGTGAAAGACTTTGTTATGTTTGTCGTAAGAAGGGTCATTATGCAAATAATTATCCTACGACAACTAACAATTCATCATCAAATGCCAAACATACAATATATGTTGATCTTGATGGCATTATTTTTAGTGAACCAATACCCAAAACTAACTTTTTCTGGAAAAAGAAGATTACTTCGAAAAAGTTGGGTAGTAGTTCTGATTGTCACTCATTAGTTGACAAAGATTCACTAGAAATCATAAAACCAAAACAGGAATGGAGACCGAAAGTTGTCTCCACGGCCAACACAGATTTTGTTGAAGACACTGGACGACCTACCATCGTTGGGGATGAGGGTCGGGGTCTTAAGAACTTACTATGTTCCAGTGTTTGCAGGTATTTCATGAAGACCTGTTAGTAATCGCGAGATTGCTTACAGTGAGATACTTGTTGTTTTAAGTTAAAATGCATCGTTCTTATCTTTGAAACGTTGATTTTCAAAAATTTCATTTTTAAAAATGTGTCAAGTGTTGATCGATCATTTTCATTTTTGTTTTTCATTTTCTTTCATTCATAGTTTTAGGGGGGAGAAAATTTGAAAATTCAAAAAAATAGTGTTTGTTTAAATTTTAGGGGGAGAAATTTGGAAAATATAAAAAAAAATGAAAAATTGAGAAATTGATCCGACAAAAGCGAGAAATGATAGTACATCAGCATATACGTTTATCTTCCATGGATAGATTAAGTCTAAAGGTTGTAAGTTCTTGTATAATCTGTGAATGTGCATGACTAATCTGATATCTGCAAGTAAGATATAAATATAATGCTTGCCTGATGATCTTTGGTTGTTTGCTTCTTGATGATTGTTGTGTATGATTCTGACAAAAATAGAATAAAGAGATATCCTGATGAATGCATGCTTTTATTTTGAAAGATTTAAACTTGTTTGAATTTCTTTATTTTGTCAAACGACCGGACTTTCTCTGCGTATCGAAAGATCGACCTGATTGTTGTTCATTTGATGTTCTGCTTTATTTTCATTGGTGTTTCGTATAATCCATCGGACTTTCTCTGCGTACACGGAAGTATCGACCTGATTGTTAATGGACTATACAACTTCAACTTGTTTTGCTTTCTTATTTTCTCAAATACTTAGGCTTTCTCTGCGTGTCCACAAGACCGACCTGATTGCTAGGTATTTGAGGTTCTACTTTATTTTTGCATGACACATCAATGATGATTAAATCTCAAATAAAAGTTACTTCTATATGATAAACATGATGATTTTCCAGTATTTCTGATAGAGTGGAGGCCGAGATATCAGTGCATGATAATATTACCTTAAGCATATCTAAAAACGATAAAAATGATTAGTGCATGCTGAAATAAACATAAATGTTGTATTTGTGTTTATCTTGGCTTGCATGTTGATTAAGACCGAAATTGAAATGTGCTAAATGCGTTATGTCTGATATGATCTTGCGTCGTGATCTTTTTCGCAAAAGACAAAAATAGTGTTTGTTTCTGTATTGCTTTTACATTTCATTTCAGAAAATATCAAAAAGATTTTTGATGTGTTTTAGTATAAAATTCATAAAAGCCAAAAATATTTTATTTCTTATTTGTTTTCGATTGATCGACACTGATACGAAAAACATTTTCAAAAATATATCTTGGATTCTCAAAGAGAAGTTTTGCGCCAAAATTATTTATGTTGGCCAGGTACTTAAAGGAAAGAGGTAATCACAACTTCAAGTCTTCTGAAGCTGTTGATAAGGAAAAAATAAACTGTGCATCGTCAAATATTCAAGATCAAGCTATCATCAAGTTGAGGGGGAGTTTGTTCGAAGAATATGTTTTAACTGGTGAACAGATACTGCACATGACGAGGGGGAGTTTGTTGATACCTAATTTGTGCGTCATGTGAAGTATCTGAATGTGACGATATAAAGATCAAGATACAAGTTCAAGCTGTTTGCCGAACCAGGTCCGAACCTGGAGTTCGGACCGGCCGAACCTGGAGTTCGGATAGGGTTCGGCCCAGACGTATATATATAGATAACTTTGTCTTGTAATCGGGAATGAGAGAGAACAGAGAGAGACAGACTAGATCTTAACTATGTGTTTTGAGAGTGTTTCTCTAGAGAGCTTCATTGAGAGTTTGTAATTGAGTCTTGTGATTTCAATTAAAACAAACTTTATTTACATCTCGTTCTTACTCTACGATCAAGCAAAACTTTATTAAGACCCGTCTTACGGTTTTTCATTTCGCAAAACAACGATTTTGAGAAAAAATTCTGAAAATAAGTAACATATCTATCTTCAGGATATAATGTCGTCCGCCTAGAAAATTGTTGCAGAAATTCATCCATGTCTGTCGGTATCTATGAATAATTTTTTTTTGTTGTTTCTAGAAATAAAAGAGCAAAAGCTCTTTAGTTAGTTCTTCAAAGTCACAAACACCTCAAAAAAAATTCGAAAAAAGTTGAAGTTTTGCAACTTTTTAACCTGTTTTATCCTAACACTTTCAAACCCTTAGCCCTAGAATACCCTCAAAACCCATAAGCCTCATGATGATCCCATGGATTTCGGCGAGATTTGTGGCGGATTGATACTTTCACAAACCTATGACCCTTGCTTGATTTTACCTTGGTATGAGTGTCCACTAAAAAATGTGTACATATACTAACCCTGAGAGTCGAGTCATCCCTTGTGAGGTCTACATAGTTGTATAAATCTGAACTTTTCAGTAAACATGTCTGTAGCTTTTAATACTTCAATAAAAATATAATAAACCACCCAAATGGGAAAAAAGAATCGAAGTAATTGGAAGACTAGTTTTTAAGACATATGATCGGTTCGTGACAAGTTAAACCAAATCAGAAGAGGGTGAACGTAGGCTATATTCGGATTTTGCTTTGGGACAAGCAAAAGTTCAAGTGCGGGATGTTTGATGAACCATAAAATGTACATATTTATTAGCCAAATATCCCTTGCGAAATTGGACAAAACTGACTAACTATTACAAGTATACAGTTGTTTTGTCTTCTTTTTAGTTTTTCAGGTTTATTCAAACCAAAATCACAAAAAGAGTAAGAAATGAACAAAATCAGATGAAAAAGATCAAGATCCTGAATTTTGGACATTGACACGGCCCGTGCCCACCTTGGCAGGACCTCGTGCCTACCTCCAGAGAAGCTCTTTTTCAGCACTAACAAACACGGTCCGCGCTCCTGACTTGGCACGACGTGTGCTTACTGACACTGATAACACGACCTCGTGCCACTGCATAGACATGGCCCGTGAAACTGCGTAGACACGGCCCGTACCCACTGACAGCCGCAAAGTCTCTTTTCTCTCTGACCAGCACAGCCCTTGCCCTGACATAGCATGACCCCGTGCCCAACCCCGGATTTTGCCTATATAAGGAGCTAATTCTCTTCATTCCAACTTGTTGAGAGCCTAGCTCACTTGTCCTCCATCTAGTTTTATACCACGTCTTTCTTTTGAGCCATTTGTTTGTGTGTTCTTGTATCATCCCGTCAAGATTGTAAGAAAATAAACTTTCGTAGTTAATGAAATGTTATTTGTCTATGAATCTTTCATTATCTCTTAAGGAAACTTTTAAGCCGTGATTGGAAAAAAATTTATACTCATTTGGGGATAGGCGTATCTTTGGCGGATTGGTAAAACTGTTTTTATAATCTTGCTTTAAGGCAGAATTAGTGATTTTGTAAAAACCCTTGAAATTTAAAGTTTATTATTAACTTCTTTGAACAAGCATGCTCTTCGTATCATAGACCATTTGAGGAGACGAAATCTCATCAACCGGACTTGTGACACCCGGTTACGGGACGATACATGATCATTCGGGTGACTCGCGCCCCATGCTACATGATACGTTTGGGGTCCTTATGTCTATGTAAGCGAACCCGGATGACCAAGCGTGTGCGGGTTGAAAGTATTTGGTTGGGAAAAGGGTTGGTAATATTTTGTCACGTCACGGAAGCCGAAAGGTACGTGTTTGTGAACTTGGCTCTGGTTATGACTGGCATGCATGCGCGAAAGCGGTGCATGGAAGAGATGGGCCTTAGTCCTCTTAAAAGATTATTTTTTATAATAAAATAATCTGGCACGCAAGGTTGTTCTTCTGTTGGTTAATGAAGGCGTGTCGAGTGTAACGGTGGCCCGACCAAAGAGCCCTACAACTAAATGGCATTAGTACTACTATATTGTTTACTAGCAGCACAGTTCCCAGGGGTTCGTGCCAAGGGGCGATCGCCTGGGAGAGTAGTGATACTAGATTTGAGGCTGAGAGGCAGTCTAGTTGTCTGTTAGTAAATAATCTTACGGGTAGAGTATAAGTTACAAGAGACCAACATTACCATTGATAGGCCCCAAATGATATTATCTTTGACCGAGTTGACCAAGACACACCTTTTTATATTAATAGTATTAGTATATTTTTATTTTTATACATTTATTACTTAGTTTTCACTTGAACAATGATCAGGTTAGACGTCGACAATGATGAAGTATCAAGAACCCTCTTTTTCCTTTGTGTCTTTGAACGATCCCGATGTAACTTACTTCTACTATACTGCTCCGCGATGGGTGGTAACTTACTTCTACTATACTGCTTCGCAAGCTCAATTGAATACCTAACTTTGTAAGTGGTAGTTCGGATCGGCTATTCACGAAACACTCTATGAATCAATCAAGAACACAACACAATGCATGTAAATTGCAATTGCATTTACTAATGAGAAAACACAAGCATAAGTTGACAGAACAAGCACAACTCTCAGACCCCTTACTCTGATCACACCATCAACTGTGTGTAAATTTGAACACACTTAGGCTATTTATACTAACAACTGTCCAACGAACCAAACAACCCAGTGAACCACTGGTTCGTCTCCAGGTTCGTTGTCTAGTTCGTTATGAGGGTCTAAGAAAAAATTCAACAAACATAAACCAATCAACTAGACGTAGCATTAGACACATAAAATGTCCTAAAAGACCCCCCTTGTCTTATGCTAGTCTTCAAAAGCTTCTTCAAGTCTTTACTCCTCTCAAACTTACCCTTTGTTCTTGCCCGAATGTATTCCGAATGCGAAACAGATTTTGGTAACCCGCTGAAACTGCAAAGCCTGTTCCATGTTATCAAGGTGATACAGAATGTTTGAATAGTAAAGCTCCCTCGCTTTACAGGCTTGTTATCTTCTTTGACCACAATCACAGCTTCACCAGTCTTGTTGTTGTAATACCACCTTTTCTAGTGTCTGAATAACATCATGTTCCATCTTCTTCAGAGGAATCTTTTTCAGCAACTTAGGCTTTTTGTACTTCAGCATCACTAATGGTTTACCGGTCTTTGGATGAATCTTTGTCTGATGATCAACGTGCTTTGGTCTCTGCGGCTTCAAAAACTAAAATCTACCTAGGCATTCATAGTATACCAGTTTTTCAAAATGAATTGCACTAAAATCTTCTCCATAGTTCAAAAATGGTTTTCTGGTTAGCTCACGCACATCCCATACCGGAAGTGAACTGAATCGAACATGTTACCGCAAGTACTGAATCTCAAACTCTCTTTTGATTGCATAGCATCGAAGCTATCACCACATCAGTATTCTGAATACGTGCCCTTATGCACCGTGGTATTGCTGACAGTATACATGTCCATCAACCCAAAACTCATTAATGATGTCTTTGTATGGAATACAACGGTGTCTAACTGCATGATGAATCTTCGATCTTCGTAAGAAATCAAAAATTCCACCGAAATGCACAGCTTGCTTCTGAGAAGCACCAAGATACGCACACACGTTATGTTTTGGAGTGGAATCTAGCATCTCTGCCATGAATGAAGCAAAAAACATATATCATTAAATTTCATCGGTAAACCTGAATATGTTATCGATTGACTCTAATTCATTCACAGTCACTTCAAAGTGAAACCTTGAATTCAAAATTTTCAACAAACCTGGAAGCAACGAACCATTGTGAACGAACTTAGTTTTTCAAACAAACCAACAGATTTTAGACGAACCCAAATTGTTATCAGTTGACTGGTTTACTTTTTCAACTTTGTGTTGAACAAACCTGGACCAATCACGAATTGGCGATTTGCAGGGGACGAACCCTTGGTTCGTTGCATTAGCAGTTCGCGAACGGTCACTCGACCAAAAATCTGATTTTAGCCATTATCAATCCAATCCAACCCATAATGTAGACAGTAGAAGTGAAACCGAACTGATTGATACTAATTTTGTGCAAAATGATCTAAATCGTGACAAACAGACGGTTCGTTCAAGTTCATGAAAAACCAAGAGAAATTCGACTCAAAATGACATGATTAACGGATGAAAACTGAAATTTATCCAACCAAAACACTCCTTACATGATCACGAACCTGTAGAAACAACCAAATCTTGAAATGATTGATTATTATGAGAGTAATCGAAGAAAAACGTATGACGGACCGAGAGAGAAAAATTTTAGGGTTTTTCTGGTTTTCAGGCAAAGTGAACCATCGACCTATTTATACCCCTATTGGTTCGTTCCATCAAACTGTCCCGGAAAACTACAAAACCCACTTCGTCTTTTTTTTTTAAATTCAATTTAAGTCCAAAAACTTCCCTCAACTTTCATTTTCCATTTTAAACTTAAAATTTTCTAATCAATTTTCATTTTTATTGACTTTGGCTGATGCCAAGCATCGGTCAGATTTTCACAGTAAAAATTTGTACCCGATTTCATAATCAGTTGATAAAAAATAAAGCAGAACTAAAATATTTTTGTATTTTCTAAAAGTTTAATCAAAACACTCTAAAAATCTTTTTGGTATTTTCAATTTTTTGCTAAAACACACCCAAAACCTTTTTGGTATTTTCATATATAACACAAAAATGCAATAACAAAAAGATAAACTCTATTTTTGATTTTTCTGAAATGAATTAACTAAAGCAGAAAGTAAATGCAGTAAATTAAATGTTTTAATGAGAAATATCGCAACATGAGATCATATCAGCAATATGAATCTAGCATTTTTCAATTTTGACCCTAATCGGCATGCAAGTTATGATTAATACACATATAACATATTCATGTTAATTGCAGCTTGGAACAAATCAGTTTCTATGGTTTTCTGATATAGTTAAGTGTATATTCAAGAACAGATAATATGGCACCCACATAATCAGAAATACTGGCAATACTGCTTATTATACTTTAGTATTTTCTATCTTATCATCAGAATGTTCAACAGAGATATACAGTCTAAAAAGAAATCAGAACCTCAAATACCTAGCAATCAGGTCGGTCATGCGGACACGCAGAGAAAGCTCAAGTATTTGATAAAATAAGAAAGCAAAAGAAGTTGAAGCTGTATAATTCAACAATGATCAGGTCGGTCTTGTGGAAACGCAAAGAAAGTCCGATGAATTATACGAAACACCAAGAAAAATAAAGCATAACCTCAAATGAACACTTATCAGGTCGATACGCAACTATATGCAGAGATAGTCCGATCATTTGAGAAAATAAAGAAAATCAAAGAAGTTCAAATCTTTCAAAATAACGCAAGCATACATCAGGACATCTCTTATTCTGTTTTTGTGTTTTCTTTTTAAACAAGCATCACACATCATTCATCAAGGTGTTATACCATAATAACCAGGCTAACATTATCTTGATATCATACTAACACACATCAGATTTGTCAAGCACATCACACAATTCACACCTAAACCTACAGCCTTTAGATCTAACCTATCCATGGCAGATTACATATGCTGATGTACTATCATTTCTCAATTGGTTGGATCAATGTCACATGTTGATTTTTCCATTTTTTATACTTTTATATTTTCAAATTTTTTATGCTTTTCCATTTTTGAAAACAAACGACACACTATTTTTGGATTTTTCATTGTCTCCCCTAAAAACATAAAGAAAATGTAAAGAAAAAGTAAAAACAAAATAAAATGATCAACTGAACCGAATCACTTGGCATACAGGTTGCGCCGTTGATTTGCAACAGAAATTTAAAACGTGTTTTATCAAATGCTTTTGTGAATAAATCAGCACGTTGAGAATCTGTGTGTATTTTCTGCAAATCAATTAACATTTTCTTAAAGCAATCGCGAATAAAATGATAATGGATATCGACGTGCTTTGTCTTCGGGTGCTGGACGGGGTTTTGTATGATACATATAGCAGCAGAGTTATCTATAAAAATTGGTGTAGTTAAGTAATTTAAAATTTAGTCACGTAATTGTTGTTGAATCTAGAGGACCTAGGAACAACAGGTTAAAGCAGCCACGTACTCCGCTTTAGCAGTAGACAACGCAACCGAGGTTTGTTTCTTACACTGCCACGAAACTAAGCGCTCCCCGAGAAACTGACATCCAACGGAAGTAGACTTGATGTTGATCTTATAGCCACCATAGTCGGAATCCAAGTAAGCAGATAACTCAAACTTATCGTCACGAGGGTACCAGTTGTCCAACTCTGGACAACGCTTCAGATAAGCGAAGATACGCTTTGCTGCTACCATATGTGACACTTTCGGATCAGCTTGGTACCTGGCGCACATGCAAACAGCAAATATGATATCAGGTTGAGAGGTAGTTAAATACATTAAAGATCCTATCATGGATCGTTATAGTGTTGGATTAACACTATCACCGGAATCATCCAGGGTGAGACCATGTTTAACCTGAATCAGTGTGCTCGGAACTCGAACATTTGCAATCTTGAATCTTGCAAGAATGTCATGCACATACTTTATTTGGTGAATAAAAAATCATTTTTCTGATTGTTGCACTTGGAGACCAAGGAAGAAATTCATCTCCCCCATCGAGCTCATCTCAAACTTGGTTTGCATCACTTGCTCAAACTCGCGACAGAGTTTGTCATTGATGCTGACAAAATTAATGTCATCAATGTAGACTTGTAACCACAAGCAGATCACATCCCGTCACTTTAGAAAATAGTGTATAATAAACGAGACCTCGTTTAAAATCGTTATCTAGCTAGCAGATGTGTGAAAAAAGTTTCGTACCAAGCACGTGGAGCTTGATGTAAACCATAAAGCGCATGATCAAGCTTATACACATGTTTGGGAAAGTCAGGATCCGTAAACTCTGGAGGCTGTTTAATGTATACTTCTTCTCTAATATTCTCATTAAGAAAAGCACTTTTGACGTCCATTTGATAAACCTTGAAACCTCTATAAGATGCGAAAGCCAAGAAGATCCGAATTGCTTCAATGCGAGCTACAAGAACATACACTTTGTTGAAGTGAATCCCTTCTTGCTGAGAAAATCCCTGAACCACTAACCGAGCTTTATTTCTTATAATGATTCCACGATCATCTTTCTTACACTTATAGACTCATTTTGTGCCGCAAGGTTCCTTAATAGACATTGGCTTATCCACGAGATGCCATACGCCTAATTTCTGAAACTGTTGCAACTTTTCTTGCATTGCCTCTATCCAAGATGCATATTTCAATGCTTGAACTACGTTAAGCGGTTCCACTTGAGATAGAAAACATGAAAATGACATCTCATTTTGAATACTGGAATCTCTGATATTAGCAATCAAAGCATCAACAAAATTAACTTGATGATGCGTGTGTATGCCCAACGTCGGATCACCGATTATAAGTTCTTCAGGATGTATGTTTTGAATTCTGGTATAGGATGCTTAGGAACCTCAGTATTAGCATCAAGGTTGTTGATATTCAGATCTGCACCATCCGAGTCCACCAATAAAACTGACGAACTAGTACTCGGAAGCAGAACTGAATCTTCAACCGGTTCCAACTCAGCTTCATGAAACCATCAGATGAGTTGTCATCCTCAACTTTTGAATTATCCGACACAAGCACTGACGTAAAGAAAAAGACGAACTCGAAAGATTAAAGGACTCGTGTTGTAACGAAGAATACATAAAAGCATCCTCCCCGTCTGTGTCAACTCTTGGTGTAGAGAAGGAATCAAATAAGCTTTTGTAATCAAACAACCAATTCGGACCCGTCCTAGGAGGTGGATCAGTATAATGTTAACAATTAACATATATTGAAGACGTGCTTCTTTGGCTATGCGTAACCGACTAAGAAACCCTCGGCTACTATCTCATCGAACTTTCCTGCTGACTGAAGAATAGTGCACAGAGAACCGAACGGTTCCAAAAACTACAGATTCAGCTTACGGCCAATCAAAAGTTGATAACAAGTTTTACCGAAATATTTGACCGTCAGAACTCTATTCAATACGTAACATATTGTTGCAACCGCCTTATTCCAGATATTAACGAGAAGACGAGAATCGGCCGACATAGTTCTTGCCGTTTCTATTAGTGTTATGTTCTTCCTCTGTGTCATGCCATTTTGTTGTGGAGTGTGTAGAGCGCTCAATTCATGATGAATTCCTTACGTTAAACAGAAAAAATCCATACGCGTGTTCTTGAATTCAGTGCCATTGTCATTTCGGATGTGACAAACTTTCTTCTTGTACAAAGATTCAATTTTCAGAATGTGAACATGGAGAAGATCATAAGTGTCATCTTTCGTTGCCATGAACATCACCTAGGAAAAGCGTGAATAGTCATCCGTGATCACCAAACAATAATAATTTCCCGAAATGCTACGAACATTCACTGGACCAAAAAGATCCATATGAAGTAATTCGAGTGGCGTATCAGTTGAATTCACTCGCTCGGTAGGATGAGATTTCTTCCGTTGCTTGCCTTTCTTACATGAGATACACACATTGTTGAATACAAACCGACTCTTGGGAACTCCTTCAACCAAGTCCTGATTCACTAGAAAATTCATCTTTCGATAATTGATGTGACCCGTCTAGCGATGCCATAAAATCGAATCTTTCTACATTGCTTTAGATAAAAAAAAAACAAGTATCAATTTTGCGAGGCCCACGGTGACTCTTCTTTCCCTCTCTATGGTACTCGTCACACGGTTACTGCCGCCTGCATTGAAATCAATGCAAGGGTTTCTTTTAAATTTGTCATATCCAATAGTAGAAGATGAACGGATGCGTATCGAATCACTAGTGTTGTATGATCTCTAATCCATGGATGCGTATGCTCTTTCTCTCAACAACTTTTTTGAACTAACCTTTACAAATGAGTTGCATTTGAGTCTAATGCAACTTTTTTGTACACAAATGTTACATTAGACTCTCTAAAGCAACCTTTTTTTCATTAAAAGTTGCAAACCTATATTAAATTTGCAACCTTTTTATTTAATAATTATGGTTTTTATAAAATTTGTAACATTTTTGCTAAAGGTTGCAAATTTTATTAAAAGTTGTAACTTTTGTTACAAATTTTGCATCGTGAAAATTTAACTGCAACTTTAATTTTAAAAGGGTGCATTTCGAAATTTTCACTTTGTGTATGACATGTTTCTTTCATTTACACTTTTAGTACTTTTGTGTATGAAATATTTTCTTCATTAACACTTCTATACTAATTTACGCTAATTTACGCTAATTTACGCTTTCAATTGCTTTCTCTCTTTCAATTACTTCAAAAAAATCACACAAAAAGTCGTTTTCTCTTCTTGAGTAGTTCTTCTGAAAATACCAAGCATCGTGTTCCCTTCCACTTCTTAAAAATTATTCAATGTATCATGTATACCACTACAGGAAAACAAGGGCTTTAATGGATTACTTCACAGATCTCACTAAATGTTAATTGTTAAATATATATATATATATATATATATATATATATATATATATATATATATATACCGCTAGAATTAGGGGTGTTAATCGGGTCAACCCAATCGGGTTTCGGGTTATTAGGGTCGGGTTAGTCGGGTTTTCTATAGAAAAAATATCACCCACAACCTGACCCTATTAAGGTTCAGGTTAATAGGGTTTGGGTTAATCGGCTTTCGGGTTAGTCGGGTCGGACTAGTCGGGTGAGTCGGGTTTTACATCGAAACATATTTTTCATTAGCAATATAATTGACGTTTTGCTTTTTTCCTGTAATACTAAATTTAATGTCACAATATCATTTGATAATAACAAAAGAAACATTAATATTGATCACCAAAAAGTAATAAAGGATGAAAAACGAATAGAACGAAAGAAACATGATATTTTTGGCAACATAACTATATTTTTTGCGACTGGCATGCTCCCACATGTCATTATTATTTGACGAGTAATATCATTATAAACTTATTAACAAATCAACTAGATGATGCATTAAAAAAGTTATTTGAGCAAGACAATAACTAATTAATAAGTCAGCAAAGTTTAGTTTATCGAAAAACAATGAAATGAATCAGCAAAATAGCAATTAACTGAACAAACTGAATCAATCATATATTTATAATTATACGTACTGATATATGCCTTCATAACTCATAAATTTAATTGAGGGTATAAATAAGTTTTTTCATGTTAGACTTAAATAAGTTAGTTGCTCAAAGGCTATTTCATGCTTAATTGGATTATGAGCCTAAATAACTCATAGATACATATCACTATTCGGGTTATTCGGGTTAACCCGTAACCCGATTTTAAAAAAAATTAACCCGAAACCCGACCCTAACTACATATCGGGTTTCTCGGGTTAACCCGATTAACCCGATAAAAACTTTCATACCCTATTAGACCCGACCCTAATAGCCTTATTCGGGTTCGGGTTGGGTCGGGTTATACGAGTGCGGGTATTTTCAACACCCCTAGCCAGAACATCCATCATAATTGAGAAAATATAAAAAAAAAATGAGAAATTTACTTAGAGGTTACGGACAAAATGTTCATCGAATATAAAATAAAAATAACGAATATAAAATAAAAAAAGTTCGTTTTGCTGGAAATCTAATAGAAGTATAAGAAAGGTTATTGTGAGAAGTTCGGTTTGGGTAAAAAAGATAAGAATGAATTATAGCCATTAGATCTTCAATTAAATGAAGATATATGACCCAAAGTTTTTTTTGTGTAAAATTAGATAGAAAAACAAAAGAAAATAAAAGATGAAAGGGTATTTTTGATTTTTTATCAAGTTCCCCTCATTTTTTAAACCTTCATAACTCTTAGATACGGCACTATTTTTTTTTAATTACACCATAAAACGAGTGTTTTTATCTTTAAAACGCGTATAATGTTTTTATATAAAATAAAAAAGTACTCTTTCGATTGTATCAAAATGTTCAGATCATGGTGTCAAAATGTTTAGAATTTTTTTTTTGAACGGCCAACAAACATAGAATTGCCCAAGTACTTCGTACGGGGTGACCCAATGGCAAAAGGTTACCGCTAGCTGGCCTAACCCAGCCGCACGAAAGCCCATTGTGTCATATTGTGTCAAAAATCGAAATAGTAGGGTTTTTTTTACTTTTATATATAGCAACACTTTATATAATTTTGACACAATGACACATTGATCTGAACATTTTAATCAATGACACAATGAACTGAGTATTTTGTGTCAAAAATCGAAAGATCGTATGCAAAAGTTATAAATGTTTAAAGAAAAATAGGAAAACTTAATTAAAAGTCAACAAAGATGGCTAAGACCAAATTGTCCATCCTTCATTCTTTATTAGATCGAGATCCAATGGCAATGGCTGCGGTTCCTTTTTATCCTTCTTACTCAAACCAAACTTCTCATTTGAACCTCTTTTAGAAAAACTTTGGAACATAGATCTTCATTTAATTGAAGATCTAAGGGCTATAATTACTTCTTATCCTTCTTACCCAAACCAAACTTATCACAATAACTCCTCTCGTTTAAGTATTACCATCGCGTTTCAAAACATAAAAAACATGAGAACTAAGTTTTAAATACATTTGAACTATAATGCAAACATGGTCGTTTATGCTAATAGTTGTTCGTTACTATTGAGAATTGAGAAATGCATCTTATCTTATCTTATATAATCCTAATAAAGCATTAAAATGGTTGTCACGTGTCTTTATTTTAGAGGATCCACATCACCATTGCCACATGTCAAACTCTCAATTAATTACAAATTTAGTAAATCATCAATTAAGAATAACTACCAATTTTGTCAAACATAATAAATTTCTTTAATAAACAATTTGTCAAACATAATAAATTTCTTTAATTTATTAGATTATCATTTGATGTTCTACAATAATTTATGTCAATCATAATTTTTAAATCTCTTAGTTTTTTTTATCTAATATTATGAACCTAAATTCAGCCGTGTAATACACGGGCTACTAACCTAGTATATATATATACAAAGAAAAAGGTAGGAAAAATTAAAAATTGTTACCGGGTTTCGAAAAGGAAACCTTCCACAAAGCACATATTAACCTAGAGGTGCACGGGTTATAAAAAAACCAGTACTTCAAAACGTATAAACGGCAAAACCAGGTTTTGAAAAAAAAAAAACAGGTTAAAGATAATCGGCTTATGAATCCCTAAAATAATAACCGGTGAAACCGGTTCATAGGTTATTTTAAACGGTTAACCGGTTAAATCCAGTAAAAAAAACCGGTACTTTTAAAAATATATATATTTCAATTGGTTAACCTATAACCGGCATTTTTAACCGGTTAATAACCGGTTTGTAAGTTGGAAACCTCAAACGGTTTGAAACCTACGGTTTCTATAGGTTTGTAACCGGTTTGTACGGTATCAGTCAAAAAACTGGATCAGTTATGCTAACCGGTTTTTTTCTGCACCTCTATATTGACCTAACGATCTCCTCTAGATGGATATTTGTCATTTATTGTGGTTAAAAGACTATATATATTTGAAATCTGAATCCGTATTACCGTATATGCGACACCCCATATAGTAATTATACCATTCGGATGATCGATAAGTATGAGATGCACAAATCGGTTAACTGGTTTTTAAAAAACCGGTTCTTCAAAACTTAATTACAACCGGCAAACCAAAAAGACCGGTTAAAAATAGTCGGTTCATAGGTTATTTTAAAAAGGTTAAAACCGGTATTTTTAAAAATATATATATTTTTAATAATTTAACTTATAACTGGTCTAACCGGTTCGTAACTTGAAAACCTCGTAACCGGTTTGGAACTTACGGTTTCTACCGTTTCGTAACTGGTTTGTACTATATCGTTTTGGAATCGGTTCGGTTTTCGGTTAAAAGACCGGTTCGGTTAGATTAACCAATTTTTTTTTGTACCTCTACCGACAAGAAATCCATCGGAAATAATAAAAATATAAAATAAATTAATTTTTTTGCTTGAAATTTTTCAAAAGTGAAAATCCGTCAAGATTTAGAAAATAAAATACTTCTTTTTTTTTTTTATCTCAGGTATTCATTTTGTTCGAAACAGTTTAGCCTTATTTCCGTGCAAATCCACGATTACGGGGGTGTGGAAAAACATTATTTCGGTCAACAAGGAGTTGTCATCCAGGGACCTTGGGATGCAGAACTGGATTATGGAGATAAATGGAAGATGGACGTGGTGTGGTGATGAGTCTGTGGACTTCTCGGTGAAGGCGGTAAGAAGCCTAATCGCTAGTCATAATAATTTGCCGCCTTCTTTTATTTTCCGTTGGTCGAAACTTGTGCCCTCGAAAGTTAATCTTCTCGCTTGGAGGGCACAACGTAATAGAATCGCTACATTTGATGCTCTTCTAAAACGAAACATTCATACTCCTTCGGTAGTTTGTGGCTTTTGTCATGATTGTAACGAATCAGCCTCCCATCTCTTCACGGGATGTTTTTATTCGGCGATAGTTTGGAAATGGGTCGCTTCATGGTGCAAGATTTCTCCTATTTATGCGTTCTCCATGGATGATATTTTAGAGGTTTATAAGGAGGTTGGGGATAAACAAAAAGACTTAGTGCATGCGATTATTCTAACCGCATGTTGGTGCCTTTGGAAAGGAAGAAATGCCGCCATCTTTCATGGATCGCCGCCCCCGGTTGATAAAATCATTACGGAGATAAAGATTTGGAGTATGTTTTGGCTTTCTAACCGATGTAAACGTAGAATAGATTGGGATAATATTTCTTTTATGTAGCTTGTGGTGGATTCGGTGTTGGTGTTTGCTTCTTTCTAGCATCTTGCTAGTTAGTTGCTTTGGTGTTTAATAAAGTGGCCGTTCAAAAAAAAAAAAAAAAAACTTCTTTTTGTTTTGGAAAATTCCGTTTGGATATCAAAATAATAAATATTTATTTTATAAAAAATAAAAATATACAATTAGATATTACGTTAACGTTAATATAGGGCCAATGCTAATGAGAATGATTAGCCTTAATATTGGTTATTGGTTCGTAATTAGAGTCAATGTTGATTACATTTTTTTAACGGTAAATTTGGATCACTGACGGGGGCATTACCCACCCACCCGATCATCTCCAATCCCCATCAGGAGGAAACTCACCATAGGTGAGAAAACCCCATGGCCCAGCCTGTAGCCCCCATTTATTTATTTTTTGTTACAAGTGGGACTTGAACCCAAGACCTCCCAATTATTATGTCTTAGGTACCTCCCCCTAGCCAATTGAACTAAAGAATATTTAATTAGGGACGATATTCGGTTTTAATAGTCATGATAACTAACTAATGGACGATGATAGGCTTTATCATGTTATATTAAGTCCTCAATGATTTGATCGTGTTTTTTTCTTTCGTTTTTGAACGGCAAACAAAATTATATTAAAACTCCATATTTTTGTAGAAACCACCACTTGAACCACTTTCTTCCGGACCACACTCCGCAGATGTAGCGACGCATAATCAGCAAATCTTGATGACTAAACATATTGAAGTTTGATACATTATACCAATGGCCAACATAATCGCATAGGCATCGTGCAATTCTACATTCGATGAATAGATTATTCACAGATTCCGCAAATTCGGTGCATAGAGGGCATGAATCATCTTGGAGATTAATGCCCCTGATCAATAGAGCATCAGCAGTGGGTAATCGATTTTGCTTGAGTCTCCATGCTAGAAAGGATACTTTCTTTGGGATCCAATTATTCCAATCAAATCCAGTATCCAACACCATGTTCCTTGCATCATAGATCTTTCCTTTTAGACTTTTTACCCAATATGTTACATTATTCATTGCGTCCCAGCTCCATCGATCTTCCCCACCATGGAATTGTACATTATGTAGAGAATCGGTTAATCTTCTGAGTTCATCTTGGCCCACCTGTAGGATCAATTGCCTGCACCAAGTAAAATTAACAAAGATTCTATTAGCATTTAAGAGTACTCGATCCGAGACCAAGCACTGTTTGGATGTTTCCAAGCCAAACAAAGATGGGAACAATAGCCGCAAGGGCTTGTCGCCGAGCTATCGATCCAACCAAAACATTACCCTCGAGCCAGAACCAATGATTCCTTTAATAAGACAGGAGAGGTCAATGTCATATTCCAAAAGATCAAAAGAACAACGAGTGACTTGCTTTCAAGGGCCAGATATCAGATTTTTGCAAGGAATAAAATTCCAGAAGTGTGAGCTATGATGAATATCCCATATTATCTTCCTCCAAAGGTCGTCCTTACTCATTTTAAAGAACCCAAACCCAACCCTCCATATTCAGTTGGTGCAATAGATTTATCCAAAGCAACCCATGTAATCTTCCTCTAATCATCATTACCAGCCCATAATAAATCTCACCTAATTCGTTCCAATGAATCGATGACCTGTGCAGGAGCCTGATAGAGTGAGAAAAAAAATGGGTAACGAGTTGAGGATCGACTTAATTAGGGTAATTCTACCCCCAAATGACAAAGTTTTTGCTTTCCAAATCGACAACCGCTTGCGAAAAATGGAAACCACTGCATCCCAATTCTTTATAAGGTTCATGTTCGCACCGATACAAAGACCCAAGTGCTTAAAAGGTAATTTTCCAACCGCACAGTGATGAGCGGATGCCATTCATGACACCTCAGAATTATCAACACCAATCCCAAAGAGAGTGGATTTCCTCGGGTTGATACCAAGCCCAGAGATCAGAAAAAGCATCGCATATTGCGTCTAAGGTTCAGGAGGTTTGTTTGACTATTCCCCTAAAAAGATAACATCATTTGCAAATAGCAGATGAGACAGTTATGTCCCAGTGGGAGAACATCGAACTCCATGGTACAATCCCAACTCACAATTCTTCTTGATAAAACAAGAAAGAGCTTTCATGGAAATTGTGAATAAGAATGGAGACAATGGATCCCCTTAACGGAGACCGTTGACATGTAAACTCGCACCTTGGTGAGCCATTGACAAGAATAGATGCACTAGAAGTAGAAACTATACACATAATCCAAGAACGCCATTTTTTAGAGAAGTTCATATGTTTCATGATTTTATCCAAAAACCTCCAGTTCATGAAAAGCTGTATTAATATCGACTTTAAAAATCATGCCAGACTTCTTTGAATGCCTCAAACAAGAAATAAATTCATTTAACATTAGTTTCCCATCCAGAATACTACGATACGAGAGGTAGTAGGTTGCTCAACCGAGATGATACAAGGCATCACACCCTTAAGCCTATTGGACAACACTTTCGATATTACCTTGTTAATGCATCTAATAAGGCTTATAGAGCGATAGTCCGCCAACGAGGATGGATCATCATTCTTTGGAATCAATGCGATGAAAGAAGAGGAGCAATGAGAACTATCGGGCCGGGAGATCGATCCCCATCACATTCAGAAACAACATTCCTTACCTCCAAGAGAGAAAATGAACAATGAGGGATGTAGCATGATCCTCAAAAATCACCGGAATATTAGGGCATGTGAAGTTAGGCTGGTCTCCTTCGGGCTCCAAATTTTTTTGATGATAAAAGTTATAAACGACTTGCTTAACAGTTAGAGGATCAGAGATCCAGGTGCCATTCACCATAAGACCATGTAACCGATTAGAGCTCATATTTGCATTGATTATTCAATGGAAAAAAAACTGGATTTCTCGTCACCATCCAAGGCCCACCGTATCCTAGCTTTTTGTTGTAGATCGGGGTTACGAGCCCTGCAAATATCATAGTTGTTTTTTTTTTTTTTTTTTTTTTTTTGCAGTCTAAACGATTTTGAAGCTCAGAGTGAGTTAATAGTCTAGATTCAGCCATTAATTTCAGCCACAAATTCCAGATCATTTAGTTCCTTCACAAAACTTTCATATTGATCAGACGCCCTTCTTCTATTCTCCATAACCAAGTCTTTCACTTTGTGCTTTAACCATTTGAGTTTAGTGGCCAATGTGATGTGTGATGGGCCAGAAAAGTTGAAGGAATAACAAAGATTCAAAACAAGCTCAATAAACTTAGTATTTTCAAGCCAGGAGTTGAAAATCTTAAAAGGAATTTCTCTAACATGAGTCTTTGTAGTTGATAAGATGACAGGACAGTAATCTGAATGTAAACGAGGAAGGCACAGTGATGAAATTGACGACCACTTATTAAAACATACCAAAATTCGATCCAGGCGGCTAAGTTTGTTTCCAGAGTCCGATATGTATGTAAATCATTTGCCCATCATCTGGTATTCCACCAAATTATTATCAAATATAATATTGTTAATAACTCGAGCATGTGCAAGAATATATTATGAGTTTAAGCGCTCTTACTCTCTTAGCATTCACAGCCCGTTCCCTATTCTTATCCCTATAATTTATATATTTATCATTACTTTTTCTCTCTCTTCCACTCACAACCACAATTAAATAATATTTTTTTAAACCTCAAATTTTACAGATTTACTAAATTTTTCCTCAAATGTTGGGATTCACCAAATTTTTCCTTAAATATTTCTCTCCCCTCTACTCACAACCACTCACAACTACACCTTAAATTTTATAGTTTACACTCACACCCATTATAGGAAATGGACTGTGAACGCTCTAAGATTATGATCATTTGGGGCATGTATGTTTCCAACATTCATAAGTTCACTAGTGCCACAAAGGGAATCAATGATGATCAAGTTGTACCTGCCTTTTAGGGAACCTGAGCTATGAAAACAAGAGGGATCCCAAATTAAAATAAGACTCCTATAACGGCCAACAGCCTTAACAGTATCAAAATTGAATCTTGATCTACCCTAAAAATTGTGAAAACGAGTACTACTATAATTCGTTACCTTGGATTACTAAAACGAAATGAAATTAACGCCATGGCTAGACTTGATACCTCTTATCCAATCGGATATATCAATACCGCCAAATTGATGATGGGCGGCGAAAGTGTCTTGGCCGTTTACGAGAAGAAAAGGGCCCAAAAGATGGTGTAAGCCAAATTAGGCTGGGAGCCCAATTAGTCATAGTTTGATTTTTACCGCCAATATTACTAAATGCATTAACAACCGACGTTGACATATCTCGAGGTTCATTCATGTCACTGGATGTTTGAGCTTCCGTGGTCTAACCAACCAGACCGTGCGCCTGGTCGTTCACGTCACCAATGTGTTGACCATCTTCATCCATAGAAGTGTCAGCGGTGACATCATGTTTATCCGTTGGGACAGTCGCCGGTGGTTCCTGGTCTTCAGAGGCCATCTGAGTATACACGTAGGGATCCAATCATCATCATATTCAGTGATCTATACCTAAAATTTCTTATTATCCCTTTCAACGTATATGGTATCTTTGATTCTACACCCAGATTTTATAAGTACGGTGACTTCATTAAAAGGAAATTTAGCCTTCGTCCAGTTAACCCCTTCGTATCTAACAATATCACCGTAGCTTTTAGTGATTCTTTCAAAAGTGACATCTCTCCACAGTAGCAAAGGAACACCATAGAATCTAAGCTTTGCAATGCGATCGTATTCACAGTAATCCTCAGTCTAGATTTGCATTGAATGGAACCATAAAGTCCAACCAGACCGGTCTTCACAATATTCCTTCGCATCCTCATAATCCCCAACACTTAACATAATTCTTAAACCTCCAGCATACCTAACGCATTCCCCAGTTTGCCATCCAATATGATTAGTAGATTATTCAACGTCTCCATACTTTTAAGTTTCCCAATAACTGCCAGTTGCCTAGATGTTTTGATGTAGCATCTGGTGCATCGTCCATGTTGATGGTTCGAATGCTAGTGTGTAATGCCTGATTACCCACAAGTGTATCTTTAAAGCTCCTGGTGTTTCATGCCTCATTCCAAGATCTAGTATGAGCCGGCTGGTCCTTCTAGACCCAGAACCTCGGTGCTACTCGCTGATTCTAAGGAATCGGTATTTGATAGACAACTGGTTTCTGATTTCGATCGAATCTTGCAATTTTTATAGCCAGCTTAGCCCCCCCCCCCCCCCCCCCAAGATTGACATAATTAAGAGATTTCTCTAGAGATTTAACATCACTAACCCCAAAGTATTTTATGAAAGCAAAAAAGATTTCCTTTACCATCTTTATCTCCCCGGTCTGACACGTATACATCAACAAGTTTCTCGAAATTCTTGAAAGCTTCCTTTCTCATAGTTGTTGAACATTCATCAAGAAGATTCCTCACAAAAACATACATTCATATCTCATGCATATTCAAATCTCAGTTGTCTGACTGGAACTGCCTTCTCCTTCGCTGTACTTCCTGCCATGGGTGCTTATTTTCATATGCCGGATCAGGTTCAACATCCTCTGGTGGAGGTCTCCATTTGCCTTCTTCCACATCACCTTGCCTGTTCATCTCCTGAACATCACTTGGTCAAAAGCCCATAACTTTCTTATGGCGGGATTCTTGGTCTTGATTCTTTTTCACATGCTTCGCCAGAAGCATGAGTTGTATTGGATAATAATGAGGAAAATATATTATATGTCCTTTAATGGATCATATTAGTCCTTAATAGCCACTATAGCTCTTAGGTTATGATTATATTTATAGTGGGCATTAACCCCCCCCCCCCCCCCCCCCGAGCGCCTCTAAAAAAAAGCGATTAATAACAGCAAATTAAAAAACTTTCAATTTTTCCTTTATAGATACGGATGATACTAAGTATTTTACCGATACCATATGTATAGAATTTGTTGGTATTTAACATAAGCAGTGGATATGAGTTACAAAAGTTATAGGTATGCATCTGAGTCTATGGTCAAAGTCTGGAACAAATCAGCTGGGAATGCATATGCGACAAATATGAATGAAACAGGATAGATGTGACACATGAATTCTCTAAATAGAATATGATCGGCACAGAAGAAGAGACCATAAACATTTCTCACGGTTTAACTATGTATTTT